>OX465259.1:583200-1806845 GCA_949987775.1 Aproaerema taeniolella | reverse complement strand
AAGAGATCTCTGCGGTCGTTCTTCGAGCGCAGGAACCGGTAGCACGACCGGCTTAGCACTTTCAGAGACCGGCAGCTTGCGTGGTCGCCCGCGCTTCTTCGGCTGTGGAGTCATTTCAAGGGGCGATATGGTCAAATTAACAGCCTGCGGCATTTCTACTGCCTGTGGTAGGCCTGGACTATCTTCCTTTGATTTCTTCGAGGATTCCACTTCCAGAGGATCTTGCGACAACTCATCCGACGCCGCAGCGAAACCATGCGACTCAGAATTCTCGTTTATTAACACCTCTGGGAGCGAATTATCCACTGACACTACTTCCACCACATCCGAACTCCCTGTTGAGGCATTTGACTCCAGTTCTGGCATTATTGATATTTTTTCCGAACATTTGATATCGTTAAGAGCCAGAGCTTGAGCTTGCTTAGCTTGGAGATTAGACAAAATATTGTGCAGCTTGGAATTTCCATTTTTGGAACAATTTTCATTATTCAACAGTGAGTGGTTTACAGTCTTCACTGGTTGCCTGATTTCTGTATTGAGTTTCGTAGGCGACACCTGAGAAGGCGCTGATTTTGCAGTGACGGGAGTAATTGTTAAGGATTTGTTTGAGAGAAGTTGTCCTAATTTCAACCTTTTTGATTCCAATATTGAAAGCTCGGGTTCTTTGTTCGGAGGGCTGGTTTCGGTCGCTTGTGGTCTTTTACCAATATATTTTTTTACAACAGGAGTCTTTTCTGGGGTTTCTACGACCCGGGAACTTCTTAACCTCTTTCCCATCATGGGCATAGGCGTGTCGACATGCTTCTTTCTACTATTTACAACTCTTTTCTGTGTTTGTTTGTTGTCGTTGCCTATTTCTTGAGTATTTTCAGTTAAATCGTTTCTTTGTGGAGTGATTGGGGTCTTAGCTTCTTCAGTTATAATTTTTGCTGAAGGACCATGGTCAGTCTTATTTATTTTCAAAATTATTCTGGGAGAGTCTTGGCCAGAACTCTGACAGGTGATTTTGTCAGATATACTGATTTCTAAGGGTGTAGTGACGCTTTCGTTAATATCTTTACTAATATTTTCAGTTGGGACAGGCTTGCTGACTTCTGTACTGTAGATATCATTAATTTTATCTTTACAACTGTCAGTACTCAACTCTTCTTTGTGAGTTTTAGAATTTACTTTCTCTTGTTCCAAACTAGGCACTGGTTTTCGTAAATCGTGTCTTGAGGGTAATGCATGATTGCTATTAACATTACTATCTTCCAGTCTTTTGTCCAGTCCATCTTTTTTCGTTTCTAATAATTTTTTGAGTAAAGTACAATTCTGTAATGATGTATGGGGTTTACTAGAAACTTGATTTACTATAGTTTCTGTTCTGCTATCAATTGGATCAATATTTTTGTCAACTTCTACATTACAACGAGCTTCTGCAGAAAGAGGCTTTGATGCAGCCAATTCTAATTTACTTCCAGATTTTTCTAAGATTGCACTCTGGTATGGTTCTACATGCTTATCAGAACTTATTTTTTCATGACCTCCAGATATACAATTTTGGTTAGGTACTTCAGGATGGGAACTACTAGCTTTACAGTTAAATATTATTTGGGTAGGAGTCCCTTCTATGGAATCAGCATCCAGAGGCTTCATGATAGACTTTATATTAAGTTTTGACACCTTAGGAATATTCTCCTCTAAATGATTAAGCACAGGGCCACTCTTGTCATCAACATTATTAACTTTTCTCCCCTCAGCTGGTGAAGTTTCAGTCTCAGTCACAGACTTAATATTAATTTTCATAACCAAAGGCGGATTTTTTGGTGAAGAATCACCTTGGTCGCTTTTTCCTTGTTGTTGATCAATTTCTTCAGGTTTCAGCACCGGTTTTATGTTTAGTTTCGTTATCTTTAGACTATCTTTTTTTGGTGAACCTGGTGACTTGCATTCATCTGGTTTCACTAAAGGCTTGATATTTAGTTTAGTTACAACTGGAACATTGTCTTCACTAGACCTATTTGGGTTCAAAGATTCATCACAATCATTAGGTTTTACTATGGGTTTTATATTAATTTTTGTAACCACCGGTATATTGTCAGTGTTATCATCACTTGAATTTCCAGTTTCTGATGATTGATTCTCTGAATCTTTTGAAGTGTCTTCATCAACAGGCTTAACAATAGGCTTAATATTAAGTTTCGTAAGAACAGGTATAGTATTTTCAGTATCAGCATTCACTTCATCACAGTCTTTTTCCTCAGGACTTCTCAGGGGTTTAATATTTATTTTTGTAACTTTAGGTATTTCATCTAAGCTAGATTCATTTTCATTATCTTTAGGTTTCATTACAGGTTTTATATTTAATCTTGACACTACAGGAACTTTATCTTCAACACATTCGGGGGCTTCAAGATTTTGTGTAGGTTTCGCAATGGACTTGATGTTTATTTTCGAAACTACAGGAACATTATCAGCATCTGTTCCTGATGTTTCGCCTGCTTCTACAGGTTTAACAATAGGTTTGATATTTAATTTAGACACTACTGGAACTTGGCTATCATAGTCTTCTGTAGTGTTACCTGAATCTACAGGTTTAACTATAGGTTTTATATTTAATTTTGAAATGACGGGAATCCTTTCTTCTTCACTATTAGTAGATTCAATATCTACTGGTTTTATGACAGGCTTAATATTCAATTTTGTAACAACAGGAATATTTTCATGACTTTCACAGACCATCGATTTTTTAGAAGTTCGAGAGGATGTATCTGGATCTGTTTTCACAACAGGTTTTATCGTTATTTTCGGTACATGGGCATTTTCCTTGATTTCTACATTTGATGTGAATGAATCTGTAGATATTTTCATTTTGGGTATTGGAGGACCTTCTGCCTCTGAGCTTTTAATATTTTCTGGGGGCTTGATGGGTTTTATTGTTAATTTTGGACTAAGAGGTTGACCTTCCGACTTAGTTACTGTTTTTATTGTCAATTTAGGGATTTTTTCTGCTGGTTTCTCATCAGCTTGACTAATAACCAGTTTTAATTTAGACCCTGATTCCTGTTCTTCATTTTCATTAGTGTTGATTCCTTTAATAAGCAATTTAGGCACATTTTGCTGTGTATAAAATTTTCCTTCACTTTCAGTGCCAGGTTTACCAACCATTATTGTTACTTTTGGAACAACATCTGTCGACCCTTGATCGGAATTTGATGTTTGGTCAGAAGTACTGTTACTTTCATCATTTTCTGAACTCTCTGATTCAGATATCTCACTACTACTGGATTTTCTATAGACATCATTTATTTTCTCAGCAGGCTTAGGAATAGGTTTGATATTCAGTTTAGTTACAGGTAGTACTTGTTCACTGTAGTTTCTCTTTATGTCTTCATTTTGTAATGGGTGCCTTATTGGTTTTATTGTAAGCTTCGGTATAGGAGATTTCATTTCCTCAGATTGTTTGTTACCTAGTTTGATAGTTAATTTAGGTACTTGTTTTAATGAGTCAGCTTGGACATCAATACTGCTGCAACCTGCGATTTCTTGTTGTTGCTTTTCTGATTTCGTTCCAGTTGCATCTGTTGATCCACTTAGATTCAGTTTGATTGGTGGAACTTTCTTATGACTGCTATCTTCAGATTTGGGATCTTCTAAAGTTTTAGGTGGCTGAGGTAGGCAATGGCTCTGTTGTGTAAGAGCTTCATTTTCCTGAGAAGCAGATCCTGAACTTTCACTTACAGTTTTTAATAGAACAGGATCACTACTCACATTTGGTGTACTCAGTTCTTGCCTTACATCTTCTGATGGTATGGTTAAATTATCTGATGAAGAAGGATCAGGTAATGTTGACGGCATACACTCGGATGTCGATTGACACTGATCACTTTCGGGATTGACAACTGCTTCGGATGCAACACCACTCTGAGTCGTCATGGGTGTAACTCTTTGTCGATTTAGTTTAATCTTTTTAGGGGGACTTACCGAAGTTTCTGCTTTGCAGACACTAATTTCACTTACATTTCTAATCTCTTCTGGCTTAACATTATCATATACAGAGGATACAGCATCTGACGAACTAGACACATCTTTAGCTACACTATCACTGGTCGATTGTTCAGTGGTGCAGACATTTACAGTTTGTGAGTCCACTGTGGAGGACACGGTGGAGTCAGGGCGGCGGTCGCTGGGCGCGGGCCGCACCAGCCGCCGCCGCAGCGGGGACCGTGTCGACGCCCCGCTACTTGAGCTTCTATTTTCACATATATTGTCACTAGAAGTGGATTCTGCACTTTCAACAGTCACATTGTCCCGACTATCACTGGATGTCACACACTTAATTGTCCGTTCACTTATTCGACTCACACTTGAATTTGATACATTTGCAACAGATTCCGTAACACTGCTAGAAGGAATATTAGAAGGAAAGTTGTTGGTTTGCTCTGGCTCGACTCTTGATAGTGTTTCCCTAGAACTTGCTTCAGCAATCTCATTGCTTGCCACTGATGAGCTGGCTTCTGGTGAATCTGAACGCCCGGTGGGTTGAGGCACATTTTCAGGTAGCACTTCACTCTCGCTGTTCTGTGGAATACTTATTGAACTAGAATTGTCCGTCACAGATTCACTTTGGGATGCTATCTCAACTTGTTGATCATTTGAGCTTATTTTTGAGGTACTTTCACTTTCTGATAACACTTTTTGTGGAGAGGGACAGCCTGAAGTAGTATTTTCAGCAACCGACTGCCTGCTGGCTAGCAGGGGATCAGACTGTAAGTTACTTGTGCTGTCTTGCTGATAAACTTGGCCACTGTTTCTTGGAATTGCTGTTTCTGATGTGCATGGCTCAATTGCATCTTCATTTGAAGCCGTACCCAAACTGTCACTCTCCTGCACTGCTATTCTGGTTTCTTGTTCTGTTTTCAGGTCACTAACACTTTCTTGTGGGAGGTTAACACTATCTTGTGACAGATTTTCTATTTTGGCACTAGAGGCAGGTTCTACAGTTGGTTGATTTGATGTTTGGGGGTCGGGGGCGCTCGGCGTTTGTTGTTCAACAGTGATGTCGGCGGACGGAGAGAACGGCTCGTCCACTTTAGCGTCTCCGGAGGCGCGCGGGCGCGGGCGACGTTTGGGAGCATCGGGGCCTTCCACGATTTCGTCGATCATGTCGAGGATAGCCTCGGTGCTGGTGTTGACGTCGTGCGAGGACGGCGACGGCACGCTGTCCCCGTCGAAGGATTCCTCCGACAGGGACGCGTTCTCGATTGCCGTGCCAGCCTCCTCGAGTTTCTGCAGCATTTCGCCGTCCGCGCTGCATCCCTCGCTTCCAGCGACGTCCTTTTCCCGCGCCGATGCTCGGCGGGAAGCGTTCGTCGCGGCGCCCGCATCGTCTTCCGAACTCTCCATTATCTACTATTTTGCAACTCTGTCATATCTGAAATATAAAACACTCGGTGGGTGATATTTACGTTATGAACGGGTAACCTGACGACGTGCAAGATCGACGAACCACAGGCACCATTCTAATTCACCATAACGCTACGAAAATTCCTTCACGGAGTCCATAGTGTTGATTATATACCTACACATGTACTTGAATTTCATATTCACGACGTTTACCACTCGTTTCGAGTACGCGCGAGGTCTTGAGAGCTATTCAACAGCGTAAACCGGCAAACAAAAAGCTTGTATACGCCATTTTTAAAACCAAAGACATGGCAGGTTTAGCTGTATGAGCCAATAAAAAATATTTCAGACAGACAATTCGGCCATTGTCGTGTTGGTAAACTGCAAGAAGCCCATAGATCGCTCCACTTGAGCTTTTGGCTTGTAAAAAGAGTAATAAATATGTTTTCGACATGTGTTAAAAGGAGTCAGATAATAACTCTCCGATACGAAAATAATTATTTGCTATGGCAACTATGTAATACTTTGATTGCATGTTGCTACAAACTTTCAACAAAAATTACCAAAATTAGGTTCTTTTCTTATTTGTAACAATTAAAGCATTCTATAGAAATCTAATGACTTGCGAATTGTAGTATCAAGAACAGATATCCACAAAAAAGGGAGTAATTGTAATACACAAGTGGTTAATGTGTTAATGAGGAAATATATTTTTTTAATAATTAGGATTGTTTCGGAAAATCGAAAGGTGAACCATTCATTCCATCATTCTTTAATTTTTTTATTGAATGAAACTGAAGGCCGGTATCCAGGCCATAATTGTTAAATTTAAAAAAAGGATTGGCTTTTTTAGGTTATAATTATAATAATAAAATAAAAAATATCATCATTGAATTTAAACTGAATTGTGAGCAGAATATTAACAAAATGACAACGATACGCCCTTTCACATGCGAAGATATGTTAAAATTCAATAATGTGTTAGTATGAAATGTACTTTTCTTATTTTCTTTTAGGGTGAAATTACCTATCATTAAAGGTGTTTTATTATTTTCAGGAATCTTGACCCTTTGACCGAGACGTACGGATTGTCTTTTTACACACAATACTTGGCTCACTGGCCTGAGTATTTCCAAGTCGCTGAGGCGCCTAGCGGAGAGATAATGGGATACAGTTAGTTGTTGTGCGACTGTTATCAAAATCGACGAAAACTGTTATTACAGTATTTTTCCGTATTTTCAGTAATGGGTAAAGCAGAAGGACATGGAGAGAACTGGCATGGTCACGTAACAGCCCTAACAGTAAGCCCAGACTATAGGAGACTTGGCCTTGCTGCTACACTAATGAGTCTTTTAGAAGATGTTTCTGAAAAGTAAGTTATAGACAAAGCAACGTGACAAACGGTTTGGTCGAGTGGTAGTGGTCCTGGGTTCGATTCCCAGTTGGGGCAAATATTTGTGTAAAAAGCAAATGTTTCCAGCCTAGGAAGTACTTGCAGCACATTACAACTGTATCTTTACTGTACCTACCCAGTTCGTAGTCTCTAAATTAAGTACGTACTTAATTGAATTGTTAAGTTTTACTATAAAAAATCTTGAGCCAAATATAAAGTAGTCAAAATATGGCAGAATTAATAAGCCTTTAGTAAACAGTAAATTCCTCACTGTATTTAGAGTGAAAGAAAAACAAAATCTGCCATCTGCCCATTCTTCCCAGGTGTACTATAGAAGCTAGTTAGTGAGACACAAGAGTGTTGCTATATCATGAGAGAAAGGTCACCACCTTTCTACCATTATATTCACGTATCCAAGTAATTTGTCAAATGTGATACCAATTGATTCTAGAAACAAGGGGAATATGTAATGTAATAAAATCCTGTTATCATTGTTTCTATAGTATACATTTTATTTTTCAGGAAAAAGGCCTATTTTGTGGATCTATTTGTAAGAGTTAGCAACAAAGTCGCAATAAACATGTACAAGAACTTGGGCTATATTGTGTATAGAACTGTTTTAGAGTATTATTCAGGGGACCCAGATGAAGATGCTTATGGTAACAATTTTTATGCATAATCTAAAAAAATATACAAATGTATACTTGAGACTAGGATTTGAGAATTTGTTGGTGGAGAATAACTTCACTTTGTACACACAGCAGCACATCAGGCTATACATGTTGACCTTGACGTCGCCCTTATCTCGTTAGCACTAGCGTCGGCTTTTGTAGTGCAAATAGGTAACCTGACATGCTTCTGTCTGTACAAGAATTACTGCATGACCATCAAATCAATGATAGGTGTGTTAAATATTCCCAAGGACAATAAAAGTATTCAATTTCAGATATGAGAAAAGCATGCTCCAGAGACATCCTTAAAAAGTCTGTGATACCACTGTCACACCCTGTCAGGCCTGAGGATGTAGACTAACAATAGACTACCTTTTAGAACTTTAAAGTACTACATTACATTATGACATCAACTAAGATTATATTTATTTGATTTGAAATAGACAGTTTTACAAATCTTGGAAATTTTATTTAATTTTCTTACAATTATATTTTATTAACTACTATCATCTGTAACTTGAGGCTCTGTTTCTTGTTCTTTTTGGCTAGTTTCTTCTTGACTATTTTCTTGTTCAGGGGTATGTTCCTGCTCTTCAGCTGGTGGATCTTCTACTACCTCTTTCTGCTTGCGCCATTGTTTAGCAGCTGCAAGTAATTTCAAGTTAGGTCTAACCATTTCATCTTCAGGGAATATGTAGTCAAAAACTTCTTCCCATCCTTCTTCCACACCACCTTCATTAACAATCTTCTGTCTCTTTTTAACTCTTCTTGGCATTTTAGCCAGGACCTTCTCAAGTTTAATTTCATCACCAATTTCTGTTTCAAAGTCTTTCCAGGCTTCTAGTAAGAGCACTCTAGATTCTTTTTCTCCAGCACTTCTAAGGCTTTCATTTGCTCGTTCATACACTCTTCTAGCTAGGTCTACATTGATGTTGTCAGGATTTTCAGCATTCAGCTCAAATTTAGCATATGACAACCAGACTTTTACATGAACAGTCCTTTCTAATAGTCTTTCGTAAAGTTGTCTTGCTCTTTCAGTTTCCCCTTGTGATACTTCAAAGTCTATGTAGCTTTTCCACAGCAACTCAGGCATGTCTAATCTGGGCTGTCCCACTGCAATTTCATAAATTGACCTAGCTCTGTCTATATCTCCCAGCAAAGTTTCTAGCTCAGCAAATTTGATCCATGTTATGCAATTCTCTGGTCCATACTCTAGAAACTTTTGATACAAAATTCTACACCTGTCAAACTCTCTCAGCTGTATTTCTAAGTCAATGTATCCTCTGTACAACTTATCTCTGGGACACATCCCTAGTGCCAAGCCTAATGTCTTTCTTGCTTGTTTCAAGTCTTTGCATCTTACTTCAAACTGAGCATACATCAGCCATATCTTCGAAAATGTGAACATTTTGTGTGGAATCAATTCTAGACAGGTTCTGTATACTTGCCTTGTGCGCTCTATGTCTTCTGCTTCTAGCTCCTCATACAAAGCATAGTTGATCCACAAATAAATGTATCGTCGCCAAAACTGCTTGTCTTTCGAAGGAGGTACATTTGCTATAGCCCTTTCATATGTATCTCTTATATCATCTACATTTCCTTCATTTTCCACAAGCCTTATGTAATCAAACCATGCATCATAATTTGTAGGGTTCTCTATAACTTCTTGCTCGTACATGTATTTCCTCTTGTTAACAATAACATCTTCAATACCAGATCTATCTCCATATTTCTTCTCATGTATGGTATAGGCTTTGTATAATTCCTTGTTTTTGTCTTTAGGGATATGGTCAAGAGCATATTTATAAATAACTCTGGCTCTGTCATGCTCCTTTTGATTTTCCTCAAACTTCGCAAATGCAATGAACAGTCTTTCATCTAATTCTTCATCCCCGAAAAATTCTACAGCTCTTTCGTATACTTTTCGAGCTCCATTTATAAAGCCATGGTTTTCTTCGAACTTGGCGTACTTGATCCAGTGTTTCACATCAGGGTGGACCATGACAAACCGTTCATAGATTTGCCGTGCCCTATCAAGTTCTTTGTACCTCAGCTCAAAGTTGATGTACGTCTGCCAGGCTTGCTCATCTGGTTGCCATTCCATCCATCTTTCAAACACCTGTAAAATTCAAATAAACTTATTAGTCTTGTGAATCTTAAGATCTTTGATTTGCATTTTGCCATCAATCAATACCTTTAGCAACATAATTATCTTTTAAATCTTTTGGTGTGCAGAGTATTATTCATTTAAAAAGATTTCATTTCACCAGAGGGCCATAATAAAATGTAGTGTAAAAAAAAAAGCTTAATCAGCTGCTGACACAAAACAAGAAAAATGGAATGTGAACAAGAAGTACTCACTTGTCTGGCCCCGGCTATGTTTTCCAGCATTTCCTCCATGTAGGTGTACTTGTACCAGAACTGGGACACTCGCGGCAGGATCGTGACTGCTCTGTCCCACAGGTTCCTTGCATGATTCACTTGACGGTTGCGCATCTCCAGTTCGGTGTATTTCAGCCTGTAATCACAATTTTAGTGTGATTTTGTAGTTTAGATTAAGTAGTTTCGTAGTCTTGATTGTCTTGCATTTTGGTCTTAGATTTCAGATCATAAAGGGGTTCATTCCATTTTGGTATTCTCTTTTACATTTACAAAATACTGTATGGATTATAATAAAGGTTTATTTATTTATGAAAATTTAATTGTATCACAACAGACCTTATGGTCAAGAGTTAACCCATCTTATAATAATAATTTAAAAAACAGAGGTAGGTACTAATAGTAAAAATTATTAGACAATAATAATAGTACGAATCACTCAACAGTTACCAGAAATCATTCAAAAAAGAAAGTATTGTTTTCTTACCAAAGGGTAACATTTCTGTGGTCAACATCCAGAGCTCGCTCATATATAGAGCGAGCTCTCTGCACCTGCTTTTGGGACTCTTCCCACTGAGCATATTTAAGCCAGTTTCCAATTACCTGTAAAAGAAGCAAGAATTGTAAAAACTCAGGGAGTATTGGAGTTTCTTCAGTGAAATTCTGTAAAATTTGAAAAAAATATATTTTTAAATGCATCTTTTGATGAACATTTTGGATGTTTATGACCAAAACAATTCATTTGTAAAATGACGAAGGATTTCCAATCCCAATTAACATTATTATTTATTTACATATAAATATAAACTTAGTTTACCAAATAAAAAAATATGTAGCAGTACTTTACCATGCGATTTTTTCGAATGTTATCTTCGAAGGCTTTCCTTTTCCTGTGCTGATAGTCTCTCAGTTCTTCTGGATCAGAGATCTTCTGTTTTGGAGGTGGTGGCAATATCTCAAGATCTCTCTCCTTAGCTTCTCTCAAAAGTTGTTCAGCGGTGATTTGAATCTCTGCTGGTGCTTTGTTCTTTACCTTTAAAACATAAAAAAGCAGATATTAGCCAAATATATTTATAAAAGCGTGAAATATGAATAGTTTGTTTGCCACGACAGTGAGGAATACAATACCTTAGCCACTTTCGGCATCTTTGTAGTTTTGCCTTCCATGACTAGTTAGGTTACCACTTTCTGCAGTTTACGAGATATTGAAGCCTTTTAAGTTATTCACCGAGTTAGATATATGTATTTATAAAAATACGACAGCAAAATATTCACGCATCAATTTTTTTTTTTGTTTTTTTTTTTTTTTTAATTTATCCCTTTCGGGAAAGGCAAAGGAAACTATGTCCATACAGCCATGTCTTCAGTGAAAAATCTTCTTTCTTCAACTTAACCTAAGCCCTAAGCTCCTCATGTTCTGTATAAAACCGGATAGAGTCTGTTTTACGAAAACTGGCGGCGAGAAGCACAACCGCGAGGATCTTTGTCGGTACCAAACGGAGCAGAAACACTGTTATCACTTGAATTTTTCATCACTACACGAATTTTTTTTCAATTTACTGCATAATACACTATCACTATTACACATTAAACAACTTTTTCACGCCAAAAACGAAAATTCAATTGACAAAGCAACCGCTCACGCCGAGTTCCCGCCAAAGACCTCCTCACGCATCAAATTGGCTTCAAACGAAGTGACAGTGACAGTTTATTGTGTCTTTTTTTTTGGAGTTTATGGCTTGGTTCCTTGGTTGCAGTAGATTTGATTAGGTAGGGATTTGATAGTCACGAAAGAGAAAGAAAGTAGCACTTCCCAGTATATTCAAGTTACTCTGTCAGTAGCACAGGGGGGCTTTTTTTTTTTTTTTTTTTTTTTTTTATAGTGGCACTTCGCGGTCAGCGTTTGGCCAATGACACGTTTATGACTTATGTACAATTAAAAGCGAGGAAACTTATAGAACACGGAAATAAATTAGGAAGGTAGGAACGGAATTTGGAAAAAAATATTTTTTTTTTAAGGATCAGGAAAGGAAAATAGGAATATGATACAAGGATAATTATATAGGATAGGAAATACGTAAAAATAGTGAAAAATATATTTAAATTCTAATATTATTCTGTTCAATGAACTCCGAAAGGCATTTGTATACCGAAGGGTTATTATTAGTTAAAAGAACTTTAACGGACGTAGGAAGAAAGACGTTTATGTGTAGCAGTTTTTGAATAAATGAAAAGGTGTCAAATTGCGGGCAGTTGAAAAAAATATGGTCCACATCACCAACTTCTCCACATTCACACAAATTACTCGGAACAATTCCAAATCTGAACAAGTGAGCGGGAGTACATACATGTCCTATTCTCATTCGGCTGAGTACAGACGTTGCTCTTCTGCCCAACTTAACTTTGCTAAACCAAGGTTTAAGAGGAATAGAGGGCTGAATATCCCTGTAATGTTTGCCCCTGACCCGACCACTCCGTTCCCAGTCCTCAGCCCAAGTTTCCTTAAGATGAAGACCAGGAACCGATGCCAGATCATGAGCATAAATTTTCAAGTATGCTACATCACCACAATTCACAGCATCATTTGCTAGTTGGTCAGCACGCTCATTACCTATGATTCCAGAATGACCCGGCACCCAAGCAAAAACTACGGAATAATTTTTAAGAGTACATTTTAACAACAAATTTCTTATCTCTAAAATTATAGGAAATATCGAATTTGACTTAAATGGAAATTTTAAAAGAGCCTGAAGAGCACTCATGGAGTCAGAAAAAACAACAGTTTTCGGCAACTTAGCTATAAGAATGTACTCTACAGCCTTAAAAAGGCCAAAACATTCTCCTGTAAAAACTGAACACTCTATAGGGAGCTTAATTTTTTGCACAATATTGTATTGTGCATGTAATACCCCAACACCTACATTTCCATCAAGTGAGTGTTTCGACGCGTCACTATAAATGTAATGCCAATCATGAAAATCTAAATCTTTTACGAAATTAAAAGAATGTGTAGCATCAACATGATTTTTATCAATTCCCAAATTTAAGCGAACATCCGGAATTAAAGTTAATGCTTCGTATGGAACAGTAAACAGGGGATGATATAGGGATTTAGCAATAGGGGACTGAAAGTTCAAATATTTACGATAACTAATAACTACACAGGGTATCTTTTTATGAAGCCAATAGGAAGAAACATTAATTTCCTCCGAAAGACAATGCAATAAACTGAGTAGAGGATGATTAAAAAGTTGCACACGACGAAAGAGAAACTTGTCTGACAAGTACTGTCGCCTTATGTTAAGAGGGGCATCCACAGCTTCAACTTGCATTGCATTGATGGGGCTACTTTTCATAACACCCAAAATAATCCTTAATGCTTTTGATTGAACTTTATCTAATTTATTAAGTGTAGACATATTACACGGTTCTAATAAAAATGTACCATAGTCTAAATGACTTCTTATAAGAGCGTTATAAACCAGTTTTAAAGAAAAAGAGTGAGCACCCCACCAAACACCCGTTAAACATTTAATAATGTTCAAATTCTTCTCACACTTGGCAGCTATGTACTCAGAGTAAGGAACGCCAGACAGCTTAGAATCAAGAATGACACCTAAAAATTTAATTTCCGTTTTCACTGGGATTGTACTGTCACCATAACTAACTATAATTGTTGGAAGAATCCGCTTCCTTGTGAATAAAACTACAGCACTTTTAGAAACTGATAATTCAAGGCCATTACAATTGAGCCAGCACTTAAGTTGACAAAGAGAATTTGATAATGTGTCGCTGGCTTTCTTAATATCATCATTTGAGGTATAAATAAGTAAATCATCAGCATACTGAAGAACTTTGACGGAATTACTAAGTGCAGACTCTAAGTCATATGTGTAGATGTTATATAGAATGGGGCTAAGTACGGATCCTTGAGGAAGGCCCTTCCAGATGCATCTGGACAACCGCGAACCGTCTGGCAGATCTACATGAATGAACCGTTCATACAACATATTAATAATGAAGGAAGAAAGTATTATTGGGATTCCTAGATCATGTAATTTCTTTTGCAAAACCGAAACCTGAACATTATCATACGCAGCACTAACATCTAAAAAGGCGGCAAGTAGAGAATTGTTATTAGTAAAAGCCAGATGAATGTCAGATATTAAGATACTAACATTATCCATAGTACATTTACCCTTTCTAAAACCAAACTGTCCAGCGGTCAATAATCCGTTACTTTCTATAAACCATTCTAAACGATTCTTAACCAAATGTTCGGCAAGTTTGGCCAGAACAGATGATAAAGCTATTGGACGGAATGAGGAGGGTTCTGAAGATGGCTTCCTTGGCTTCAAAATAGGGATAACAGTTTGAGATTTCCAAGACGATGGAATATTTCCAGACAGCATTATGGAATTAATAACCTCAAGAAAATACAAAAGGGTGGGATCACTGCAGTTAACTACAAAAGAATAAGGTATTCCGTCATCACCAGGAGATGAATCCTTAATATACGTCAAAATACCCTTTAATTCTGATAAAGAAAATGGAGAGTTAAGCCCTGTAAAATCACTGCAAATGGAAGATGGAACGGAGTGTAAAATAAAACTAGATTCAGGTGCAAAAGGAGGGGCTAGATTGTCTAGAAACTTATCAGCTAAATCAGGAGATAGCTGAGAGTGGGAAGAAACAGTAGTGGCCATTCTAAATCTTCTAATATTTTGCCAAACTATAGATGGAGAAACATCAGGGCTTATTGATGCACAAAAGCTCCTCCATCCTTCAAACTTCTTTTTCTTAAGAAGCTTTCGGGTAGAGTCTGCAACTTGAGTGTATATCTCAAAATTTTCCGATGTCATAACCTGACAATAATTTCTTTCAGAATCCTTTCTACGTTTTATTGCTTCAGTGCAATCTCTGTCCCACCAAGGAGGAAAAGGTATTCTACGGCAACTCCCATTTTTAACAGGGAAAATTTCATCAGCCACCTCAATTAATATCTTAGAAAAAGCTTCGGAGCACTCAGGGCCGTTGTTTAGACTGACGGAAGGAAGCAATTGGATCTTTTGTTCCACCCGTTGAGAAAATATTGTCCAGTCTGTGGGAAGCCTATGTCTTAATCTTGGTTCAGGCTTTTTACTTATAGGACACAATGATGGATAC
Organism: Aproaerema taeniolella; assembly: GCA_949987775.1. Taxonomy (NCBI): domain Eukaryota; kingdom Metazoa; phylum Arthropoda; class Insecta; order Lepidoptera; family Gelechiidae; genus Aproaerema; species Aproaerema taeniolella. Next base: position 1,791,848 of record OX465259.1, on the reverse strand, counting down.
GTTATTATAATAGGAAAATGATCACTTCCACAAGTAGATTTATGAGTACACCAAGAAAGAAATGTAGCCAGATCAGGAGTGCATATAGAGAGGTCAGGTGCACTAGGGCCTTCACCAGGTCGGCTAAGCCGAGTTGGGGAGCCGTCATTTAAGATACATAGGTTTTGTGAGTCTACAATATCCAGCATTTCCTCACCATAATAATTAGATTTATGGCTACCCCAGCATTGGTGCTGGCAGTTAAAGTCTCCCAACAATAAAAATGGCTTTGGAAGGATAGACATTAATTGACTTAGTTCGTAATAAAGAGCAGCAGAAGGATTGGGAATATAAATAGATATTATACAAACATTATTTACAATAATAGCGATGGCTTCAATGCCATCACTAAGAGTGGGAAGAGAAAATGATTGAAATAAGATGGAATTTTTGACAAGTATGGCAACACCGCCACCCTCGTCGTCTCTGTCATTTCTGACAGAAGAGAAACCTGATATTTTAAATAAATAATCAGGCTTTAGCCAAGTTTCAGATAAACAAATAATTGATGGATTATGTGTGTTTAATAAATGAATAAGTTCAGTCTTTTTAGGGCAAATACTTCTACTGTTCCACTGTATGATTTTGTGATTCGTTATTGACGATGTAAGGAGATAGAGAGTTAACAATTATTTCGGCAACGTTGGACGGTAAATTGGGAGAAAGCAAGTTGCAACTAGATAGCAACTTTATGAGAGATTTAATATTTTCAGCTATGGACGGTTCGGGGCTGGATTCATTGGCTTTTTGGTTAATAACAGCACCATTAGGGCTGGAAACATTGGACATGTTGTACTCCCTCGCAAAAGATGCATGAGCAGCACGGTCGTAGCCACCTGATACGGGCTTCGATGGAATGCGTGGTTTTAAGGTGACAGTTTTTCTATAAGAACGAGAGGGACCAGGAGCAGAAGCAAAATTGGGGCTAGGCCCACTATTCAGAGAAGGTTTAAAAGAAGAAGAAGAAGCAACTATATCTGCATAAGATCTTGAAACTGGAGGATGCATTTTTGATGCTTCTGCATAAGAAATGCAGTTCTGAGCCATTGAAAGTTTTATTTCCTTCTGTCTAATAAACTCTGGACAGGACTTACTTGTTGCAAGATGATTGCCCGAACAAAGACAACAAGAATAGTCGTCTTCTTCCATAAAACATGATTCACCGTTGTGTTGGTCACTGCATTTGTAACATCGTGGTTTTGATCTACACTGAGCCTTCGTGTGACCGAAGCGGCAGCAGTTGTAGCACTGAATTGTAGGATACACATATAAGTCAACTTGAAGAGCTGTATAACACATGAAAATTCTTTTTGGAAGAACCTGGCCATCAAATGTCAAAATGACTGTCTCAGAGTTATTAAAAACTGTATTGCCGTTAACTATTGTTTTCATTCTAATTCTTCGCACTTTTAAAATCTTACCACATCCGATAGGTACTGAAATATTTTCCTGAATTTCAGAGTCTGACCAACTTGCAGGGACACCTCTTACTACACCCATTCTAGTAATATTAAAAGTTGGGATGATGGCTTTCATGTTTTGTTCAACAAGGCCTGGATGATGAATAAAATTATTTGCATCATCATGCGTAGTAAATGATATGGACAACCTGTTCCTGCCGATCTTCTTTAAACTACCGTTGACAATATTTTTAACAAAATTTTTCTTTAAAAAATTTCCAAATTGAATTGGATTCAAATAAGAACGATCGGCAGGATCAGTCTGATTTCTTTGCACATGGACAACATAAGGGGCTAAGTCAGTGGCCTCATAATTCCGAATGGGAATTTGGGAATTTTCCCGAGTAGTTGCATCAGAAGTGGTGGTAATAAGTGGCTTTGAGACACTAGGACCGTTACTAGTATTAGCTGGAATTTTGAAACTGTCTTCAACCTCGTCTAAATCACATTTGCAGTGTAAATGACTTACTTTTCCATCTTTCTTTCTACGCTTCTTGTTGCAGTGTTTGCACACTTTGTGCAAAGACCGCACACGTTTTCTTGCACTTTTCAATAGAGAACCATCTTCGGTATCCATTGCTGACGACGTTTCATTGTGCTGGAGATCATCATACGTTATATTTAAGCCGACAGGGGGCACCGTGCCCCCTGGGTCAGGGGGATCATCCCCCATAGTAAGGAATCAATAATAAAAAAAACTTACCAAATCAGTAGATATTTACAACAACTACTATTTACACTAAATAAAACATAAATTATATACAATATTACACAAAATAGCTTATCTGATCCTTAAATTAAAGAATAATTTCAATAATTTTACACAGAACCAAACCACCCGAACGGAAGTTTCCCGCGCTTTTTCCACAGGGGGGCTACCACCTAAGCGAAGTTGATGCTGATTGAACGAATGGAATGATGTACATTGCTGTGTTTGGTTCATGTCGTTAATCAAGGTCTCCTTATGGAGAAGCAATAGACAGCAATCCATTCGTTCACCCAGCGTCAGCTTCGCTTAGGTGGTAGCCCCCCAGAATGTTTCTGTTCCCGTTTCTGTTGTGCGGTAGTTTTTAAATAAAAACGCAGTGATTTCTCATCATTGGACTTTGCCTGTAATGAAAAAAAACATGAATGAAAAGGAAAGGAGTAATACATTAAAAAAAAACAATGTCACATGGAAAAGTTAGGTTATTTGTTAGACAATTTCTCAAAATTGATTGAATAGTGGTTTTTTTGCAATAAATTATATAAAAATGAGATAATCGTAAGGAGAACCTAAAAATAATATATTCTAGCTTAAGTCGGACACAGTAAAATCAAAAAACCGATCAAGGAATCCATCTAAACTTGATAAAATGTTACGTGCTTCTTTATCCCGGTTTTTGTTATTATCCAACAGTTTTTGTGAGTAGAATATGGTTTAAATATATTTTTAGAATCCGTTTGGCTCTCTTTTCCTCGGTAATTTCAGTTAACATTAATTTAATAAAAAAGAAATACGCAAATATTTTTTTCTGTACCTACTTTAACTTTTATTTTTTTCTAGATTCGAGGCAGATAATTAGAAATAGTACGAAATCAGGAGTATTCAGTAAAGTTAAATATGCAACTGATCAAATGGAGCACATCAAATCTGCTCTCGACGACAATGTTGAAGACTGGAAATCCCTAAAGAGCCAAGTTTTGAACATTAAAGGTTCTTTCAATGAGATAAACATTGATGGCGTTTTACTTAAAGTAATGGTGAACTTTAAAAAATTTGATGCAGCTATTTCATTTAGCAAATATTTAAAAAGCTGTGAAAAAGAGTTAAGTTTGGGAGTAATGAACGGTCTCTTAGGGTTATATTATCAACTGGGATTAGAACGGAAATTGACTGATGAAGAGAAGCTGTTTATACTGGATTCTTATAAAAAATTGTATGAGAAATATGAGGTTTTAGATTCTACTACAAGTGAGAGGCTTTTACATGCTCTTTGTGTAATAGGAGAGTGGAAAAAGGCTTTGAAAGTTATTGAGGATATCCACTTAAGCTGCAATCCTACACATTCTGCCTACAGTACGATCATAGCTACCTTATTCAACTTAAACAAAAGGGCCGAAGCCTTAAAACTCATAGAGAGAAGCATTAGTAACAGAAGGCCCCTAGTCCATGTAGCATATGAAGCCTGGGTGAAATATATTTTAAGAAAGTACAAAGAAAAGAAGACTATAGTTAAGTATTTAGATGAAATATGTGTGCATATCTCAAGGAACTTTGCGGTAATGCCTGAGAAAACAGCTCGACTATTGAAAGAGACCTACAATTCTTTAGGTTGGAGTGCAAGGAATACAAGAATAAAGAAACACAGGTTGGTTGGGATATTGTTTATTCAGAATAGTATAAAAATATAGACATTTCTGTTGTTCCTTTGCAAAGTTATTGGTTAAAGGAATGTTAAATTAAATGGAATGAAATGTTAATGTTAAGGAATGTTAATTCGAAGTAGTTAAATTTTTCTGTATTTAGTGATTTTTTTTTAACTAACAGTTACTTTGAAGAAAAAATACAATATTTATACAGTTTCATTAATTTGTTATTACAGTGGCCAATGTGTATACTGCCAATCATCATTAGAGTGCTTGAAAGTAACAGATGAAGAATTCCAGTTACTACAAAAAAGTGTCAAAGAGAAAATCATTGTTGGCTCTGACATACTTTTGAAGACTAATCCTGAGGAGTTAAAACGATTTTCGGAGTTTGTAGAGGAAACTGCACCTTATGACGTTGTGTTAGATGCTCTTAACATAAGCTTCTCTGCAGCGAATCGTAACATTGATAAAGTTTTGCCCTTGACGTTTGTGGTGGAGCATTTCCGTCAGCAGAATAAAAAAATATTGTTGATAGGAAGACAGCATATGACAAAATGGCCCAAAATGAAACAGATATTAAGTAAAACCAGCAACTTTTTTACTGATAATGTGTGAGTAACTAATGGATGTTCTTTGTTAGGTGGTCTTGATATGTGCTACAAACATCATATTATCGGCGTAATTTCTAACTAGCTTTCTGCCCGCGGCTCCGCCCGTGCCCAGCTGTCGGATAAAATGTAGCCTATGTCCTTTCCCAAAATGTAGCCTATGTTTAGGCATGAAAGCGTAACAGACAGACAGAGTTACTTTTATTTATAATATTAAATTATAGCTTTCTGCCGCAGCTCCGCCCGCGTGGACTACAGGTTATATCGTGTCCAGCTGTGGGATCAATGTAGCCTATATCCTTTCCCAAGGTCTAATATAATCGGTTCAGTAGTGTAGGCGTGAAAGTGTAACAGATGGACAGACAGAGTTACTTTCGCATTTATAATATTAGGAGGGGTTATAAATATTCTACTGAAAATATATAATTACTATTAGCTGTCGTCCTGCGACAAAATTCGCGTGGAAAAGTTGCATATGTCACTTTATGGTACTCCAGGCATTCCCGTTTTCCAGTTAGGACGTGAGAAAAGGACAAATAAACAAATTTCACAATTAATAAGATGTAGATTGTCTACAATCTACTTAAGAAATTTTTGTAGGAAGGTTGTTTTTAGCTATGGATGCAGAGGAGCTTCTCTATGGGGCCCAATTTTGAATTTTTTTTAATAAAAACGGCGGACCAAATTTTGACGTAAAATTTTCATAGCCCCTGAAAGATTATATAAAATCTCAACACAAACATACTTAAATTTAATAATAATATACCTTTTCAGTTCAGAAGACGATCCGTATTTCATCACAGCAGCCATCCTGAGCGGATCACACACAGATTTCGTTTCAAAAGACTTGTTGCGCGGCCACAGGTTTCGATTGCAAGACGAGCAGCTTCGCCAAGTGTTCCAGAGGTGGCAGTGGCAACATCAGTGGAAAGTGTTCATCAGTAGGAGTGGGGCACCGTTTCTGCAGGTGCATAGATTGTTACTATAAGCTAAAAAAGTACATTTCAGCCAGGGATTCCTTTGGAGCATGGGAATTGGGCATTTCATGGGAGCATGAAAATTCGGGAAAACTATGTAGCCTATGTTTTACACTGATATGTAAGCTCTATCACTGCAAAGTTTCATCAAAATTCGTTCAGTAGTTTTTGCGTGATTGAGTAACAAACATCTTCGCAAACTTTTACTTCACATAATAAAATGAAGCTTTTGTATGCCCTTTAAATGACTTTAAAACTACGCAGATGCAAACGGCAGATCACCACGGCAGATGCAAAGTCACAAACTCATAAAAGGAGCATGAGTTTGTGACATATGTTATTTTGAAGGTCATTACAAAAGCTTCAGTTTATTATATAAAGTTTTTGTTATGACCTTTGGGGTCAGGTCACACTCAAAATTGAACTTTATTTATTACAAGTGAGAATTTAGAACACGTCGCACCACACAGCGCCGCGCCTCGCTGTTCGCCGCGGCGTTCTCACAATGAAATGTTTACGATAAAATGAAGCTTTTGTTACGACCTTTAAAATGACATATGTCACAAACTCATAAAAGGAGTATGAGTTCCAGTCTTTGAGTATTATTTGTTGGTTCCAGTTCATATAATAAAAGAAACTTTTGTTATGACCTTTAAAATGACATATGTCACAAACTCATAAAAAGAGTATGAGTTTGTGATATATGTTATTTTGAATGTCATAACAAAAGCTTCATTTTATTATGTGAAGTTTTTGTTATGCCCTTTAAAAGACTTTAAAACTACGCAGATGCAAACGGTAGATCACCACGGCAGATGCAAAGTCACAAACTCATAAAAAGAGCATGAGTTTGTGACATATGTTATTTTGAAGGTCATTACAAAAGCTTCAGTTTATTATATGAAGTTTTTGTTATGACCTTTAGGGTCAGCTCACACTCAAAATTGAACTTTATTTATTACAAGTGAGAATTTAGAACACGTCGCACCACACAGCGCCGCGCCTTGCTGTTCGCCGCGGCGTTCTCACAATGAAATGTTTATCTTGTCATGTAATAAATACATTTCAATTTTGAGTGGCTCTATTCGCTACCTCGCGTCGCGTCACATCGCGGTGTGAGCTGACCCTTAACTGTTTATAAACTACGCGTTACTACGGCTGATGAAAAGTTCCCGAAACTTCAAAAAAAATCATACTTTCTCTTTCTTTCCAGGCTCCCTTAACAGTGACCCCATGTGCCCAAAAAAAGGGCACAGATTGGCATCTGCCCTTCGCCCGAGAGGACACCTCTTCGAACTGGGGCCTGGTCCGCGATGGCACCCCTGATTGGTCCAGTTGGCTCTGTCTTCAGGCTCCTAATAGATGACGAATATATTTATGTAAAATCTATGTGTGCGTTTTGTACTCGCCGGCTTCCCAAGGCGGTTATCATACTGCATCGGAAACCTGTAGAATTTGGCTGTTTGTGTAGTAGAGTAGAACCACAGGATAACACACTGACACCAGTGGCGTAGCTAGGAAACCAAAGGCCCTGCGGCAAAAAATACAATACAATACACAATAAAATACTCTTTATTGCACACAAAAAACATAAAACATAACATTAAACAAAAACAAATGTTCATGATGTAGTGTACAATCCGGCGGCCTTATTGCTATAGAGCAATTTCTTCCAGGCAACCGGGGGGTGAAGGAACCGATAAAGAAGGTGAAGCGGTAGACGTGCAAAGAGTAATATACCTTATACATATCTATACCTAATTACCTAAATATATAACATATACATATACACAAATAAATGATGAAAAACGTTAAATATTACATATATGTATATATATACATATCTACTATACATACATATCTAGACACGTGAAAAAAAAACGAAAAAATAAAAACGTAAGAATGGTGCTAGTAAATGACAACTTGCAAGTTTAAGGAGAAGGTGCAAGTTGCTTGGGAAGCAACTTGCAAGGTTAAGGGAAAAAAAAACTAGGGCCCCAACTAAACTATTTAAAATCGTTTGTTCCGTATTCGTCGTTTTTTGAATTCGACGCACTCCAGATTCGTCGTACTCCTATGAAATCAGTATAAGAATGCAGGGGAGTTCCTGGAATCTGGTTTATTTATATTCCGTGGGAGAAATTTTCACTAGTTCAATTTATAGTTTGTAAGTCGAGTCCGAGGGGTCCACTGGCCTTGAGGCACTGCCCCGTCTAGACCTCGCTACGCCACTGACTGACACCCAGCCCCGGATCTAGGAGGGAGCGGTAAATTTAGATGGCGGAAAATTCAAATGAACACCCAACGCATCGTTAACGCAACTTTGACCGGCCCCCAATCGTGGTAAGTTTGAACGTATTTACCAAAGCTAAACCGCTTACGTTTCCTTTGTATTGTATTGAATACAGAAACGTTGAATACAATAGAAATTTGGCTTTGGTAAATAGGTTCAAACTTACCGCGAGGGAGGGGCGGGTGGCCTTTGTTCATTTGTGAGCGGATGATGGCTGAAATGATGATGATGATAATAAAGATAAAAGCATAAGCTGGCTGGGGCGGCGTTTTTTTGTTTTGAAAAAAATCAAAATTCGGGGCTGCTGACACCACATCTCCATTTGGTACTCATATGGCTTTTAGAGTTAAAAGAACTAATGTAATTCACTGTTTTGACTTATTTTAAGCAAAATCTTAAATGTTCTATAAAAAAAAGTTATTTTGACTTAGTACCTACTGTATTTCCGGACGGACATGCGGTGCGGCCGTAGGGTATGTCACTCTGAGCTCTTTAGTAGGTACCTTATGGATTTTTTTGTAATAACTATAAAATAAAAATAAAATACAGGTTGAAATAGAACCTCCTAGCTTTATTGGAAATCCTGAACCAGTATCACTTACTGAACACTTAAAATTTTTTTTTATTTTTTTTTGGGGTGTGATTTTTTTTCCTAAACGTAGACACCACTCGGGCGCCCCCCCGAGCGCTACCCGCACCCCTGGTGTAGGAGTAATGTCTACGTTTAGACAAAAAATGAATTATTCCCATGGATTTTTTTTTTTTTTTATAAATGTGTTCTTTGAGTGATACTGATTAAGGATTTTGAATATAGCTAGGAGGTTCTTTTTCACCCAGTATTACTCCCGACATTCATCACTTATATTATAACTATAACGCTTAGACGGCTGAAACAATTTTGCTAAAATAAATATAAGAATCATCTCAAATTTAAAATTTTACGTCAATTTCAAAGGTCTGAAAATCTTCGACCACTTGACACACTGCATATCTATCTATACATATTATAAATAGGAAAGATTGTTTGTTTGCTTTATATAGGCTCCGAAACTACTGGACTGATTTGAAAAATTCTTTCACAATTAGAAGCCTACATTATCCGGGATGGACATAGGGTACATGATTTTCCCGAATTCCCACGGGAACGAAGTCCCGAGTGGAATGCTAGTATCTTTATAACACTAGCTTCCCGCTCGGGACTTCGTTCCCGTAGGAATTCGGGAAAATTATGTAGCCTATGTGTTACTCAGGGATACTAATGGTGAAAGAATTTTTGAAATCGGTCTAGTACCTAGTTTCGGAGCCTGAGACGTATTTTTGAAACGATAGAATTCCAATTCGCATACGAATTGACAAGATTCGCATGAGAATCGCATACAAATTTTTGTCAATTCGTATGCGAATTGGAATTCTATTGTTTCAAAAATACGTGTCACTATTCGTTACATACAAAAATACAAATATTTCCTCTTTATAATATCACAGTATTTGAGTTTTTGTCTATCAAGAAATAGTTCTATTAAATAGGTACAGTTTCTCTAGGTACCTAGTCTGTGATAGGTACATGTCAAACTCTTTGGTAACCGTTTTTAATTTTAAATATTGTTTCCGTCATGTCATTTCAGTGCCGACACGCCGTTTTGACGCCGTTGTCAAAATTATCCCGTGACTCGTATTCGGACATCCAAATAAAATAAAAATATTCGGAATAATTCTTAAATTAATCGTAAAATATAAATATCTGTCAAAATGCCGAAGAAAAATGCGTACGCTGCTGATAGTAAAAAAAGTGAATTAGACAATGTTAAGATTAAAAAGAACGACAGTAAGATCGAAAAAGATCCGAGGCTAAACATGAGTATGTACTATTTAGATTTTCTATTCCTACATAAGTACCTATAGGTATATTCAACCACAAACCATTGTTACGCTTACCAAGTAACAAAGCTGCTACTAAAAATGTTTTTCGCATACAAAACAGTGTTAATCAACTGAAAAAATATGTTTGCAGAACCAACTTGTTTTTGGGGTCCATGTGTTTTGACAAGTTTGCTAGATTTTTGTTTATCGATTGGTCGGAACAATTTCATCACTTTACAGAAGCAATGTATGACGAATTCGCGACAGATCTAAATAAAGACCTTACGTGATAGCTTAATTGAGTTAATATAATGGGTAGCCTAGTCTCCCTGGGTATAAAAGTAATTTTGTATCGATGTGGTAGATATTTGGAATCCGATTTATTAATTAGAAAGAAAGAAAGAAACTTTATTACATCATAAAATTATATAATTAAATAGGTAATGCGCTCTTCTGAAATGTAAACCTACTCCGAAGTCTGTTACTTAGCAGCTTCTTCTGAAGAAAGTGGCTAAACTTTAATACCTACATATTAAGTGTATTACACATTAGTTGCCTGAAAATAAATGATTATATTTTACTAGCTTTCCGCCCGCGGCTCCGCCCGCGTGGACTACAGGTTATATCGTGCCCAACTGTGGGATAAAATGTAGCCTATGTCCTTTCCCAGGCTCTAATCTATCTCTGTACCAAAATTCATCAAAATCGGTTCAGCGGTTTAGGCGTGAAAAGGTAACAGACAGACAGACAGAGTTACTTTCGCATTTATAATATTAGTAGGGATTTATTTATTCTTTCTCATAACATGGTCAATTGGTCAATGTGAATATTACTTCAATAATAAATTGTCAACGTTAAAAACGTATGAATCACCCACTTCAATTCCAAAAATGCGTATTAGCAGATAACCACAAACTAAAACGTCACCTAGTATATTTTGTTAAATTTTTTAAAAAGCCTATATTCAATTTCGACAAAATGTATTGGGCTCACCTCAAAAGTACATTATTTCGAACAAAAAAAGGAATTTTAAAAATCAGCAGACATTTGGTGGAGTTACCGCGAAACAATTATACGAAAAATACATACAGCCGAATTGAGAACCTCCTTTTTTTGAAGTCGGTTAAAATGTAAAGTAGAGAAATAAGACTCTAATATAAGAGTGGTAAAAGAAGTAAAGTTTTTATATAAAAGTAACATTAAGTAAAACTCTCACAAATTATCGAGATCGTTGATGTTTTTTGTATAAAAGACAATGAAACTCCCAGCATCTTCAATGTATCTTTGTTTTTTATTCCAAAAATAACTACGAAAGGCTAAGAAAATAACGCAGCTCAACGTCGGCAAATGTTACCTAAAAAATCCGCTAGATGTCATTGTGCAGTCTGACTACATTTCCTACATCGCGGTATTGAGATGTTCCGCGTTTGAATGACCCGGCCGTCTTGTGTTGGTGTAATCATACTTACCTGGCACAGGGGATACCGTGATCAAGAAGGCGGTTCCCCCAGGGCGAGGCCCTTCCATTGCACTGCGGTCGGGTTGACCCCTGCGATTATCCCTAATGTGGATAACTCGGGTGTGTAATTTTTGTTAGTGGGGACTGCGTACGCGCCGTCCCCCCAGTAATCAAACTAATTTATGAATAAGCAAAAGCAATGAAATACTCTCTAATTAAACTAAAAGCGGTAAACAAAATTATTTTCATGATTATCATTAAAAGAAATAACGAATTTTCGCAGGCGTGTTAGCGGAAATCGAGTGCTAGATAGTAAAATGATGTTTTCTGAATTGGCGACGTCTTTTAATCATAGAATAATTTAAGTATTAAAAATTTATTAATTATTTTTTTTCCTTCCAAGCTGCGAGTAAAAGAAAAACTTAGAATGTGCCGGGTGCCTACTCTTCCCAGGCATACTGTAAAAATCAGTAAGTGGGACGTGAGGGTCTTGCTGTATCATGAGCGATCACCTCTCACCATTACACAACATGTTCCATCTAATAACTCTCACCATTTGTGTCAAGCGTGGCATTGGGTGGTTTTCTGGAACCACTTATGCTCTGCCTACCCAGTTAGGGATTACAGGCGTGAGCGTATGTATTTATAATTTATTAAAAAATATAAGCTGCGGCGCGGTGTTAGCGAAAATGTACGGTTAGTAACCCGTAACGAGTATAATATCATAGACTCATTATCAGTGATCGGAATAGGCTGAATGAAAAAGAACCTCCTAGCTATATTCAAAATCCTGAACCAGTATCACTCAAAGAACACATTTATGAAAAAAATTTTTTTTAAATATTTTTTCAATGGGAATAGTTCATTTTTGCCTAAACGTAGACATTACTCCTACACCAGGCTAGCGAAGGGTGCGGGTAGAGCTCGGAGGGTGCGCCCGAGTGGTGTCTACGTTTAGGAAAAAAAAACCGCCCCCCCCCCCAAAAAAAATAAAAAAATAAAAAACAAAAATAAAGTAAAAAGTGTTCAGTAAGTGATACTGGTTCAGGATTTTCAATCAAGCTAGGAGGTTCTTTTTCAACCTGTATTTACCTTTGAAAAACAGAGTCAAAAAAAGGAGACTCCTTAAGTATGATAACATTTTTTACGGGACATCTTCTGGACATCACTTAATGACATACTTACAACTGTTAGCACTACAGTAAAATAATACTTTTCTTTCACTGTAGTTCTAACATTTCTATGTACTCAAGTGATGTCCCGAAAGATGTCCCGTAAAAAAAATGTCATAAAAAGTCTCCACTTTTTGCCTCAGTTCTTCGAAGTTTAGGTAAATACATTCAGCCTATTCCGATCACTGCTTATTATTAATCAATTGTTTTCGTAATATACTTAAAACCACATTGAAAAAACAATCTTGGCGTTACACATTCAAGGGATCGTTGATGTCTTTTGTATGAAAGAAAATGAAATTCCCAAAATCTTTAATTTTCTTTTATGTTTTATTACAAAAATAACAACGATAGATGAAGTAAATAATGCAGCTCAACGCCGACAAATGTTGCCTAAAAAATCCGCTAAGTGTCACTGTACAGCCTGACTACATTTTCTACATCGCGGTATTGAGGTGTTCCGCGTTTGAATGATCCGTCCGCCTAGCGTTGGTAAACTCATACTTACTTGGCACAGGGGATACCGTGATCAAGAAGGCGGTTCTCCCAGGCGAGACCCTTCCATTGCACTGCGGTTGGGTTGGCTCCTGCGTTTATCCCTAGTGTGGATAATTCGGGTGTGTAATTTTTGGTAGTGGGGACGACGCGTACACTTGTACGCGCCGGCCCCCCAGAAACTATACCTACATACTGGGTGAAAACAAACCTCCTAGCTATATTCAAAATCCTGAACCAGTATCACTCAAAGAACACATTTATGAAAAAAAATAGTATATTGTGCAACTCGGGAATAAAAGACGGATTTTAAGCGAGGGCCAAAGTTGGATCACGAGCAAATGAAGGATTCTAAATTATTGAATCACGAGCGTAAGCGAGTTAGAATCCTAGAATCGAGTTAGAATGTTAGAATCCTGAATGACGCGAGTGATTCATAGCCCTCGATGAAAATCCGTTTTATTCAAGAATTGCACATTATATTTTATACCATGACCTCGAGAAAAAGAAAGATTAAGATTTTTTTTCTTTATCTCCAATTTTCAGTGAAAAAAAGAAGGTTTTTAGAGGGGGAATGGTATAAAATTTTTAAAATATTTTTTCCATGGGAATAGTTAATTTTTTGCCTAAACGTAGACATTACTTCCACACCAGGCAAGCGAAGGGTGCGGGTAGAGCTCGGGGGGTGCGCCTGAGTGGTGTCTACGTTTAGGAAAAAAAAACATTCGCCCCCCCCCCAAAAAAAAAAGAAAAAAAAGTGTTCAGTAAGTGATACTGGTTCAGGATTTTCAATAAAGCTAGGAGGTTCTTTTTCAACCTGTATATTCAGTCTATTCCGATCACGATAATAAGTCTATGGTATAATACTCGTTAGGGGTTTTAACGGGACATCTTCCGGACATTACTTAATGCCATACAACACAACTGTTAGTACTACAGTAAAATAACGGTTTTCTTTTGAGTAAGTACTAAAATTAACGGTTTTCTTTTGAGTATAGTACTAAATTTTTTATAAACTTAATTGTTGTCCCGGAAGATGTCCCGTAAAAAAAATGTCATAAGAAGTTTTTACTTTTTGACTCTGTTCTTCGAAGTTTAGGTAAATATATTCAGCCTATTCCGATCATTGCTTATTATTAATAAATGTTGTCGTTATGTAAAAACACATAAAAAAATGTCTCCACTTTTTGACTTTGTGCTTTGAAGTTTAGGTAAATACATTCATCCTATTCCGATCACTGCTTATTATTCATAAAATGTTTGCGTAATGTAAAACCACAGCGTTTAAAAAATCATAGTTGTTTCACATTTGAAGGATCGTCGATGTCTTTTATACAGGCTGTCCCAATAATTAGTGTCAAGCGGAAGTTCTGAGGTAAACCATCACCAGGGGCATCCGAATCACCCCCATGTATGTTCTACGATTTTTGTAGTTTAGAAGTTACAAGGCATTTTTTATTACTTTTTTAATAATATCTACCTGGCATCGAAATTTATTTTTTTCCTCTTTCTTTTGAACATTTATGAATATGACTTTTGGCGGTAATTCATAGTAACAATATCAGGTACCACCACAAAAAATTAAAAAGAACCTTGGCATTGTGGATCATGGTTTAAATTTAACCCAAAGTTCAAAATTGGAGTCGGAACACAGTCGTCCAGGAAATTCAAGTCGAAAAAAAATAAAAATCAAATCGCTCCACAAGCTTCAAGATCCTTCAAAAACTTAAGCAGACATTTAGCTTTCAGAATAATGCAAAAAAAAAATGGTACTTAACTGGTTTTTTTTCTCGTAAACCGCGTTTAAAGTAAAACAGTGACCGTCGCAGGAGCTTTCCTAGTAGTAATTACTTGGAAAGCGCTATTCTTAAAATTACAATAGACATCCTTAAAAAATGCCCCAAACGCATAAAAATGATCCTAACTTAAGAAATAACAATTAAACTTCACGCTACATTTCTTAAGGGGTAGGCAGGGAACCACTTTCACTTCTTCTTTTCAGTCTATGATATTGTCCATTAAGCAGGCATGAAAAGCCATGAAGTCGTGTGCAGATTAAGTTTTCATGTTTCCAGGTCTATTCAGGGATTTTCAAGTAACCAGGAAATGTGAAAACCATCAGTCGATTGCTTTTAACATTACAACAAAAATCTTATAAAAGTGATCATAACGTATGAAAACGTACACAAGGTAAGAAATTACTGATAAACGTTAAGCTACGTTCCTTGTTGGGTAGGTGGACCTCTTGCTTTTGGAAACGCGAAAATTTATTCTGCATACGACATCATGGCTTTTCATGCCTGCCTATCGGACAATATCACAGACTGAAAAGAGGAAGTAAAAGTGGTACCCTGCCTACCCCTTAAGAAATGTAGCGTGAAGTTTAATGGTTATTTTTTACGTTAGGATCATTTTATGCGTTTGGGGCATTTTTTAAGGATATCTGTTGTAATTTTAAGAATAGCGCTTTCCAAGTAATTACTACTAGGAAAGCTCCTGCGACGGTCACTGTTTTACTTTAAACGCGGTTTACAAGAAAAAAAATCCCATTAAGTACCATTTTTTTGCATTATTCTGAAAGCTAAATGTCTGCTTAAGTTTTTGAAGGATCTTGAAGCTTGTGGAGCGATTTGATTTTAATTTTTTTTCGACTTGAATTTCCTGGATGACTGTGTTTCGACTCCAATTTTGAACTTTGGGTTAAATTTAAACCATGATCCACAATGCCAAGGTTCTTTTTAATTTTTTGAGGTGGTACCTGATATTGTTACTATCAATTACCGCCAAAAGTCCTATTCATAAATGTTCAAAAGAAAGAGGAAAAAAATAAAATTCGATGCCAGGTAGAAATTATGAAAAAAGTAACAAAATGCCTTGTAACTTCTAAACTACAAAAAATCGTAGAATATACATGAGGGTGATTACCCGATGCCCATGGTGATGGTCTACCTCAGGAATTCCGCTTGACACTATTTTTTGGGACACCCTGTATGAAAGAAAATGAAATTCCTAAAATCTTTAATTTTTCTTTATGTTTTATTCCAAGAATAACTACTTACGATAGGCGAAGTAAATAATGCAGCTCAACGCCGCGCCGGCAAATGTTGCCTAAAAAATCCGCAAAATGCCACTGTACAGCCTGACTTCATTTTCTACATCGCGGTATTGAGGTGTTCCGCGTTTGAATGATCCGTCCGCCTTGTGTTGGTAAACTCATACTTACTTGGCACAGGGGATACCGTGATCAAGAAGGCGGTTCTCCCAGGCGAGACCCTTCCATTGCACTGCGGTCGGGTTGGCTCCTGCGATTATCCCTAGTGTGGATAACTCGGGTGTGTAATTTTTGGTAGTGGGGACGACGCGTACACTTGTGCGCACCGGCCCCCCAGAAACTATACATATATTCAGCCTATTCCGATCACTGATAATAAGTCTATGGTATTATACTCGTTACGGGTTTTTACGGGACATTACTTAATGCCATACAACTGTTAGTACTACAGTAAAATAACGGTTTTCTTTTACTATAGTACTAAAAAATTTATAAACTTAATTGTTGTCCCGGAAGATGTCCCGTAAAAAAAATTGTCATAAGAAGTTTCTACTTTTTGACTCTGTTCGTTGAAGTTTAGGTAAATACATTCATCCTATTCCAATCACTGCTTATTATTCATAAAATGTTTGCGTAATGTAAAACCACATCGTTTAAAAAATCATAGTTGCTTCACATTTGAGGGATCGTTGATTTCTTTTATATGAAAGAAAATGAAATTCCCAAAATCTTTAATTTTTCTTTGTTTTATTCCAAAAATAACTGCTTACGATAGGCGAAGTAAATAATGCAGCTCAACGCCGCGCCGGCAAATGTTGCCTAAAAAATCCGCAAAATGCCACTGTACAGCCTGACTACATTTTCTACATCGCGGTATTGAGGTGTTCCGCGTTTGAATGATCCGTCCGCCTAGTGTTGGTAAACTCATACTTACTTGGCACAGGGGATACCGTGATCAAGAAGGCGGTTCTCCCAGGCGAGACCCTTCCATTGCACTGCGGTCGGGTTGGCTCCTGCGTTTATCCCTAGTGTGGATAATTCGGGTGTGTAATTTTTGGTAGTGGGGACGACGCGTACACTTGTTCGCGCTGGCCCCCCAGAAACTATACATATATTCAGCCTATTTCGATCACTGATAATAAGTCAATGGTATTATACTAGTTACGGGTTTTTACGGGACATCTTCCGGACATTACTTAATGCCATACAACTGTTAGTACTACAGTAAAATAACGGTTTTCTTTTACTATAGTACTAAAAAATTTATAAACTTAATTGTTGTCGCGAAAGATGTCCCGTAAAAAAAATTGTCATAAGAAGTTTCTACTTTTTGACTCTGTTCTTCGAAGTTTAGGTAAATACATTCAGCCTATTCCGATCATCGCTTATTATTAATAAAATGTTTTCGTAATGTAAAAACACATTTAAAAATGTCTCCACTTTTGAGTTTGTGCTTTGAAGTTTAGGTAAATACATTCATCCTATTCCGATCACTGCTTATTATTCATAAAATGTTTGCGTAATGTAAAACCACATCGTTTAAAAAATCATAGTTGCTTCACATTTGAGGGATCGTTGATTTCTTTTATATGAAAGAAAATGAAATTCCCAAAATCTTTAATTTTTCTTTGTTTTATTCCAAAAATAACTGCTTACGATAGGCGAAGTAAATAATGCAGCTCAACGCCGCGCCGGCAAATGTTGCATAAAAAATCCGCAAAATGTCACTGTACAGCCTGACTACATTTTCTACATCGCGGTATTGAGGTGTTCCGCGTTTGAATGATCCGTCCGCCTAGTGTTGGTAAACTCATACTTACTTGGCACAGGGGATACCGTGATCAAGAAGGCGGTTCTCCCAGGCGAGACCCTTCCATTGCACTGCGGTCGGGTTGGCTCCTGCGATTATCCCTAGTGTGGATAATTCGGGTGTGTAATTTTTGGTAGTGGGGACGACGAGTACACTTGTACGCGCCGGCCCCCCAGGAACCATATAATAATTAAAAAAATTACATACATACTCTTTAATTCAATATCTCTAAATCATATATTCTATAATTAAATTAAAATTAATAATCGGATGAATGAAATTAATGTAACTGTGAGTAACATTAATTTCATGATATAATTAATGAAATAACAATTTTCGCAGGCGTGTTAGCGGAAGTCGAGTGCTAGATAGTAAAATGATAATTTCTGAATTGTAACTCTGGGCGACATCTTTTAACCATAGAATAATTTATTAAAAAATATATAGCGCACGACCCAAAAGTAGGCTGCGGCGCGATGTTAGCGAAAATGTACGGTTGATAACCCGTAACGAGTATAATACCATAGACTTATTATCAAAAATTAATCCTTATGAGGAAGCCTTCCGATCGGTATTTTTTTTACAACATCATCATACAAATTGTTCTATCTGCTAACCCTCACAATTTGTGTCAAACGTGGCATCAAGTTAGTTTGCTATAACCACTGTGTCTCTGCCTACCCCGTTAGGGATTATAGGCGTGAGCGTATGTATGTATGTATGTAATTTTTTTTTCTCCTGTACTGGGTTTGATTCTCGGTTCAACTAGGCAATGTTTTAAAAATGTATGAATGCAGTTTAAATTGTTTTTAAAATTAAAATAAAGTCTTATTTCAGTAAAATGTCGCATCTACAATAATTAAGGTAATTGCCCTCCACGTGGCATAGCCGTGGGACGCCCTGTATTTACCTAAACTTCGAAGAACAGAGTCAAAAAGTAGAGACTCCATAACATTTTTTACGGGACATCTTCCGGGACGTCATTTAAGTACATACAACTGTTAGTATTACAGTAAAATAAATTGAGTTTACTCTTTGTTTTTATTCAACACGATCTTTACGAACAAATAAATGAAGCAATCTAAATTGGTATACTTAAAAATAACATATAAATTGGTTCTTTTATTGCTTCCTAAAGATCGTGTTGATTGAACAAAAACAAAGGTTAAATTCGTTTTCTTTTACTGTAGTACTAACATTTGTTTGTATTTCAGTGATGTCCCGGAAGATGTCGCGTGAATTTTTTTTGTCATAAGGAGTCTACACTTTTTGATTCTGTTCTTCGAATTTTAGGTAAATACATTCAGCCTATTCCGATTACTGCTTGTTATCAATAAAATGTTTTCGTAATGTAAAATCGCATTGTTTAAAAAAATCCTAGTTCCTACACATTCGAGGGATCGTTGATGTCTTTTATATGAAAGAAAATGAAATTCCCAAAATCTTTAATTTTTCCTTATATTTCATTCCAACAATAACTACGATAGGCTAAATTGATAATTCAGCTCAACGACAGCAAATGTTGATTAAAAAGTCCGTTAAATGTCACTGTACATTCTGACTACATTTTCTACATCGCGGTATTGAGCTGTTCCACGTTTGAATGACCCGGCCACCTAATGTTGGTAAACTAATTTACTCAGCACAGGGGATACCGTGATCAAGAAGGCGGTTCCCCCAGGGTGAGGCCCTTCCATTGCACTGCGGTCAGGTTGATCCCTGCGATTATCCCTAGTGTGGATAGATCGGGTGTGTAATTTTTGGTACTGGGGACTGCGTACGCGCCGTCCCCCCGAAAATGAATAAAAAATGTAATTACTCTATAATTAAATTAAATTAATAATCGGATGAATGAATATTAATTTTACGATAAGTAACATTAATTTAATGATATGATTAATAAATTACGAATTTTCGCAGGCGTGTTAGCGGACATAGAGTGCTAGGTGGTAAAATTATTTCTGAATTGTAACTCTGAGCGAGGTCTTAACCTTTGCGCGATTTTTGTACACCCGTATATGCAAGAGTTTTATCGTACGCGCTGTAAACCATATAATAATTTATTAAAAAAAATATTGCGCACGGCTCAGAAGTAGGCCTTGTCACGATGTTAGCGAAAATGTACGGTTGGTAACTCGTAACGAGAATAATACCATTGAAATATTATCAGTGATCGGAATAGGATGAATATATTTACCTAAACTTCGAAGAACAGAGTCAAAAAGTGGAGACTCCTTATTACAACATTTTTTTACGGGACATCTTCCGGGACATCACTTAAGTACATAAAAATATTGGTACTACTGTAAAATAAATTTTTAACCTTTGTTTTTGTTCAACACGATCTTTAGGAACAAATAAAACAAACCAATTTATATGTGACGAGAATAAGAGACGAGGGCGGAGGGGCTCGTTCCGGGTCGCCCTCGGTGCTAAAGACGATTGAGTCCAAAGTATTTGAGGGTGACTTGAGGGGAGCCGTGCGGCTATTGATGTCAGACGATGTCATTGCTCCGGCGGGCCCTGAAACTCTCGCGTCCCTTCAGTCGAAGCATCCATCCCCTTCCCGACCTTTGGTGTTTCCGCAGCCGCCAGGTCGCGCATCTCCGGTTTGTGAGATCAAAATGGAGGACGTTGTTATAGCTCTTGGTACATTTCACAACGGCTCAGCCGCCGGACTGGACGGCATCCGTCCGGCGCATCTGAAGGAGCTGACATCAGTTTCAGCCGGGGACAATGGCCAAAAACTTCTAGAAAGTCTCACTAAGTTATGCAACTTTTTACTTGGGGGCTTCCTGAATCCAGAAGTGTGTCCCTTTATGTATGGAGCTAGTTTGTGCGCGCTAACTAAAAAGGACGGTGGCTTGAGACCTATCGCCGTGGGAAGTACGATCCGCCGCCTGGTGGCCAAGCTGGGGTGTCGTGCCGTGAGGGAGGAGCTGGCGCAGTACCTTCGCCCACATCAGTTGGGGTTTGGCACGCAGTTGGGCTGTGAGGCAGCAATACACGCAGCGCGAGCGTTCGCCATGAGACCAGAGAGCGTTGGGAACATCATTATCAAGCTCGATCTGAAGAACGCTTTTAATTCTGTGGAAAGGGACTCATTGTTGGGTGAGGTCAAGGAAAATGTACCATCCCTTTATCCTTTCCTTTCTCAGGTATATCAATCTCCTTCCTTTCTTTACTATAACAATACTTGTATCCTTTCTCAGGTCGGGGCGCAGCAGGGGGATCCACTTGGTCCCTTAGCCTTTAGTTTGGCCATTCACAAAATGATAACGGAGTTGAAAGCACCTTTGAATACCTGGTACCTGGACGACGGGACCATTGGAGGTAACCCCGAGATAGTCGCAAAGGACCTCAGTGTTCTAATACCTCGCCTAAAAGCGCTGGGGCTAGAGGTCAACCCTAGTAAGTGTGAATTTTTCCCCTGCTGTCCCGATGCGGCCTCTTCTTTCCCTCGTTTTGATGCTATCCTGCCGGGACTTAAGGAACTGTCTCCGCAAACTTTTGTACTTCTTGGCTCACCCGTTTTTCCCGATGGGATCCCTGAGGCTCTCCAATCAAGGAAACGTTCACTTCAGGTTGCGAAAGAACGTTTGAAAAATCTTTCAGCTCATGTCGCTCTGCTGTTGTTGCGTATGTGTTTCGCCATGCCCAAACTTACGTACTTATTGAGAACCACCCCATGCTGGTTGTTTCCGGACGAAATCACCTTGTTCGACAGTTCGCTCAAACTTCTCTTGGAGGATATTTTGAATATTCGGCTGGATGAAGACCAGTGGCTCCAGGCAACTCTTCCGATACGATTCGGCGGGTTAGGGATTCGTTGTGTCAGGGATGTTAGCATTCCAGCTTTTTTGGCATCGGCACATGGGGTTGAAGACCTAGTCACTGATATTTTATCTTCACATGGTGGCAGGGCTCCAATTCCTCATGCTGCGGATGCCGTGACGGCGTGGAGGGCTCTCAATCCGAGCGCATCCCCACCAACTGTTCCGGAAAGCCAACGTACATGGGATGAAGTAGGGGCAAAGAGAACTTTTAGCCACCTTTTGGACGGGGCAGTTGGCGTGAATAAGGCCAGACTCAGATCCGTCTCCCAGGCAGAGTCAGGGGCGTGGCTGCAGGCTTTGCCCTCTCCAAATATGGGAACCTTCCTCGACAACAACTCTCTGCGTGTGGCTGTGGCTCTCCGCCTGGGCTGCGATGTCTGTGAAAAACATTTATGCATCTGCGGTTCCACGGTGGAAGCCAACGGTCACCACGCTATGAGTTGTTGTCGATGTGCGGGGAGGTTTCCACGGCACCACGCCTTAAACGACATAATCCGCAGGGCACTTGTATCGGCCAACATCCCCTGCGTCCTGGAGCCCCCTGGTCTCTGTAGGTTGGACGGGAAGAGGCCTGACGGTATGACTATGGTGCCATGGGAGAAGGGAAGGTGCTTACTGTGGGACGCTACGTGCGTCAGCACCTTTGCCGCCTCGCACCTTAGCCATACCGTCGGGAGGGCTGGGGCTGCTGCTGAGGTTGCAGCCGCAAAAAAGCGGCAAAAGTATTCGGCCCTGGTTCAAAATTACACGTTTGTCCCTTTTGCGGTGGAAACGACGGGTTGTTGGGGAAGTGAAGCAAAAAAATTTGTTTCGGAAATCGGCCGGCGCCTAAATGAAAAGGGGTGTGACCACCGCTCCAGGTCATACCTGGTGCAAAGGCTGTCCATAGCCATTCAGCGAGGTAATGCCGCGAGTGTCATGGGCACCTTTGCACCGGGGATGACAAGGGGCGGTCTGTTTGATTAGAATTAGATATGTGACGAGGATGTTTCCGATTTAGAATATATTTATATGTTATTTTTTGTATCATATTTAAGGTAAAACGGAAATGGGTAGTAGTTGAGTTCATTTGAAACGAATCATCCTTACATTTTTTCCCTAAGTCTTGCCATTTTGTTAAATGTATTTTTGATATTTTTTTATTTATTAAAAAGAGCAACAATACCAGTTATGTGAATTTATGCACCAACATCATCGGAATGCCTCTTCTAGAGGCAATCGAAAATTTTGTTAGACAAACTGAAGCTTTATGGGGTATTTGTGATACAGTCCGCGTCACTTGAATAGCCTCACCCTATCTTTTTGTAATTTTTATATTTATATACGTAAACAACATAATTATTTAACATATTCTAATTCTTCGCAAAGTGACTATTACATACCACACATGAACCGGCATAAGCCTGCATACGATGCATCGCGCGCAGTAACTCGCGTCATATACCCGCGCCACATGAATAGCCTCAGTCCAGTTTAAACAGTCGTAATATTTCTTTGTTTCAATATCTCGGCATAAGTTCATTATACTAACGGTGTGTATTACGTATATATTGTCTGTGCAGTATTATCACAATTATTTTTAACATGGGACGTGGTCTTAAGTTATCTGAACTTGAAATAGAAAAAATAAAATTTTATTTAGATCAAAAGTTATCTAATCGCGAAATTGCAAAAATAATTGGTCGTAGCCCTAAAGTTATTAATAATTATGTGAAAAACAAAGAAAATTATGGAAAAAATTATAAAGGTCGAATAAAATTGGCGACTACGTCACGTGAACGTCGTCTTATTTTGCGTGCAGCGTCTAATTCATCAAAGACAATACGACAAATTGCGAATGATGTAAACACCAGTGCTTCACTGACTACGGTGAGACGTATAATAAAGTCATCAGCATGTATAAAACGAAGAAAAATCAGAAGGAAACCTCTCTTGCGTGCTCATCATCAACAAGCTCGATTATCATTTGTCAGAATACGTATGTCCTGGACAGATCAATGGTATAATATTGTTTTTAGTGACGAAAAAAAGTTCAATTTAGATGGCCCAGATGGGTATTCATATTATTTTCATGATTTGAGGAAAGAGGAAAAAATTTTATCACGTCGTCATTCAAGGAGGCGGTTCAGTAATGGTGTTGGGTGCAATTTCTTATTATGGTATTATCAATATTTCTATAATTAAGGGACAGCAGTCATCTAAAATTGTATGTAAGCATGCTGGAAGATAAAATTAAAGAGATTCGTAAAGTTTCTAAAAGAAAAAAGTGGATTTTTCAACAAGATAATGCCCCTTCACATGCGTCACATGAAACAAAAACTTGGTTGCAACAAAATAAAATTCACCTTCTAGATTGGCCATCGAACTCTCCTGACCTGAGTATCATAGAAAATGTTTGGGGCTATTTATCTCGTCAATTATTTATCAATGGGCGCAGTTTTAATCGCAAAGAAGAGCTCATACAGGAAATTCACAATATTTGGAATAATTTGGACTTGAATTACATTAGAAAATTATATAAATCAATGCCTGATCGAATTTTCGACGTTATTAAGAATAATGGAAAGTACACTAAGTATTAAAAGTTAATCAAAATCATGTTTTTCAGTGTTTTGTATTACTGAGGCTATTCAAGTGGCCAACCCTATTTTCATACTATATTGTATAATTTTTATTATCTATTATTAAATGTCTACATTTTATAATAAAACTGTAGTAATAAACTATTAAAGTTTATTTATGAAATCAAATCGGCATTTGCTTTTATAGACATTGATTTAAAAAGAAATTTGTGGGTGAGGCTATTCAAGTGGCGCGGACTGTATATCGTTAAAAAGAATATTAAACAGAGCAATCATTTTAAAACCATTGGTTACTAACACTGGCCTAATCACAACAAGAAGAGATATATACAAGAAATTGATTGATTGAAGTTCCTAACCAGTTTTCGTTTTTTTTAAATTAGTTTCAAAGTTAAGATAACCGATTTAAAAAAAGGGTTTTTACTTTAAAAACTTGGTAGATCGACGAAATTTGAGCCTTATTTTAAAATGAGGAATGCATGGCTGACTAAAAATACAAAAAAAAACCGGTACAGAAACAAGTCAAACTAAAATTTATTAGGTCAAATACTGTAAAATTTTGGGAATATTAAAAAAAATCATTAAAAAAAAGCTAAGACGTGGGTACAAAAATGTAAGAACGACTTGTTCCAAATGAACCCAACTAACTCCCGCTTCCGTTTGTCAGACCATCTACCAAACACCCTGAATATTCATCCTATTCCGATCACTGCTTATTATTCATGAAATGTTTGCATAAGGGTCCCTCTCAAAAAAGTGGCACCGCCTGAATTTTTTTACACATTTTCAAAAAAGTGTGAGAATAACGTATTTGAAATAATAATAAAAAAATATTCCCCCTCTTAAATATAAATATGTAAGAGGGAACAGGTTTTTTAAAGAATTGTGCCTTTGAGAGTACGCAGAAAAAATAGGTGGACAGGTGAATGAGGCATCGTACAGGTTAACTGAGAAACGGGCACAGGTTAATGTGATTCTATACTAAGAATAGGCAATAAACTACAAACGCTATGATTATTCTATTTATGCCCTAGATTAAAAACTTAATACCTAATTTTACAATATTACTACGTAATTATTCTTAGCAGTGGGATCTTGTAAGCTAGATAAAAAAAATTGTTCGTATATACTACGATTTTTCCTCCACTGTCTTTTACATCCTCCCCCCGGCGAAGTCTTGAGGTAGCCTTCTATGGGTTGACAGCGGGCTTGTCCTTCTGTAGCACTGCCAGCTTCGACGTAGGCCTCCTGAAGATCCCTCCTTGCGTGCGGACGTCGGCGCTGCGTTTGTGACCATCTGGACCCGGATAAACTTTCTCTATGACGCCTTTAGGCCATGTGTTCCTGGGTAGTGAGGGGTCGACGACTATGACCTCCTATGACTCCTTTTTTTATAGTTAATGAGTTTGCTTTTGACCACAATCTAGTCCAGAAGCAGAAATGTGATCGAGGATATAGCAAGCTCACCCAGAAGATGCCTGGCCCGTAGTACTCATTTGCTCTTCTTCAGCATTTCCACTTCCAAATCCTTCATTTCCTCTTCATTGATCTATGAAGAGGAAAATTCTTGCCGTTGTCCTTATTAAGCGTTCGTAACTTGAGAAGCACTAGATATCAGGTAGGTATGTCGCTTCAGGCTCTACCAGGTGGAGGGCAACTTGCTCGATTTCTTCTCCATGGCTTAGTACATTCTAGGGCCACTCGCTCGTTGGCATCTTCAAAACTTCCGGACCGTTGAACCAGGGGTCTTCTTCATTTTCAGGTACGTAGCCTGCTCGGGTTGCTAGGTCGGCTACGTTGCTCTTCGTGGGTACCCATCTCCATTAGTGGACGGAGATGAGTTCAGTTATCTCTCCAAGTTGGTGCGCCACGTAGGGTGTATAACGCCGGTTGTTGTTGCGGATCAAATGCAGCACTATCTGGGCATCAGTCCAATATGTCACGCTGTCGGTATTCCATCTGTGCTCCTTTATTACATGACTGCCCAATCTGGCTCAGATGAGTGCTGCTTGCAACTCCATGTGGGGTATGGTTAGCGCCTTGAGTGGTGCGACCTTGGCTTTGGCTGCCACCAACACGACTTTGACCTTTCCCTCCTCTTTGCTCGTGTCTCCAGTAGGCTGCTGCAGCGTAGGCGTCTTGTCTGGCGTCGCAGAAAACATGTACTGGTTCGTCCTATTCCATCTTCTAGCGCCATAGATTCTGTAGCCCAATCTTTGCTGTTATGGTGTAGCAGCTGAGTAGTCCAAGTGGGTCGTAAATACTCATGACCGCGCTAAGTGCTTCCCTTTTGGTCGGAGGGCATGTGGTTTCTCTGACTTCTTTGTCGACTCTGTTGAGAGAAGTGTTGAACCGTAGCTTGTCGTTCTCGTGGTCCCATAATAACCCGAGTGTCTTCTGTTCCTGTCCGGCACCCATGATTGGCTTAAAAAATATATTTTTATGAAGTTTAGAATGAAATTGTTATCAATCATATAAATCACTGCTGGCAGATAAAAGTGTAATAATAAAAAAATATTCTGTATACGACTGTATCCGATTCATAGCTCATTCTCTGCACAAGTTTCGTTCTTGGTGTCATAGCATAAAATAAATCTATTGTTATGGCCTTTAAAATGACATATAACACAACCTTTACAACACTGGAGACGCACCCGCCCAGTCTCCTTTACATACAAAATGAAATCAATTATTATTCTAAGGAAGAACGTTTTTATACTGAATAAAAAAGCTTTTAGTGTATGTGATTTGATCAATAAGTTTAGGTATTTGGTTAACATACTCGACAGTACTAAAATAACAATGAATATCAACAACTCCCATAGTAATCTGACTAGTTTCTCATTCACCTGTCTAGTTTCTCTTTCACCTGTCATAATAAAGCAGGTTAAATAGGCACAGAATAATGAGAATCAGCCGAAAAATAATAATTATAATTAAACGCTTTGTTGTACTGAGCTGGAAAAACTGTTATCTAAAAATAGGCTAATTGAAGAAGGAATACAAATTATTCACATTAAATAAACGATTCAATTTGAAAAAATATCGTGCACAGGATAAATATAACATACCTGTTACAAAACCCAGATCCAGATAGATCGTCGCTGATAGCTTGAAAATTTGGCAACAACGGACACGTATTTCACCTTTGATGCGTAGCCAGTGACTGAGTGCGTTGTTACATGGGAGGAGAGTGGTTCAAATTGCAATAGTGTGAGTGGTACGCGTGTGTGTTTACGTCGACAGGTTGATGACAAAATAACGCCGGACAAAGTTTAACTTAAGTTAATTTAGTACTTACTTATAAATATGAGCCATAATTTACAAAACAACAATGTTTAGTTCACTATCTTTCAATTAAAGTGGACAAAACAAAAGAAATCACTTTATTAATTCAGTCAAATTGATTTTAAATCGATGTAAGTCGCGTTAGGACACGGCAGGTTGATGGGAAACTGGTGTTACAAACTCTTACTGCTCAAGAAATATTCATTTTATTGCCATTAAAATAGCTGGCCTCTATGTAATAAGACTCGATACAACATTTTAATATAACATTTAGTTTACAAAACTCAAAAATTCATACTTTTCTAATCAAAAACTGTACGACAGGTTACGGTGCCACTTTTTTGAGAGGGACCCATAATGTAACCACATTGTTAAAAAAAAATCCTAGTCGTTACAAATTCGAGGGATCGTCGACGTCTTTTATATGAAAGAAAATGAAATACCCAAAATCTTTAGTTCTTCTTTATGTTTTATTCCAAATATTCCAGTTTTATTCCAATTCCAAATATAACTACGATAGGCCAACTTAGATTATATATTAGTGGTAGATACACGTTCTCATACAAAATAAAACGCGGCACCGCGCCAACAACAGGTATTTTACATGCTTATACAGATATTATACCGCTTTAGGAATATGTAAAATAGCCGTAAGTTGTTTATTTAAACTTTTAATATGAACCTTAAAGCTTAGACAATAAAGTTTAACGTTAACTGTCCATGTCGTTTCCTAGCGACTATGTTCCACTCCTATCGTTGGTTTTCCCTTGCTTATGAGTGGTGTAGGTAAGAGTGAAAGGGATAGGTGCGTGCTGGGTTTGCTTATGAGTGGCGCAGGTAAGAGTGAAAGGGATAGGCGCGTGCTGGGTACAAGATGGTAAATATTACAAAATATCAAATTAAATGCCATAAAATTAAAAAATATCGCAAAAATAACACCATACTTACGTACGACACGCCATCTTTTTTTGCACTTTTAATGTGTAGTTTTTGCACTTTTTTACTGAAAAAGGCATTGTAACGTCCCAACCACGGCGCTTGCGATTGGCGACTGACTAAAAAACAAGGCATACCTACGTTTCATGTATGCCTTGTTTTGGTGGCGCCGTTTATCGAACGGCGTTCGTATATATCTACCACATGATCTAAGTAGGCCAAGTTAATAATTCAGCTCAACGACGACGCCGGCAAATGTTGCCTAAAAAATCCGCTAGATATCACTGTGCAGTCTTACTATATTTTCTACATCGCGGTATTGAGATGTTCCGCGTTTGAACGACGCGGCCGCCTTGTGTTGGTGAATCATACTTACCTGGCACAGGGGATACCGTGATCAAAAAGGCGGTTCCCCCAGGGCGAGGCCCTTCAATTGCACTGCGGTCGGGTTGACCCCTGCGATTATCCCTAATGTGGATAACTCGGGTGTGTAATTTTTGTTAGTGGGGACTGCGTACGCGCCGTCCCCCTCGTAAAATATCAAAGCTTCTAAATTAATTAATACTAGTTTAGCCGCAATTTGAATCTCTACTTTGTGGTCCTTGAGAAAGCATTGACAGTGTTCCTCGTGAAGCTCTTTGGAAATATGGATGGTGCTTGAAAAATTAGGATGCACGAAGAAGTTTGTGAGGCTCGTTAAGACTCCTGCATGACAACATGCAGAGGTGCGTCAGTATAGACGTCGAAAAATCGGAATTCTTTCCCGTTGCCCGTGGGGTGAAGCAAGGGTATGTCTTAGTACCCACACTGTTTACGCTGTACTTGGCGGTTGTAGTCCGCGAAGTTTTTCAAACGTCTTCTGAAGGAGTCCACATTTGTTTTTGCATCGACGGTAGTGTCTTTAATTGCCTGGAAGAAATTGCTACCCAGCAATAAGGCCGCCTTGTTGTACACTATGTTTTATGTTCTGTTGATTGTGCTGTGTGTCCTTGCGTGCAAATAAAGTATATTGTATTCTATTAATTTAGCCAGGCTTAAAGTTAATACAAAGGTCTCCTGTGCATTAATTACCGATATTAGCCAGGGGGGGTTTTTGGGGTTCAAACCCCCCGAAATTTCCAAAATCATGATCATCTCCCTGCCCTTATTCCCTACGAAACACCGTAAAGTAATATCGGCAATATCTGTTGTGTTACCTCCAAATTTATTTTCATAAACCGCCCTCGATATAAAATACTCCCGTACATCAATCTGCTGTTTTAAGGTGGCACTTCACTTGGCTTTGCGTATTCGCATATTTGCTGTATTTGGCCAAAAACTACCATGTGTGGAAGATTTTATTCGTCTATATTTGCCGTATTTGCACAAATATGACAAACACCCAAATAGGCAGATACGCCGATCCGTTCGCTTGTCGGTCTTTGGTCACACATCAAAGGACGCAATGATTAGTTTAATTAATTTAGCGCTATCGGGGGTATAAAGAAGAACGTTTGAAAAAGTAACTACTGGGTTGATTATGTTAATTTAATTACTGGTTGGTTCTCAAGAGTTTAATTTGATTACATTGTTGGTAAAAGTGTAATTGACGTCGTTTTTAAGCAATTGGTAATATGATTTTCATAGTTCATTTCGATGCTTCGATGATTACGACTCGTACGTGTTTACATATTCCACGACTTTATTTTTTTCTGATTATTTTATGTTTAGGCCCGCGAATGAGATGCAACCTAGAGCGGACAGAGATGCTGGCTCGGCCCAACTCCCGGCGCCTGCGCTCCCTGTGGGATGAGAAGTGCGCCTTTCTACCCAAGGAGCGTCGAGACAAGATCAAGAGCGCATTAGAAGAAGACTACTTCCTCAGCCCAGAGTATGTACGCCAAACACTTAAACGACTATTATAAAGTCTTATTTCCACTACGATTTGAGTCCCTCGAATGAGGCACAAACACAAATGTACCCAAATCAGAGCTTAAAAATCAGTTTTATATTACAAAAGTGACGATTTAATAAATGTTTTACATTGCTCTTTATCTTGGACATGATCCACTGGTTCGAAAATGTCGTCATTCCAGTGAAATTACTTTGCAGTAGCAAAAAAACTTGCTACTCGCAAAAAAACTTTGCAGTAATATAGGTTCAACAATAGAATAACACATAGGCTACGTAATTTTTCCAAATTCCTAAGTCCCGGGTGGAGAGCTAGATAAATAAACGCCACACACTCAAAGGCCAACACTAAGTTTTTTCCTCGTAACCAGTGTTTCTTGAAATACGAACAAAGACAGACACAACATCCAAACCCGAATACAAACATCTACTTTTTCCAAAAAATCCCCGACCCAGAGATCGTCGAAATAATTGAAAAAAAATGGAAATTTATTTCTAAAAGTGTAATTGCCTAAATCCTTTTGGTATCGTTCAGACAAACAGAGCAATATTTCCAAGCCCTCTCGGAGCACTCGAAGCTGTGGTCGCCATCAATAGGAGGCGGAGGGTTAGGGTTTGGAGGGCCGGGCGGGGTGCCCAGCCGGAAGGAGCAGGCAGAGAGGCAACGCGAGCTGCGGCAGAGGCAGAAATGGCTCGTCAACTTCAGTGCACAGGTAGATAAAATCGACTATTAAAGTAACAATCGTAATTGGTAATGAGCTAGACTTGTAATCGGAAGGTTGTGGATTAAAATCCTGGTGCGGGCCTGTACCAATAAATTCGACTTTTGGGATTTATGTACGGATTTTTCATTAATTGTCACTTGCTCAGTGGTGAAGGAAAACATCGTGATGAAAACAGGTCCACCAACCTGCATTTTGCGAGCGTAGTAGACTATGGCCTAAATCTGCTTCGTATTTCGAGCCCTATGTCTCTGATGAGGGATAACAGGATTACCTACATCAACATACTTGACATTCTATTTCCATTGTAGGTGGCGTATCGATTGTGCGACTACATATCAAAGGGCCAAAAGGAGATCTTGGTCTCGAACAGACTTCGGAGCATCGCTGATGTCGTTTTGGAGAGGGTCGCTGAAATACTTGGTTAGAAGCTGACTTTATAGCCCAACAAACACCACTTACGGTGACCTTTCGATAGATGGCGCTGTATTGAATTTGGAACGCTTTGCATATAAAGTAGCGAGAAATGAGGAAGAGTTGGCCTTGGAAGAAGTGGCCTTAGTCTAGCACCGGATACTCATAATCTGTCACGATGATAATTATAGTTTGACCATTAACCGCTGTTCTGCGCCTTAGGTATGTGGGGCGAGGTGGGGGCAAGGCAGGACACTCCCACTCTGTCATTTTGTTAGCGATGACGTAAAACTGACAAACTGACGGCCTGCTCTTTCGTCTGCCTCACCCCGCATACCTAAGGCTGTACACCGGTAATGGTCACAATATAAAGCTATATTTATCCCCCAGGCGAGCCAAAACCGTCTCGTATGCACCCGGGTAGGCTGGCCCGATTCATGGTGGCTATATCTGATCGCATCGCCGTGTGGATTGAGAACGCAGTGTACCGAGCTGACGCGATCGAGCCGCGGGAGGGACCCTCCGACGACCACATACGGCTTGATGCTGAGAAGGCCTACTGATGTGACTTAGCTGTGAGTTTCTTGTTTGCTTTTAAGACCCACTATCACGATAAAACCACAACATCACAACAAAACCCCACCCTCACGTTAAAACCCCACCGTCACAATCAAAACCCACTATCACGAAAAGATGTAAGGTCGACTTGACACTGAGAAGGCCTACTGATGTGGCTTAGCTGTGAGTTTCTCGTTTCTTTACCTTTAAAACTTCACCAATACGATAAGGACCCACTATTATGATAAGAACCCACTATCACGATAAAACCCCAACATCACGACAAAACCCCACCGTCACAATCAAAACCCACTGTCACGAGAAGACCCTACCGACATGATAAAACCTCACTTTCGCTATAAAACCCCACCGTTACGACTAAACCCCACTCTCAAGTTAAACCTTTACTATCACAATTACAACCCACTATCACGATAATATTCTACCGTCACATGATAATAATCTTACTTACGCGACAAAAGCCCACCATCATCATCACAACAAACCTCCACCAATATTAATGATGAAATCGATCAAGGCCTACTATCACGATAAGACCTCACTATCGACAGTTTAAGAAAGTAAGGCTAACTTAGGAAATGTGTGAAATTATTGTTTTTTAGGGATTTAATACAATAGGCAAAATACTGAGGCTCACACTACTGTCTCATTGGGATAGACAGAGAGCAAAGGTTACTATCTGGTACGATCCAATCAAACCCCCTTTCACCTGATTCAGGGAAACTCTAAGCACGTTTTTTTATAGAATAGAATATAATTTTATTTTATGCCACTTAAAACAAGTTAAGATTACATGAAATACTTACAAACATACATTAAAGGATTTAAATACTTACATACGCATTCGATCTTTTGACCCTACTTATATGACGATAGTACTTATTACATTTGTTTCTAAGTATAAGGCCCGTAATACAGAAGGAGACTCAAGCCTTGATCTATAATTAAGTATTGATTGTTTCTTTCTTTCACTATCAAAATGACAAAGACGACTGCAACTGTATAGATGAGAGTCTCATTTGCGTTCTGTAATACGGATCTAAATGAGTTAATAATGCTTTCACATTGTTGAGTAAAAAAAAAACCTAATTGCGGTTATCAGTTGAATGCTTATGAATTTCGTTTGTACAGTCAAGTGCACAAATTGAACGCTTTCTGTGCAAATTCAGCTTTTAATTTTGAACAATGTAATAATGTCACCAAAATAATGTAATTTGTGTTCCGTGCGGAAATTTACTAGCCTTTTGCGGTTAACAATTGTGTCTTTTGTGAATAAAAGTTTGTGAAAAGGGCTATTACAGACGGAATATCTGATTATAAATCAGAGAAGCAACCATGGGAATAAATTTCTCAACTCAGTTTTTTCAGATTTTTAATTAGAAGATGAGGAAAATAATTAAATTGAAAAAGACAACGCTCAGAGTTTCTTGCCTATTCCTTTCGGGGGAAGACTGCATCTTGGCATTTTGACTTATGCCTGCCTGCGTCTGCATTTCCGAGCTCATTTTACCCTAAAATCTCCAAAAGTCCGACTGAATAGTCTTCTTCTGGGTAGCTAGCCGTGTGGTGATCGGTGATCTGTTGAGAATAACACCACCCCATTTTTTTCCGTGGGTGTCGTAAGAGGCGACTAAGGAAACACAAATGAGACCAGCCTCCTATTAATCTACCGGGCGAAGATACCTCAATTTGTTCGTGAAGGGCTGTCTGGTTCGCGACCATCCTCCTACCGAAGTCCGACGCCAAACAGCTTGCTGTGTTCCGTCGGTGCGTAGGAGTATCAGTGCCTTATGGGAATTTCCTGGGTTAAACCGCTCCATCGTCGACCTCATTTATAACCTTGGTCAAGATTGAGGTCAACAGTTAACCCATCTTATAATATATAAAAAAACTAGCTATATGCCTTCGAACACATCTTAGCTTGGAGCTAGAATGTGGTCAAGAACGAATTCATTCACTATAAATAAAAGAAGGGGTTTTTGGCATTGACTTTAAATAAATCTCTTTCTTCATTTTAGAATATGCACACTTTTTATGACTCTGTGTCTGCCGTAAGACGCGCATATTGATGGGCAAAGGCACAGGCCTTAGGGTTCTCCAAAAGGGCACAAAAGTACCTTTAATCTAGTCTAGAAATTAGAAATTATCTATCAAAGTATATTTGTTTATTTTTTCAAGTATTAAAAACTGGCTTAAGTGGCATTAAGTGGTTTTCTAGAACCACTGATGCTCTGCCTACCCCGTTAGGGATTACAGGCGTGAGCGTATGTATGTATGTGTGTGTAACCAAAATGTTTTGATGTAATCTGAATTAATATATCTGAATTATATACTCCCACCCTGATGCAAGCATTTCTTTCGATAAAAGCGGTAGAACTGCACAGAGAGATATTACTCTTCTTTCTGGCTTTACCGAAATTCATGAGTATTGCATTTTTCCACATGCATCTTCCCCAAAGGTAATAACAACCAGTAACATGTAAAATAACAACCAAATAGTGTACATGTTATTGGTTGTTATTACCAACATTTTTAAATTATGTATAAATACAGACAAGGGACAACGGAAATTTCCAGTATTATAGGGACCACGGAGAAAAAAATCTCCGTGGTCCCTTCAGGGACTACGAGAAGGGACCACGGGCGACAAACGAAAAAAATCTTTATTTTACAGGACATTCAGGATGTCACTTAAAACAAGTCAAGATTACAATGAAAACATACAAACATACATTAAACGATTTAAATACATAAGAACTATAAAACTGTAATGTTTTTATTACTCGATAAACACTCCTTGATTTTCATTTTTTATTTTATAGAAAATGGGTTTGCACTTGATCACAATCTAGCTCAGTGGCCAGATGTGGCCGAGGATGTAGCAACTCGAACTTCGAACTTCTAAGAGACTCGGCTTATATGAGCCTAGAAATACAGACGCAAAGAATTACATTACTAAGCGGTGCGCAAAATGAAAGATTCAGAAGAAGTCGCGGACAAACATCTGATTATAATTTAGTTTCATATATGACGCATAGCCTGATTAGTCAAATAGATTCCGAATAATATCCATTATACTTAAGGCCTATAACAGTAAGCTCTAGCATGACTAAATAATGAGGAACGCCCACATTTCTAGCCTTTGATTTCATATGCAACTAGGTAGTCTAATAAATAATAACTGTATTAGGACTACTAGGTGAACAAAGGACGTGGTAATTATTAAATTAGTTTTGTTTTTAATCATTTTTTTACCATGTAATTGTGATTTAAAACAACACTATCTTTCTTCACTATATTAAATATATATATATATATATGTGTATGTATGTGTGTATATATATATATAAATGTATATATTTCTTATGTTGTATTTTTGTAATTTAGTAGTAACTGTTAATATTTATTTTTATAACTACTATAATTAATGCACACAGTCTTGTGCCCGTAATTTATAGCTTTTCTGACACCGGATGGGTTGGCTGGAAGAGATCTCTTATAGAGATAAGCTCGCCTTTGTAACATTTTTTAGTAATTAAGTATCAAACTATGTGTGTACAATAAAGAATAAAATTAATTTAAACTTTCACGATTTGAACACATAATTTAATACTTAAACGGGAACAAAGGTAAAACATCATGTTACGCGAATTTAGACCCGTTTTAGTATTTAATTAAAAATATATACATATATTAGCTGTCCGCCTGCGACTTCGTTCCCGGTGGATTTTCTTTTTTTTTGTGAATCTAAACCATCCTCGAATCCGTTTGAATACACACAAAAAATTTCATTAAAATCGGTCCAGCCGTTGAGGAGTAGTTCAGTGACATACACACGCACAGAAGAAATATATATATTAAGATATGTATATATATATTACAGAAGTAAATATTTTATGATATTTCGTAGGCTGATAATCACTACATACATTCGTACTTAGAAACACAATAGAAATTTATTGCAATATCATTTAAATCAGGACATGAGCCAATGACTATTATTTAGTGTAGTATAGAGATATTATGTATGACGGCGAATGAATATGCATTGCATCATTTCATGGAGAGTGAATATACCTTTACCTATTTAGCATTACTAGCGGCCTGTGCCCTACCGTTAGTTTTTTGTTTATTTTCCTGGTAAGTTGTTCCGTTTACATAAACGCTTACCTACACTATGCATGTGGAAAAATGCAATACTCATGAATTTCGGTAAAGCCAGAAAGAAGAGTAATATCTCTCTGTGCAGTTCTACCGCTTTTATCGAAAGAAATGCTTGCATCAGGGTGGGAGTATATAATTCAGATATATTAATTCAGATTACATCAAAACATTTTGGTTACACACACATACATACATACGCTCACGCCTGTAATCCCTAACGGGGTAGGCAGAGCATCAGTGGTTCTAGAAAACCACTTAATGTGACGTTTGACACAAATGGTGAGGGTTATTAAATGGAACATGTTGTGCAATGGTGAGAAAAATTTTGGTTGCAACCCAAATATATGGATATGATAAGCGTTTTTGGTGCAAGGCACCGAACAAATAACGTGAAGGCTTTCACTCCAAGATGAATAAAGCCATCAACAAAAATACGATCAACATTATGCGTCTGTTATATGTAATAACAAAGATCGACAGCACCAATAAAATAAAAATTCAAAAAAAAACAAATTCAAAACGATCAGAACAAATTATATTAACTGACGACGCCACCAGACATATTCATCACTTAGACATATTAGACACAATTAATCACTGGCGAAATACCTGTAGGTCACACCCTTGAGAAGCAAAGATAAAATTTTATTAATAAAATACACATATTCTTAATTGCTTACCTACTTTTTTTATTTTTTTTTAAATTATGGAATGTCTCTGATTGCATCTCAAATATCTAAGTACAATTTAATTTGGCGGTATACATTTTTTGAAGGGACCACGGGCAACAAAAATCTCCGTGGTCCCTTCCAGGGACTACGAGAAGGGACCACGGGCGACAAACGATTTTTTTCTATTCTATTCTATTCTATTCTATTCTAAACATTTTATCACGAGCGTTATCGTTTACGTTAATTAATCTAACGTAGCCAAGTTTTTTTTGGTGTTTATCCCTTTTAGGAAAGGCAAAGGAATATTTCGCAAAAAGTCGTTAAAGTGCGATCAGGCGTGACACTGAACTTTAAAAAAATATAAGAAAATAACAAAAAGTATAAAAATTGTAATTGTTTAATGATCCTTAAATTATTAGACAAAAATATCAAAAAATATCCGAAAAATGACAGTCCCTATTTTAGTGTCTAACATACTAAAATATAAACAACTGCCCACTTTTAACCACCTTATCTTAATCTTTCACATAAACAGTCTATAAAGCAGTATACATCAAGAGAAACTTATCGATAAGGCAAGGAAAACATCGATATGATAGAAACTTGAATCTATAAATAATGTTTCCCTTATCTAGACTGAATAATTATTGCATTTAATTTTTTATCCGCGTCAAGAATGTTTAAATACATATTCAAACAGAAGCAAGTTCTTACTTAGATTATGAAAGAAGATGGAGGTGTATAGAATAGAAAATAGAATAGAAAAAATCTTTATTTTATAGGAAATTCAGGATGCCACTTAAAACAAGTCAAGACTACATGAAATACATACAAACAAACATTAAAGGTTTAAATACATACATACGCATTCGTTCTATTGACCCTACTGACTCTACGCCTATTCGCAAAGGTGCAGTCTTCCCCAGAAAAGAACAGGCAAGAAACTCTGAGGGTGCTCTTTTTAATCGCATTACAGATTTTCTTATTTTCTAATTTTAACTAATTCTGAAATAACTCTAGAGCTGAGCAGTTCATTCCCACGGCTGCTTGTCTGTTAGGTAATCAGAAATTTTGTTTTTGTTTTTTGGGAATGTCTTAAGTTCAGACCAAAACTGAGATGTTGAGATATATCGCTTATTCACTTTGATTCGAGGTTCTGTTTGTTTGTCTGGTTTGCATTTGTGTCATGTTTAGGAGGCAGATTGGCTACTTATTAGTTTGATTCAAGCAAAAACTGCTTATTAACTTCTTTCCGAATTTATTTATTCAACCTTTCCTAATTAAGTTTTTTTATTGTTAAACCCCTGGGAAAATATACTTTAATTTGAAGGAACATTATCCTATTAAATTGTAATTATTTTCAGTTCTATTCCTATCAATCTCCTGTGATGTTTTCTTGCCTGAAACAGTAGGTAATGTTTGTTACTCCAAATAATCAAATGCATCCATCCTTATAATAGTTCTCAAAAAGATAGGATTGTTTTGTTTGCAAGCACATAAAAGGCGTTAGAGACATAAACACTGCAAGAATAAGGAAATAAAAATCTAAGTCTAGACTTCAATCCCCAACAATCTAAGCTCACAGATGACCTCTGTAGGTATCAAAGTAAAGCTAGGCCTAGTGTCAAAGCAGATAGCCTTGCCAGGCCCTATATATTGTGTCAGTCTTCCGTGGATCAGTACAGTTTGCACTGAGAAGGCTTTTCAGCAGTTCTAGTGAGAAACAAACCGACAGACAAAATGAAACTCACAGTAAGTCCTCTCCTAATTAACTAACTTTTTTCCAAGAACTCAATTTTTGAAGCGATCGGTAGTTTTATGCTTGAAATTTTTTCCGATTAATAATGAAAAAATATTTTTAGGTTTTCGAGATCTTCTTACTAGCCCATATACGTCCTCACTGAAGGGCACGGGCCTCCCTTCGAAACACGTAGGGGATTTAGGTCATAGTCCACCACGCTGGCCCAATGCGGGTTGGTTTCATCACGATGTTTTCCTTCACCGTTGAGCAAGTGATAATTAGAAATCCGTACATAAATCCGAAAAGACGAATTTAGTGGTACAGGCCCGCACTAGGATTTGAACCCGCGACCTTTGGATTACAAGTCTGGCTCATTACCAACTGGGCTATTAGAAATACTAAAAATATTATTGTTAATAAAATGAGTATATTATTAAATATTCCCTTGTTAATTTTTTCGACCCTCTGTTATTATTTGCATATTTTCTACGCAAGCAGTCAAAGTAAAAAAATATGTCATTCTAAAAAACGTCAAAGATGCAGTCTTCTCCCGAGAAGAACAGAAAATAAACTCTGAAGGGCTGCTCTTTTCTAAACAATTCCTTTCTTATTTTCTGTTTCCCAACAATCTTGCGTAATCTTGTTATCTTGTTATCCTAAAGCTTAACTCAATGTACTCGTATTACTATAACCTGTATGATTCCTAAGAAATAAATTAGTAAATTAATTTTTTTCGTACAATTCACGAATATGACTCCAGTTTTTTAAAAGTTACTCATTACGCGTGTTGGTAATTAATATTTTTGCACAAAACGTATTTTTTACTTTCATCTACACACCTGACTTTTGAGTTAAATACTTTCCGTTTTTGGAAGTTGACGTAATAGTAAATGGTTAAATTTAAAACATTAACAGGTTGGTTAAAATATCAGCAGAGTCAGCGCCTGCACTTCTGTTGTAAGCATCATGCTGAGTCGCATCCCTTTTCGAAAGAAAACTGCAAGAAACTGCATTGTAAAATATTGCCTAACATAACATTAATTGCAAACATTATGTTCTCTAAGTAAGCTACTCGTACAAATGAAAATAGATCGTTTTATAGAAAATAGACAGTTTTATAGAAAATAGACAGCTTTATAGAAAATATACAGACTATGATTGTAAGACCAACTTGTGTTTGCGGTGCGTTTTCATTGATTTATAAGCAAAATAAAACTTTACGCTTTACGTTTTGAAGATACGATAATGAGTTGTCTAAGGTAATTTACTCAGGTCTTAGTCAAAACGAGCGAAATCTACAAATTTATAACAATCCTCTTTGTTAGTCAGGATTAAAAATGTCGCCTCCATACAACTGGTTCGATCAGAAAATTTATTTGAGTATTTCAAATGGGTTCCTTAAGTAAAGTTATTTTATTATTATTTAACAGTTTATTGCACACAGGACAAATTTGACTATACCTTCACGATAAAAAGAAGAAGAAGAATAAATTACAAATGTTTATACAGACAAATAGAAAATCGAACACAAAAGGCACAGCTTATTTCTTAAAGTAGTTCAGTTTGATATAAGAATCTCCGTTGCTGTTGCTTCCAGCTGTTGTTCCTGGTAGCGTGTGTGCTGGCGCTGTCCGCCGCCGCTCCGCAATTCATCTACAACGGCCTGGGACTTTCCGGCCTCACCTACCCCGGCATCGCTCCTATCACCAGGGTATGTGACAAATTCTCAGTAATTATTTATACATAAATACGTTAATTGCTAGAGCTAACATTTACACGCACTTTTACACGCATTTAAACTATCACACTTGAACACATACAAAAGCTGGTACACATTTCTGATAAGTTACTTCATTACATTTTTGTTTTAAACGCAGGTACGCGCGAAAAAAAAAAGAGATCTCTAGGCACAGCTGAAAATCAGTTTGTTGTCTATCATAGACAGCAAGTATGCTGAGTTCTGTGTCCTATTTGCTTCTACATCACATGTTTCGTTAACCTTTTTTTAATTGTATAAGAACATTGTACACTGTTACAAATTGTTAAGAAGCAATAAAGTTTATCGGTCTATCTATCTACGTACCTTCCCAGCTTTGATCCGTTTCGAGGTACGCTTGACCGTGATCCAAGCTTTGGCAGATCCGGTAATTACAGTGTAGTGACAAAATGAAACTAGGAAAAAAAATGTTCGGCGCGAACCCACGACCCCAGGATTAGATCTCTGGGTTCTTTAACCAATTAAGCTATCGTGCCTTCAACTCAAGCGGCAAAATTTCTCATTACCTTACTTAGCACATTACATCGTGCGTGTAGAGGCCCATTCGCACCGAACATTTTACTTTTCCTTGAATCATTTTGCAAGCTCACCCAGAAGAAGCCTATTCACTCGAACTTGAAAGAGATTCACTCGTATGAGCTCAAAAATACAGACGCAGGCAGGGAATTCCATTACTCGGCAGCGCGCAATATTTTTTGTTATACAGGGCTTTAGGTAAATCTCTTTTAACCTCTCGGGTGGTTAATCAGTCCATGAAACTGAACAACTTCCCCAAGGAACATAAGTTAATACGCTGATGAAGTTTGTATGGGAACTCAAGTTTTTTTTTCGTATTTTGACCTATTTAACGTATTTGAAAGAGATTTACCTAAAGCCCTGTATATTCGACTATATTTGGGAGTCTATAGCTGACAACCTAATCAAATTAAGGGGGGGCCTTTGCCCAGCAATGAGATACTAAACAGCCCAATATAAAAAAGCAACCATAACAAATAATCGAAAATAAATATTTGAAAGCCGGTTTGTTCTAGTGGTAGTGGCGCTGCGGGGCAAGTTTTTGCGCCTGTCTGTATGTTCCGAGGGACCCACGACAAAAGGGAAAACCTTAGTGTGGGCCTTTGAGTGTGTAGCGTTTATATTTAATTTCAGACTGTGGTGGCGGGCCCAACTGTAGTCAACTCAGCCTGGGGAGGCCGTCTAATCACGGCCCCTGGCTACATCGGCACCACCCTCATCTAAACCCGCCTCCACCGTCCCCCCACCCACCGACACCACCCCCCACCCCCCAATGATTGGAACAATTGGAATACCCCAACATTTTGTAAATACGTCCATGTGCTAATTAAAACATATTTACACAAGTGTGGTTTTTTACTTAATTTATTCATTTTACCCACCAACCCGCATTGAGCCAGCGTGGTGGACTATGGCCTAAATATAAATCCCCTTCGTGTTTCGAAGGGAGGCCCGTGCCCCTCGGTGGGGACGTATATGGGCTGTTAAAAAAAATACATTTTATCGGAGACTAGCATTCCGCTCGGGACTTCGTTCCCTTGGGAATTCAGTTATGTAGACTATGTTGGGATAACGTAGCATCCTAATGGTGAAATAATTTTTGAAATCGGTCCAGTAGTTTTAAGTTTATTCGTTACATACAAAAATACAAATCTTTCCTCTTTATAATGTTAGTGTAGATATAACCAGAATCTCTTTGAAGTTCGAATGGATAGGTTCTTATGTGATATTCTCAGAATTACTTACACAGTTTTTGTATATGTTATATTTTGTAACATTTCTGTAACATTTTATACACAGTTTTGTTCATGAGATCTAATACTAGCTTCTAAATATGTGTAAATGTCAGTTTATCTGAGCATATCTTAAAAACTATATGCAGGATTTCAAAAATTATTTTTTAATTGGACTTATTATAGTCATTTTTGAGATAGAGAGTTTAGTGTATTAACTAAAAACAGCGAAAAAATAATTATTTTTAAATTATGGCTTATTTTCAAACTAATTTTCAAAATTTTGCCCATGGTGCACATAGATGAATAAATCAGGTAGATCACGGATTGGGAGTGATAATTTTTTAGACTTCGCTGTGCTATTATGTGAACTAGGCCACAGATATATAATACTAAAGTAACTAGGCTCTATATAACGTGACGAGTCACAGCTAGTAAAATACGTAAAAGTTGTAGAAAATTTTATAAAAGAAAGTTATTTCTCAGAGGTGATGAGATAGTGAATAAAATTACCATTTTATAGTATGATTTTAACCACTATCACCCAGTTAGATAAAATGTTACAAAACATATATAAATTACACAATAGATTTCTTTTTATTTATTGATATGTAAAGGAATGCGGTAGTCATTTAAAGTTTCCTATTACAGTTTTTTTTGTTTAAAGGTTAACTAAGGTTTCCGCTCGCGGCTCTGCCGGCGCGGACTACAGGTTATATAGTGCCCAGCTGTGGGATAAAATGTAGCCTATGTCCTAGGTCTAATCTATCTCTATACCAAATTTCATCAAATTCAAATTGTTTTATTAGTGTATCATACCTCGCCCGCATGCTGTGGCTTAAAAATATATGTGTGAGTTGCACAGAACATAATAAATAGCAATGTCTAATATAATCTATACGTATATAATACAGTAATGCAGTATATAATCTATATAGTACATTATTATCATTTTAGTATTCAGTTAATGAGTAATAAGCCTTGCATACTAAAAAGTTATACAGTTTTCTTTTAAAAGTTGTCGTTTCTGTGCACTGGCGCAGACTGATTGGCAATTTATTGTAAATCCTGGGTGCCATAACAAAGAAACTGTTTTGGTAAAGAGCCGTTTTGAACACCCTGTGAGTTAGGTTGATATTACGGCGCACGCTCGCTACTTTAGGAAATAAATCAGGATTCCGACGAATATAAAAGGCTGTTTCATATAGGCTGTTTATAAATGGAAGTTAATGTCAAAATGTTTAATTCTTTGAATAAATTTCTTCAACTATATCTACGTCTAAGACCACACATACATCTTACGCATCTCTTTTGAGCCCTGAACACAGTAATGATATAAGGGGCATTGCCCCAAAAAATGATACCATATCTGAGAGAAGAAGCTACGTATCATTGATAAGATGTCAAAACAGCTTTCCGATTTACAATTTTATTTAAATTGTACAGAGATAATAAAAATTGGCTTACTGCCGTACTCAGAGACGTCAATTAAAGTTAAGTACTATGACATTTAACTACTTCTTAACTTTAATTGACGTCTCTGAGTACGGCAGTTAGTTTGTTGCAAATAAAATTAAGATGAGTTTGCCAGCGCATGTCTTTATCAATATGAAGTCCAAGGAATTTAGTAGTGTTAGTTTCTCCTATCTCTACATTATTATAAGTTACATTTGCTGATACTGCTTGTCCTAATCTTATTGTAAATTTCATAATAGGTTCTGTAAGTTAGGCGAGAAAGCATAACAGAAATACAGAGTTACTTTCGCATTTATAATATTTTGGTAGGGATTTTTCTTTAACTGTATTACATCACAACACCTTAAATAAGGCACATGTGTTAAACAAACACATTTGGTCGGGACCTCCTTCTGTGGTTGCTCGCCCAAATGCCCCCATTACGCTTGCGGAGTTACCTCGCTATATCGCCTGCGATATCCTTTGAGCGAGAATTTTGGCCTATATTACAGAAGGAGACTTGATCTAAACTTAAGTATTGATTTTCTCTTTCTCTCACTATCAAAATAAAAAAGACGACTGCTGCTGAAATATAGATCAGAGTCTGAGTCGCGTTCTGTAATACAGAACGCGATCTAGATAGATCTAGATCTATCTAGATAGATCTATGTTAGATCTTCTTACGATAGCCTAGTTGGTTACAGCACCAGGAGATCTAATCCTCGGGACGTGGGTTCAAGTCCCGTTCGCGCTGATTCTTTTTATATTCCTAAAATTATTTGTTAATGTGTATCTCTCACGCGGGTAAGCGTTTCAAAAATACTAAAATACAATAAAATGTATTTTATTTGCACACAGAGACATACAGTACACACGTCATACATCAGGCGATGGAGCGAGTTAACCCAGAAAATGCCAATTAAGGCATTGGTACTCCCACGCACCGACAGAACACAGCAAGCTGTTTAGCGTCGGACTTCGGTAGGAGGTGACCGCGAACCAGACGGACCTTCACAGAGCCTACCACACCGCATGAGACCATAGGACGCCACCTCAGATTTAGAAAAAATGGAGGTGTCGTTGCCTGGGGTGGATTAATAGGAGGCAGGTCTCATTTGTGTTTCCTTAGTCGCCTCTTACGACACCCACGGAAAGAGATGGGGTGGTATTTTTCTCAACCGATCACCATACATCATATTGACTTGAAGTCGTCGCCCCAATCTTGCTCGTAATTGCGGCGGCTTTCGTAGTGCAAATGGATAATCGGACGTGCTGATGTATGTAAAATTAATAGAACATAAAACATAGTGTACAACAAGGCGACCTTATTACTTAAAATAATTTCAAGTCACTCATATATTGTTATCGTTATAAAGTACAGTCAACAGCACATCAGGTTACCACAAACTGTCAA
Source organism: Aproaerema taeniolella (assembly GCA_949987775.1). Classification (NCBI taxonomy): domain Eukaryota; kingdom Metazoa; phylum Arthropoda; class Insecta; order Lepidoptera; family Gelechiidae; genus Aproaerema; species Aproaerema taeniolella. The sequence continues at coordinate 1,747,054 of OX465259.1, read as the reverse complement.
ATTTCCCCTATGGATAGTAAACTCTAATGCTTGAAGATAAAATTGAAAATCGATTTAAGAAATTTGACAGTTTTGGATAGCATGTGCCGTTGCCCCTGTACATATCGTAATATCCTTAGTTTAAACCAGGGTTTCTCAAAGTGGGGTACGTGAACCCCTGGGGGTTCGCCATTCGTCGGTAGGGGGTTCGCGGCAAGGTTATGTGAGAGTGGGTTTTCACACCGGGTCATGATAAAAACGAAATACACACTGTAAATCTGCAAGGTTGCCATATTCTCAGGAGCAAATATACAGCTGATATAGAGTTGAAATCAATAATAATATAAAAACCTAAAATTTTTACAATTTCATTTATTTTAATTTTTTTATCGACAACTCGCGTGCACATCATTAATTCATCGAAATTATATGCACATCACTAAAATAACATGGCTTAGATGCGATAATGTTGGGGTATTTTCAGTGCACAAATTTTCTTATTTCAGCCTAGGTGGGTTATTCTCTAGAGCTCAAAACAAAGTCTTGTTTTTTTTTCGTTTATAGTTAAATGTTCCGTTTTCGGTATTATCGAATAAAGTTGGTACCATACCATACTATTCCACCATTGAATATGGCAACCTTGCAGATTTACACCCTGTATAATCGACTTGATATCGAGTCAGAATTAAGGTTAAAATTGTCCTAAATTACTCCTAAAATTTACTCAATTTGCGACCAGAAACAAGCCACCATCACATTAATATTTAAAAAATATTTCTTTTTACACTGTTTTAATGTTACTTTTTATTGAAATTAAAACCTATAGGGGGGGGGGGTTTAATTGGTTATTCAAGGGGTTCGCTGTCATCTGGAAACTTTAACAGGGGTTCGTGGAGTCAAAAGTTTGAGAAAACCTGGTTTAAACTAACGGTGTTACTATTTCTATGACTACCCACCGTTGATGACGTCATAATTACGATCTAGATTACTGTCAGCACGTATTATAATGCCTGGAGAACTAGATCGTCTAGTTAGATTACAAGTTATTTCCTGAACAAGTGTGGATCAGGTTATCTAAAGCTTGAAGTAGACACTAATATCTGTGATATGATCTATGATCTAGGTAATAGCTAATAGATCAGTTGCAGAAACGCTCATTATAGTTAAAACTTCTTTAAATGTAATGTAGTACTTGTTTACGTCAGCAATACTTGAGAGTGATAAAGTGATAACATGATACTTAACTACTATAGAAAGTATAGTATAATATTTAAAAAAGCAAGTATTAACAAGAAAACTTAATCTAGCCAAGGGCACGGACATTAGGTCTGTGGATGCTAATAATATCTGATAATTAAAAAAAACATGATATTTAAAGAAGCATTTGGTAACTTCAATGGACGTCCCTGCAACTGGGTGGGTTTAGATTCATGCGGAAACTCTTTAAGTTAGTTATCGAAATTTTAGGAGATGGTTTTCCGCATGAATCTAAAATATGATATTCTCAAAAAAAAAATATCGAGGCAATCATTTGTATTGAGGCAATCATGTTCCTTCAGGAAAGGAACACTATCAGGGTTGGATTCAGACCGTCAGAAAATTATACTACTTGGAGATCAAAATTACACTACTTGACCAAAAATAATACTACATTTCGATTTTCAACGATTTTAAAGTAAAATTTGTTTTATTGCATAAAAAAATAATTAAAATAATCGCTATAATATCCTTTGTTTCTGTTTCTAGCCTGTTTCATTGAGTTAAAGTAAGATAGAAACGGCGATATAAAAAAATACTGTTCGTTTTACTTTGTTTTAGCAAATTATTCAAGAAAATTGTGTGAGCATACACAATAAAGTGCTTATAAGTAGTCGTCATCTTACTCACTCTCATAGATAAAAGACATAACAGCTCCTATTCTGTCAGAAAGACAGGAAATAATAAAAAAATACATTAAAAACTGCCCTTCCACTGGTCGATAAAAACTCTGGTATTTTCGCGTAGTATACTGGCATTACAATACTACATATTTATGAAATTATGGTACAAATAGTTACACTATGATGTACAAGAAAGATCTAGGTACAGCAACTTTCTATTCCTTTTTTTGTTTCTAATTTATGTTTTTGTTTGTTCCTTTTTTTATACAGAGTCCAAACCATGTCATTTTTGTTTAGTGTACATAGTAAAATTGGTAATTGGCAATAAGTAAAAAAAAATTGTAGATACCATATATAAGCACTTTTATATTGCGTAAAATTTTTGATAATAAATAAATTTTAAAAGAAGTTGTTTAGTGGGTCGATTCATATTAAAGGCACTGACAGAATATCAGCGTTGTGGCTCCAACCACAACACTATGCTGAGTCAGGACCTCTTCCTTGACCAGCGTTTCACATCACAATTCCCTTTGATGTTTTTTCTGTGTTTATATTTGTGTATTGTGTTAAGTTGTTCGTTTATGTTTGTGTCAAAGTTGCTGGTTATTGAATAAACGTTTTATCTATGTATGTACTCTTAATTTTTGACACCGGCAACTCCGCCCGCGTGGACTACAAGTTATATCGTGCCCAGCTGTGAGATAAAACGTAGCCTATGTCCTTTCCCAGGGTGTAACTTATCTCTGTACCAAATTTCATCAAAATCGGTTGAGTAGTTTAGGCGTGAAAGCGTATATAAATAATTTAAAGACACCCTGTATAAAGTAGGTTGTGTACGAGTTAGATCGAGATTGGAAGGCGCGTCGTCGGCCGGTGATAGTAAAAGTGGTCTCACTCGGAAAAACGAGCAAAACCTCCGCGTGTGGTCAGTGGCCGTAGAACTACAAAGTTATTTAGAAGTCTTGCACATCAATCCATTTATACAGATGCAGCGCAATTTTTTGACATTGGAAATGTCTTTTCGTTCGCTCCAGTAAAGGCTTCGATTTCACAAAAAAGTGCGATTCTCTTATAACTCAGACAGTTGTGAAGATATAATATTCAAAAAAAGACGCGTATTCACGAGAGCTGAAAGGTGCAAAAAGAATTATTCGAGAAAGTCAAAAACTAAAAATGTTATGGCCTAAATAGTAAAAAAAATATTCCGAATTTTTTTATTTTGGCGCTTGATATTTTGGAAACGAAGAATGATATCAAAAATTTGAGTAAAATTCCTCTGGACAATTTAGTCAGCTACAATTTGAGCGTAAAACAAAGACGATCGGGGTAAGGGTTTGCCCTGTACCCTAACCTATTTGAAAAAAGTCAGAATGTCAGAACGAAATTTTTTAGAATTCCGTAGATTAATAATAATAATAATAATACGTTTATTTCTTCAGAACAGCACACACATACATTAAAAAAAAGTTCAAAATATTCTTATCCTAATAAACAAGTTTAAGCTTGCATATGTCTGCCGCAGTGAGGAAAAAGGCCTGGGCTCAGCGACTAATGCCAGACTGATTATCAGGCTGGCAACACTGATTTTCAGCCCTCGCCCGAGTGAGATGCGAGGGACAGAGTTAATACTGTATAATGTTAAGACTACAAATTTAGGGCCTAATTCAAGTGTTAAGTGTCTGTGTGAGTGTAATGAGGTGTGAAGGTGCAGTAGATGAAGGTACGTTAATATGCAGAAACAGAAAATTTAAATTTAAATAGAGCCGAAACACAAAAAATGAAAGAAATGATTACGTGGTTGCTAGTGACCGAGATAACTATTTGGTATACCTAACTTCTGTATTTCAAGTAAGAAAAGTTTCATTTTTGTCTTGAAATTAGATTTAGAAGTTAGTTTCCTAATCGGTGGGGGTATATTGTTCCAACATTTTGTTGCCCGGTAACGAAAGCTGCCACGAAAGGCCACAGAACGATGAATATACCCACCAAGCGGAGGTCGAATGTTGCGAGTACCGTACTTTTGGTGAAACCTTGTCTCAGTATTCAACTTACGATGTAGATATTCAGGCTGTTTAAATTTTATAACATCATAAACAAGACAGGCCAAATGTAATTCCCTCCGCGAATTCATGTTAAGAGAACATGCTGCGTTCAAGACAGGTGTAATGTGACTACGTGGAGGAACTGTATAACAGAATCTACAACAAGCATTTTGGACACGTTGAAGTAAACGCTGAGTTTTTGATAGAAGACGCGGCCCAAAGACAACATCCCCGTAAATAAGCCTGGACAACACTAGGGTCTCGCTCAGCGCTATACGTACTTTTTCGGAGAGTAGATTTCGTATCTTGTAAAGAACTTTTAACCGAAACATACTACTTTTGACCAGGGACAAATCGTGTGACTCAAAGCGCAGCTGACTATCAAAGATTATTCCGAGGTTTCTGACCACCTCAACGCGTTGTATTGCCTGACCTTGTATCCGGACCACAGGGTCAAAGCTCAGCATTTTTTCAGTTTGTCTCTTTGAACCAATAATCATGAAATGGGACTTAGCGGGGTTAAGAGCCAGTGAATTAGTTTGGGACCAGTGAGCAATTCTTGTTAAATCTTGATCCATTTTCAAAATAGCAGCATTCAAGTTTTCTGGGTAATCGGATATATAAAGTTGAATATCATCTGCATAACAGTGATACCTACAATGATTGATTTTGGACACAATATCAGCGCAATATAAAATAAATAAGAGGGGCCCCAGGATAGACCCCTGAGGGACACCTCTTGTGACTAATTTAAGTGCCGATTTTAGCATCACACCATTACTTTTATAGATAACCACTGACTGATAACGTTCACTAAGATAATCTTCAAACCACAAAACCGATAGAGAATCTAAGCCGTAATATCTGAGTTTTGAAAGTAGAAGTGGAACGCTAATACTATCAAAAGCACGGGAGTAGTCCAAAAGTGTAAGGACAGTGCCCCGACCAGAGTCTTGTTCAGACAGAATATTATCTACTACGTCTAAAAGAGCCGACGTCGTGCCACGGCCCCTTCGAAACCCTGACTGCATTTCAGGCAGAAGCCCATTAGCCTCGACAAATCCAGTCAGCTGAGCAGAAACAGCTTTTTCTAATATTTTAGATAAGAACGGCAGAATACTTATAAGTCTGAGATGCTTAGGTTCAGTAGGATCGTCAACTTTGGGAATGGGCTTAACCATAGCCTGCCTCCATTGTCGAGGGACAGTTCCAGTGACAATAGATCTATTTATGATATCAGTTATCACTCTTAGTGTACGAGGAAGAGTCAAGACTATCATATCCCTACTAATTCCGTCACAACCAATCGCATTAGATTTAATGGATTTGATATAGATTCATTTCCAATGTGCTGGATAGTCGTGTGAGGCACGAAATCTGTGAATTCTTTTGTCGGTGAGTTGTTCGTTTACATTTTCGGTCACTAGGTTTAAAACAGAATAAAGGTAGTTAGTAAATAAATCATCAGTGTGACAATCAAGATAAAAATTCTTCTTTCTCATACCTACCAGTGAATGAATGAATGAAAATTACTCTAAAATTAATACTTTTGTATCACCCCTGACATTCATTGCTTATAACTATTAAACGACTGAACAAATTTTGATCGAATATAGCTAAGAACCATCTCGAGTGCTTTGACGCATTCAGCGGCAAAATTATCACAGAACTACGGCCTGTTTCTGTAGGACATTTTTGTCTATTCTCTTTATTTATGTAAGCCTAATTAAGTCTAATTTTTGCTTAAGAGGAGCGTCTCAGTTTGGACTAGCGTCTCAGTTGTTTTTTATGCTGTCTCGATGTCGACCACCCGCCTCAGACTTGTGTGAAAGGGACAATTGCAGCTTTCCGGCAAAATGCCGAGTTTTATTTCCAAAATTATGAGTATAGGCGTCAATGAATTCCTACCCCAAAAACTTAATGAAATCGTACGTTTTATATCGATCCGTAAGCGTATAAACGAGGTTCGTACGTTTTGTTTTTTGCAAAATTGTTCTTAGTTTTTCAACAGTCACCTCTTAAATGTTGAGAATTTTTTTGGCGAAAAATGCTGACTTTTAGTCTCAAATATCTTTTCGTTTATTAAAAATAACACAAAAATCAAAACGTATGGACCTAGTTTCTGGTGTTTTTGATACTACACCAAAATTTCACAGGGATCCGTTGACGTTTAGAGGATGGAATCCATTGACGCCGTTTGTATGGGAAAAAAACACTGAGACGATCCTCTTAATATCTTATTTTAAAATTAATTTAAATTAGTGTGTAAGCTTTGCGTGTGCAGAAATAAACGATTCACTCATTTTATAAATGGAGCCAGATCGATGCGACTTCCATTGCTCCTTACCTACTTTAGTAATAGTTCTATGATCCGGACGTAATAGGTAGTAATAATAAAGTAGACTAGATTCCGATCGGAACTATTGACGAATTAAGTACGTGCAAGTACCTACTTAGATTGTACGTACTCGTAGGAGTTACATAAGCAAGTGAATTTGATGTCCAAAGAAATGTTTCAGCATTTAAGGTAAACGGAAGAACCTACCTACATATACAGGGCTTTAGGTAAATCTCTTTCAACCTCTCGGGTGGTTAATCAGTCCATGAAACTGAACAACTTTCCCCCAATAATAGGTCAAAATACGAAAACAAAATTTTTGAGTTCCCATACAAAATGCGCTATATGCTGATGAAGTTTGTATGGGAACTCAAATTTTTTTTTTCGTATTTCGGTCCATTATTGGGGGAAATTTGTTCAGTTTCATGGACTGATTAATCACCCGAGAGGTTGAAAGAGATTTACCTAAAGCCCTGTATTTACTAAATCATTTTATAATTACTTGTCTGTTAATAAGTAATACTCTATCACCAGGTGAGCTATCACTGCTTATTTAAATTTTCATGCGAAGTACTCGTTCATTAAAATAATACTTATGATGAAAAAAAATTAAAAAACACGAAGTTGGTAAAGTAACTTAATTTTAGATGTGAAAGTGAATTACGCCACTTCTACTTTGATTTTGTTTAAGATTATTTTAAAGTTAAGCTTGATTATGAAAATTATGTATTAAGTGTTATTTAACATGTAACACATGTAATGGATGGAAAATAGCGGTTCATGTAAAACTTCCTACTAATATTATAAATGCGAAAGTTTGTGAGGATGTGTATTACGGATGTTTGTTACTCTCTCACGCTCAAATGGCTGGACCGATTTTGATAAAGTTTCTGTATGTTTAAAAGGTGACGTAATCAAAATGGCTCTGATCTATATTTGATCAAAATTTGATCAGCCGTTTATAAGTACTCGTAGTAAACAACCGAAATGGCGTTTTTCCACTTGACGGCTCGGCAAGGGCACGACACCGGCGCCGGTAACGGCCTGGCTACTGGGGAAGTAAAAATGTATAAAAATATAGATAAATAGATAAAATCTTTATTTATACACAGTTAAATGGACAAACTAATAACAACAAAATAAAACTAAATACAACTTATAACTAATAATTAAGACAAAACAAAGGAACACTGCATATAAAAGGGTGCTGACTCAGCGTGTGCTGCCACTGGACAGCGCTGTTCTTCCGTCAGCACCCGTGAGCGACCGCGTCCGAGCGGTACCCAGACATTAGGGAAACAAATAATATGAAAAATAACAAATAATTGTGTGTATGTGTGAGTTTGTGTGTGTGTGTGTGTGTGAGTATGGGTAAGTGTGTCTATGTGCATACTTTCTTATGTGAAAATGAAATAGTGTGTAATGTGTAGTTGTGTTTAATATAAAAGTTGTAAAGAAATATAAATGAATATCAATTGAATGTATAATTGATTAGTAGAAAATTAAATGTAATTATTAAGTAGATATTATTAAATTGAATTGATATACAGTATGTTTAATAACTGACCGGCGCCCGAAAACGGCGATGATTTTCGCCGGTGCCGTCGCCGGCGCCGTGCCACCAAGCGTTCCAGTCGGCAAACCGTTAAATGGAAAAACGCCCATTGTCGGGTTTGATGAAACATTTTTAATTTTATTCTTATACTACTTGTTTACATCGATGTAAAGGTGAGTTACACAATTACATAACACGTGGTGTATCTGTCACATGCTGTGTATGTAATGGGTGGAAAAAGTAAACTAATGCCACTGTATTGCGACCAAATAAGTAGCAAAAACCCGTCACTGACCTACTATTTACTTCCTATCAGTGTCGTATTGTTTTCTTCGTGTATTCGTGAAGATTTGACAGGTTCTATTCCCGGTCGGGGCAAATCTATACTAACATTATACTATAGAGCAAAGATTTGATAGTTTGTTTGTTTGCATTGAATAGGCTCCGAAACTACTGGACCGATTTGAAAAACTCTTTCACCATTAGAAAGCTACATTATCCCCGATGGTTATAGGCTACATAATTTTCCCGAATTACCACGGGAACGAAGTCCCGGGCGGAATGCTAGTATTTGTATAAAAAGCAGATATTTGTTCTCAAAATTCAAATTATTTTATTTGCAAGAATATGATTCTCGGGTCATAGCTGTTCGTGTCTATCTTTATGTTCCCAGACAGATACGAACACATATGACTTGTATGTTACTAGAAACGCACAACACAAAGGAAAACCTTAGTGTGGGCCCTTGAGTGTTTATATATTTCCAAGAAGTTGGTTTTAACTGGAAGTTGAATTTACACATTTCCCTAAGGAGCCCAAGGAATCTACCATCACCAACTAATTATTCGCCTGATAGCACAAATTTTATAAGTCAAATCTGTTTAACATTTTTTAGTTTAGTGGACTGAAATCCACAAGCAAGCTTTTAAGTTGACTTAAAATTAACATAAAAAGGAAAATAAAAATTTTGCGACTTAAGTAGGTATATTTCCCATGCTTCTCGTCCGGGACTTAATTCCCGTCCAGTTGCAAAACTAGGAACTTTTCTAATCTGTTATTTTGATGTCTAAGCCAGCGGTTCCCAAACTTTTTTTTCTCATAGACCACTTTTAAAATTTTGCTTGTTCCGGTGGACCCCCTGCAGCTACATTCGTAACATTTTCCCAAAACTTGACAAAAAATGTGAAAATATAATTTTGCGTTGCGGCTGGCGGCTGAATTTCAACCACGAATTAACAGTTTTCGGAAAAAAAATTGAGAATTGATTGGTTAACTAATTAATTGATTGTGCTGTGAGTGGATCTCAAAAAAGTAAAGTTGGGCAATGAAAAAGGTGATACCATCTAATTTTTTGACATCTTCTCGCAGCACAAGGAACCAATTAATTCTTAGTTTAATCAGACCAACATTAAGTACTTCACTATCGAAACCAGATAAACGTGGACCCCCGCTTACGGATTGTGAACCTCCATTGTTTTGTCATGTCAACGTAGACCCCCGTGGCGTCTCTCGTGGACCCGTGGGGGTCCGCCTGGACCACTTTGGGAATCAATGGTCTAAGCTATGTTATTGCAAAGTTTCATCAAAATCCCTCTTTTAGTTTTAGTATGAAGGAGTAACAAACATCCATCCATCCATTCATAAATATTGGGCACTTCAAATCAGTTAAAGCGATCAGTGATTTACCAAGCAGCCCATATACGTCCCCACCGAGGGGCACGGGCCTCCCTTCGAAACACGAAGGGGATTTAGGCCATATAGTCCACCACGCTGGCCCAATGCGGGTTGGTGGACCGCTCGTCTTTTGAAAATAAATTTTTTGGACGGGCGGGTTTCATCACGATGTTTTCCTTCACCGTTGAGCAAGTGATAATTAGAAATCCGAACATAAATCCGAAAAGACGAATTTAGTGGTACAGGTCCGCACCAGGATTTGAACCCGCGACCTTCGGATTACAAGTCTGGCTCATTACCAACTGGGCTATCATCGCATCGCTTACCTTTGTATATGAAGTAATTTTTTTAAAAATATTTTCTTATAGTTTCTTAGGGAAAAGTTGTTTAGTTTTATGCGTGGAATCACCCCATAAAGTTTTGCTAAAGTTTAAAGTTATTTTTAGATTTCAAATCTTCACTTAATACTTGTAATTTCTCTATTACGGTTTAAGTAACTTAAACTTCAATTAAAACCATTACTAATTACTGCATACATCTCTAACTAGTAATCAAGACATAAATCAATGCAAACAAAATATCAAAACTACTAATTAGTGGTTCAAAGTAAACGTAATTATAACCGTGCTCATTATCACATGTAACTACTGTTACGAGGTATTCCTGAACTGATGGATTGCTTCCGAAGCATGCGAGTGGCTTATTTACGAGTGTCAGTAGCTAACGAGCGGTTGAAGAATACTTTTTTGTATTGAATAATTTGCCGTGTGGTGATCGGTTGAGAATAACACCACCCTATCTTTTTCCGTGGGTGTCGTAAGAGGCGACTAAGGAAACACAAATGAGACCTGCCTCCTAGTTATCCAACGACACTTCATTTTATTCTGAATCTGAGGTGTCGTCCTATGGTCTCGTGCGGTGTGGTAGGCTCTGTAAAGGGCCGTCTGGTTCGCGACCACCCTCCTACCGAAGTCCGACGCCAAACAGCTTGCTGTGTTCCGTCGGTGCGTGGGAGTACCAAGTGCCTTTATAGGCATTTTCTGGGTTAACTCGCTCCATCGTCGACCTCATCTTTGACCTTTATGGTCAAGATTGAGGTCAAGAGTTAACCCATCTAATAATAATAAAAAAACTTTATATTGCGTTAGTGTTATGTGTTGGGTTCTTTGTTTCTTATCGTGTAGACCTACCTTTCTGCTTGGGACTTCGTTTCCGTGCGAAAATTTTGTAGCCTATGTGTAAATCCTGGGTTTCATCTACCTAGTGTTGTAAGGAACTAAGTCTTGGAGACTTATTTAATGAAACTCGAGCTATTTTTGAAGATAAGAGCTCAAGTCCTTCAGAATTTTGAGTCTTTTGTAAAAATACTTGAGTCCTGCCAAAAAAAACTCAAAGAGAACTAAAAAAGAACTCTGCATCTGCGTGCCCTTTATTTAACCTTTTGTCCACATTCATTTGAAATGAAGTTATAGTATTATATACGGAGAATGATATAAAATCACCCAGTATTACCTATTATAATACACTAAATGACTCAGAACAGACTTAGGCCAGTGTTCACCAAATATTTAACCAACGATTAGCAGCACACCGGAGACTTGACAATGTCATTTTCATATATATTTTTTGACGTTTTGTCTGATTAACTTCTAACCGCTGTTTAACCGTTGGTTATATTTTTGGTGAACACGGGCCTTAGACGTTTAGAGGACTCAGAAGACTCAAAGGACTCGGACTCATGTGACTAACGAGTCCTAGTCCTGAAAATCGACTCAAGTCTCGAAATCAAGACTAAAAGACTTGAAATGAAGAACCGCCATACCAAATTATATTGTAAAGAGTAACAAACATACAAAAACACACTCGCAAACTTTTGGCAATATTAGATGATGTGATGTGATATTGTGTGGCGAATTTGACTAACCCTGGAAACGAAATGGAAACCACAGTTTTCCAGTAGGAAAAGGTGTAAACCACAGTAATTCTACCTACCATTGAATCAATTTCCCATTGATTGATATAATGATGGTGCAACTTAGGTAACGGTATTACAAAACAATAATTCTTTTATATCGATTTTTTATAATCATAAATCATGAATCACCACCAATGAATACACCACCACCAATGAATCTTAAACCTTTTATCGCTCGCACAATGCGGGCTGGTAGACCGCACACCTTTCAAAAACCAATTTTCATCAAGATGCCGGTGTGATAATTAATAAAAAATCCCTCTGAAAACACGAATTTAGTGGTACAGGCCCGCACCGGGGTTTGAATCCGCAACCTTCCGTTATAAGTCTGGTTCATTATCAACCGCTTAAACCTATCGTCATACTTATACATCATAGGTGTAAGAGAACTTTTCCGTACAACCGTAACTTCCTTTCTACGGTTACGTTTAAAAGTAATACATAACTATAATACCCGCGTCCGCCCTTGCCAGTTCTAACTCTAACCATAACACTATCCATAACCTAACAGCATATACCGCGGTGTTGACAAAGAACTCTTGTATTATGTAGTGTTATCATAATCCAATCCCCTGTTAGCAGGTTCATGGAGATCGTCAGATCTTATAAATTTATAAGAACACATTTATGAAAAAAAAATAAAAATTTTTTTAAAATATTTTTTCAATGGGAATAGTTCATTTTTTGCCTAAACGTAGACATTACTCTTACACCAGGCACGTGAGGGGCGTGGGTAGCGCTCGGGGGGACCGCCCGAGTGGTGTCTACGTTTAGGAAACCCCCCCCCCCCCCCCAAAATAAAAATTAAAAGGGTTCAGTAAGTGATACTGGTTCAGGATTGCACCTTTGCACAAACATAGTTATTAAAATTAATTGAAAAAAAAAGTGTACAAAGGCGAGCTTATCTCTTAAAGAGATCTCTTCCAGCCAACCTAACATACGAAGGATTCTGGGAATGCTGAAAAACAGCGTTGAAGCCTCGGCTTCAAATCTCCGCTCAAATCGGAATCTGTTGTATTATAATGTGATTTTTTATTCCTACTAATATTATAAATGCGAAACTAACTCTGCTTATGTTACGCTTTCACGCCTAAACTACTGAACCGATTTTGGTGAAATTAGGTACAGAGATATATTAGACCTTAAGAAAGGACATAAGTTACATTTTATCCAACAGCTGGGCACGATATGACCTGTAGTCCACGAGAACGGAGCCGCGGGCGGAAAGATAGAGATAAATAAATGTAATGAATCTTGAATGTGAGACCTAAATGTTATTCAATTTTTCCCTACAGTGTTGACTCAACTATGTCTGAGTGTCCATTAGTATTTGCGCAGGCGACTGTCCGTGGTAAGATGGCGTAACGCAGACGTCACGATGTTTTGTTTTGTTCATTTTTTGCGCACATCAGTTGCTCTAGATTTTTTGCAGTTAAAATGCGCGGGAGCTCACGCTTTTATTAACGACTTCTTTTGAGTATTAATGTTTCATTATACTTATTTTATCTTTGATTACTTAAAGGGTTTCGTGGTTTTTCTTGTTGTTATTTGAATTCCATGCAGCATCGCTTCCTTCTACATTAATTATTTATTTAAGATTCAATAGACTATTAAATAGACATTTAGCAGAATAAGCACAACGTGAAAACAAATGTCAAAAAAAGTGTCGGAATGCAAACCTCAAAGGGCGAGCAAACCTCGCGTTATCAAAGTGAGGTTTTATTATTATCGGAGTGGCGGCGTGACGAGCGAGTTTGTCGCGGACCGTGCTAGATATGCTGGAAGAAAATATAACTCACCCGTAGTCCAAATTCAAAATATACATATGTGCGATCATTTTTAACCGTGTTGTGATCGGTTGAGAATAACACCACCCCATCTCTTTCCGTGGGTGTCGTAAGAGGCGACTAAGGAAACTTAAATGAGACCTGCCTCCTAGTAATCCATCCCAGGCAACGACACTTCATTTTTTTCTGAATCTGAGGTGTCGTCCTATGGTCTCATGCGGTGTGGTAGGCTCTGTAAAGGGCCGTCTGGTTCGCAACCACCCTCCTACCGAAGTCCGACGCCAAACAGCTTGCTGTGTTCCGTCGGTGCGTGGGAGTACCAGTGCCTTTATAGGCATTTTCTGGGTTAACTCGCTCCATCGTCGACCTCATCTTTGACCCTATGGTCAAGATTGAGGTCAAGAGTTAACCCATCTTATAATAAAAAAATAAAAAAATTACAAACTGAATTTAAACGTGCAAAACGTATAATTTTCCGACTTCTATTTTCTTTTTCTTACCCACGTTCTTCATACAAGACAATAGTCCAATTTTACGGCACGCACAAACTTAAAAATCCATATTAAAGTACTTGGAAAAGCTTAAAATAGCTACAATAATAGTTACCTAACGCATCTCGTTTAACATTTGTTTGCATGAATTAATGCAGTAGCGTTGCTTGAAGGTTAATGTGCATGTGGCATCCGCTTTCTGACGTCTGTCGCCTCAAAATAAAAATAAAAAGATGAAGCGCTGTGGTTGCAAATTGGCAAATTTGCTAAAGCCATCTTATAACTCCCACCTTTCGAATAGTAGGGGAAGAGCAAAATAATTTGTTTTATATTTAATTATCTTAGGTCTACAGCCTATTTTACTAATCTAATAAACAATAACAATTAACTAAACATAACCCAATAACAGACCCCTACTATGCAGTCCAAATAAAGTTACTTTAGTGGTAAGTAACACAGCAGGCCGAGTACGATAGTGACAGCGCCTCGACAACACCGCGGTCCTATGTCAAAATGTCAACACTGACAACGCCATAGGGCGAGCAAAGTGAAGTTTCAGCGTGAGACGAGCGCGAGTTTGTCGTTATCCTAGCACGATACTCGTGCTGCGATTCGTGCTGCAGGGCACGAAAACAAAAAAAAAGAATATAAAATAAAATTATGCTAACCAGCTCATGAATAGAATAGAATAGAAAAAATCTTTATTTTATAGGAAATTCAGGATGTCACTTAAAACAAGTCAAGATTACAATGAAATACATACAAACATACATTAAACGATTTAAATACATACATACGCATTCGTACCTCTGATCCTACTGACTCTACGCCTATTCGCAAAGGTGCAGTCTTCCTCAGAGAAGAACAGGCAAGAAACTCTGAGGTTGCTCTTTTAAAAGCAAAGCAATGCTTGATGGCATGAGCTGGTTAGTTTTAGCTATTTTGTTGTTTATTGTTCACAATCCTAAACTTTCTTCAAGATTTTTCGTTTTGTATTCTGAGTTATTTGGAAGAGTCATACGAGGCCCACGATAAACTATACTGGACTTCTACAATACGTCTGGGAAGAGCCGGCAGCTGGTACGAGTATATAAGTTTCTCTTACACTCGCTGTCAAAATTTAAAGTAATTTAGATTTAAGTGTCGATAACAAGGTTTGCCCGCCGTGTGGTGATCGGTTAAGAATAACACCACACCATCTCTTTCCGTGGGTGTCGTAAGAGGCGACTTAGGAAACACAAATGAGATCTGCCTTCTATTAATCCACCCCAGTCAACGACACCTCCATTTGTTCTGAATCAGAGGTGTCGTCCTATGGTCTCATGCGGTGTGGTAGGCTCTGTGAAGGGCCGTCTGGTTCGTCTGGTCCGATGCCAAACAGCTTGCTGTGTTCCATCGGTGCGTAGGAGTACCAGTGCCTTAATAGGCATTTTCTGGGTTAACTCGCTCATCTATGACCTTGGTCCAGATTGAGGTCAAGAGGTAACCCATTTCATAATATAAAAAAAGGATCAATCTGGCCGATGATTGGAATATGGGCTTAGTTTGAATTCGGTCATTTCATTTCAAGATTGAAAACATTTCTTTGACATAAAAAAATCACACTACAACACGACAGAAAATAAAATATAAAAAACAGGAAAAAAACACACGTTTCATTTCCTTTTTCATTTCCTCCTATTCCATCTTAATTTTTTTGTAAATCTGAGGTAACATTGGTCCACTAAACGGCTGGATGTTAATGTGCCGTTTACCGGTGTAAAAGTGAGAGTGCTGTAAGGTGTAATAACCCTGGGAAATCTGCAGGGTCAATGAGGTCAGATGGCATCCTACACTGTGACACTACTGTGATTCTGGCTCGTTTCTCGAAAAATCCTTACTTATAATATTATAAATGCAAAAGTAACTCTGTCTGTCTGTCGGTCTGTTTGTCTGCCTGTCTTTGACGCCTAAATTACTGAACCGATTTTGATGAAATTTGGTACAGAGATAGATTAGAGCCTGGGAAAGGGCATAGGCTACATTTTATCCCACGGTTGGGCACGATATACCATGTAGTCCACGCGGGCGGAGCCGCGGGCGGAAAGCTAGTAAATAACATTAATATGCTCACGCCTACAATCCCTATCAGGGTAGGCAGAGCTTAAGTGGTTCTAGAACCACTGATACCACATTCGATATAAATTCTGAGGGTTATTTAGATGAAACATGATGTATAATAGTAAGAGGTCGTCAGCCTTTCGCCCATAATACCGCGTAAACCTGGCGTCCCACTTACTCATTTTTACATTATGTCTGGGAAGAGTTGGCAGTTGGTACATTCTAACAAAGTTTTTCTTTCATTCCCGGTCCAGCGTGGAAGAAATAAATAATTTGATTCGAATAACTTAGCGAAACTTAGCAAGCGTATTTACTTCTTATATACAACTAGCTTTACGCCCGGGACTTCGTTCCCGTGGGAATTTCGGAAAATTATGTAGCCTATGTGTTAATCCAGGCTATCAGCTACCTCCTTACTAAGTTTGATCAAAATAAGTCCAGCCGATCTTGAGTTATAAGTGGTGTAACTAACACGACTTTGTTTTATATATTTAGACTAGAGCAGGGCTTCCCAAACTTATTCGTACTGTGACGCCCTTGTGACTTTGCTATTTTTTGCGACGCCCCTCAACCCAGCCTAGTAACAGGTTATCAGAAAAACACTATTTGAACATTTATAATTTTACTAGCTTTCCGCCCGCGGCTCTGCCCGCGTAGACTACAGGTTATATCGTGCCCAACTGTGGGATAAAATAGTCTGTCCGTCTTTCACGCCTAAACTACTGAACCGATTTAGATGAAATTTGGTACAGAGATAGATTAGAGCCTGGGAACGGACATAGGCTACATTGTATCCCACAGTTGGGCACGATATAAGCTGTAGTCCACGCGGGCGGAAAGCTAGTTGCTCCATATTTTCGGGAAAATATTTCTCAAAGTGTTCGCTTAATGATAACAAGTGTTGTGTAAACATAATTTTTAAAGAGGGATCGAGGATTTCTAATGATTTTTCTCGTAGAATACCTTATGCCCGGCACTCACTCGACTCGGTCGTATCGACACGCGACGCCCCTGGGACAAGGCTGCGACGCCCCAGGGCGTCGCGACGCACAGTTTGGGAAGCCCTGGACTAGAGTATTATATGAGTCCCTATCAAAGAAAATCTCTTATAATAATAATAATAATAACCGAGTGGAATTATGACGGCCGGTTTGGTCGAGTGGTAGTGGCACTGCCTCTTGCTCGACGAGTCTTGGGTTTGATTCCCGGTTGGGGCAAACATTTGTGTAAAAAGCAAATGTTGTTCGTGTCTGTCTTTGTGTATGTTCCAAGGGACCCACGAAGGGTAAAACCTTACTGTGAGCCTTTGAGTGTGTGGTCGTTTATTTTTTTAATCATTATACTATAGTTCGTAACTGATTGGTGCTACACCTTGATGGGTAACCAAAATGGCAAAATTGATTGACGTTGGTTGTTTCAAAACACTAGTTATTCAAGTTAGTCACTTACAATTTTGGTAATTGGGTTGTTTGTACAATCAAGAGTTAAACTTGGTTAACTCCACTCATTTATTGCAAAACAGACGATAATATCAGGCCAAATTAAAAAGCATCCTGACAAAAATCCTTCAATGTTCACATAACTTGGTTCATAAAAGTGAAAATGCTTTGGCACCTCTGCCCACCTGGTTTATTTGGTTATGCAATTCGCTAAACGATGACCAATTCTGCCGGGCGGCGATCTACTTTTCTGACCGAGTGATAAAATCTCAAATTAGACGATGCGAGTATTACGTGTTGTGGTTATTCCGTTACCTTCTATGTTACTTTTGAGTGACCAGAGAAAATTTGTCTTTTTGCGCGGAAGTTTAAATAACACTTTTGCGAAATTGTGCAGTTCTTGAATCGATGACCGGTTTAGTTGAATGGTCAATTAAATTCAAAATAATGCCTTCATTTTAGTGGACATATAAAATGAAGGCATTATAATATGTTGCTCATAATAAGTCAAAAATAATTCTTTTTTAGGTCTATGTCTGTTCGTAAAGGCGCAGTTTTCCCGAGAAGAACAAACAAGAAACTCGAGGGTTGCTTTGAAAAATATATATTGTTAACATTTTTCTTTTATCTTACTTTTAAATGAATGGTGAATATTCATCAAGTTCGTAGTGGCAGAGAAATAAATAGCGACGAACCCGAGAAATAAATAGCGACGAGACGGTCCCGGAGTTGATTTTCAGTTGGATTAATGCAGATGTTTTGCCTCGGAAAATGATAGATAGATAGTAATTCTTTATTGCACACAGTCACAATAAAAGTTTTACATAACTAAATAAAAGGTGCGTAAAGGCGGCCTTATTGCTATATAATGGGGAAAAGAAAGTATCTCGCTTGAGTATGTGATAAAGAATGTGTAATAACATATGGCGTTATTCAGAGGTGGTTTTACAAATTTTGTATAATTTTTATTATAATTACTGTTCGCCCTTGACAACAATTTATCTCAGGACAAAGATGCGGTCGAGGATCTAGCGCGCTCACCCAGAAGAAACCTATTCACTCGAATTAAAAAAAATGTTCGGGTTGTATGAGCTAAGAAATACAGATGCTGGCAGAGTATTCCATTCCTTGGCAGTGTGCAATACAAAAGGCGAAGAATAGCGTTCAGTACGTATCCAAGGGATTTCGTCAAGATAAGGGGGGGGACCCCGCACTGCGCCTGGACGTCCGATGGAGCTCATGCAGCTCCTGTGTATTACGTTAAATGTGCCATTTTAAGCTTGTTTTTATTTTTTTCATATTACTTTAGATGAGACAAAAGAGTCAAAGTTGCATACCTAAATACAAATGCTTCTTTTCTATTTACTATATAGATATGCTATGTTATAATTCCGCAAAAATTGGAAACAATGTTTTTACCATTGCCCCTCGAAAAAGGGTCCGTTATTCTTCAAAAACAGTGAATAAAACGCTGTTTATTTCACTGAGTGAATAAAACATTTTGAATTTGGAACATGCGCGAATATACTGATTTTAGTAAGAAAACAAAAGAAAATGTGCAAGGAGGTTGCATACTCTCGCTATAAAAACGTACTAAAACTTGGCTGTATGCTGTATGTAATAAATGGCTGTATGGAATATGGCTCGGTTAAAAATTTTAAATTTAGAATAAGGAATTCAGCCAATTTTTTGTGCAATTTTCATGCAATTAAAAGTTTCTGATAAAAGTTTTTGTCTCAAAATCATAAATTGAGTTCGACGTCCAGCGATGAAAGTGAACCTCTCGTTCCAGAGTCATTTCGCGTTAAAGCAGCTGCTATTGTTGATAATTTACTGTCACAGAGTAATTATTTTCTTTTTCTCGTAGTCAATGGTAAAAAATAGAGTACCTAACACGTGAAAAAAAAATTCATCTCGGCTCTTGTATCCCTCGACCCGTTCAGGATTCTAATCTAGAATCCCTCGCTACGCTCGGGATTCAACTTTAGAATCCTTCGCTCCTCTCGGGATACAACTCAATGCCTCGAAAAGAATTCATCTTTTTTTCACTAGTTGGGTAATCTACTATTTATCTCTTTCTCTTGAATGAATAAAGTGGTAACGGAGCATCGTCGGTATGCAATTTATTTCAGAGTATTGCAATAGGAAAGAAAAGAGGGGTGTTATAAGTTTGACGTGTGTATCTGTGTGTCTGTCTGTAGCATTGTAGCTCCTAAACAGATGGACTGATTTCAATACGGTTTTTTTGTTTGAAAGCTGGCCTAATCGAGATGGTTTTTAGCTACAATTGGTTCACCCGTTTAAGAATTTTAAGCAATGGGTTTTTTTTTAAGCAATAGGGTTATCAACGCAAGCGATATGTCATGAGCGGAAACCTAATATCTTTAAAAAACCTATTAAAAATAAGCAATGTGGGATGTAACGCTTATTACAAATTGTTACATTGTATGGTAGAACACAGACTGTAACAGAATTTCGGAATTCGATCAATGTCAGAAAACAATGCAGTTATATAACATTGTTTTCAAGTTGCGCATCAGTTATGAGATCATTTGGAGTTATTAGTACATACAAACCACTGTCAAAATATAACCAGTAAAAGTGGGGCTTGATTTGAGTCAATCTTACTTTTAGGTATGAAATTTTATTTACGTACTTACCTAAACTACTGGTGCTACTGCTCACAAGTATTACGACATTCTATCATATTATACAATGATTTATTTCTATTGGTTCTATAACAACAAATACTAAAAACCAGAATAAAATAAATATTTAAGGGGGCTCCCATAAAAGAAACGTGATTTTTTGCTCGTTTTTATAGATAAGTCTGTCGTTTTTATAGATGGCTGTATCTCATGAACCATGATAGTTAGACTGTTGAAATTTTCAAAGATGATGTATTTGTGTTGCTGCTATAACAACAAATACTACCTAAAAAGTTGAATAAATTAAATATTAAGTTCTTATACAACAAACGTAATTTTTTGCCGCTTTTATAGAGATAATGGGTTTTATAGAGTCCGACTTGCACTTGGCCGATGTTATTGGTAAATGGTACTGAACTCCTCGTGCGCGTGTCCGACTTGCACTTGGCCGGTTTTTTTTAGGTATTAGTAAGGCATTAGTAACTTTTCCACGTAAATGAAGTTGCGTGCGAAAAACTATATCTCTTACTAGTTAGTACATCTGACCGGTAGTCCGTAATCAAATATGCAGATCAATCGATGATGT
Organism: Aproaerema taeniolella; assembly: GCA_949987775.1. Lineage (NCBI taxonomy): Eukaryota > Metazoa > Arthropoda > Insecta > Lepidoptera > Gelechiidae > Aproaerema > Aproaerema taeniolella. Next base: position 1,726,560 of record OX465259.1, on the reverse strand, counting down.
ATAACCGACTACATAATAAAGAAGTGTTATACAATTCAGATTCCGTCTAGTCTAGATATTAAGCGCAATATTTTATCATTTCATTATGATTCATGGTACAATAACGAGCCAGTGTTATTTTTTTTACATACAGTCATACATACATTCATCATGCTAATATCCCTGTTGGGTAGGCAGAACTTCTGTGGTTCTTAAACCACTTGACGTCTTGTTTGACAAACATTGTTGACTATTCGATTTTTTAAAATACCTAAATGGGCCTTTTTATGATTCGAAAAAGGCACGGCAAAATTGTCATTGATTCCTATGAAATAGAAGCGGAGAACATAGTGGGCAATGTTAATTCAAATTTTGAAGTGCCGTGCCGTGCCGTTTGAATTTTAAAAAGGCCCAATAAGTACATATGTTTATTTTATTTATGTTTTATGATTATTACATGTTGTAATAGACAGATAATAGAGCTCATTCTACTGTTGTAGAACTCTATATTGTGAATGCGAAAGTTTGTGTCGATTGATAGATGTTTGGTATTGATTTACACAAAAAACTATTGGGAGAATTTTTATGAAAATTTCCAAAAGTATAGCTTAGATATAGATTATTATATAGGCTATGTGATTTTCCTAAATTCCCACAAGGTCGAAGCTCCGAGCGGAAAGCCCAGTGACACTTTACTATTTAAAATCGCCCATTGATATGGAAACATACATGGGGTGGTAACTTTGATCAATTAAAGAGCGTTTATGTGCTACAGAGGGCACGTTGAACGGCCGGTCCCAGGCTGTTTGTCTAAACGCCTTTTTTAGTTATAGTTTCGATTCATGTCAAAAAGTGGCGCTAGTTAAAAAAAAAAAAAAAAAACGCCATACACTCAAAGGCCCACACTAAGGTTTTCCCTTGTGTCGTGGGTCCCTCGGAAAACACATAAAGACAGACACCAACACCCATGACCCGAGAACAAACATCTGCTTTTTACACAAATATTTGCCCCGACTGGGATTCGAACCCAGGACCCGTCGATCGAGAGGCAGGGCCACTACCACTCGACCAAACTGGCCGTCAAATTCTAAAACGCGGTATCGTTTGTCATCGTGTTCAATGTTGACATTGTGTTCAAACAGGAATTCTGAGTGTTTTGTTTCGAAATCCAGTCCCTTGTTTTTTTTGGAGTTTTGTATACTGTTGTTGATAACTACAGCTCGAGCACGATGGCAACAAACTCGCGCGGCGCTCTACTCGGCTGACGCTGAAACTTCTCTTTGATTGCGCGAGGGCCCCGCGCAAAGGCGTTTTCGCCCTCCTCTGGGGTTGTCAATGTTGAAATTTTGACATAGGACCGCGGCGCATTACGCGCGCTGTCACTATCGTACTTGAGCTGCTGAGTGTGGGGCTATTGGCGGCTTGCGAATTCTGCCACCGTTTTGTTAACACTAGAGGACGCCTGGGACGTCGTTTTCGTGGAAATTTTGTAAAATCCTTCCTTATTCCTTGCCTACGTTATAAAAAAAAATCAGCTTGCTAGGTCCAAGTGTTTGGGTCAAGCGTTGATGAGTTAGTGAGTCAGGATCTCCAATTTTAAATATTTAGAAAGATAGACTCGCAATATATATTTTTTTGTATGTATCTCTTTCCGCTATCTCGTTCTATGGCATAGCGGCAGAACATGATCAAATTATCTCACGCGTCCATGTTAGCTAACACAGTAAGGGCGACTTGCACCAAAATCTTAATTATATGTATTTAATAGCTTAAAAAAATTTAACTTGGTTGTCAAAGCAACAAAATCTGTCAAATTAATCAAAATTTGTCTCGCTAAATACGTTTAGCAGTTTGGTGCAAGTCGCCCTAAAAATAGTAACATACTCACGTTTTACTAATAGGTCTCTAAAAGTAGATCTTACCTACATATTACCTTACCTACATATGTAAATACCACCGAAGTTATATGTTATTCCTGACGAATCTAAGAATTACATCATTACAATGAAAGTGCATGTGTCTTGCGAATTCAACACGCACCGCGCATGCGTCGCCTGGGGCGGGCATGCGCCGGCACAGTCAACCTTTAAACACGTTTATTCAGTACGAAAGAATGTTACAAATGCATCGGTAAACAGTACTTACATTTTATTTAATTTGATTTTTGAAGTGAAAACTTCTTTAGCGGCGTTATGCACTTTTTGGGATGGGTAAAAAATGTTAAACTCGCGTCAGGACACGTGACCTGATCGAAAATTCGTAAGAAGGAGGAAGAGTTGACGCAAGGAAGTAATATATGTTCAACTTTTCACTTCTGCCGGCACTCCCAGAGTGCAACCCGTTGTTTTTTTTTATATAAGGGACAAATCACACACCGCTATCTTACCCCAAGTAAGCAAGGCTTGTACAGACAGCAGCATGTCAGATTACCCATTGCGAGTGAGATAAGGGCGACGTCAATTTTAAAATAGATAGACAGATAGAAAATAATTTTCCACGTAAAAAACATATGAGTCACCGACTTCAATCCCAACAACAGTTCTCACAAAGTAGATAACTAGTATTTTTTGCAGACTACAATGCCTATTAGCAGATAACCACAAACGAAAATGTCACTCATTTATTTAGATGATGTTCTGGTTTGTTGTATTTTTTGTTTTTGTTGATTTTTTTAAAAGCACTGAATCATTTTCCATAAAATGTATATGGGACCACCTTTGAGTATAAATTTTTTGAACAAAAAAATAACTTTGAAAATCGATCCATAACTGGCGGAGAAATAGGGGAACATACAAAAAAATACATACAGTCTAACATAGAACCTCCTCTTTTTTGAAGTCGGTAAAGAATTTATTCATTGCTTTAAAACATACACCCAACATACAAAACAATCACAGGTACAAATTTCTATAGCCATGTATAGTCTGACGTGTTGACGTACTAGATAGATAGATAAGAAATTTATTTCCATTATAGTCCATTGAAATGTTACATTTTTTAGGCCTTACCTTGCGTTTTTTAGAGGACGCAATTTTATTTTTTTGATGTGTAGGGGGGGTCAGTGTAAAGCTAAAACCAAGTTTGTGGGGTCGCCACCCTTGTCCCACGGCCGCCATCTTGAAAATAGGGGTTGAAATGGTTTTTACGGTATATCTCTTAAACTATTTATTTTATAAAAAAAAAATTTGTTAACATTTTTTGTTGCAAATTAAATTCTCTACAACTTTGGTCCAGTAACTTTTTGTCGTAGAACTATAAATAAAAAAGTTATAAGCGAAAATCTTCAGAAATTAATGAAAATCATTTTTACGAAAAAATGATATCAGACCATTATTGTAGATCGTTTTTTGAGGAACAACTTTTATTTGCATCATTTTTTCATTAAGTCAATAGCTAAGGTTTTACAGCGCTCCGAAGTGAGTACTATTTTTCAGTACTCTTAACTATACCTATATTATACATGTGTACTAATAATATGTCATCAGTTATTGTTTTTTATTTTATTTTATTTTTTATTTTTTTTACTTTATTATAATTTTTTTAATTAAAAATTTTGCAATTTTATTAAAAATTAATTATTCACTTCCTCCAACACAAGACACAGCTCGCTTTCATACTTTCCGAGTCTACCATCAGGTCCAGTCGTGGCTTGGTAATTATAATGATCCTGAAGACTGGGGCTGGAAAAAATGTGGAAAATTATTGATGCCAGTGCAGAACTCAAAACCTCCAGCACCCCCTGAGCTTCTAAAATTGATTTTTTGCAAATGCAAAGGAAACTGTGGAGCGATGTGTGGATGTCGAAAAGCAGGACTGAAATGTTCTGCAGTGTGCTTCCATTGTTCTGGAGAGACTTGCAGCAACGTAATAGAACTCTCAGAATTAATTGATGAAAATGACTTCGATGATGAACCGCCAACATTAACACCCCTTCCTTCGCCAGTTCTCCCACTGGTATTTAATTTAGAAAGCCGATCAGATGCTGAGCCGCAGCCTGGTCCATCGAAACGACTGAGGACGGAGTAGTTGTAATTTAGAAAATCACCGTGGATTAGGCCTATCGGGGATACCACGTAAAAAAAAACGCGCCTCTAGACTCTACCTCGTGGGTGGTGGGGAAAAGAGTCAATAATTAATTTTTAATAAAATTGCAAAATTTTTAATTAAAAAAATTATAATAAAGTAAAAAAAAAAAAATTAAAAAAAAAACAATAACTGATGACATATTATTAGTACACATGTATAATATAGGTATAGTTAAGAGTACTGAAAAATAGTGCTCACTTCGGAGCGCTGTAAAACCTTAGCTATTGACTTAATGAAAAAATGATGCAAATAAAAGTTGTTCCTCAAAAAACGATCTACAAAAATGGTCTGATATCATTTTTTCGTAAAATGATTAAAAAAAAGTTACATCGAAAAATATAAATTTTTTTCTCGAATTTCTGAAGATTTTCGCTTATAACTTTTTTATTTATAGTTCTACGACAAAAAGTTACTGGACCAAAGTTGTAGAGAATTTAATTTGCAACAAAAAATGTTAACAAATTTTTTTTTATAAAATAAATAGTTTAAGAGATATACCGTAAAAACCATTTCAACCCCTATTTTCAAGATGGCGGCCGTGGGACAAGGGTGGCGACCCCACAAACTTGGTTTTAGCTTTACACTGACCCCCCCTACACATCAAAAAAATAAAATTGCGTCCTCTAAAAAACGCAACCCCAAATGTAACTTTTCAATTGACTATTACAGTACACACTTACAAAGAGACAGTACAGAAAGAGACAAACACAAAAGCAACGATAGAGTTTCATAATACAACAAACAAAGAAATAAGGAACAAATTAACAATAAATAGCAATGAAAGTAACAGATAAGATAAGCACAAAGACATAGAGCGTAATAACAAAGAGAAATAGAACATACAAAATATTAAAAACAATTAAAACAAAAAAAAAACAAGACAAAGTAAGTGTGTGCTGCAGGAAACTAGGTTGCAGCTTACCGTAAGTGGCAAAACAATGATTTTCAGCTGCCGCCTACGAGGTAGTACCGGGCGCTTGTGCAGCAAAAGCAATATCTACGGGTGTAAGATAACGTTAAACTACTTTTTTCTTGTAAACACACATACATATAAAAACATAAACACTCAGACTGCTTACAAATGCTTAAAATATGAGTTCCAAATATTTATGTTAGTCAGGAATTGAAACCGCAACCTTCAGATCATTACCAACTCTGCTATTAGCATCGTCAAAAATTGAGAGGAAAGTGATTTGATTAGTTAGAATCTAACTTTTTAGAAAATTTAATTTAATTAGAAGATAAGAATCAGATAATAATTGAACTGAAAAATTTCCCTCAATGTATTCTGCAGAGCAATATAATTTTTGAGACTGGGAGTAAAAGAAAAACTTAGAATGTGCCAGCTGCCTACTCTTCCCAGGTATACTGTAAAAGCCAGTTAGTGGGACGCGAGGGTTTTGATGTATTGTGGGCAAAAGGCTGACAACCTCTCACCACTTACATCACATTTCATATAATACCCTCTGAATTTGTGTCAAACGTGGCATCAAGTGGTTTTAAAACCACTGATGCTCTGCCTACCTTGTTAGGGATTATAGGCGTAAGCGCAGATGTGTAAATATATCTTTCTAAATGCTCAGTCCTTTTTTTTATTATAAGATGGGTTAACTCTTGACCTCAATCTTGATCATAAAGGTCAAAGATGGGGTCGACGATGGAGCGAGTTAACCCAGAAAATGCCTTCCTTCTTTATTTCTTGTGGACTAGTAAGATTATTTGTACCTAGTCGGGTACGATTAACAACGGTGGTCCTATTCCACTACCCTGTGGTAACTATAAAGCCAACGAATGCCATGAATTCCGTAATGGAGAGCTCTTGTTTTTTTTGACCAGCCCTTCTACGTCCCCCTTCGAAACACAAAGGGGATTTAGGCCATAGTCCACCACGCTGGGCCAATGCGGGTTGGTGGACCGCTCATCTTTCGAAAATAAATTTTCTTGGACGGGCGGGTTTCATCACGATGTTTTTCTTCACCGTTGAGCAAGTGATAATTAGAAACCCGTACATAAATCCGAAAAGACGAATTAAGTAGTACAAGCCCGCACCAGGATTTGAACCCGCAACCTTCCGATTACAAGTCTGGCTCATTACCAGCCGGTTACTTTAAAAACTCCAAATTCCAAAAAAATTCACAAACAGAAGTTAAGTCATCGAGGAAGATATCTATCAAACTTTCTTGCTATGTGAATCTGTTTTGAATTTCCTAGAAATTTCCTATTTGACGCGTCTAATCTTGTCCGCCGGTAAACTTAGCACTTGCCTAGAATACCTAATTACCCACTTTAAAACTACTTAAGTATATTTTTATAGCCATGTTAAACGTGTCATGATTTAAAAATAGTCCATTTACTTATTTATTATGTTTTTAACTCTGCTGTGGCAAGTTTTCTTTTAGATATTTTAATTTTCTTCAAGTAACATTTAAGTCGTGTGGTGATCGGTTGAGAATAACACCACCCCATCTCTTTCCGTGGGTGTCTTAAGAGGCGACTATAGAAACACAAATGAGACCTGCCTCCTATTAATCCATCTTTAGGCAACGAAACCTCAGTTTGTTTTCAATCTGAGGTGGCGTCCTATGGTCTTATGCGGTGTGGTAGGTTCTGTAAAGGGCCGCCTGGTTCGCGACCACCCTCCTACCGAAGTCCGACGCCAAACAGCTTGCTGTGTTCTGTCGGTGCGTCGGAGTACCAGTGCTTTAATTGGCATTTTCTGGGTTAACTCGCTCCATCGTCGACCTCATCTATGACCTTGGTCAAGATTGAGATCAAGAGTTAACCCATCTCATAATAAAAAAAGAACCCCGATTCTGTAACTTTGTGTGTCGATGGAATGGAGGCCATTTTATCTATTCAGGTGGCGAAATTGGGAACTATTTAATTTCAAAAACTTTATAACAATCACCCTGTACAGGTGGCGCCACCGACAACTGAATTTTCAGTTGCTAGGTTAGTTTGCAAGTTTACGTTCGGTTGGCGGTGGCGCCACCAGTTAAAGCAGCCGTCATTAGATGTATGAAATTGAAATAGTTCTCAATTTCGCCACCTGGTCACATAAAATGGCGACCATTCCATCGACACACAACTGAAGTTACAGAATCGGGGCCATGGTTACTAAACTATTTGGCCATTTGGCGGTATTCTATCTATACGATAAGGTAGGAGTAAAATACTTTTTTCCTCATTTTCTATTATTGTTATCCAATAAAAGTTTTAAGAAAAAAAATTAAACCTACTTCAAAAAACCGAAAAATAAAGACAACATCATTTAATTTCCTACGTAGTATCTACTGATTTATTTGTTATTATTATTATTTTTTATTTCACTCATTTATTTGCTAAAACAGATCATAACAAATTTACAAAAGAATACTTACAGATAGGTACACAATGCTATAAATTATAGTTTTTTTTAATTTTTTTATTTTAAATAGTCTGTTTGAAGTCGGTGCGCAGGCGGCCTATCAAGCTTATTTTGCTTGGCACGGACTTCAAACAGATCTGTAGGTACTAGGTAGTAAGATAAATAAGATCCTAAATGACATTAAATGATTTTGTCATTATTTTTGTTATTTTTCGGTTTTTTTGTCTTTTTTTTTTCTTAGAAAGTTTATTTATTTTTCCATTTTTAGAGTAAATAATACAAATAACATGAGAAACATTGTAAGTGCCTGTTTAATTCCAGGGTTTCCTTCAATTTCCATGGGATTCCATCTTCAGATCCCAACATTGTGAAAATGGGACTACCTCTGGAGTATACTCTTTCAAATAAAAAAATAATTTTGAAAATCGATCCACAAATGGCGGAGAAATCGGTGAACATACATAAAAAAAGATACAAACAGTCGAACATAGAACCTCCTCCTTTTTGGAAGTCGGTTAAAAAGGACATTTATTTTTATCTTTATCAGGATAAATATACAACTTGAAATTTTAATTGTTGTTCTCCCGTCAGTAGCGTTATTCGAGCAACTTTAACTATGGGAACACTAGTGAAATTTCGAAAAAAAAATCGACTTCCCATACAAAGTTTACTAGCTGGGCCGGACAATTTGTATGGGTATTTAAAAATCTTGAGAGCAAGTGGTTTATACCATTATTTATACGATTGCTCTCAAGATCTTTAAATATATATACAAGTAATTAGGTACCCATGTTTATTCAGTGATTGATTATGCTCATTCAGGTGTGAACAATACTCATGCAATCTCTTAAAATAAAATACCAACTTCTGAGGATGCAATTTAAGTTGTTGTTTACTTCTAGGTTCACGAGTAAAAAACAACAACTGAAATTTTAAACGAAACAAAACTTGAAACAGGCATTGATAAACAATGCATAAACAATTTACGAAAACGAGCCGAAGAATCCAATACCACAGGAATTATAAACAAACAAAAGTTGATGTCTATTGGCTCTTTGAGGTTTGAGATGCAGTAGGCCGAGAGACTTGTTCGAAGTCGTGTTCTTATTTGTCGCAAAATCAACGGATAAGTGCACCAAAGCGTGATCGATGACGTAAGAACTTCCGGACTCTATTGCTTCATTGTTGGGCTCGGAAGCTGCTAGCTCGCTCCCATTCTTTCAGGTGAAAGGGTCCTATACTTTTACCCCGACGTCGGGCGAGCGCCGTTGCCAATCGGGTGCGCGCCACCACTCACTTATAAATTCCGGTGGAGAGTCGGTGTTGTGTCATTGCAAATTCGGCGGCTGTAACACTCTGCCGTCCGATCCGTGTGACAAATAAAGATATAAAGACATTGTTGTGTTGTGATCAGTGCAGTGAAGCAGTTCTAACGTGATTCACATCCCTAATAAGCGCGCAAAATGAAATTCACGGTGAGTTCGCGTTGTGATGCGTTGTGTTCGGAAAGTGAGAAATGTTTACATTTTCGGAGTAGAAAATTTGAACAAATTTTATTACCTTAACATAACAAGAAAACATAATTGACATAAATATCCTTAAAAAGGAGAAAATGGGTACTTTACATCACTATTTGTGATTCTTTTTATACCTAAACAGAAATGGTAGAAGTGTATTGTTCTATGTGTAATCTTTTTGCATCGAGATGTGTTATTAAGTCATTGACATAATTACTCTATTTGTATCACTCAATCGCAGAGACAATACCACAATTTTCTCTATGCGTTATGAATTATGAGCATCGGAGCAAACATATGTTTAAAGTAAAAGTTTTAAAGTGAAATGAAAATATGTAATAAATAACGGTTTTTAATCTTGTATAGTTTCATGCGGGTCCCATAAACTTTTTCCAGTCGCAGACGTTTCTTTTTTATAAAAACCAGTTTTAGTTTTACTTCCTTTACGCTATTCTCGTCAAAAATTATAAATTTTAATGAACCACTTTTACGACTATAATAGTGCGATCGTTTAAATTAAAATACGTAATGCCGTGCGTAACATGAGGTAATTTGTTATTGCAGGTGATATTCATCACGCTGCTAAGCATATCATGGGCCGTGAAAGTGAACCCTGAGGAAAAGGACAAGAGAGAGACCCCCCTGGGGTATCCAGGGTCTGGAGTTGGTCATCACAGCTTCCAGTCGCCGTCATTCAGTCACGATGGAGCCAACTCTGTCAGTATTGGAGCTGGCTACAGCGTAGGAGGAAACAAACCCAGCTACATCTATGAAACACCGGACTCAGGAATTTCATCAGAGAACCTACATTCTAATGGACAGGCATCTATTCAGCTTCCTCCCATCTCTCTTCAGGAGTCTCAGGGTAATTTTGCCTCTAGTGATCTCTCGCAGCTGATGAGTGAATTGTCTCACGGTCTCAACACTGGAGCCCTCACGATTTCTCATTATCAAGCAGGCGAAAAACAAAGCCCTCAAGGCATTGGGATCCCTCAATACACTATTGGAGAACCGAAACTGCAGTATGCCATCGCTGATCAGCATATTGCCAGTGTACCATCTTACGCGGCAGGTACCAAAGGCCTTGGTTCCTATGGTGCTACGGGTCCTGTCCTGTTTGCTCCTACAGATTCTAAAGGCCAGCAGCAAACCCTGAACTTTGGAAGTCCTGGAATTAGTCATTACTTCGGCGAACAAGCTTCCATCTCTTTGGGCGGCTCCGGTGAATCTGGCCATGGTTATACTGGGTATTCGTTGGGTGAACCTGCCCCATCTTTGGGGGTTGCTTCTGTTCCTTCATTTGGTGGGTCTTCCTTACACGGGTTTGGTGGCTCAGGAATTTCTTTAGGTAGTTCAGGACATTCCCTGGGTGGTTCAGGCTATTCCCTGGGTAACGCTGGTCTTTCTTACGGTGGATCGGGACATCCTTTTAGCGGTTCGGTTAAAGCAATTGGATCTACTTATGTTTTGCCTGCCAAGACGTTTAAACCCTCGACCTACTTGGGACCACATGGTGATTCTAGCCATGGCTTGTTCAGTTTGTCTGGATCTTATGGTAATCCCTCATTTGGGCCTCATCCCAGTGCACAGAGTGGGTCATCAAGTGGTATACACAGTTTGTCTATTGGTCGCGGGCCCAGTGCTGGATCTTCTGCAAGCTATGGTGGAGGTCCATCCAAATTCATTACGCATACCTACTCATCTCCAAAATCTAAAGGTACTGGACCCTCAGGAGACTCTGTCGCCTTCTCTAGCAGTCACCCGTCGCCTCCTCGCACAACGTATGGTCATCCTGCTGGATCTTCGTATCCTGGCAGCTCCTCCGGCTCCAATCACGCAGCACCCTCGCATGGGTCTCAATACTACGTCTCAGCGAGTAAATACACAGGATTCGGTGACGGCAACGTTGCATCCAAGGGTTTATCTTCCGTACCTAGTTCATTAGCTTCTTTGGGGCCAAAATATAACTACGGGCACAGCTCTTCTCGTTTTGCCGCCCCCAAAGACACTCATGGTTCTTTCAGTGAGAATTCTTACAACACAATCAAATACAGTGAAGAGTTGAAACCGCGTGTTAAGGTTCACTAAATTATGTTAGTACAAATTAATTGAAGTTGTGTAAATATAGAGTATGTGAGAGATGAATGTGTGGGTGTCGTGTGTGTTCGGCCGGATTAAGGCGAGCATGGAATGTAACTTTGTTCTAGGCTTCTAGTTTAGATTACCCTTTGTCCGGCTCTGTGCTATGTAGACACGTGATACAGCGAAAGTGTTTGGTATTATTTATTTGCGTACGTTCCGCTAATTAGCTGCGCGGGTGACTGATCCAAGGCCGGACGTGTTTCGGATACTTGTGGCGATGGAGGTGCTTTCTTTTCGGCACTCGTATAATTATGCAGCTTGAATGACTATCGGAACTGGTTTAAGAGAAAAAGTTGTGATAACGTAATCGTGTGCCTGTCGTGCATTGCTACCGATTCCGAATGCAAAGCCTACACCATGAGTATTTGTAAATATTAATGTTTGTTGAGTGATCTTAAATTTGGTAGCAAAACCTATTGATGTAAATCTGTCCACGATCCTTAACAACTCTCCGAGAAGTGAGTCGATTCTGAAATGAAGATGAAATCTTAACAATTTTAGACTACGCGTCTTGGGTTATGTGATTTAAGGTAATAAACTGATTCTCACCTTTAATTATTGCTGCCTAATTTAAGTTACCGCAAAATTAGTGCCTATTTATTAATAAATTCTTAGGTAATACTAAAAATTGTTGTTTTTAATAATAAATATGTTTTGGTTAAGTTTTAGTTGTTTTATTTGGTTTCTCCGTTGTCAAGCTATCGATCAAGCAGACAATGAAATGCGTGCGTCTTTCACAAAATATTTTGCAAAGTTATGTTAGTATGTTTGTGCATTCGCCATTGTCTCTTAGTTCGATCATAAACAGAAGAAACAGTAAGGCAAACAAATTAAGTAGATCTTACTCTGCTGTTTTGCGAACATTACATGTTTTTTTCAACTGGTATGTCTGTATATCTTTGTTTTCTCTGTGGGTGTGCTAAGTAGCCAGGCAGGCTTGTTGGGGTCTGAGGTTACTTGAACCAATGAAAATGAAAGTTGAGAAGAAAACACTCACGTATAGGCAATACCATAATATGTGGAATTAAACCTTATCACTTCTGAGAATAGATTTTTCTATAGCAAGTAAAATAAGACGTAAATTTCCCCATAAAAATAAACAAGAAACCCATTTGGTGTACTTAAAAATCTGAATTTTCATACGAAGATAATCCGTTGATCGCACAAGTTTGAAATACTATGTTCCTTGGGGAAAGTTAAAAGAGTGATTAATTAATAGCAGCAATTGGGTTTAGAAACCTGGAAATGTCAAAGTATTTGTTTTTTCTATCCTTTTTAAAATTTTAAAATATTTAAAAAAATCTGCTAGAAGTAAATTCTTTCATAAATGAAATATCTTCCACAATTTGAGTGTTCTTGCACTACATTGGGTCAAGAGCAAGGAAAGAAAATCAATTCGGAAATTAATAGAATAAACACGAATTAATGAAAGTTATCGCTCGATATGAGTCGAGCGATTCAAAGATAGTGTCGCAGGAAGCTTGTGATACTAATCGAGTACGCATCACCCGTTTCACTTACGGGTGGGAAAGTGGAGGAAAATCCAACTATTAAAACGACACTTAATGCTAATTTAGTCGTTACTAAGTATACGAAGTTGTTTTTTATTAGTGTTTTTATTGCATTTACTGCGTTCTATTAAGGATGTCAGTCAGCCTACTAATCTGAACGACTTTGCTCAAGAAATACTATACGGCGAAATATGAAAAATATATGCCAATACCGTACCCCTTGCAGGCTAATTAATGACTTGCCTTGGGAATTTCATTGGCGTACCTAATGTAGTTGCATATGCAGATTGACAATCTCATAGAAAATTATAAGTGTTAGTATAAAGGGCGTAGCTCACTGGCCTCTTAGTTGAGTGCTATGAACAATTGAAAACCATATTTTCATTGCTTTAATTTTCAACTATTGTACTTATCTGATTTTTGTTCGTACCTTTACGAAGCGATGTTAATGGTCAAAAAAAAGCGGTTACAACACTTAAGTGATTATGTGTGTCGCATTTTTTACGTGATGTAACAAAAAAAGATCATTTACCAAATACCTAAGTCAAAACCACTAACTTTCTGCTTCTCTTTTGATTTCTTTTGACTGAAATGGCTTTGTAACTTGGGCTTTTTTGCGAGGGTATTAGTGTTATGTAATATTTTGTATTCATAAACTTAGTCCCGAGTGAAAGAGGTTTTTCTCATCAAAAGGAATCTCATGAACTGCTGTGATGGTATGAATTTATTATGGTCAAAAGTATCATTGGAGAGAAACTGCAACACTACGTTTACGTTTATGGTTGACAGTTTTGAACCATAACGACACAAGGAAGCTTTTGTCAAGCTTATACCCAGTTGTAGAATCAATAATTAAAGTTGAAACTTCCTTAAGTGTGCCATCTCTGTTTATGTCAACAAGAAGGAAAGTGATAGAAGAAAACTATTAACTTTAACAGACGTAAGTGCAACTGGCACTTAGTCTTTCGTCTGTACATCATCATCATCATCATAATGTCAGTCGCAAGACGTCCACTGCTAGAACTTGGCCTCCCCCGCGGATCTCCACCTCGATCGGTCCTGTGCCACCCGCATTCAGCGGCAGCGGCTTCCTGGAATCTTAACCAGATCGTCGTCGGTTCACCTTGTGGAAGTCTTCCCACGCTGCACCTTCCGATGCGTGGTCGCCACTCGAGGACTTGTACAAAGTATACCTTATACTTTGGTACACTCAATACGGAAATAAACTGCACTTTCGTACCGTTTATTCCAAGTGGGTTAGATTATGTCGATCCTCGGCTGTATTTGAGTGTGCTACAAAGAAATTAATATACCTACATCAAAACAATGATCTCTGTGAAATTGGGTCAGACGTAATGCAATGTTTTGTTTGTCTGTCAGGCTGTTATTCAATATGGTCACGGTTGAAAAGTTATGTAGATTGCCGAAATTGAACCTCTATAGTGGATTTACTACTTCCGAACATTAAAGCTAGTGATTACCACCTATGTTATTTCGGAGGGAGCCTTTTATTTTGTAACTAGCATTCCGCTCGGGACTTCGTTCCCGTAGGAATTCAGGAAAACTATATAGCCTATGTTACTGAGGGATAATGTAGCATTCTAATGGTAAAATAATTTTGAAAATCGATCCAGTAGTTTCGGAGCCTATTCAATGCAAACAAACAATCAAATCTTTCCTCTTTATAATATTAATGTAGATATCATTGGATAAATAGTTTCAATTCAGTTCTTTGAAAAACGGCGTCCACAATCGTGATTTTGCCAATGTCTGAGTATTTTAATCAAAATTTAAACATCTTTGAACGGCGAAGTCACCATTTATCAAGTAAAGAACGGATTGTAGTACGTCATAGCCTCGTCCGTTAGTCAGTTTTACGATTTTAGATCACTAAGATGTTATAACCCCACACTACCCGAGTTAAATAACTTACAATAATAAATAACGTGTTAAGAATGTCAAATTTAGCGCCAAGTGGGCCACATGCCATTATGCCTACCCCAAAAGGAATGACAGAGTCGGATGGAAAATTCTTTTTCAACTGAAAGTATTCACTTTTAGAATGGACCACCTATTTTGATCAAAATCCAGACGGATTTTAATAAAACTTTGCAGTAAAAATATTAAAAATGTAAGGGGGTGCTTGTTTGTCCTATCTTCACGTGTCGTCGTAACGGAACAATCGGACATAGAGAACAGCAAATAAGGCAAGTAAATCTATATATACATTATATAAAACTAGTTTTTCCGCCCAGGACTTCGTTTCCGTGAGAATTATTGAAAATTATGTTGCCTATGTTACTCAGGGATAATGTAGCACTCTAATGGTGAAAAAAAATTTGAAATCGATCCAGTAGTTTTTGAGTTTATTCGTTATAAACATACATACAAAAATACAAACCTTTTCTCTTTATAATATTATAGTATGATTGGAGGTCTTGACTCACTGACTCATCAAGGCCCTTGGACCTAGAAATTTGAAATTTGGCACAAAGTTTCCTTTTATAACGTAGGCAAGGAACAAGGAAAGATTTCACAAAATTCCTACGAGTACGAAGTCCCGTGCATTTTATTAAGACAGTAATTAAACAAAAACTTTGCAAAAAGGGCTGTTACAAAATTTCTGATTATTTATCAGACAGGCAGCCATGGGAATGAACTGCTCAGCTCTAGAGTTATTTCACATTTAGTTAAAATGAGTAAATAAGAAAATTTGTAATGCGATTTAAAAGAGCAACCTCAGAGTTTCTTGCCTGTTCTTCTCAGAGGAAGACTGCACCTTTGCGAATTGGCGTAGATTCAGTAGGGCCAAAAGAACGAATACGTATGTATGTATTTAAATCCTTTAATGTATGTTTGTATGTATTTCATTGTAATCTTGACTTGTTTTAAGTGGCATCCTGAATGTCCTATAAAATAAAGATTTTTCTATTCTATTCTATTCCTCCAGCAGTACATTAAAGTTAAATGACGCCAACCATATGACTGCTTCCTTATTGGCGCTAATTTAACGTCAGAGCATACTGTAGTTTAAATTAAATAAGGGCTGTATTAGATTGTGAAAGTAAAAGCTGCACAGACAAACAGGATGTTACTCTGATGGGTTATGTTTATATGGAGAGCAATTTCCTAAATCCACTTTATGAATGGAGGAAGGAGGAAGAGGTGTGTTTGGGTCGTACAAAATGACTATCTGTCGTCTCTGCCTTACCCAATTGATCACAAGCTTGAGCTTAGGTATATTTTAAATTAGTATGCGCATATTAAGGATGTGAACATATGAAACCTATCGCGACTCCATACAACTTGAGCTGTTTGCCATAGTATGACAAAACGACATTGTTTTTTGAGAATGGGCGTTCATGATTTTTATAATTCGAAAACGCCACGGCAAAATAGTATTACCATTGCATCCTATATATACACATCAACACGGTCTAGGGATATTGCACGATTTTTTATACAGAAGAGGTCTGTTTGAGAAGCCACAAAAGCTTACTCGAGATACATGGAGGGCTATAATTTTCAGACGAGCAGATGCCAAACTTGAATTTTCAATTCTAGTCACGTTTTCTCAAATTTCAAGTAAAACAAAAATTTTTGATTAGAATTGAAAATTCAGGTTTAGCACTTGCTCTTCTGAAAATTATAGCCCTCCATGTATCTCGAGTTTGCTATTATAGCTTCTCAAACAGGCCTCTTTTGTATGAAAAATCGTGCAATATCCCTAGACCGTGTTGATGTGTGTATTATTGATATTAGAGGTAGAAGCTCGGAACTTAGAAGGCAATGATAACAAATCCTGCCGTGCCGTGCCGTGCCGTTCGAATTATAAAAAGGCCCAATTTCATACTCATATATCTTGACAAAAGTTGAACAGTTTCCTGAATAGAAAAATCACCCCTCAAGTTTTGCGAACTAATTTAAATTCACCCCATATAGATTCCTTGGGGAAATGGTTCAGTTTCTTAACCACACCTCAAAATTCTCGTGACGCTCGTAATAAGTTACACCTATCACTCAATCAACGTTTAAACTAACTGATCTATACGAAACAACTTGTGAGTGCCACTGGGCTAGGAGAAAATATTATGAAATCCCCGCCAATCATCGCTTATAGCTCTTAAACGGCTGAAACAATTTTGATCAAATATATCTTAAAACCATCTCGATTACGTCAGCTTTCCTAAAACTAATTAGTTTAGGAGCCACGATGCTACAGACAGATGTACAGATATACAACTCAAAGGCGACTACAGCACCTAAATTGCGATTTTATGATGCGTAGATAAGCATGACGCACTGCATTAAATCGAAGAAAAAAATACTACGGTAATATTCAGGACATAAACTAGATAAGTAGTTTGCTGATAACATGATTCAGCACTTTTGGTTCGATAGAAAAAGCTCACAAAGTCACCTCTAAATACCAATATTGTGTATCTTTTAAACTGTAAAAACGATAGTAAAATGCGCACAAGAACTTGAATTTGTTATCAAAATGTTCGTGATTGAACACTCTCGATAAGTAGTTAACGCATTTTTCGATTTAAGCTGTTACCTTTCCATAAATCTCATTTTTCTAACTTTCGAACATGTTTTTACGCACGCACGCTTTAATAGTCCGTAAACCTCGTGTATCGACACTGTTCGCACTGCCGGCCCAGGCCTGTTGAGAGACGGAGATGGCACTATTCCGATGTGTGCTGCCTTTATTGGGTGCTGTAGTCGCCTTAAAACACCCCTCTTTTTTGCAGGAGGGTTAAAAATGTATTATTCAAAGTTGACTCCATCTAGCGGAATAACTGTAAACTAATGTTCAAACCATTATGAAGAAAGGCCGAGTGAATGTAGAGTTGTAGTTTGTAGTAGAGAGCGGAATGCCTGTTACACTCGCTTGACTACAGATGGCTCTGCATGCATACCAACAACTCATAGCTCAACAGTTCGCATTCGATTAGTGAGGTTAAGTAAACAGTATAACTTTGCTGGGTAAGCAGCGTTTCTGTGCTTCGAAAAGCACGTTAAACTTTTAGTCGCTGTCGATACTTCTGGTAGTACTTCTCTACATATTATAATGAGGAAAGATTTGATTGTTTGTTTGTTTGTTTGTCTGCATTGAATAGGCTCCGTAACTACTGGACCGATTTGAAAAATTCTTTCACCATTAGAATCCTACATTATCTGTGATGGACATAGGGTACATGATTTTCCCGAATTCTCACGGGAACGAAGTCCCGAGCGGAAAGCTAGTAGATAATAACTCTAAAATTAAAGACTTTGGTACGCCTCCGACATTTATAGTGTATAACTTTTAAATACATACCGATTTTGCTAAAACCTATTTTGATAAAAAAAAATTAAGAAACATCTCGATGACTTCAGCTTTTTAAAAAACCGAGAATCAAAATTTGCGAATTCGTTTAGGAGCTACGATGCTACAGACACACAGACATACAGATACACACGTCAAACTTATAACCTAAGTTATTTTTTTTTTTATTATGAGATGGGCTAACTCTTGACCCCAATCTTGACCAAGGTCATAGATGAGGTCGACGATGGAGTGAGCTAACCCAGAAAATGTCAATTAAGGCACTGGTACTCCCACGCACCGAATGAACACAGCAAGCTGTTTGGCGTCGGACTTCGGTAGGAGGGTGGTTGCGAACCAGACGGCTCCTTACACACCGCATGAAACCAACAATTCAAACATACTCAGGTGTCGTAGCCTAAGATGGATTACTAGGAGGCAGGTCTCATTTGTGTTTCCTTAGTCGCCTCTTACTACACATACGGAGAGAGATGGGGTGGTGTTATTTTCAACCGATCAGCAAACGGTGGATGATCGGCTGAGTTTCCACCTATGTTACCATTATGAGAGCAATAAAATATTGAATTGAATTGAATAACACTGTGGTTTTTTCGTCAGGGGTTAATAATTACGTCGAAAGCTTGTTCGATAGCTTACTAACTTAGGCCATGGACCAATAAACAATGGCACATGGGCACGCTCGTAGCACAGTGGCGCTCACGTTCTTGGGCCATAAGCCAGGAAACCTTTTTGCCATGTGGTGATCGGTTAAGAATAACACCACCCCATCTCTTTCTTGGGTGTCGTAAGAGGCGACTAAGGAAACACAAATGAGACCTGCCTCCTAGTAATCCATCCCAGGCAACGACACTTCATTTTTTTTCTGAAACTGAGGTGTCGTCCTATGGTCTCATGCGGTGTGGTAGGTTCTGTAAAGGGCCGTCTGGTTCGCGACCACCCTCCTACCGAAGTCCGACGCCAAACAGCTTGCTGTGTTCCGTCGGTGCGTGGGAGTACCAGTGCCTTTATAGGCATTTTCTGGGTTAACTCGCTCCATCGTCGACCTCATCTTTGACCTTTATGGTCAAGATTGAGGTCAAGAGTTAACCCATCTTATAATAAATAAATAAACCTTGATGAGTAACTATAACGTACATTTATTAGGGGCGTTTCCGTGCTCCGGAAGTCTTAGCTGTGGTCGATTGACGTTAAACCAAGTCAGATGCCATTTATCGAATTGAAAACTATGTCACCACCAGAGTTACCCTTAGTCGCCACATGACTAATTTCACCGTGTGATGATCGGTTGAGAATAACACCACCCCATCTCTTTCCGTGGGTGTCGTAAGAGGCGACTAAGGAAACACAAATGAGACCTGCCTCCTAGTAATCCATCCCAGGCAACGACACTTCATTTTTTTTCTGAAACTGAGGTGTCGTCCTATGGTCTCATGCGGTGTGGTAGGCTCTGTAAAGGGCCATCTGGTTCGCGACCACCCTCCTACCGAAGTCCGACGCCAAACAGCTTGCTGTGTTCCGTCGGTACGTGGGAGTACCAGTGCCTTTATAAGCATTTTCTGGGTTAACTCGCTCCATCGTCGACCTCATCTTTGACCTTATGGTCAAGATTGAGGTCAAGAGTTAACCCATCTTATAATAACTAAATAAACCTTGATGGGTAACCATAACGTACATTTATTAGGGGCGTTTCCGTGCTCCGGAAATCTTAGCTGTGGTCGATTGACGTTAAACCAAGTCAGATGCCATTTATCGGATTGAAAACTATGTCACCACCAGAGTTACCCTTAGTCGCCACATGACTAATTTCGCCGTGTGATGATCGGTTGAGAATAACACCACCCCATCTCTTTCCGTGGGTGTCGTAAGAGGCGACTAAGGAAACAAAAATGAGACCTGCCTCCTAGTAATCCATCCCAGGCAACGACACTTCATTTTTTTCCTAAATCTGAGGTGTCGTCCTATGGTCTCATGCGGTGTGGTAGGTTCTGTAAAGGGCCGTCTGGTTCGCGACCACCCTCCTACCGAAGTCCGACGCCAAAAAGCTTGCTGTGTTCCGTCGGTGCGTGGGAGTACCAGTGCCTTTATAGGCATTTTCTGGGTTAACTCGCTCCATCGTCGACCTCATCTTTGACCTTTATGGTCAAGATTGAGGTCAAGAGTTAACCCATCTTATAATAATAAAAAAAAAACATACTTGAAAATAAAGCCGTACATTCCATTTAACCCCTAGAATCCGTTCTACTCGGCTCCAAGTTTTTACCTACATATCTAGGTTGTAGGTACAACAAATCCATCTTTCTTGAAATCATTTCTAGATTGTACGATTTTTTTACCGTCATTTGCAGTACTAAAAGCAGATACTGAATAGGCCTTTTTATAATTCGAACGGCACGGCACGGCATTTGAATGACTATTGCCCCCAATATTCCCAGCTTCTATAGTATCTAAATATATAAAAGGAGAAACTGACTGACTGACTGATTGACATATCAACGCACAGCCTAAACGGCTAAACGTAGGCACTTGAAATTTGGAAGGGACGTAGCTTAGGTACCGTAGAGGTGCACTAAGAAAGGAATTCCAGAAAATCCCACGGGAACGGGAATTAGCGGGAAAATCCTTTTGTAAGAAAAGTCTAAACCGCTTAAGTTAGACGCTTGAAATTTGGCATGCAGGTACCTTAGTAAACTTAAAGCTTACTTGCAACAGGATATTGCAAAATTCCCACGGGAACGGGAGTTAGCGGGAAAAAACTTTTGTATGTAAAAATCTAAATTAACACGCAAACGAAGTTGCGGGCATCAGCTAGTCACTTATACATCGAATACATTTTGCCGTACCGTTTTCGAATTATAAAAAGGCCCATTAAAAAACAGAAAGCGAATTTTGGTACAAAAGCGGACCCACAAGGGGATCTCTTCCAATCAACACCTAGTAATTTAAAAGAAGTCTTGACCTATTATTATTAAATTGCGAAATTACCTCGACAATAAGGCAAGGAGACTATGGGACCACTAGAGTTCACTTGGTAAATTTTATTACGTAATACCTAAACGAAAGATCATCGAACTCGTATATCTTCTGCAGACCATTGAAACAGGTCTCGAAATCGCAAAAACTTAACATAATGCCAATACATTCTCATGAAGTATGACTCTGTGACACTGTCTGTGGCCTTTTTCCATCATTTTGACAAATTCAATAAATCAAGTTAAATGTTGTTAGAACATTTTCGCTAATTATCCTACACATCCGCCATTTTTGCCATTCGAATATTACTGACGAGTTATATAATGTTAGTAAGGACTGGTTTGCCATAGAAATGAGAGCCATATCTCTTTTGTAGATAGGTGGTCGCAAAATTGTTTTTCTTCTTTTGTTTTTTATTTTTTTTATTTAACTTAATGCACTAAAGTACATGGGCGGACTTAATGCCTAATGGCATTATCTACCAGTTTACCTTAGGGTGATTGGGAGATGTACGTGGTAGGTGCATATCACAAATATAAGAAATTACTTTAATAACTATGAAACTACATGAACAAAGGAAAATAACTGTAATACTGTAATACTTTTAATTTCAGTGAACAGCAGCTCTAGCACGATAACGACAAACTCGGGCTCGGCTCACGCTGAAACTTCACTTTGATTGCGCGAGGGTCCCGCGCAAAGGCTTGCTCGCCCTATGGCGTTGTCAATGTTGACATTTTGACATAAGACCGCGGTGTTGTCGCGGTGCTGTCACTATCGTACTTGGCCTGCTGTCCTCTGAACTCCGTGACCCTGTTGTCAGGGAATCTCAACAGGGGTAGATAACTACCACTACGAAATCGTAACTGATTTTGTAACGCCAACGTATAAATCCCACCAGTATTCAAAATAGGAGTTATTTTAAATTTTTTTCCTCACAATTTTACTGTACTAGTTGTCGAAGGTTTATTAACTAATTAAGGGCAACTTGTAGCATAATTGGAAAAATCTAGTTTTAGTTAAACCTATATTTATCTCTAAGTTCGACTTTACTTTCGACGTTTTTTGATGTTTGACATTTAATTTAATTCTATTTTTAATGGCATGCAAGACGTTAAATCAGGTTTAACGTGAAATCCAAGTTTAAATCTAGATTTAAGAAATTCTACATTGGGCCTTTTTATAATTCGAAAACGGCACGAAAAAATTGTATTACCATTGCTTCCTATGTAATAGTAATACTAGAAACTGAGAACATAGGGGGCAATGGTAATTCAAATTTTGAAGTGCCGTGCCGTGCCGTTCGAATTATAAAAAGGCCCATTCGCCCTTAAAGTGTTAAGTCTGACTCCGTATTCACGCCCAGTTGTAGAAAAGTTCATTAGAGTTAACTCTACTTTAAATATCAGCATACTATCACTTTCAGTCTAGTTGACTTAAACAAGGGCGGCGTTTCATTTAAAGAAGCTTTAACTCTAATGAACACTTATGCAACTGAGTTTTAGCTACCCTACTCACGTTACTCACCCAAGGAGGTGAAACGATTCCATTTTATCTAGGTATCATCTTTAATGCCTACCTACTTAATATTATAAATGTGAATGTAAGTTTGTTTTTACACTTTCACGCCAAAACTACAAAACCGATTTTGATGAAATTTGGCACAGAGATAGATTAGACCTTAAGAAAGGACATAGGCTACATTTTTTTCCACAGCTGGGCACGATATAACCTATAGTCCACGCGGGCGGAGCCGCGGGCGGAAAGCTAGTATACAATAAAACAAAGTCGGGTTTTGATGAAACTTTGTAATAATATACCTAGGAAATCAGAATAACGTATACGCTACATAATTTTCCCGAATTTGCACGGAAATGAAGTCCCGGGAGGAAACTAGTTCGTTATTATTTTGAAGCGACTACTTTTACTCATTCTCAATTTATATCTTTGGTACGTAAGTAGTTAAGTACTAAAAATGAACATTCACAAATTAACGCAAAAACTTTACGTGTTAACAAAGCGTAATTAGTTTTCAGAATTAACGCATCTATGCAATAGAAACTTAAAAATTTTAAAGAAATTTCAGAGGCTAGAGACGGTGTTATGACATACCCTGATGAGTATACGAACAGCGGTGATAGCCAAGTTGGTAAAAGAACTATAGCAGTCTTGTAAACAGAAAGTTGTGGGTACAAATCCAGATTTGGGTATCACTAAATTAGTCTATTCAGAGTTTTGTACGGATTTCTCATTAATATCACTTAGTCAGTGGTGAAGAAAAATATCTTGATGAATCCCGCACTTCTGAGAAAATTAACTTTTTCAAAGGCACTTGGTTCAACAAACCCGTGTGGTGATCGGTTGAGAATAACACCACACCATCTCTTTCCGTGGGTGTCGTAAGAGGCTACTAAGGAAACACAAATGAGACCTCCCTCCTAGTAATCCATCCCAGGCAACGACACTTCATTTTTTTCTGAATCTGAGGTGTCGTCCTATGGTTTCATGCGGTGTGGTAGGCTCTGTAAAGGGCCGTCTGGTTCGCGACCACCCTCCTACCGAAGTCCGACGCCAAACAGCTTGCAGTGTTCCGTCGGTGCGTGGGAGTACCAGTGCCTTTATAGGCATTTTCTGGGTTAACTCGCTCCATCGTCGACCTCATCTTTGACCTTATGGTCAAGATTGAGGTCAAGAGTTAACCCATCTTATAATAAAAAAAAAACCGTATGGACTCTGGCCTAAACCTTCACCGTTTTGAAGGGAGGTCCACAGTCCCTTACTGGGGAGATTTGTGGGCTGATGATGAAATAAGATAGAAGACGTATGACCTAAGCCCCCTTCGTATTTCAAAGGGAGGCTCGTGTCCCTCGGTGAAGATTTATACGGACTGATAAAAAGAAGTTGTAGTCAAAGATGTAGCTTAGCTCACCAAGAAGGTGTCTTTTCACTCGAACTTTAAAGAGATTCGGGATAAAAGAGTCTGGAAAGATAGACACACGCAGAGAATTTCATTCTTCAGCGAAGCGCAATATAAAAAATGAAATGAAGCGCTTAGTACGGATCCGAGGAACCCCAACAAGTAAGGTACGTCTGGACGTCCGGTCAAGAAAGGAACAGGCGGATTGAGTTTGTACAGTCTAAAAAGTAGCCTCAATACATCTATACCGACAGATTCCTCAAGTTTTCATTGCCCTCCATCAACTTCATATCAAGTTAAAGTGTTGACTTTCCCTGTGGCCTTATTTTATAAGTTTTCACACCCTATCACTCTCAAGTCTACAATTAGAAGTAATTCGATCTCCATAGAAAGCTGGATGTCTTTAAAGCCTCTACAACTATAATTACTGGGCGACAGCTCATTTATTTTTGCTGTACATTTCTAAGGTAAGTAAATCGCATAAATTTGATGTAGTTATAAAGTTAAAACTAACTTAATTGTTGTGAGACTTATCAAGTTGCAGATATGCTAAATATAAATGTGAGTCGACGATTACGATTAAATTAACATAAGATTAGCTGGCTAAAATTGACATAACCTAACCTAAGTAAGCTTTAACGGAATCTGACGGAGTACGCCCATGACGAAGCAGTTTTCATGCGGATCAAATGCCAGAAGGAGTAGAGTAACACAGGGAGAACAGAAGATACACAATAGAGGCGTGATTTTGTAGGGATTCAAGAAAGTACGCGCGTGAAAGAGCGCTTGAGCGCAAATAACCATCGATTCGGGCCATATAACCGCTAAGTTGGTGGGACCATGGATAGGTTTAGGTTAAGTCCACAAAATGGGGATGTTAAACCGGCAATAGGCTGTGGTCACGTTTGACGTAGAACCGGCAACTGCTGGAGTGCCGCCGAATAGGACAGTGCAGACCGCGTATAGGTCGCGCAACGCGAGTTGAAATACTGTGGATTGATTGCCTGCCCCTTTTGTTGAAATCGGTTACACATAAATACATACATACGCTCACGCCTATAATCCCCAACGGGGTAGGCAGAGCATCAGCGGAAACAAGTTGTACAATAGTGAGAGGTTGTCAGTCTTTAGGCCTACAGCAAAACCCCCGCATCCCACTTACAGACTTTTACTGTATACCTAGGACCCTAGGTAGAGTAGGTAGCGGGCACATTCTAAGCTTTTCTTTCACTCCCAGTGCAGCATGGAAGGAAGTCAGTCATCTTACTTTAATATAGATATTATTTTTTTTATAAGATGGGTTAACTGACCTCAATCCTGACCATAAAGGTCAAAGATGAGGTCGACGATGGAGCGAGTTAACCCAAAAAATGACTATAAAGGTACTGGTACTGCCACGCACCAACGGAACTCAGCAAGCTGTTTGGCGTCGGACTTCGGTAGGAGGGTGGTCGCGAACCAGACGGCCCTTTACAGAGCCTACCACGCCGCATGAGACCATAGGACGACACCTCAGATTCAGAAAAAAATGAAGCGTCGTTGCCTGGGATGGATTACTAGGAGGCAGGTCTCATTTGTGTTTCCTTAGTCGCCTCTTACGACCCCACGGAAAGAGATGGGGTGGTGTTATTCTCAACCAATCACCACACGGCTTAATATCAAGAATGAAACAAACTGAATGCAAAAATAAATCTCGTTGCGCGACCTTAGGCAAATGTATTATGGGACGTTTTCTGCTAGATGGAAGAATGCAGGATTGAATGTGGAAAACTGAAGATCTGATCAAATAGCTGCCCTGGATCCTGATTAGGAGTACCCCAAATGAAAAAAGGGAAGTTACATACATACACAACTTATGATACGATTACTTTATTTAATTTACTTTTTAAACTGCAATAAAAAAATAGCGTGGGCTTGCTATTCAAGGAAAAATTATATAACAAAATACGTTCCTTCGAACTTCATTTTAGTTGTCTCTCTTTACCTGTTAGATTCACCCATTCAATTTAGCAGTTGGAGTCAGTGGCTCTCAATCTTTATTTTGATAAAATACAATCCCTTCACTGTTTTAAAACTTCATGTAAACTGTGATTGAAATGTTTTTTATTTGAGTGTTTATGTTATTTGTGATGTTTTCATCTTCTTATCGTATCAAATTCGATAGAAAAAGTCATAGTTTGTAAAAAAACTCATTTGCATGCTAGATGCTAGTTAAATATATGATACTGAAACATATTTTCCACCTGTAAGAACTATATGTACTGCAAATAAAGATACTTTACATAACTCTTGCTCTGTAAGTACTCACTTACTTCCCTGAATGCCGGGGTGTATGGATATCATTACAGCATAGGTTTCAAAACCTACCATGTAATAACATTACAGCATAGGTTTTGGAATTTGAAAAAAGAACTGTCATACTCAATACTGCAAGAAGAATATTTTTAAAAAGTTTTCTTTTTTTCTCGGTATCGATTATTTACTCGAATCGGAATCAAGACAATTTATATAAGAATTTATGAAGACTTTATTTTTAATATCGAACTATTTGTTTCGTAGTCACATCGTATGTTAGTTGAAATCGATTTAAAAATCAAACTGGCCAGTACGATTTGACGCGCTTGCGTGCCATAAAACCGTGAAGAGTAAAAAAGGCAGTCGACTAGCTAGGCGCGAAATTTTAATTAAATACACATTTCTCTTTAATAAATGTTCATAGAAACCTGCTTTCTTGTTTTTTTACTTACCTCACAATCGATATGTAAAGCAGAGTGTTTATCTCGGGTGTAAGCATCAATTGCATACTCGGGCTAATTAGCGCCCTCGCTGCGCTCGGGCGCCAAAAACCTCGTATGCAATTGATGTCATACAGCCCTTGGTTAACAATCTACTATTACTTTATAGAAATAGTAAAAGTTTTCGCTGTACCACAGTCTGTACTTATAGGGTCCAATTAGCTAGCGGAACTTTATGATTTGAATCAAGGAACCTGTATGAACCCCTAAAAATAATTATCACTCTCCAAAATAAGTATCGACTGGCGAACATCATTTTTCGTATTTCGATGTTATATTCCTTAAGAAAAGTTGAATTAAGTATTATAATACGAAGCAATATAGAATAATAATTTATGTGCGCAGTGTTCGCTGAATCACTCAATACGAGTATGTATTGTGTTACAAAATGTATAATATGTATAAAATGTATTCAACGTTGCTTCCTATAAGACAGGGATGGCGAACCATTAGGATTGACGTAGACGTGCCATCAAATCATGTTGACTTATTGTGAAAATATTAAAAGCGTTTCTTGTCGACCATCCCTATTCGCCATCCCTGATTTAGGATGTCTATTACAGTTTGAGAGCCTCACACAACTGATTACAAGAACGACAGAAATAAGCACACGACTTGCAAGCTCGCTCCATTTCCTGTACAGTAGGAAGTGTGTCCAACTGTATATGTAACACGGGACAAAGACCTGAGGCTAGTGCCCTGAGATCTAGACCAGACCGGCCAGAGGAAAGTTGCCTACACCCACCGTATATAAGCGTGAACTTGATACTGAACTGACCAACACTTTTCCGAGAGACCGAGCTAGGAGCACTTTTACTTTCGCCTATCGGGAAACTGTTTGAAATAATGTAACTTGTTAAGTAAAGTGAGGACTTAGTCAACATGAGGGTAATTTTGGTAAGTAAAAATATAAATCTATACTAAGTATCTATTATTATACTCGCACATATAAAAATTGATGTTTGCATAATAATATGTTATCGTTTAACTCAAAAACTACTGAACGGATTTTCATACAGTTTTCACCAATAGATGGAGTGATTCAAGAGGAAAGATTAAATGTATAATTTATATGCGAAATTTTTCACGGGAATGAAATCCCGGGCGGAAAGCTAGTAATATTATAAAGAGGAAAGATTTGTATGTTGGTAACGAATATACTCAAAACTACTAGACCGCTTTCAAAAATTATTCCACCAGTAGTTCCCTCTCTATCATCACGTGACTGAAGTCCCGCCCTGAACGCTAGTATTCTATAATATGCATCCATAGAGTACAGGTTTGATTATAAATGGGCTGCCTCATAATTGGAGTTTTCCAGTATGTATTTGTACTCAGGGTATATTTGTTTGTGTCCTAAGGGGCTCAGGATGTTTGGGACCTAACAGAGTGGACTTTCGGGCGTGTGGCGTTTTTATTTCAGATATTTTTATTTTACAAAAGACAAATTTTATTAGTCTTAAAGTTTTATCAATGACGCCATTTACGTTCATCGAATTTGGTTGCGGTAATTTCTTCAGATTTTTCAAAAAAAAACAAAGCTTAAAGTTTTTGCAAAGCACCAATATTGTAAATAAGCGGAAGTAATTTATTCTAAGACCAATCTAAATCATTGTATGTTGGCTTATCGTAAAACACATCAGTCAATATCAAAGCTCGTCTCATCACGCAATGTTTAGGTTACATACAGTACTATAAAAAACTAATGACTGTAGACCAATACAAATGGCTACAATCAAGAATATTAAGATAGCTATCTCAGTACTTGTTGAGGTGAAAATAAAATCTGTTTTTTTTGCGGTAACGAGGTGGCTGATTGATTGGTGCACGCCTTTTGCAAGATGCTTGTTAAATGTATGGGAGGATCTCACGCATATTAAGATGAGAGAGCATATCCAAAGCCAGAAGTAGCGACTCTTTATCGGTCGTATGCATCGATCATTTCATGATTGGACAAAGAAATTGTGGCATTGATAAGCTCCCATCCAAAATCTGGTGAAAAATTAGTTTAATTAAACTACTAAGGGTCATTTTCACCAACAATTCAACCCATGGTTAAACCAGATTAGAAGCTAATCAGACAAAACGACAAAAAAAAAAGAAAATTATATTGTTAAATCTTTGGTTAGTCAATCGTTGGTTGAATATTTAGTGAGCATTGACTTAAATCTAATATTCTTAAGTTGAGGTAGTAACACGGGCAAGAAATAGATTCTATGAGTATCAAACGACATAATAACCTATATTTTGACATCCGCGAGATCTCTGACCACATCACCACAACACAATGATTTGATTTTCAACAGTTCAAGTGGTAACCTTTATCATCTTTAATTTCAGATGTTAGTTGCTTTGGCGGCGCTAGCATGCGCTGGTGAGGTGGAAGACAATGAGCAGAAGAAGCGAGGAGCCGGGAAGACGACCACACTAAACGCCATCCCGACGGGAGCACAGAAACAAGAGTATACCTACATATACTCCCAAAATCCTCAGAGCAGCTCCCCCTACCAGCCCCAAGTACCAAACTCCTTCTACCCAACTCAAGGACCGAGCCAGTATTACGCCAGTCCAACAGAAGCTAGTCCGCAGTATCCTGCTCAACCCCAATTAAACCTCATACCACCGCAAAGTCCTAATCAATTCGTCCCATTGAACTTCATACCAAACCCTGGTTACCAAGCGAAGTATCAGCTGATTCCTTCGAAAAATGCAAATGGGAATATCCAGTTAGCTCTGATTCCGCAAACTCAGGGATTTCAATCGCCGTTTGTACAATATCCTCAGCTATTTTCGCCAAACCCACCTCAGCAGGTTGGACATCAGCAGAATCTGCAGCAGCTGACTTTGGGTCAGAATTATCAGTTACCATTTGGTAGTCCGTACTTTGGACATCCTTCTATGTTGTTCTATAACCCTCCTAATCCTGTTTATAATAATCTGTTATACCAAAACCCTCTTCAGAGTTTATACAACTATTATCCGATGAATTCTCAGCCAAAATATAGTCCAGCTGTACCTCCACCATCGCCGGAGTATGAAAAGATTCAGGGTCCTGTATCTCAAAGTTTGACAAAGGAGGACAATGACTTGAGTGTTCATAGTAGTGAATACATCACTTCTTCTGACAACTCTAATTATAAATCTACCTACAATCGACCGACGTATTCCAAACTATAATGTCTGTATCCCTGTCTTCAAGGACACACCGTGGAGTTACCGGTGGTTCTGTGATGACCTATGTAAACGAACCATTTGTGTATATTGAGTTGCCATTTATGTTAACCAATTTATTATTTATTGTTTTATGATTAGGTGTTGATGATCTAATGATTTGTTTTTTGAAATATATGTTGCATGGGTACGATTGTTTTATTTTCTCCGCCCAAAATATTTTAAAGAAACACATGAAGAGCAAATATGTGAAAAAGTTTTTTATGGTTTTGGTGAGGAGAGTACCATTAAAATGAAGACAGTGCCTCTGGAAAGACGAAGGTGGTACGATAGTTAAGTGAAAAAAATAAAATCGTATATGTTTTTCAAATTAGGCTCTATACAAATTGTAATATCATCGGTTCTGCCTTTAACCTCTCTTAGTCCCGAAAACTGAAAAACAAACAAATCATGTCTTCATTATTATTGTATTCTCCTTCTTAGGATATAAACACTTCAGTCAGGAACGGTTCATCGTAGTTAGTTCCTCCGTCTAAGGCAATACGGTTCAAATTAGAATGAACTTGGAAATTAATTGGATAACTTAAATTAGTTTTTTTAAAACGAGGATGTGAATCAGCTCACTAAACTGAACAACGTTTCGGAAGTAACATAGGATGAAATATGAGAAAAACATTTCACCGCTTCGTACAGCATACGGGACGAGATTATTGTAAACAAGATTAGGAGGATTTTATAAAAACACAGAAGGATGTCCGGAGTACGGACTACCAAAATGTAACTGACTGCCTTAGTTAGTAAAATTTTAATGATTTTTAAGCAATCATCAAAACTCTTGAAACTGGGAAACTTTCTGCTCAGTTATGAAACGTCTAGACTTGTTCCTTGTTTATAACTTAAACAAGGAAAAAGTCTAGATATTTCATAATTTCCGTAGGAATTAAATCCTGGGTGTTTTTTTAGTAAGAAACATTTTTTTATAGACATAACGCAACTTGCCTGCTCTCCGGCACCATGGTGATTACTAATTCGAGCTACAAGCAACTTCTCTTTTGTAGAAACCATAGAAAGTAGATGTTTTTCCCGAAGGTTCCTTATTTCTAGGGTGGAGATCCGCAATCAGCATAGCTTTAGCAACGACGGTAAAACCTCACTTTGATTGCGCGAGGGCACTACGCAAAGGCTCTGGCGTTGTCATTTAGACACTTTTTGAAAGTTGTGCAGCTGTACTATTACTATAATTAGTGAAGAATGCAGAAGACAACGTCATTAACATGTATGTATCTGATCTGCAGTTTTCAAATCGCGAAAACCACACACGACTATAAACATTTCCTCATTTTTTATTTTTTATTTATTGTACAAAACCAACAGCTTAATTACAAGACATGTAAAATTAGTAGCTAGCTTAAGTCTAATTGTAAAGTCAATTACAGGTTTTCTAGTTTAAACAGGAGGTGGAAAACATTTGCAAACCTAGTACAGTTACCAATGTGTAATGTGTTAGTCTGATATAACCGACTAATTAACCAAACCAGCTTTAAGTATATATCAACACATCACCACAGCATCGATTTAAAAATCTATTACAGCAGCAAATCGATAAATACAGTGCAGATCTGGTCTAGGTACATAAGATGTATCTAGATTTAAAAGGGCTGGGCCTAGGCTATTAACCGCAAAAGCTTTCACTTTTATCACTGGTGTGGTGTTACTAAAGGTAATAAATACACTATCTAGGATCTAGATTCTTGACAACTAGATTTTCAAAGTAACTTAACATCTCACTAGATAACATGCCAGATAATGATCCAGATTTTCTTGAGAATCTTGAAAAATGAATTTTCAATCCTGGGTACCTACCACGATCGTTTAAAAGCATTTCTGTTTAGGATCCAACTTTGAACTGCTTCGCAATTGGAATGTTTTTTAAAATGGTACCATGATGGCGCTGCCTTTGGACTGCTCGGTTGTCTATGGTCCATTTTAAATGTCTACATAAATTGTCGCTGGTCTGCCTTTGAATCGCAACAGCGCCAAAATTGAATCGCTCATAAGCCATCATGGTACGAATAAGCGTTGCAGACTTGTTTAGGTCCTAAATTGGATCGCGCTAAGCGGTCATGGTAAACCTCCTGGTCTACGCATGTGTTTTACATTTTTTTAAGTTAAATTTCCAGGCTAACTTTGTTTTTTTTTTCTTAATATTGACAAATGTCCAAACGAATTTTCAAAAAACGTGCGGGTTTTATCTCGATATTTTCCTTCTACGCTAAGTGAGTAAGTGATCATCATCATCATACTCAGCCCACATCAACCCAATGCTGGGTATAGGCCTCTTCTCTATAGCGCCAATCGTCACGGTCCTGTGCTAACCTCATCCATAGAGGTCCCATCAATTTGACGAAATCGTCTGACCATCGGGCTGGTGGTCTGCCCACTGGCCTTGTCGCTCCCCTTGGCCACCATTCTGTGACTGCCTTGGTCCACCGTCCGTCGTCCCTCCTAGCCAAGTGTCCTGCCCATCTCCACCGTAATCCCGTTATCCGCTTCCCTACGTCTTCGACTCTAGTTTTCCGTCTAATTTCCACGTTTGGTACACGGTCAACGAGAGAGATACCTAACATAGAACGCTCCATTGCTCTTTGTGCATAGAACCTTTATCTTATGCATATTTTGCTTAGTGAGCGTCCATTTTTCGGCACCATAGGTGAGGATAGGCAAGACACATTGGTTAAACACCTTGGTTTTTAGGCATTGTGGAAGTTTGGAATTGAAAAAAAAGAAGAAGTTAGTGGTACATGCCTTATCAGGATTTGAACCCGCAACCTTCTAGTTACAAGTCTGGCTTACTACTTATTGAAATAAAAGCTAATGTAGTACAAAAATTCAGGCGTTTTGGTACAGCCATCAAAAATGCTTCTTGGCATCTTGGTCATGCTTCTTCTTCTTCTCATCGTGTAGGTATAGTCAAGTGTGTGGCTAACTTGGCTAACCCTGGTGTCAGAGTTTTCAAACCAGGTGTAATGGTGGTTGGTGAATGATAAGACAAGACGATTCTTGATTGAATATTAGTTTGTTAAATACAACCAGGGAGCCAACAGGACGGTCCGGAGGCACGAGCAAAAGTGCTTATCACGATCTTAAAACTATTCAACTATGGCACAGGCCTTAAGCTACATACAGCCACATCGTATGTTACACCAGGCCTCTGACTCTGGTCGTGCTGAGATGTATTTCATTGTTATGCTTTACTGTCATCAAATAAGGTAGTTCTATAAGCAATTTCAATACAATTATGTAATAGAAAGGTCCTCAAATAGGTAACCGTAACACCGCCCTTTCTTACTATTATTTCATTAATACCTTTTACAAAGAGTATTCGATTCAATAAAATTGCTTTCTAAAGAGCTCTTTGTTCGCTTTTGATAAGTCATGATAGAACTATACAATAAGTAATTTCAACTGTATCAGATTGGCTTGATAAATTGTATAATAATCGAATTAAATTAAAATACTGAGTTGGTAGGTAATGTTGACTTTGTTTATTTTATCTTATTGTTACTTGATTATGTTTTTAACTCTCGACAAAAACAGGGGTGTATAAAGTTTGACGTGTGAATCTGTATGTGTGTGACATCGAAGCTCCTTAAAGAATGGACTGATTTACATACATACGTACATACGCTCATGCTTGTAATCCCTAACGGGGTAGGCAGAGCATCAGTGGTTCTAGAAAACCAGTTAATGCCACGTTTGATACAAATGATGAGGGTTATTAGATGGAACATGTTGTGTAATGGTGGGAGGTGGTCAGTCTTTCGCACATGATAGAGCAAGACCCTCACGTCCCACTTACTGACTTTTACAGTATGCCTGGGAAGAGTAGGCAGCTGGCACATTTAAAGTTTTTCTTTCACTTCCAGTCCAGCGTGGAAGGACTGATTTGGATGCAGTTTTTTTTGTTTGAAAGCTGACGTAATCGATATGGTGCTCAGATATTTTGATCAAATTGGTTCAGCCATTAGAGAGTTGTAAGCAGTAACTGCTTTACCACAAAATATCTAAACACCAAAAATCTAAAGTCATTTTGTTATTGTTTAATTAATCCCTTTCGGAAAAGGCGAAGGAATTATGTCTGTACAAGTGTATAGCTATTTTTAAACATTGTTTAAGTTTAGTTTTATTTTTTGTCGTAAGGCTAATGTTGGGGTTATACAAAAGTTTTAATTTTACAGTTATCTAACGGGGACAATTATTAAAAATAAATACTACGAGTATGACTCGTTGCTGGCGAATAATTGATGTAGTCTCACTAAATATAATGCAGAACCAATCAATCCTCAAATCTTAGGATTTTAGTAAGCAGGCGATTTAAGAGAAATGGTACATAATCTGTGTAATCAGGCATCTTCAGTGACGTAATCAAATTATTATCACACTAGTGCTATCAGTTTCTGGTGAAAGGAGACCGTGTAATGGCACTCGTATTATTTGTATCATTTCTGATGCGCAATCGACGCACCTGTGTCATATACAGGATGATTCTAAAAGGTATTTTTTTGTTCTTTCTTTATTTTTTTTAAAAAGGCGTCTTACTAACTGGGAGTGAAAGAAAAACTCAGAATGTGCCAGCTGCTAACTCTTCCCAGACATACTGTGAATGGCATACCAGGGTTTTGCTGTTTGGTGTGCGAAAGTCGAGTAAGCCGTGTGAGTCCCCGGCAGAGTAGAATAGGACCACCCTCTTTCTTACCGAGGTGTCGTACAAGGCGACTAAGGTAAACATGCAAGCAAGTTCATCTGCACACAGAGAAGGAAAACTCTGCAATTATATCAAAACCCTTGCCAACCCGTCTGCCAAGCGTGGTGAGTATGGCATTTACCCCTCATGTTATTGAGGGAGGCCCATACCTAAGCAGTGGGGACGTATATGGGCTGATGAAGTGCGAAAGTCTGACGACCTATCACCAATACCCATATTAAATCTAATACCCTTTAGAACGCATGTCAAATGTGGCATCAAGTGGTTTTAGAACCTCAAGACGTTCTGCCTACCCCGTAAGGGATTATAGGCGTGAGGGTAAGTATGTGTATGTAATACGCTACCACATAATGCAGCTCAATAAGGTAATTTTTAAGTTGTAAAATTTCAGCGCCTGCACTTCTAGTGTAAGCATCACGTCGCATCAAAATGATCCTAGTAATGCTAGTAATCCATCCCAGGCAACGACACTTCATTTTTTTCTGAATCTGAGGTGTCGTCCTATGGTCTCATGCGGTATGGTAGGCTCTGTGAAGGGCCGTCTGGTTCGCGACCACCCTCCTACCGAAGTCCGACGCCAAACAGCTTGCTGTGTTCCGTCGTTACGTGGGAGTACCAGTGCCTTTATAGGCATTTTCTGGGTTAACTCGCTCCATCGTCGACCTCATCTTTATGGTCAAGATTGCGGTCAAGAGTTAACCCATCTTATAATAAAATAAAAAAATTCAGTTTCATGGAAAAATCACTCCTGAGGTTTCTTTAACTGATTCCAAGTCGCCTAAAATATTATATGTAGATTGTTATTGTATGTAAATTATTTACATTTAATTTACCTTAGCACCCTGTACACATCCACCAAACACACTCCGATTAAACTTGTTCAAGATGTTACAAGTACCAAACAAGTTTTGATGCATCTTACATATACACTGCACCACACAACTTCACCTCTAATTCTCTTTCAAAGTCAAAACTTTAGTGTTAGACATGATTTCGCCTGTGTACAGTTTTTATTATGCAATACTAATACACTAAAAATCCGATTAGTCGCTATTTATTGCTTTATATGAACCCATTTGTTATATATTTGGTTACATGTTACATATTTTCCACTTACGTATGTAGGTGGGATCTCCTCGGGGCATGCAATGTTTTTTAATATTTTATTTTATTGGCAACATTCTTTGGGA
Organism: Aproaerema taeniolella; assembly: GCA_949987775.1. NCBI lineage: Eukaryota > Metazoa > Arthropoda > Insecta > Lepidoptera > Gelechiidae > Aproaerema > Aproaerema taeniolella. Next base: position 1,690,815 of record OX465259.1, on the reverse strand, counting down.
GTGTCTTTTATTGTTGTTTACAAAGTAGACGTAATATTGTAAGTAGGTTAAGAATTCTTGGATAACATATCAAGGAGAGCTTTTGGCCGGAGGGCGTGGTGTTCCGCCGTTTTCGAGGGAGATTCCCGGTTATAGACACCCCCGGAAAAACACCCGGGAAATAGTGTTTTATTAAGTTTTAATTTTGTTAAATTATATTTTATATGTATGTTAGTCTGTAAGGTATCTATGGGCCTAGTTGCCTGAAAATAAATGATTTTATTATTTTACTAGCAGCCCGGCCCCGCGTTGCCGTGGCGCCATCTGTTAGAGATTTACGATTAATGACAACGATCAGCATTGATAATCAGTTTATTGTTAATTATAAATTATTAAGGCCATGAATCGAATTAAAAACTATCCTATCTCTCAAGTTGGATCAAACTGCACACGGTGTACAAATTTGATTATAATCAGTTAAGTAGTTTAGGAGTCCATCGCGGACAAACATCGTGACAGGAGATTTATATGTATTAAGAAGATTATTATTATTAAAGTGAATAAGCAAACTACTCGTAAGGGTTGTAATCCTCTATCTCTTCGATGTTTCTAGAAGGACAGGTACTTAATAAAAGGGAGCATTATAAAAACACATTTCATTAAGGAATTACGAAAGGCAGCGATTAAAAACCCTATAAAAATATTTATACATTTTTCATCAGTATTCTGCAATGAAGAAATTCTTCTACTTACTGCCATTACTAGATATGATTTACAATTCTACAAAAATCCAGTTTAAAGCGATGTGTGAGCGAAGCTAAGCTAGAGTTTCCTAAACATGACGCAATCACCTGTTTCATTTAATTGGTAATATAGTATACGTCGCCCTTTTCCGTTTCCTTGTATCAGATTGGAAGAAAGAGTAACTTAAGTATGATAGGTTAAGCATGGTTCATATAAAGCATCTTGTATGAGAGCTTTAGGTACTGTGAATACTTTATTAATTTAAATATTAGACTCCACAAAGTCGCGAACTCTTTCATGCGTCAATGTATAATTGTATACGTTTCTATAATAAGATTTCCATGTATATTCAAAATTTACGTTTGGAAAAGTTTAAGACAGTAATAGATCCCTATTACTGTCTTAAATTTTTGACAGTGTTTGATTTTATGAATTATTGTATGTGAATCAAAAAATAATGCTAGAAATATATTAATATCCGAAAACCGCATTAAAATTTGTATATAAATGAACAAGTTATTAGCATATATATTAACGTAAGGACCAGCTATCTCGTTTTGTGGTGAGAGCTAGCTATCTCGTTTTTACCTACACAAACAAATGGCGGTGACGTCACGTGCCAGTTGTTTGACAGTTTCCCCCTCTACTGAAATTTAATAGCTTGTAACTGGTTAAGTTCTCAATAGTTTTCGAAAATTTCGGTTTTGGGCTTTGGATTCAGTTCCTTTTTTTAAATAAATAATAAAAAAAATGAGTCAGAATCCCTATTTAACAAAAACTTTGCAAAAACGGCTATTACAGATTTTCTGATTTTATCTATCAGACAAGCAGCCATGGGAATAAACTGTTCAGCTCTAGAGTTATTTCAGATTTGGTTAAAATTAGAAAAAGAATTTTGTAATGAGAAATTTGAAAACAGCAACCCTTGGAGTTTCTTGCCTATTCTTCTCAGGAAAAGACTGCCTCTTTGCGATTATGCATATATAGAGTCAAAAGAACCAAAAAAACCAAAAAAGCTAATTTTCAGTGGACGCCACGGAAGCGACTCCTAATAAAGCATCATACAGAAAAAAAGAGTAAAAAGATCTACAAAACAGGTCAATGGGCACTTCATAACTACAAATAACAATAATAAAATGAAAACCACTTACCTCATACGCCATTACTTTAAAAACAAAACTGTGTAGCGGTATCCCATCAATCAATACATGGTACAGACCACCATACACCAGTGTATGAGTTGTTATACGAAAACAAACTCTTTCACAAATAAGGTAAGGATGATATCGCATTCAACTTGTATAGTCCACTTGTGTTGTAGTGTGTACTAAGTTCTACTGTTACATAAGTGTTACACTTATTTCTGATGGTATTTGTTACACTTGCAGTTAATCGTCTGTTCCGGTGCGTGGGCGCAGCTTCGGTAGTAGAAAGAGGTGACGCGTGAATGACCTGTGTTAGGAACAAAGATGATTTATCTATGATAAATATCTTCTTCTTATCGTGTAGGTATAGTCAAGTGTGTTGCGAACTTGGCTAACCCTGGTGTCAGAGTTTTCAAACCGCACAATTACTTGGTTTTGACGACTATAGTCAATCGACAACAGCCGGGACCGACAGCTTAACCTGGCCTCCAAAACACGGAAACGCTCGTGATGGGTTGCCACTTTGATCAGCCATCAGGTTCCCTGTCTCTGTGTACATGCTTTACCAATGATAAATAATAGGTATTTACCTATGAAATTGCAGTTTTCATACAATATTTTTGAAAAACTGAATTTTCCATACTAACGTTTTTGGATTTTTCTCGGGAATGCGAAATCCAAATTTAACAAAATTTTGTGGGAAAGCTTGAACAATATTTTGTTAATTTTCATCATACTTACTTTATTGAAAGTTGTAACTGTAACAACGGTACAGCAAAAATAAGCAATGAAACGGGCAACGGATGAAACGAGCTATGTTTGAGCTTCTTTTTCAGCAAATAAATCTAAAGTAAATATGTATTAATTTGACTCAATATCTCCGTTATATGGCCAAGGTTTTCAATAAAAAACAATTTTAGTAATAGTTGTTCAATCAAATAAATTATGAATAAAATAAAGCTTTAGAAAAAATCGGCAATTTCATAGGTCATCATCATCACACTTAGCCCATATCAACCCACTGCTGGGTATTATACGTAGGACTCTACATCAAATACAAGGGCAGTCATAATGTGGCCTACTACATTGTAAGATTCCCATGTGTATTCAAAACCTACCTTTAGAAAAATTTAAGACGATAATTAAACAAAAACTTTGTAAAAAGGGCTATTATAGAATTTCGGATTATCTGTTAGACAAGCAACCATGGGAATAAATTGCTCAGCTCCAGAGTTATTCAGATATTAAGTCAATTAAAATTAAAAGTAAGAAAATTTATATGATTGACTTAAAAAGAGCGACCCTCGGAGTTTCTTGCCTATTCTTCTCCTGAGGAAGACTGCACCTTTGCGAATAGGCGCAAAGTCAAAAGTGCTAATGTAATTCATAATATTGACGTGTTCAAGTATCATTTTATATGTTCAATGAAATAAACACTTTTGACTTTTGACTTTGACTTTTGACTTTTGACATATTATAATAGGTAATTTCTTCTCAATGACATAAAGAAATAAAATAAATAAATAAACGCTACACACTCGAAGGCCCACACTAAGATTTTTATCTTGTGTCGTGGGTCCCTGGACACAAACGCCTATGCCCCGAGAACAAACATATGTTTGCCCCGATCGGGAATCGAACCCAGGGCCTGAGAATCAAGAGGCAGCATCACTGCCACTAGACCAAACAGGCTGTGCATAAAGACACATTATTCAATGTTCATCCAAAGCAGGTGCATCACAAACCCCACTAATAAATCTATAGAGATTACAATCAAACGCTAATTATGTACAGCCAAGAACACATCTAACATTCGCCTAGCACTCGCTCTTATTGAAACGGAATAAGGTTATTTTTAGTTAAGCGTGATATGTTTTTGAGCGTAATATGCCTTTTATATTTTGAAATATTGTATCATGTGTTCCATGTCTTTGTATGGTAACTGTTACCTCATAAATTTACTGTTATTATTATTAATTTGATATTAAGAAAGAAAATGGGGTTTCAATTTCATTTAAAAAAAAATGTATGTACGCACTTATAATGTAAGTCGTAACATGATTAGGTAATGTCCTATTAAATTTTTGAATTGAAAACTTCTTTAGCGGCGTTTACTTTGAAGTATGGGTAAAAAATATTAAACTCGCGTCCGGGTCACGTGACCCTGATCGAAAATCCGTAAGGCGGAGGGGTGTTTGATAAATATAGGAAATTAAAACTGCAAAAGTCAAGATGTCATCTGGTTTCAGCATAGAAAAAATTAAATTAAATATTAATGCACAATGTTAATGTTCAAGTTTTCACTTCTGCCGGCACTCTCGGAGTGCAACCCGTTGTTTTTTTATTACATCAAATTAATTTATAAGTAACAGATTCGATTATTTTCTTTAGAATAGTTCAGCATCTGATACCAGCACCAGTTGAAATAGAAGCGTATGATACCTAACTGATTTTTAACCAACTACGTAAAAGAGGGGTACAAGTTTGACCGCTATGTCTATCTGTCCGTGACACCGATCGATATAGCTCTTAAACGTGTAAACCGATTAGAATGCATTTTGAAATTTAAAAGCAGCGTTTCTAGCGTTACTTCTTTGAGTTACTTCTTTGATTCTAAGCTCCGTGTTGCAGAACGCGACTCAGACTCTAGTCTATACTTGAGAAGCAGTCATATTTGTCATTTTGATAGTGAGAGAAAGAGACAATCTATCCTTAAGTACAGATCAAGACTTGAGTCTCCTTCTGTAATATTGGTGTAAATAACTTTAATTTCTTCAAAAAGCTTGTTATATGTTTAGAATTAGTATAGTCATGTCATCCGCCTAATATTACAAAAAGTCTATTCGTAAGTGAACTTTTTTCACAAATGGCCGCCACAATAGAGGTTAGTGAAAATGACATAAAAAAATAAATAAAGATACAGTACTTTGCTAAACCACTTATATTTTTAAAAGCTAGTGATTTGTGCATATTTCAATGGGAATTGATGTAATTGTTTTCTCGTCGTATATATACGATTTACAACCATTAGTTGTCATTCCCATGATGTACATTGTAACATATGTAACAAGTATTCGCGTCTGGCTTTCAAAAAACGATGTGATTTCGTAACGCAACGTTAACGTGGTAGGTCTAATTCTATCAGTTCAATTTCACTGCACGTACGTTGCTCAATTTGTTAATTTACATGTAAGCCAATGATGTTGTATGAAGAAAGGTATATGGTAGGTAGTGTCGCCGCCTCCTACTCGATGGTTAATGTCTTCCATTTCCGCATGGAATTCTCTACCTTTACCCAGCAGTGGAATCAATCAGGCAAGAAAAAAATTATCGGTGGCTATTTCAGCCACCTCAGCTGATGATTCTCCTAGGGATTTCCTTCAGATGTTACGTGTAACTCAGTCTGTTTTTTAATCTAAGGTTTTGTTCCTGGATGTAGACATTAAAAGTTTATTAAATTTCAAGTTCCTTGAAAGTTTTTTTTTTATAGATGTCATTTTTAACATGTTTTTAACAGTTATAAATAAATTAAATAAATAAACGCCATAAACTCAAAGGCCCACCTAAGGTTTTTCCTTGTGTCGTGGGTCTCTCGGAACACATATAAAACAAACACAAACAGCCAAGACCCGAGAACAAACATCTGCTTTTTACCCAAATATTTGCCCTGGCTGGGAATCGAACCCAGGACCCGTCGATCAAGAAGCAGCGCCGCTACCATATTTTGTTACACTGAGCCTATCTACCTTTTTTCCCATAATATCGTGAAGCTAACGTGGTGGAATATGTAAAAATTTGGCGAAGTGTTGTTTACGAGTGATTCAACTATTGTTCCCCGACTCCGAACCGTGACTGAAGAAATTGTTTAGTCATTGTGAGAAAAATCTGCATTGTAAAGATTTAAGTATTTCATTAAAAATATTACTAGTTATTTAGGGAAACCTATGATTGGCCTTATATTAAACTAGCATTCCGCCCGGGACTTCGTTCCCGTGGGAATTTGAGGAAAATTATGTAGCCTATGTTAATCCAGTGTGTCTTATAGTAACAAATAATTTTAAATTTCGCGCCATTTCTACACATGCTGCAATTGCTCGCAGCGCCTTTCGAAATGCAACCCAAATAATCGTTTTTCTGAGTGAAGTTCAAATACTCGACAACAGATGGCGCCACTACACTTATTTTCCAAGTTGAAGGGTTGGAAAAGCCCTTGTATCTTTAAAAACACGCCCTTTAGGTTAAAACGGGAACTTTCTTGTTCGAGGGGGGCTATCACACTATATAAGTCCCTTTATCGTGCTGGGACTCCTTTTTAAGTTTTATCGGCACGCACATTTTATTAACTTAGTTTTATTATATATAATGATTAAAGTTTGTTTAAATAGGTATTTTAAATAAGTATTTAATTTTAAAGCAAAACTTGTCGATTGACTACAGTCGTTAAAACCAAGTCAGAGGCCATTGTGTGATTTGAAAACTCTGACACCAGGGTTAGTCAAGTTCGCCACACACTTGACTATACCTACACGATAAGAAGAAGAAGATCCTTTTTGTACTTTACCCCTACTCATCAAGATTTCTTCTCAATGTTCGTTAGGTTGACTGGAAGAGATCCCCTAGTGGGATAAGTCCGCCTTTGTACCTTAAATGTATTCTAACTGTAAGTACCATATTTTGCTCCTGTAAGAATATTTATTGTACAATAAAGGATTTACATACATACATACATACAAGAACCAAAAGTTTGACATGTGTATTTGTGTGTCTGTCTGTGGCATCATAGCTTCTTAACGAATAGACCGATTTGATTAAAGTTATATTTGTTTGACATAATAGAAATGGTTCTTAGCTACATTTGATCAAAATTGGTTCAGCCGTTTATTAGTTATAAGCAGTCAAAGGCCGGGGGTAATATATTTTTTAAATTTTAGAGTTATTGCATTATGTTGTTGGTTTTCCGAATAAAAAATTAAACAAAAAATTTTTGACTACAGTCGCCAAGCCAATTCAAGGGCCATTTAGCGGTTTAAAAACTCTGACAACAGGGCAAGATAATAACGCCACATAATAATAATAATAATACGTTTATTTCTTCAGAACAGCACACACATACATTAAAAAAAGTTCAAAATATTCTTATCCTATTATTCAAGTTTAAGGTTGCATATGTTCGTCGCAGTGAGGAAAAAGGCCTGGGCTCAGCGACTAATGCCAGACTGATTATCAGGCTGGCAACACTGATTTTCAGCCCTACTTGACTATACTTCGTGTAAGAAGTTCAATGTATTACAGAGATGCTGCTGTAGGTGCTAATAGATGCACAGACAGGTACTGTATAGCATTCTTTGACTTTGTTTTACTTTTCTCACGCAAAACTTGCAATTTTTTACATGATAATTACATACTACGAGTATGTTTTCGATAGGATTATATTTTCTGGCGTAAAATTCTCAATAAATCACCATCCATTCACCTTACACTATAGAATAGAATATAATTTATTTTATAGGACATTCAGGATGCCACTTTAAACAAGTCAAGATTACATGAAATACACACAAATATACGTCAAAGGATTAAATACATACATACGCATTAGTTCTATTGACCCTACTGACTCTACGCCTATTCGCAAAGGTGCAGTCTTCCCCAGAGAAGAACAGGTAAGAAACTCTGAGGGTGCTGTTTCTAATCCCAGTCGGGTTAGGCAGAACGTCATTTAGTTCTTAAACCACTTGATGTCACATTTGACATTCATTTTGAGGGTATTATGGAACATGAGTATTATAGTCATAGGTTGTCAATCTGTCGCACACGATACAGCAAATCCTCGCATTCTACTTAATGGCTTCTACGGTATGCCCTGGAAGAGTTTGCAGCTGACACATTCTAAGTTTATCTTTCACTCCAAGTCCAGCATGGAAATCTTCTTTAAAGAAAATGTTGTCTGATGCTAGGCTATAGTATACTGCGGCTGAAAATGTCAATTTTCAGTCATCGTATAAGGATAAGTGATTTCTTCGACCATTAACACAGCAAGTAAAGGCAAAGAAAACCGATATTTAGGCCCATGTTCACCAAAAATATAACCAACGGTTAAACCGCGGTTAGAAGCTAATCAGACAAAATGTCAAAAAAAAAGTATAAAAATTACATTGTCAAATCTCTGGTTAGCTACTAATCGTTGTTTAAATATTTGGTGAACACTGGCCTTAATCATGTAAGTTAGTTAATCAGCAATTAAATTACTGACAGCTAAATAAACACGAATCATCATTAAAGCTCATCTTTAAATTAAAACCGTTACTCGTAGTTTTACATTACTGTGTAGTTAATTAAGTTGCAATGTAAGTGATTAATTAATAACTTGACGTATTAATTAACTTTGTGTCTGTTTTAAGATGTTTACTGATGATATTTATCCTTTTTTAGTGTATAGTTATAATCAAGTGTGTGGAGATCTTGCCAAAAAAAAAATAAGCCTGGTGTCAGAGTTTTGAAAGCGCCAAATGGCCTCAGCAGCTGAGTACGATGTGCTCGCGCGCGGAATGCGCCGCGGTCCTATGACAAAATGATTTTGCGGGAGCTGTCAGACACTTACTTGGCCAATTTATGCTTTATGTTAGATTCTGAAGTAGTTTATATTATGACAATTTCAGTAAGGAGTCAATTTCGGAGTAGGTCACATTCTTACTAAGCGGTGGTAGTATTACGTCGGATTACAACCCTCAGAGTTTCTCATCTGTTCTTCTCGGAGGAAGACTGCAGCTTTGTTATTACAGAAATTCAGAGCGTCTATTCTACTAATCAGTAGCATCTCAATGGCGAATGACTCAGAGATACACGTTGAGGTATTCTACAGACGAGCAGATTGAGTGATCCAATAAACTGACTGTAACTTTTTTATTTCAACTTCGTCAAATTTCTCGCTACCACCATAACATTTCGGCAATTATTTTCTAAATACTTCCAGTTTAGCGTAAAGATTTGAACAAATTTCTGAAAAGATCACTCGTACCATATGCACATGATCATTTTATCCGTTCAGGTGGCAAAGTTCAGAACAACCGAAATCTGATACACTTGATGACAATCGCCCAGGATATCGCCAACTGTACAGTAAAATAAAATAAATAAATAATAAGTTTATTTGACACTACAAAGATAGCCAGCACATTAAAATATTTAACAAGGTTTGTCCACTGAGCTATATTATTAGGGACAGCAGCCACTTAAAATAGGTTTAAAAAAACCTGTGCTATAAGTGTCTGCTTTACAACTTAAGTCACAATTTCGACACAGTACAGACATTTCATGGCTTAAGGCTACAGGCATTGATTTTAAGTTGGGCTATAAAATCGCAGTTGTAAATGTCGGTGTTGGAGTACATGTGTGCGTGTGTGTGAGTATGTGTGTGTGTGTGAGTGTGTATGTGTGTGTGTGTGTGTGTATGTGTGTGTGCGTGTGTATGTGTAGGTGAGTGCGATGATGGGTGTTCATAAGGTTTGAGTGTTGGTTTTCAGGGTAAGAAGTGTTGCAAGCTTGCTTGCTTGCTAAGTTGCATACTACCTAGCAACTTAACATTCAGTTGGCAGTGGCGCCCCCAGTCTAGGTAGCTCTCATCAAATGTAAGCAGTTTAGATAGTTCTAAATTTCACCACTTGAACGGATGAAGTGGCTACCATTATTCCACTGCCCAGTATTTTGTCGTTAAGGCAAAACACACGCTGAGCTACGACCCTTTCATAGCACACAGATTTTCAATGTAAATACACATTTTGTAAAAAGTTGTGTTAAACACACAAATAGACGATTTATCTATCTATTTACAGTCTGGCAAAAAAGAGTAGAAATTAAAAAGTGGCAACACTAGTGTGGTTCCGTTTTTCTTAGATTGATTTGAAAGGGACGACGCTATAGTGTTGCCATTTTTTAATTTTTACTCTTTTTGCCAGACTGTAACTGTTATAGAGTTGTAAAACAATGTACTTGACGTTTTTAAATAACATTAAGTCTCATGAAATACATTATTTTGTGACTTTGACTTTATTTTGCGATGGTTTTTTTTTCAGTCTATATACGTCCCCAGCGAGGGGCACGGGCCTCCCTTCGAAACACGATGGTTTTATAAATCAACCCTTGGATTATCTGTTAATTATCTACGGTGTTAAAAAATTGAAATTTAAATCATTTATTTGTCATATTACGCTTGAAATTCTGCCTAAACCAATCCTTACTAATATTAAAAACGCGAAAGTTTGTATGTATGGATGTCCTCTTTCAAGCTCCAACGGCTGGACCAATTTTCCCAAATTCCCACGGGGAAGTAGTCTCGGGCGAAAAGCTAGTAAAGAACATTTTTACAACTTTCATAGACTTTGATGAGCAATAAACGATTTGATTTGAATTCTCAAAGAAATTTTATCCCGAGACGATATAATTACTATGTAAGCCAATCCGGTATTACTAATGGTGCTTTAAGTTTGAGGTTATTAGTTATGGTATGGAGTATCTTGGTACTCATCTTAATGGTTTCCGGTTGCAAAACGTAATGTAATAAGATTAGATAATATCCTAACTTGTTAACCGCTTACTCAAATTTGCGAATTTGAAAAAAATCTTATTTTTTTCTCTTAATAGTCTAGAACATTTAAGACTAGCTTTTTTCTAGTATAATATATTTATAATTTGAACGGAATAGATTAGCACCCAGTTTATTTTTGTTAATTTCACTAGGAACATGGTTATACTTTGCCGTATCCGGAAATATCGTTGAATTTTTAAAAAGGCACATTAGCAAAACCTTAGGGGGTGATTCTTCACATGAAAATGGAAATTATCACAAGGAACCCTGGAAATTATGGATTTTTTTATTGTCTTCCCACTTAAGGCAATCAGTTGATCGCTCAAGTTGTATAAAGAGGCTGAATTTTTTTTCATATTTCGACCTACGTTTTTTTGGAAAAGTGGTTCAGTTTCCTGGGTCACCCCACATATACAGGGCGTCTCCCACGGCTATGCCCCATGGAGGGAAAGTACCTTATTTATTCAAGATATTGTTGATTTTTCTCGTGTACCGGGTTCAATTTTCGCTTCCACAAGGCAATTATTAAAAAAAATATGAATGCAGTTTACATTGTTTTTAAAATAAAAATAAAGTCTTCTTTCAGTAAAATGTCCCACCTGCAATAATTAAGGTAATTTTCCTCCATGTGGCACAGCCGTGGGACACCCTGTACACTATTATAGGTAAGCCAAGTGCCCCGCTAATCTTATATGATGAACGTGTTCTAAATAAATTTACGGTGAGCGATATTGATATAATAAAGCTATTAAAGTAAAGCTTAGTCTGAAAGGAGCTTAATTGAGACGTGTCAAACTGTTTTTGAAATTAGTTGTCAAAATTCATACTAAAATTGCGTGTTGCTAGTTTCATTACACAACTCAATCTTCAGCGAGCATTATTGAACCGAGTTAAAGTCTAGATTTCTAGATAATGTTATAGAGGATTTTGAATCGTATTCCTTTGACAAAAAAGCTACATTTCAAATATTTTTGCGGCGTGACCAGACTAGTGAATTAGTGATGCTTTTATTTAATGAAGTGGTTATTTATTTTCAACGAATGTTATTCGATTTACTTAGATATAATCTCAGGCTAAGTAAAATAGTAATTTCTCAACTTCGAGCGGTTATGAGCGTAATAACAGGACATGGTATGTTTAACAAACACCTATACACTCTTTATACACTCTAGGTATCACCGACAGTCCTTTATGCAGAGCATGCATGCAGGAAGAAGAGACGGCCGCCCACGTCCTCTTGAACTGCAAGGAGGTGGCCAACTACCGGGTAAACACCTGGGCACACCCGGGTCCCTCCCGGAAGTGGTGGAAGACCCTAAGGGACATCTGCAATTTCTGGAGGAGCTGGAGTGGCTAGACTGACAGCCATCTAAATAATCAATCACGCAAAATAGGCGCATGTTGACGTCGAGTTGCGGAAACCAGCACGTCTTACAATTACAATAGTAATTTCTACCTTGTACGTAGGTACATTCTTGTTTATTCAGAAAAGCATTAAAGCACAAAACAAACATACTTTTTTAAAGAGGCGATAATGTATATGTAAAAAAAATTATAATGATTTTGATATTTTTCTGGCTAGTTTCATGGAAAGACAGAGAATTTATGGTAGAGTTGAGTTACGAATTACGAAGAAGATTTTAAAAATTATTGTTTCTTAGCTTATATTTAGTTTTCTTATGTTTCGTCTGTTTGCAAAGATGCAGTCTTAACCCTGGGAAAGATACCATTACTATCTAATGATCAGTGATAGCAATCAGTGAGCAAAAGTATTCAACAATAAAAAACGGGAAAATTAAAAAAATTAATGACTTTTTCATAAATTTGTCAAACATCAACATAGTTCGTTGCAACTCTACTTCTTAAACAGGGTGTTAGGAAAAGTCCTCACTTAAAAGGTCCTCAATACTTATTCTACCACCCTGTAGGTTAAGCTCGTAAGTACTGATTACTATACTTAAAACTATTCAGATGAGCCTGCTCACTTATTGTTTTTATAATGATGGGTTTGTGTTGATGTAGAATAAACAGTAGAAAGTCAAACGTTAATTAAAAGTTATAACAGTTATTAAGGAATCATTGTGCTTTGAGTGGCAAGTTAGCACCTAGGGCAGGTAAAACACATGACCCCACGTTTTTGCCGTGTGGTGATCGGTTGAGAATAACACCACCCCATCTCTTTCCGTGGGTGTCGTAAGAGGCGACTAAGGAAACAAAAATGAGACCTGCCTCCTAGTAGTATCCATCCCAGGCAACGACACTTCATTTTTTTCTGAATCTGAGGTGTCGTCCTATGGTCTCATGCGGTGTGGTAGGCTCTGTAAAGGGCCGTCTGGTTCGCGACCACCCTCCTACCGAAGTCCGACGCCAAACAGCTTGCTGTGTTCCGTCGGTGCGTGGGAGTACCAGTGCCTTTATAGGCATTTTCTGAGTTAACTCGCTCCATCGTCGACCTCATCTTTTACCTTTATGGTCAAGATTGAGGTCAAGAGTTAACCCATCTTATAATTAAAAAAAAAAGTGAACGAAAAACTTAGATTGTGCCAGCTGCCAACTCTTACCAGGTATACCGCAGAAGCCAGCAAGAGTCATTTAACCCTATATTTTGGCAGTTTGAAAACTGTAATGAAATGAAATGAAATGAAGTGAAATATCTTTATTGCGGACAAACACGGTAACAAATTATGGTGACAATTAAAAGCAAATGTACAAGCGTGTTGCGCCAGAATTGGCATGCAATGCAAATAAAAGGTATTTTAAAATAGAAGGTAATTTAAAAATGTCAAAAATAGTTTTATGTCAAAAATATCTAAGTCTTTATATAAATAAATAAATGAGAAAGAAAAATGAATTAATATGTCTTACAATAAAACAGAAATCAATCGGTAATTGGTTAGTCAAGTTCACCACACACACCTACACGATAAGAAGAAGAAGATTGTAAGTAATAGAAATGAAGTATCACATAATGTCAGATCATTGCTCTGATATCGATTACAAAGGGAAGTAAGTCTAGAATCTAGACGAATACACAGACACACAAGACGTCACTATCACTGCCTATAATAGGACACCGGCGCGGGCGCAGCGGCGGCGAGGCGGTCCACTTAACGCGAAAGTAGTGAAACCGATCTAAGGAAAAGTGTTGTGTGGCTGCACCTTTATTACTCGTGACTCGTACCTATATCTGGTTTAATCCAGTTTTGTTTGAATTTATGGAAAATGCAATATTTATCCATACTAATATTATAAATGCGAAAGTAACTCTGTCTGTCTGTCTGTCCGTCTTGCACGCCTAAACTACTGAACCGATTTTGATGAAATTTGGTAAACAGATATATATTAGAGCCTGGGAAAGGACATAGGCTACATTTTATCCCACAGTTGGGTAAGATATAACCAGTAGTCCACGCGGGCGGAGCCGCGGGCGGAAAGCTAGTAAATAAATAAAAGCTTCATAGCCCGCGGTGATAGCCCAGTTGGTAGGTGCTGAGCCCGACCTGTAATAGATAGGTTGCAGGTTCAAATCCTTGCGGGCCTGTACCACTTAATTCATCTTTTTGGACTTTTGTAAGTACGGATTTCTTATGAATTTTCACTTGCTCAGCTGTAAAGTAAAACATCGTGATGGAACCCGTTCGTCTAAGGAAATTCGGTTTTCGAAAGACGAGCGGTCCACCAACCCGCATTAGACCAGCTTGGTGGACTATGGCCTAAATCCCCTTTCTGTTTCGAAGGGAAACCCGTGATAAAAAAAACGCTTCACACTCAAAAAGGCCCACACTAAAGCTTTCCCTTGTGACCCACGACACAAGGGGAAACCTTGGAACATACACAAATATATACACGAACATCCGTGACCCAAGAACAAACATTTGTTTTTTACAGAATTTTTTGCCCCGGCCAGGAATCAAATTCAGGACTCGTCGATTAAGAGGCAGCGTCGCTACCACTGGACCGGCCGTCAAACATTTATGATACGAATATTTAAATACTATACAATGTGTAACCATCGATAACCATCAGGGCCCCGAGTCTGTAACTTCAGTTGTGTGTCGATGGAATGGAGGCCATTTTATCTGTTCAGGTGGCAAAATTGAGAACTATTTAATTTTCATATACTTGCTGACAACCACCCCGACCAGCAGCGCCACCGCCAACTGAACGTGAAGTTGCAAACTACCTAGCAACTGAAAATTTAGTTGGCGATGGCGGCACTAGACAAAGCAGCCGTCATTAGATGTATAAAATTTGAATAGTTCTCAATTTCGCCACCTGAACGGATAAAATAGCGACCATTTCATCGACACACAACTTTAGGCGCAGAATCGGGGCCTAGATTCCCATGTTAGCTGAGTTACGGAGGTCATATGGCAGTCATTGCACTGTAATAACTTGACCTGGTAAATCCTGGATCATGTTCAGGTGAACCCCGAATGAGATAACTCTAAGAAATGTTGTATCACCTGACATTTGATTTTGATCTGAGAACCGTCTCGATTATATCAGCTTTTAAACAAAAAAAGCGCAGGAGGTGCGATGCCACAGACAGACATATAGTTTTTATTTTTATTTTTAATAAACGCTTCACACTCAAAGGCCCACATTAAGGTTTTCCCTTGTGTCGTGGGTCCCTTGGAACACACAAAGACAGACACAAACACCCATGACCCGAGAACAAACATCTGCTTTTTACTCAAATATTTGCCCCGACTGGGAATCGAACCCAGGACCCGCCGATTAAGAGGCAGCGTCACTACCACTCGACCATACACACGTCAAACTTATAACACCCTTTTTTTCTGTCGGAGGTTGAAAAGGGACTGAATGGTAACAATAAGCAATAGGTACTTAACATGCATGCCTCATTTTGGTTGGCAGAAACCGCAGATTGTCACTTGGCACGTACGATCAGAATACACTTCCTTCATTTCCTCTACATTAGTGTTTTTCAATCTTTTTGAATTCACGGCCCTGAAAAGTTGCGGCGACCCCCTAAGGTCCCTAGACCCTCTAGGATTTTAAATCATAGTGTAACGCTAGTTACTAGTTATTATTCTGTGATAGTGTAAATAAAGGGTTTGCCGCGTGGTGGCAGGCACGGACGGCGGGAGGCATCATTAAACGGGCACAACCTTTTTAGCGTAGGACCTATAAATAATTGTTTTTTTCTTTTACCCGCGACCTTCTGAGTAAGGATTCACGGCCCCCTAGGGGGTCTCGACCCACAATTTGAAAAACACGGGGTGATTCTGTATGCAATTAAATTCTCAAAAAAAAATTTCAACTTCTCATACCAAGACAATAGGTCAAGTTGTATGGAGATGTGAAAACGTTTTTTATATTTCGACCTATGTTGTTCAGTTTACTATACTTTTGCTGTTTCGCAACATAAAATTTCAAATCACTTAAAATCATAAATTTTTATTTAGTTGGCAGTTGGCAAAAAATTGAAATCTCTAGAATTTAACCTAAAGATCCTTCAGGTGCCCAAAAAACATCGAAAGGGAAAGTTGAAACAATTGTAACAATTCAAAACAAAACAAAAGTTTAGGCCGGCCACTTTTACCAAAGCCCGTATCCCATTCATTTCTGAAAATTAATCTTCACCATTTATCAATACGTATAAGGTTGATATTCGTTTGAAACGTTTTATAACAGCGACCAAATAATCTTGGTAATTATCTAACAAAGCGGATTACACAGTTCAACAAGCGCTAATGTTTGTTATTTCTTTTTATTTTCGTGTCAACGCGTCGTCAGCTCAGATAGGCCACATTTTTGAGCCGCTCTACATTTGTCAAGATTATTATCTCAAGCTATAGCGTTGTTTGTTTTAAGGTTATGTACCTCTAATGGAAGGGTTTCATATGCATTGCATAATTAATGTATGTGTCACTAACTTTCCGCCCGCGGCTCCGCCAGTTGCCTATGTCTTCTCCCAGGCTGTAATCTATCTCTGTACCAAATTTAATGAAAATCTGTTCAGTAGTTTAGGCGTGAAAAACAGACAGACAGATAGACAGACAGACAGAGTTACTTTCGCATTTATAATATTAGTAGATACAGGCATGATAATATACTTTTTGAATTTCGTTCATGATTCATGAATATCAGATTAGATTTTGTAAGAAAAGTAAGAATTTATAAATAATTTTAGGGAAACCAAAATATTTGGCACGAATGGGACTTGAACCCACGACCCCAAGATTAGATCTCCTGGTGCTCTAACCAACGGAGCTATCATGCCATCAAGTAAAAGTCAAGCGGCGAAGTTTGTAAATATCTGTTTGTGAGGGTTTGTAAAGAACGTTTTTAAAAATATAGAAAAATTCACTTTCCTTTTTTTTCCAATTTTTTTTACGAGCCCATATACGTCCCCACCGAGGGGCACGGGCCTCCCTTTGAAACACGAAGGGGATTAAGGCCATAGTCCACCACGCTGGCCCAATGCGGGTTGATGGACCGCTCGTCTTTCGAAAATGAATTTTCTTGGACGGGCGGGTTTCATCACTATGTATTCCTTCCCCGTTGAGCAAGCGATAATTATAAACCCGTACATAAATCCGAAAAGACAAATTTAGTGGTACAGGCTCGCACCAGGATTTGAACCCGCGACCTTCGAATTACAAGTCTGGCTCATTACCAACTGGGCTATCACCGCTGAAGTGAATAGCAAATTCACTTTACTTCAATAGGGATGTTGACAGTGTTTGATTTTATGAATTATTGTATGTGAAACAAAAAATAATGCTGAAATATATTCATATCAGAAAATAGCATTAAAATTGGTTTAAAAATTGGACAAGTTATTGGAATTTATATTATCGTAAGGACTGGCTACCTCGTTTTGTGGGGAGCGCTAGCAATCTCGTTTTTACCTACGCAAACAAATGGCGGTGACGTCACATGCCTGTAAGTGCATCTCTTTTTCGTTGTTTGACAGTTTCCCCCTCTATTGAAGTTTAATAGCTTGTAACTCTTTTATTTTTCAATAGTTTTCAAAAATTATTTCGGTTTTGGGTTTTGGATTCAGGTCCTTTTTAAGATAAACAATAAAAAAAAATATTCAACATCCCTATTTAAAGAAGTTAAAACAAAAACTATTACATCTAAATAGGCATTTCAAGTTAACAAGTAATAGTCGATAAATAATAAAATGTATTCAGAAAACTACCCGTATGCTTGACCCGACATGCTCTTGAACAAAAACCACTCAAAAACCATTACTAAAATAGAATTTTCAGTAAAAAAGATTTTAAAAAATTACATTTTTTCAGTAAGCCAGTTGTGCAGTACAATTAAAAGAGAACCTAATTGACAAAATAAATCACTTTAGTAATTATTGACAATAAATAATGGTGTAAATAAACACTGGGCGCCGGGACCGTAACTAAAACGGACACTTTAATTGACCGGAAGAAATAAAATTAAACAAAACTTTCGTGTGAATTTGTAGCGGCTTGTAAAATAAAATAAGTGCGCTAGGAGTTTCCCAAACTTTTTAATCTCCTTCTAGCTTTATTTTTTATTAGATGGGTTAACTCTTGACCTCAATCTTGACCATAAAGGTCAAAGATGAGGTCGACGATGGAGCGAGTTAACCCAGAAAATGCTGGAACTTCATTCCGGTGGAAATTGGAGAAAATTATGTAGCTTATCTGTTGATCCAGAGTATCTCCTACCTCCATACCAAATTTTATCAAAATTGGTCCAGACGTTTGAGCGTGAAAGAGTAATAAACATCCATACATACAAACTTTCGCGTTTATGATATTAGTTAGGATTGGAGGTCCTGACTCACTGACTCATCAACACCCAGCCCAAACCCTCGGACTTAGAAAGCTGCTATTTGGTACTAAGGTTCCTTTTACAACAGGGATGTTGACTATTTTTTTTTATTGTTTATCTTAAAAAGAAATTAAATACAAAAAACAAAACCGAAATAAATTTTGAAAACTGTTGGGAAATAAAGAAGTTACAAGCTATTCAATTTCAAGAGAGGGGGAAACTGTCAAAAAACGAAAAAGAGATGCACTCTGGCACGTGACGTCACCGTCATTTGTTTGCGTAGGTAAAAACGAGATAGCTAGCTCTCCCCACAAAACGAGATAGCCAGTCCTTACGTTAATATAAATGCTAATAACTTGTTCAAGTTATTATTGCATCACCTCCCATAGAGGTCAGTCCAGACCTGACTGTTGATGCAAAAATTGAGTTAGCACTCCAGCTGCTCAATGATTGCATCAACAAGAGGAACGCCCACAAGATGTCCACGCAGACCGGCAGAACCAATGGACAATAAGCTCAGGTTGGTCTACTGGAACGCCCAATCCCTGTTGAATAAGCGGCGCCTGCTCGTGAACTTCCTTCGCGAGCAGGATATCGACATAGCACTAGTCAGCGAGACCCACCTGAGCTCACGGGAGCTGTTTAAGGTTCCCAACTACCTGGCTTACCGCAAGGACGAAGTGTCTCCCCTCGGCAAGGCTTACCGAGGGTTGATGATACTCGTCCACCGCCGGGTAGTTCACCAGCCGGTCCCGTACACCCAACTGGCGTCCTTTTACGCGCTGGGGGTCGATGTACACACCGGCAGCGGCGATCTCCGACTTTACACCGTCTACAAGGCGCCGATCGTTCAACTTCAACCCGGGGAGGTACGTAACCTGTTACTGCCTACACACTCCACCCTGCTGGCGGGTGACCTGAACTCCAAGCACCTTGCTTGGAATTCAACGACCACCTGCCCCAACGGTCGACGCCTCATGCAGGACGCGGTGGACCACCAGTACGACTGCCTGGGACCCGAGGAGCCAACCCGCTACGACCCAGCTAGCGGGAAAGGTGAGGTCCTAGACATCGTGGTCTACCGTGGCCTGCATGCACCACCCAATCTGGAGGTTATGCCGGACCTCCCGTCCGACCACCGACCCGTCCTGTGCATCGTGGACCTTCGCCCGGTCTGTGTTGCCCCTCCTGCTCCGCGCATGCGCACGGACTGGGAGAAGTACGCTGACGCACTCTCGGCCACCATAAAGCCCAGACCGATATCCACTCCAGCAGACGTCGACGCAGCAGCAGACGAGCTGACCACGGCGATTCGGGGCGCGCTCCAAACATCTTCTCAGCCCACTCGTTCGGGAGAGAGGTACTCCCCCCTCCCACAGCGAATCAAAGCCCTCCTTGCTGAGAAGCGCGCCCTGAGACGCGACTGGCAGCGAACCCGTTGCCCTGCCCTCAAAGCCAAGCTTAATGCCTTGGTAGAGAGGGTAAAGGCCGAACTCGTCGACGACGCCGCAGCCCGATGGGAGCAGCACCTTCTGGAAGTGGAGGAAGGAGGCGTCCCGTCTGTCCACCGGTTGTGCAAGCGGCTGTCCTCGGAACCGGAACCGGTAAGGCCGCTACTTGACAGGAGCAACCAGCCGAGGTACAAAGCAGCCGATAGAGTGGAGCTGTTCGCCGACTCGTTGGAGGAACAATTATCGCCGAACCCCTGCACCGACACCTTACACGAGCAGGATGTCTTAGAACACCTAGGGGAGTATTTCGCAGCACCAGTGGGCCCCCGTGAGGACCCGGTCGTTTTCTCGCCCGGCCAGGTGCAGCGAGCCCTCCTGCGGACGAAACCAAGAAAAGCCCCCGGCCCTGACCGCATCACAAACGCTGCGCTCCGTCACCTGCCGCCTAAGGCGGTGGCGGCAGTCGCGCGTTTGTACACCGGCATAATGCGAACCGGGTGCTTTCCATCAACGTGGAAGCTGGGCCGCGTAATTATGCTGCCTAAGCCGGGTAAGGATCCAAAGCGACCCCAAAACCACAGGCCCATCACCCTCTTAGCGACGCTCTCCAAGGTGTTCGAGAGACTCCTGCTCCGTCACCTGGAACCCCATATCATCCCGCGGCCCGAACAGTTCGGATTCCGGCCGGCCCATTCGACCACCCTCCAGCTCACCCGAGTGCTCCACTTGCTGGCCACCAACCAGAACAAGCGTGAGTACTCCGTAGTAGTGATGCTGGACATGGAGAAGGCGTTCGACAGAGTATGGCATGAGGGGCTGCTGTACAAGCTGTCCCTGTCGAGCGCCCCCCGCCGCCTCATCGACGTGGTCGCCTCCTTCCTGCACGACAGGAGGTTCCAGGTTGCGGTAGAGGACGCTACCTCCACTGAGCGTCCCGTCCGCGCCGGTGTCCCGCAGGGAAGCTGTCTGTCTCCCGCACTCTACGCCCTTTACACCAACGATATCCCAGTGGTAGGTGACGTCATGCTTGCACTCTTCGCAGACGACACGGCGTACATCGCGTCGTCGTATCGCCGGGCCCACGCCGCAGCGAAGATGCAGCCTACCCTAGACTCCCTACCACAATGGCTCGAAAAATGGAGGATGGCAGTCAACGTCGCAAAAACACAGGCCATGGTAACTGGCCTGTGGTTAAACGCACCTCCCCAGCTTACTTTGAAAGGGGTAGCAGTTCCGTGGGCCGAGCGGGTGAAGTACCTGGGGGTCACAGTAGACCGCCGGCTCACCATACGCGCCCACGTCGACGAGACCATCATAAAGGCGAAGGTAGCACGCGCAAAGCTGCGCCCAATCTTCGCCTCCAAGCTACCCCTTCGAACCAAACTAGCTGTCTACAAGACCTACATAAGGTCACGTCTTACGTACGCAGCCCCGGCATGGTACGCGCTCGTAAGCGAAACTCACCGTCGCCGCCTTAGAGCCCAAGAAAATCTCACACTCCGCACAATTGTGAATGCCGGTCGCTACGTACGTAACGACGTGATCAAACGCGACCTCCACTTCGAGCCACTAGACGACTTCATCACCAGGCTGGCGCGGGGCATGTTCGATCGGGCGGACCACTCCGCGCACGAACACCTGCGTGGAATCGCGCCTCTCCACGCCAGGCCACCCGATCGACGAAGCAGAGCTCTCCCCCGAGAGCTAATTCCGCCACCCTCTGATGAAGCTCATCCCAACATAGACGCCACGCTACCCCGCTCGACCTCCCCTAGCTCGTCACCACCGGACATGACAACCCCGACTAGGACACCGCGCTGCCTCGCTTTCCCCTAGGGTTGAGAGCACGAGGCAGCGGCACCACTGGACCTTCTACAACCCCCCCCGCTTGACCTCCCCCAGGGTTGAGGCCGCGGGGGACCACAGCTACGCAACCATCCTGCACCCCCCCGTAGATCCCTCCACTCAAGAGCAAGGTGGGCGAGGTGGAGCTGGGCAGTTTGTCTCTAGCCCTGTGGCAAGACGGCTGCAAGGCTCCACCAAGCTCCCACCCGTCCCATATTGCTCCCCATGGCGGCGATCAGACCGCGAACGCGGAGATGGGCCATGGGAAGCAGAATAGGTTGTAGCAACCAGATCACGTCCCTCCCCCCCTCGATGGGAAAAAAAAAGGGGAGGCTTGCCTTCACAGCGGGCAGAGTAATACTCAGCCCGCACAACCACTCGACCACTCATTCCCCTAAACCGCTCTCTGGTTCTGCCCAGAATTGGCCTTTGGCCATCACCTGTGGAACAAAAGTTGCCCCCTCCTTAGCTACCCCCAGACATTCTAATTCGGTCATGTAACTGTAGCGGGCCGCTGATAGTTGCATGACTGATAAATGGGTCACTCTCACACGTTACGCTTGTGTTCCAACCACAGGGCCATGTGAGAGGGCCCAGTGACAGACCTACCTGACAGACAGCGGATGGGCGGGAACCGTCGGCGTAGCCATTGTATGGTAGCGTCGCCTCTTCCCGCCCGCCCGCGTCCCCCCAAAATGCTCCCTACGACAGCCGAAGGTGCGCTCTTGCCTTCCCTGTCGGGGGGAGCAGAATAGTCCCCTCACCCTACACGCATGTAGGATCAGAGGCAGTCCCAACGACCGGCCTATTTTCATAGGCCGCGAAAGATTTTCGCCGCCATGGGGTTCGCCCCGATGCGGCTTCCCCGAGCGCCCCTCCGGCGCTCGAGATGAATTTCACGTCGTCGTTCAATTATAAACCAATTTTAATGCTGTTTTCGGATATTAATATATTTCTAGCATTATTTTTTGTTTCACAAACAATAATTCATAAAATCAAACACTGTCAATATCCCTATTAGTAAAATTGTTTAACATGCATATGAATGCTGTAGGGAGCATAATGTCTGAGCTCACCGATTTTTTCCAGACTGATTTTCGGTTTTCCTCTTTGGTTTGTTTTATTTTTAAATGTTATTTTTTATTAAGTGTATTTTTTTGTAATTTTTGATTATATAACACAGTTTATCCTACATACAGTCAATTTATTTTTATTTCTGCACTATTCCCTCCCCTTCCTTTATACCTTTCTAATTCCTTGTCTACCTAAAATGAAATGCTTTCTAGGGCCAAATTTCAGCTTTTTAGGCCCAATTTTTTTTTTTAAATTGTAAGATGGGTTAACTCTTGACCTCAATCTGGACCAAGGTAATAGATGAGGTCGACGATGGAGCGAGTTAAGCCAGGAAATACCAATTAAGGCACCGGTACTCCCACGCACCGACAGAACACAGCAAGCTGTTTGGCGTCGGACTTCGGTAGGAGGGTGGTCGCGAACCAGACGGCCCTTCACAGAGCCTACCACACCGCATGAGACCATAGGACGCCACCTCAGATTCAGAATAAATTGAGGTGTCGTTGCCTGGGATGGATTAATAGGAGGCAGGTTTCATCATCACCCATTTTGAAGACCACTGGATGTGAACTACCCACATTTTCAAGTGATTCTAATTACCCTGCGATAGCTCGATCGATCATAGATCATCGATCATTGCGCAATGATTTATTGAGATGTAAATCGATACAAAAATAAAACTTAAACCTCCATAAAATGATGTAGAATCATTAGCGTGACCAATTTTTATGTCGGTCTAATTTTCGTGGGTTTTGTGTGTAATTGAATTAATGTTTTGTATTTTGTAGAGAATATTGAATTTTCACGGATTTGTGGAAATTGTTGATGTCTAGGGTAGAGCTGTTGTTCGCGGCTTACGATATGTTTAACTAGAGAATGCCCGGGACTTCGTTCCCGTAGGAATATCGTAAAATCCTTTATTATTAAAAAGATGTACTTCGGGGAGTGTGCTCTGGAGCTGCATGAGCTCATTCCGCCTGCCCCTTTCTTCCATCGGACGTCCAGACGCAGTGCGGGGTATCACCCTTATCTTGTCGAGATACCTCGGATACGTACTGAGCGCTTTTCTTCATCTTTTGTATTGCGCACTGCCAAGGAGTGGAATTCTCTGCCGGCGTCTGTATTTCCGAGCTCATACAACCCGAATATCTTTAAAGTACGAGTGAATAGGCTTCTTTTGGGTGAGCTCGCTACATCCTCGACCACATCTTTGCCCTGAGCTCGATTGTGGTCAAGAGCGAACCCATTCTTGATAAAAAAAAAACTTTTTGCCAAATTTCACCTTTTTAAGTCCAAAGGTTTGCTTGGTGTTAATGAATCAGTGAGCGAGTCAAGGCCCTGCATGCAACGACGTTCTGGGCATCCCCTCAATATCACTTAACGATTGATTGAAGAAAAGCTATTAAGTAAGTACCAATACCAATACCAAACATGCATTTATTTTTAAAGTTGTTTTAGTAGAGCTAGTGAAAACTTGCCTATTTACTGAAATAAATAAATTTTCTGAGGCGAAACATACAGCACCAGCTCACCCTAAAGTAAGCAAAATAAGTGCTAGATAACTGATACACTACATAATACATACAAGTACATACATACATATACATAATCCCCAGACTCCCAAACAGGAAATACGATTTCCAGATATTGGTGTTGGTCTGGAATCGAACCTGAAACTTTCCGATCAGCAGGCAAGATCATTTCCAACTGACCTATCAGGTCAGTCTTACGACATGAAGAAAAAGGGAAAATTACAACAAATTTACAATTTCAATCTTCAACAATAAAAAAAATCGATAAAACAAAATGTCGAATTCAATTTACCCATTAAGTATTACAGAAAGATTATAGAGTTGATAATTGTAGATAAAGATAATCTATACTTTAACCTTTAATAATGACAACTTCCAGTCTGGTAATAACCGCTTTTATCCGGTCGTGCATTTATTTGAGTAAATTAGTTCTGTCTGAATACGTAACTGTGCCTTTTCTATTGTATTTTTTTGTGGCAGATCCTCTTTTATTTTGTATGACTTAATCTTTGATAAGCAGAGACGAACCTAGACGAATTTAGTGGTGCAGGCCCGCACCAGGATTTGAATCCACGACCTTCCGATCACAAGTCTGGCTCATTACCAACTGGGATATTACTGCTTTTACTTATGAAGTGAAAAATAAATTCACAGCTTTACCAATGCGTAGCTGAAAAATATGAAATACAGAGAAAAAGAATGTAATTGCTCTAATTATCCTAATAGATAATATTATTTTAAATGCGAAATAACATTATTTCTAATTCGAAGGTTGCGAGGATGGATTTTTGTTTGTTATTCCTTCATGCAACATCTACTTGACGAATTTTGGTGAAACTGCAGAAATACAGCAAAGTTTTCGGAAAATCACATAGGCTACATAATTTTCTCAAATTACCCCGGGATCAAAAAGATACTTTAATGCAATTAAAGTTGTTTAAAGTTGTGTACCGACATAATTATTTTTTCTATAAAAAAGAACTTATAGAGAGTTTACGCCATACCGCGCTGCACTGACCCAAAAAAATGCTTCGCTATCATAAATTGCACGTAGAATTGCACATAAGATTAAGTATCCTTATGTAAATAAATACAGGTTTATTTACATAATTTTCGCCAATCATTTCATTGGAACAAACATCCTAGCGAATCACTATCACTATCATCGAGACGAGCTTACCGCAAGAAAACATGATGAGCGGAACGTCTATGATATGGCGATTGCCTTTCTGCACTCCAATATGTAGAGTACAGTATTTAACTACAGCCGGCGTTTACGCGCGACCATTTGCCCACCGCACGGCCGATCGCACGCATTGCGACTATTTAGAAAAAAGTTCGTATATCTTTATCATAACTAGTTTCCATTACCATAAATTAAAAAAAAGAATACGTTAAAATTTGAAAAGCGCGTTCCTAAACAAAAATTTGAACTCGATTTTTGAAATTTGTAAATTCAAACGTAGAACGCTCTAGGTTTGTGCTAAATGACGTTAACTAGCTGTTATTGAAAATACTAGGTTGCTGCAAATTATCAAGTGTAGTCATAAGTGAAGTAAGAGTTTTAACGATTGGTTTGTTAAATTATAGGATTTCCTTCGGCTGCGCTTGCATGGAGGTGGCTTTCGCAGTGACGATGCGGTGACTCGTAGCAGACTGTTCCTGTGTTGTGTCCACTTGTGTTAAGACTAAGTGACTAAACTAGTGCTGTGCTGACTTGGAACTTTTCAGGATACATCATGATTCTGTTTAAGGTGAGTCTAGTGTTATTTAAGAAACATTAAAGGGGGTAGGTCAATTAATTTAAGAAGATCACTGAGTTTACCTTAAAACTACAAACAATTCAAAAAATTTCTTTATAAAATAGTAATTCTTTGAGTAGGGTATATTGTTATAAAGCAAGCTTTTGTCTGCTTTGAAGTTTTGTTTCACTTTCTTCATGAGTATTCACTTATACTTTGACAGCCTGAAGTTTTGTGCTTAGTACTTACTTAGTTCATGTAATCTTTAAGTATATTAAAGAATATGATCCTGTTGTTCCTGACTAGGGATTCAGGGCACTCTAAGGAAAACCAAGATAAAAATACACTTACAATAGTTAGGTCCGTATTACAGAAGGATACTCAAGTCTCAATCTATACTTAAGTATTGATTGTCTCTTTTTCTCACTATCAAATTGACAAGGAAGACTGCTACTTAAGTATAGATCAGAGTCTAAGTCAATACGGACCTAAATCCCATTCTTCTAGATTTAAACTTATGAAGCGCTTATTATTATGCCTCACATAGCTTTCAAACTGATGATGGTCTTCAATTCCCTCTACCTACCTTGTAACAGATATACCGCGCAGTGTCTTATAATAGTAAGTGAATAGTAAATAATTTGCATACTTCAAATTTCAACGGAAAAGGTAGGAATTTGTTGATAAAACGTTTGCAAACGAATGCCGCAACGGATGTAGAATTCCTAACAATGTTCGAAATGTGTTTATTTATCTTTATAATGCGTGGTTTTTGGTTCTTTGTGATTATATTAGTATTTTTTTTAATATATAGTAATAATAATTTATTTTTTACGTAAAACTTAAGTCTAAATACAGTAAAATGTAAAATAAACAGTTTGAGTACTAGGTATTTAAAAGTAATACAAATTATGCTAACACTAAACAAAAATTTAGGGATTACAAAATGGTTAGTAGGTCAATATGCTATTGTGATACCTAAACTAAGTATATGTATACTTGTATCTTAGGTATCGTGAGTTAGTAATAATTTTTGCCTATTTCTACAATATTTCCATATTTTAAAATACTGTAATACTTTACCACTTCTCCGTATACTTTGGCTTTTTGATACTTAGTGTTACCGCATGAAATCCCTATCGTGTATTTTCTGCGCTACGCATGGACTTAGTATTTTCTGCGCTATGTGATATTGGCGGAATTCTGGCAACACATATGGGGCCATATTTGAATATATCTATCTAAGTACTAACAATTGGTCCAAGATAATTAAATCGTTTATACCAAAAGTGTAGTTCACTTATGTTTATATACCAGCATGCGACTTCATTCGAGTGGAGTGGTAGCTTATGTCACTATTTAACTATCCATAAGTCAAAAAAAGTCGATCGATTTTACATTACTTCTGGCCGTGTGGTGATCGGTTGAGAATAACACCACCCCATCTCTTTCCGTGGGTGTCGTAAGAGGCGACTAAGGAAACACAAATGAGACCTGCCTCCTAGTAATTCATCCCAGGCAACGACACTTGTTTTTTTTCTGAATCTGAGGTGTCGTCCTATGGTCTCATGCGGTGTGGTAGGCTCTGTAAAGGGCCGCCTGGTTCGCGACCACCCTCCTACCGAAGTCCGACGCCAAACAGCTTGCTATGTTCCGTTGGTGCGTGGGAGTACCAGTGCCTTTATAGGCATTTTCTGGGTTAACTCGCTCCATCGTCGACCTCATCTTTGACCTTTATGGCCAAGATTGAGGTCAAGAGTTAACCCATCTTATAATAAAAAAAAAACACTTCATCCTAACAATCTTTTGCATTTATAATAACAGCTTTCCGCCCTAGACTTCGTTCCCATGGGAATTTCGGAAAATTTTAAATAGTGTATGTGATAATCAGAATATTATTATTTATTATTTACTGTTTATTGTACACAATAGACATATAAAAAGAAACATACAAAAATAAATACGACACAACAGGCACTGTTTATTTCTAGGAAGAAATTTCTTACAGCAGACCTAACAAGAGAGATTGGTTTTTTTAATGTGACTGTATCGAGGCAGGTCAATATTGGATAACTTTAAATTAGCGAAAATTAAGGAAGTGAAACAGTCTACTATCCCTAATAAAACTCCTTCTTATCGTGTAGGTTTAGTCAAGTATGTGGCGTGGCGAACTTGTCTTACTCTAGTGTCAGAGTTTTCAAACCGCACAATGGCCTCTGACTTGGTTTTACCGACTGTAGTTAATCGACAGCAGCCGGGACCGACAGCTTAACGTGCCCTCCGAAGCACGGAAACGCTCGTGATAAATTGCCACTTTTGGTCACCTCTCAGGTTCCCTGCCTCTGTGCACGTTGCTTAACCTCACTGACCCCAATATAACTTATGTGGTCAGCTGATTGCGTTTGTATGGGAAGTCGAAAAAAAAAGTAATATAGGTTCCTTGGGAAAAGTTCTTCAGTTTCATGGAGATAAAACAAACTAAAGTAGTGTTTTTCAATCTATTTGAATTCGCGACCCCTTTTGGAAGTTCAAAAGTTCTGGCGACCCTAAAAGACCCCTTTAGGCTAAATCTTCGAACTACTTCGGAAACGTAATAAGTCAAAGAGTTTGCTGTGGGGTAGACGCAGAAGGTGGCGGGAGGCATTATTACACAGGCACTGCCTTTTCACTGAAATTGTCTTGCTGTAGTGTAACATTTACAAATTATTGTCTTTTTATTTTACCTGCGACCTGCCTCCACCTGGGGGTCGCGACCCACACTTTGAAAAACATTGCCCTAAAGTTTTGAATTGTCCTCAGGTCTAAGATTTCATTTCCTTGTTTGACCCGAGGAGAAAACTTGCAAGAGAAAACTTAATCATTACACTTATTCAGAAATAATAGTAACGTACATAGACTATTTGAAATTAAGCTCGACTATTATGCAAAACGGTTTGTCACATATGTTAATTCCCTTACTTAGCATTTAATTAATATCAAAGTTCGTATTAAATCGCATTACAGTCCATTAACATGACATCGAGCATAATTGAAGACCTTTTGGTCTTGCTTGACTCTACAATACAAATTATGATACATAAAATAAAGGCCACACATTCAAAGGCCTATTACTTTGCTTTCTATTGTATAGTAAGTCCTTTGGGACATATAGAATGACAGACACGTATTGTGGAGGCTCCACAGGTAGATCTGTTACCACTTGATGCACTGCCTACCCCATCAATACAATGATACCTACAATCAGTTCTACCTATAGAACGACTTGAAGCCACTGTTGACTAAAATATGTTTGAGGGTAATTTAAATGAAAAGAAAATGTTAGAGGAAATATGAATGAAACCGTGTTGTGATCGGTTGAGAATAACACCACACCATCTCTTTCCGTGGGTGTCGTAAGAGGCGACTAAGGAAACACAAATGAGACCTGCCTCCTAGTAATCCATCTCAGGCAACGACACTTCATTTTTTTTCTGAATCTGAGGTGTCGTCCTATGGTCTCATGCGGTGTGGTAGGCTCTGTAAAGGGCCGTCTGGTTCGCGACCACCCTCCTACCGAAGTCCGACGCCAAACAGCTTGCTGTGTTCCGTCGGTGTATGGGAGTACCAGTGCCTTTATAGGCATCGTCGACCTCATCTTTGACCTTTATGGTTGAGGTCAAGAGTTAACCCATCTTATAATATAAAAAAAATCAGCTTTTCGCCTACAATACAGCTAATACCAAACATTCCACTTACTGCCATCTACATTATATCTGGGAAGAGTTAGCAACTGAAACATTCAATGTTTTTCGTTCACTCCTAATCAGTCGTGGAAGCTGCTAACCCCGATAAAGTTTTTTTTTATGAACTTTTATTTATTGAGGGTTGTATGAAATGCCACCCTCATCATGACACTCATAAATATAATAAATTCATCCCTATCCTTTAATTTTTTTGTATATGTATAAATAGATAAGCATCTTGGCCAAATTAGATTCTGGAAGGGCCAAAATGCTTTTTACCATGTTGATATTGGGGCATAGGGATAATATAAGTATACACATATGTGTATGTATATACTTATGAGAAACGTAAGTATTTATATATAATATACTTATGTTTTCTCAACACACATGACACGTACAAAGTAGGTGTATCACAAAATCAAGTCACATTCAAGTCATGTACTGCGTACGCGACCTACGCTGGTTTAGCAAAACGATCTATAAAGTGAATCATCAAAAGTGGTCCACATTAAATTGTCCAGTTATTACGTGTTACAACATCGGCGCCGGCGCAACCGTTTGACACGAAACCTCCTGGTTACGTCATCATAAAGATTTTAGTTTTCATGAAGGGTTATTGCATACGAAAACAAAGAATTCCAGTGAGCACTACTTTTATTAGAGATTTTTATTGCTGTTTTTAAACCCCGATAAAAAAAGAGGATTATTATAAGTTAGACGTGTTTGTCTGTGTATCTATTTGTGGCAGGGAAAACAGCGTGAGGAAACCTGCAATCTCAGGAGATTTGTATTACCAAAGTCAAAGTCAAAAATGGCTTTATTTCATAGAACATACAGAATGTTGCTTAAAATTATGTTAAAATAGTGAATTACACTAGCATTTTTAACTTTGCGCCTATTCGCAAAGGTACAGTCGTCCTCAGAAAAAAATAGGCAAGAAACTCCGAGGGTCGCTCTTTTTAACTCAATCATACAAATTTCCTTATTTCTAATTTTAATTGACTTAATATCTGAATAACTCTGGAGCTGAGCAGTTTATTCCCATGGTTGCTTGTCTAACAGATAATCAGAAATTCTATAATAGCTCTGATTATCGTGATCCAATCTGGTGAGGTTCACCTGTTAGCAGGGTCGCAGAGGTCAGGTAGTAGTCGCTCCACTGTAAGTAATGACTTTGACCTGCCAAATCCTGAATTATGGTCATGGGTACCCCGAATAAGAAAATAGACTAAGGAAGAAGAAGAGTTTTCTGCTTTGCGGCCCTTTATGGAAGCAAAACACTTAAAGTTTCTAGCAAATAAAATCAAAAATAAATTAACAAATTAACTTCCATAGCTTTTGCTTCGGGAAATTATAATCGCTGGGTACTTTGTGAACTGCCTCAACTTTTTTCAGATTGACCGACTTTTTTTTACAATATTAATGCAACCTGATCGAAGTAAAAAAACCTAACAGAAAACCTAACCTAACAAAACCTAATTTCATTCAGGTGGCAATTAGTTTCGCGGAATCGTTGTTTTACTGAGAAAATTGTAAAGTCGCGGGTGATTATAATTTCACCAGTGAAATGGTAACACTATGGTATTTACCCTACTCCGTCCCTAAAACTTATACTACCTAGAATCCCTTTCATTTACCCACCTAGTCTCTATCTATTGCTATAATCAAGGTACATATTTCTCCTACACTTTCACTAACTATCACTAGTTTGATTAGTCGTTTATACTGTACTGTATGCTGTTTAGGGATATATATCATAAATAGATTGTAAAGGATATATATCTCGGATATATATCTTTTAATACCGTGTGGTGATCGGTTGAGAATAACACCACCCCAACTCTTTCCGTGGGTGTCGTAAGAGGCGACTAAGGAAACACAAATGAGACCTGCCTCCTAGTAATCCATCCCAGGCAACGACACTTCATTTTTTTCTGAATCTGAGGTGTCGTCCTATGGTCTCATGCGGTGTGGTAGGCTCTGTAAAGGGCCGTCTGGTTCGCGACCACCTTCCTACCGAAGTCCGACGCCAAACAGCTTGCTGTGTTCCGTCGGTGCGTGGGAGTACCAGTGCCTTTATAGGCATTTTCTGGGTTAACTCGCTCCATCATCGACCTCTTCTTTGACCTTATGGTCAAGATTGAGGTCAAGGGTTAACCCATCTTGTAATAAATAATAAATAAAAACGTTTATAAGTCTGTATAAAAAATTGCAATTAAAAAATTTTCCCGTACTTACAAAAGTCAAAAATAGCTTTATTTCACAGAACATTTAGAATGTTATTTAAAATAAGTCAAAATAGTGACTTACATCAGCATTTTTAACTTTGCGCCTGTTCAAAAAGGTGGAATTCTTCTTCTCAAAGAAGAATAGGCAAGAAACTCTGAGGCAAAAAGCTCTTTTAGTACAAGGGTTCTATAGTAGATTTTACAACAAGTGCACAAAACGAGTAAAAATGGTTTTGTGGACGAGTTATAAACTCTGCTTTTCACTTCGATTGCGAGGTAATAATAAAATAACATATAATAACAAATTTTATCTTTAAACTTCTGATTATTTTGGCTGTATGGAGTTTTCTATGCCTTACTATAGACCCATTTATGAGTAGATCACTTTGTGCACTAGAGCACAAAATGCGATTTTGTGCAGCCTATAGTAGATCGTTTTGTGCTCTAGAACACAAAAATCGATTTTGTGCAGCCTACGATTTAGTGCAGCCTATAGTAGATCGTTTTGTGCTCTAGAACATAAAAATAGATTTTGTGCAGCCTATAAGCGGCACAAACAAGCACTTTCCGAGCATGAGTAGTGAAAAAATATTTTATAACATAAGCAAAGAACTAGGAAATATTTACAAAATTTCCTTAGGAACGAAGACCCGGGCATCCTCTAGTCAAACATGAAGACGATGTTTCAATAAATTACGGTATCAAGAATAATAAAACAAGCCAAATATCAATTTGACGCTAAAATATTATTTGTTTAATAACGATCTAATGACACCCACTTTGTCTGCTCTTGAAAAACCTAACATAACATTATTTAATATTTTGAAAACGGTGTCTATTGGTATAAAATATTTATTCATGTCATGTCAAATGAAATAGGACTACCAAATGAGAATACAAATGCTGTTAAAATGAAATGCAAGGTGCAGCGTGGGATGAAGAGCATTGACGAATATTCTCGTGGGCGTACTATTTTTATGATATACATATACTAGCTTTTTCCCGGGGTTTCCTTTGCGCAAAGAATTTCATTCTCTAAATCTTTTGTTTTCAAAAAATCGCGAAACACGTGTCCGTTTATTTGCTTCGAGGTATATATATCCTCGTCAAGTTTTGAGTCAAAATGTCAAATAAAATTGTTTTCTCCATACAAACTTTGAGCCCTCGTTTCACCCCCTTAGAGGGTGAGTTTCAAAAAATCCATTCTTAGTGCTCCCCTAGACCTCATATGAAACCTACTTGCCAAATTTGGAATCTCTAGACCCAGCGGTTTGGGCTGTACGTTGATATGTCAGTTAGTCAGTTTAAAAAAAATATATTTAAAGAAGAAGAAGATAGAAGAAGAAAGATAGAAGATATGTCAAATAAGTTATTGTTATGTTTCTTACTGTGTAAAATAAAAATACGTTTTATTTCAGTATATCTTTTACAATATATTTGCTGGGGCTAAAATGCAGTTGAAAATATTCTGTGACTTCAAATTTTAAAAAAAATTGCCTCTCCACACAACTTAGCGGTCACATGAGAGGAAGACATGTTTTTTGGGAATTTCGGAATTGCGAGAGCGCTGGTAAATTGTGAGGTATGAGATAATAATGACATTAACTAAAGAGTATTTAGTAAATTAATCGTATATACGATTCAAAACATATAAGACAAGCCTGAAAAGACATTGCATAACACATAGACATTATAAAAAAGTTTTCATAGCTAACATGTCCCTTAGTAGAAGTGGTTCACTTTCATAAAGAGAATTTAGTTTCGCTACTTAATTTTAGTCTTATATCATCGGACCTTTGCAGCTCTAGCACGATAACGACAACTTTGAAACTTCACTTTGATTGCGCGAGGGTCCGCGCAAAGGCTTGCTCGCCCTATGGCGTTGTCAATGTTGACATTTTGACATAGGACCGCAGTGTTGTCGCGGCGCTGTCCCTATCATACTCGGCCTGCCGATATGTGAATTAATTCAGAAATAGAAAAATGTTTCCGACTATTTTAACCATTCTTTTTTTACCTATCCATAAGCCGTTTTAAGCTTGACAGCTTATTACTCACATATAAAATAACTAATTGGTGTAAAAAAAATCAAAGATTCATAATTGGCATAATGTATTTAAATACGCTTCTAACGTAGATTATATAATTATCTTTAGCATATTCTAAATTATTGCCGTTTTTCTTTTCCTGTCTCGTCATTAGTGTAGATAGTAATTTGCGATGTTTTTTTCTATAAAAGTTGTTAAGTAAAGGCCTTTGACTTATTATAATGTTATTTTACTTTAAATCAGCCAGCAAAAAGCTGTTTTTTTCGCACATTAACAAGTTAGAAACAACTAATTGTTCAATAAAATGAAAAAAAAGGATCGTGCAATGTGCAAGGAGCCGTTTATAGTTGTGTCTACGTAAACTTATTAAAAAATTCAGGGTAGGGTAAGACAATAATTTAAAAAAATAAAATAAAAAGGGCTATTATAGAATTTCTGATTAATCTGTTAGCCAAGCAACAATGGGGATAAATTGCACAGTCCCAAAGTTATTCAGATATAAAATTAGAAATAAGGAAAATATGAATATGAGCTGAAAAGAGTGGTCCTCGGAGTTTCTTTTCTATTCTTCTCCCGAGGAAGACTGCACCTTTGCGAATAGGCGCAAAGTCAAAACGCTAATGTTATTTAAGTAACATTCTAAATTTTATATGAAATAAACCTATTTTTGATATAAAATAAAAAAAATCAAAGTCAAAAATAACTCACGTTATAAAAATGACAGTAACAGGTAGTGATAATAGTCGGCCGTCCGTCAATCATAGACTTAAAGAGTAGTCACCTCGTGACGGAACGTGACTGAATTGTATCATGATTATCCTATTTTTCTCCCGATACAGTCACAATGCAGCAAAACTCTCGCGTCCCCATTACTGACTTTTACAGTATGCCTGAGAAGAGTTGGCAGCTGGTACAGTCTAAGTTTTTCTTTCACTCCCAGTCCAGCGTAGCTGACAACCTCTCACCACTAGACATCATGTTTCATCTGATAACCCTCAGAATGATATTTCAAGAGTGGCATTAAGTGGTTCTGAACCACTGATGCTCTGTCTGTCCCGTATGGGATTATGGGCGTGAGCGTATGTATGTTCTTTTTTATTATTTTTATTATAAGATGGGTTAACTCTTGGCCTCAATCTTGACCATAAAGGTCAAAGATGAGATCGACGATGGAGCGAGTTAATCCAGAAAATACCTATAAAGGCACTGGTACTCCCACGCACCGAAAGAACACAGCAAGCTGTTTGGGGTCGGACTTCGGTAGGAGGGTAGTCGCGAACCAGACGGCCCTTTACAGAGCCTACCACACCGCATGAGACCATAAGACGACACCTCAGATTCAGAAAAAATGAAGTGTCGTTGCCTGGGATGGATTACTAGGAGGCAGGTCTTATTTGTGTTTCATTAGTCGCTTTACGACACCCACGGAAAGAGGGGGTGGTGCTATTCTCAACCGATCACTACACGGCCTAGATGCTCTGCCTACCCCGTATGGGATTATAGGCGTGAGCGTATATATGTACTTATATGTCACAATGTAGCTAAATACATTAGCGTACAAAATTACCTAGTACCATCAAACATAAAGCAATATTCGGCCATGATATCACACTGATGCAATAGCAATCACATAACAGCAAATGATAGCGTGCTGCCCCAAAAATGTAACGATGATGGCGAGCGGCCACCGCAGCCTAGTATGAAAGTGTTGGAATCTGCAAACCACATAAATTACTAACAGCTTTTACTTACACAGTCGGTACACGGTGAGGTTTACACTAGGTAGTCTATTTTTACGCGACTTTTAAAAAGAAGGAGGTTCTAATGTTCAACTACATATTTTTTTAAATGTATGTTTACCGATGTCTCCGCAATTGGTGGACCAATTTTTGAAATTCTTTTTTGTTGAAAAATGTATCCAGAGGTGGTCTTATTGTTACGAAGTCAGGATCTGATGATAGAATCCCAGGAAAATTGAGGGAAATCCTCGAATTCAATAGGCACTTATAGGTAATGTTTCTCATGTACTTTCTATTATTTACACTAAAATGGAAAAGTTAATAAACTTTTCTTCAAAAAAAAACGAAAAATAAAGACAAAATCACTTAATGTAATACGTAGTACCTACTGATCTGTTTGAAGTCATTGCCAAGCCAAATAAGTTTAAAAGACCGCCTTCGCACCGACTTCAAACAGATTATTAGTTACTACGTAGGACATTAAATGATATTTTCTTTAATGTCTTTATATAACGATCCTTTAAAGTATCTGATGTCAGTGCATCTCTTTCTTACTCTGTACAGATGACAGAGACATGTAGTAATGATTATCGGTCATATGTCGGTCGTAAAGTTACAGAATAGACATCAAATCAAATATCTTTATTCGCTGTAATTTGGGTTTTATAGTTGTCAATTTTACATTATTTTGTTCGCACATTCAAGCTGTCACCAGAATGCAAAATGGAACAGTGCAGTCTAATTGTTGGGGCCTTTTTATAATTCGAACGGCACGGCACGGTACTTAAAAATTTGAATTATCATTGCCCTCTATGTTCTCAGCTTTTAGTAGTGCAATTTTGCCGTGTCGTTTTCAAATTATAAAAAGGCATATAAGTAGGTGTGGTCGAAGATCTATTCCATTCTGTTGAAATGAAGCTGCATTTATCAAAAATCTATTATTTTTTAATGGATTGCATTACTTTCGGGTAGAAAGCATTACGACATCAAATCATAGAACTTCATTAAAAAGATTTTAAAGCATCAAGTATCTAACATGTGAATCTCGTCATACTCTTGACTGTAATTCAGTCCACATGAAACCGGTTTAGTACCAGGCGCGAGTGGAAGAACTGGACGATAGTAGGTTCGAGTCCATTTTTTGCCGTTCACCTGTTAGAGGCGCGGCCTTGCCTCCGCCAGTCAGTTGATCTGATTCGGTCAAATACCCCGCGGCAGGGTTGCTGTCAGATGCTCTGTTAGATTTGTTTACAAACATTCTTATGAATTGGAAGATATACATGACGAGAGCTTTTTTCGATTACGTGACATTATTCTGGCTAGATACGAGTAATCTATACTAATATTATAAAGAGGAAAGATTTGTTTGTTTGTGTTTTTGTATTTACTCTGAAGTCTTTATAGCGGATGGACTTCACCAGCAGCTCTTTTCCTCGACCCCTTTATATATTACACGCCAAGTATAGTCTCCTATTTCCTAATACGCTAGCTACGATGTTAGTATTCGGGTTGGCTCCACTTTATTCAATATTGACTTTCGCGATTTTAATACATAATTTCATACTAAAACGGGTCTAAATTCGCATAACAAAGGTAGAAACATTATATATACGCAAATTTAGACCAGTTTTAGTTTACAATCTTGTATTTTCACTCTCTTCTAGGAGGCTCGTGCTTTTCAGTGAGGACGTGCCCTTCAGTGGGGATATGGGCTGATAAAATTGTTAATGTATTTTGTATTTGTTGTAGTTAAGGTTGATAAAAATTAGTTACTTTATTTATAAACTGCTCTGATAAACTGTTCGAACGGAAGATTTTAATTCATTCGATTTATTAAATTATATATATATATATTCACGAAAGGTCTGTTGCCCGCCCCTGATTACAACCTAATCATAAACCGCTATTAACTTCCATTTCACTTTTAATTTCAGATTGCACCAGTTCTCTTTATCATCCTCGCCGTGGGAGCCGAGAAGAAAATTGAGCTACAAGACATAGAAGAAGATAACCTCAAAAGCGAGAAAGAAAAAGAATTAGACAAGGAAGAAGGCAGACATTCTACTGCACCATCAGGGGCCGGTACTTTAATGCCTCTGGATTTCTTCAAGAATGGTCTTCTGCAATATTTTCAAAGTGCAGCTCCATCCCAGCAGCCGAGATACGTCCAGCAGTATGCAGTTACTGAGCCTCCTGAACGACCAGCACCTACTCAAGCTGTTAAGCCAGAATATGGAGCTCCACCACCGCAGCAGGCGATGGTTGGGTACCTCTCGAATGTACCGATGCAGATATATCTAGTCCCTCAGTATCACACCGAGCAGGAGCAACCGACTCCTCAACCAGTACAGTATTCCCAGCACGTTGCTCCATACCCTCAAGATGCATTGCAACACAATTATATTGAAGTGCCAGCATACGTCACCCCTTCAGGAAAAGCATATCTTCCGCCCTACCAACAACAACTGTACGTGACTTATGCTCAACCATCGGTAGCTGCACCACAGAGTACAGTAAGCCCTGTGATCTACCAGATGCCTCTAGTCCATTATCCTACAGCGATAGTTGCCCCTCCTACTAACAATCATCAATACATCCAGCACTATACAGAAACAAATTCCATAAACGAGGGTGATGAGAATGTGGAGCATCCAAAACAGTATCAGACTGAAGCACCGTATAAGCCAACTGGACCTGAGTATCCCCGGTATTATAACTCACGGGCTCCGATAAGAGGAGAACAGCATCATGGTGCTGTTTCTGAATTGCCTCCGCCAAATCCAGTCCTGCTAAAGAGTCCGCCAGCTCATCTTGCGCATCTTCCTAAAGTTTTACCATTGTACAGGCCGCAGAAACCGATTTATTCAGTTGGAGGGAATCTTTTGACTAGCTCTTATACTTCTCGGCCAAGCGAAGCGTACAGCTCGTCATTCAAAAGGCGACCAACATCATTACTTGACTCGTATATCCCATCTAGCTTGCAGATTGAATACCTAAAGAGGGGGTATACTAAAGACCCTCAATCAACCTATGAGGCGTTGTCTTCAGGTCGTCATTACCCGATTCCAAGGCAGTACGAGCGAGGGTTTCTTCCCAACCAGATGTACCACACGGCTGCTGGTGGTATTACTTATGGACACTATAAAAGAACGCCAAAAGGGGAAAAGGTTCAACAAAAGTAAATACGAAAGAATCTTTGAAAAAGTCAATTATAAAACATGACTTATTGCCAACTGACTCGGCAGTAAGCCAGACAAAGTTTGTCAGACAATTTTAGTGATTGTGATTCTTTGATTCGTTAGGTAGGTTTTAAGAATGTTGCAATGCTTTTTTAAATTTGATGGTCAAAATAATTGTAATTATTGA
The DNA here is from genome assembly GCA_949987775.1 of Aproaerema taeniolella. Taxonomy (NCBI): domain Eukaryota; kingdom Metazoa; phylum Arthropoda; class Insecta; order Lepidoptera; family Gelechiidae; genus Aproaerema; species Aproaerema taeniolella. The sequence continues at coordinate 1,651,822 of OX465259.1, read as the reverse complement.
AATCATTATTGTTATTTGTTTAATAAATTTTGACCACATAAGTAAAACAAAATGAGCTATTAGGAAGATAACAAAAGAAAATTTAATTTGTTGAATTCTAAAAGTACAAATAAAAATAGCGTGAGAAGTAACAAAATTGTGGGAGAAGGCAATAGCTTGTTAATATGGGACAAAATAAGTTTATTAGGTAAAATAAAAAGTCGGAACTGTTTGTCTTTCACAACGTAAATAACACTTGTGTAAAAATTTGATATTCTGCTTCATAAAATGTTCAAATACTCTATAGTAATTTACTACTGGTCACTTTCTTCGCGCTTGATAAAATGGCGTCCACGATTTCCGTGATTTCGCCAGTGTCAGAGTATTAAAATAGAGATTGGTGAAGTCGCCAACATCAAGGAAAGAAGTTTAAGGGTTGAAATACGTCAGAGCTCCACCCCATCTGTTTCCGTGGGTGTCGTAAGAGGCGACTAAGGAAATACAAATGAGACCTGCCTCTTAGTAATCCATCCCAGGCAACGACACTTAATTTTTTTCTGAATCTGAGGTGTCGTCCTATGGTCTCATGCGGTGTGGTAGGCTCTGTAAAGGAACGTCTGGTGCGCGACCACCCTTCTACCGAAGTCCGACGCCAAACAGCTTGCTGTGTTCCATCGGTGCGTGGGAGTACCAGTGCCTTTATAGGCATTTTCTGGGTTAACTCGCTCCATTGTCGACCTCATCTTTGACCTTTATGGTCAAGATGGAGGTCAAGAGTTAACCCATCTTATAATAAAAAAAGCCTCGTCCGTTGATCAACAGGGTGACGATGACGATTTTGGAGCACTAAGGTTATGACTCCACATACACGGAGGATCGTCTCAGTGTTTTTTTCCCATACAAACGGCGTCAATGGATTCCATCCCCTAATTGTCAACGGATCCCTGGGAAATTTTGGTATAGTATCAGAAACACCAAAACCTAGGTCCGTACGTTTTGGTTTTTGTGATATTTTTAGTAGACAAAAAGATATTTGAGACTAAAAGTCAGCATTTTTCGCCAATAAAATTCTCAACATTGAAGAGGTGACTGTTGAAAAACTAAGAACAATTTTGGAAAAAACAAAACGCTTGAACCTTTTTTATACGCTTAAGAATCGATAGAGACCAAAAACATATGATTTCATTAAGTTGTTGGGGTAGGAATCCATTGACGCCTAAACTCATAATTTTGGAAATAAAACTCGGCATTTCGCCGGAAAGCTGCAATTGTCCCTTTCGCACAAGTCTGAGGTGGGTGGTCGACATCGAGACAGCATGAAAAACAACTGAGACGCTAGTCCAAAATGAGACGCTCCTCTTAAAGGGTACTTATTTTGAATACACCTGACAACACCTCGGTTAGAATGATGAAAGTACTTAATTATGCCAGCAACCGCACGACATAAAAAGTATTTACTTATACAATAACGTATCGTTTTATAGTTAAAGTAAAACTTAACCAAGATCTTAACTTTGTTTCTTAGTTGTAAGAGTAGTTAACGTAAATCTTATTTATTAAGTCATAATTAACTTTTTAAAATTGCAATGAGGCTCAGCGCAGTGTTAAATTTGTTTTAATTCGAATGGTCAGTATTTTGTAATTATACATCTTGTTATTTATAATAAATGTTGTTAATAAAACTTTGCTGTTGATTTATTTCTGTACCTTCTTTAATTTGACATACATTTTTAAATTACTTATTACAATGTAGACTTTTAAAAAATATAGAGTAGAGCCCGAGTTTGCAACGCGACGATGCTACGCGACGTCTTGATTTTTTTGGAAGTGTTTGTTTTTTTTATTGAGTAAAAGCTAGATTTCAAGCTGTTAAAAATAATTGTTTTTAATTGAGTGTAAAAATTGCCTATTAAAGTAATAACGTGTTTCAAAAATACCCAAAAAAAGAAAATCCAAAATTTTTTTTTTTTTTATGAATTCGCAGCTCTATTTCAAATATGTCAAGTATGACATGTTACTTATATGAAAGTTTCATTTTGAAACATGTCAAACCGTGCAACTGATTACTTTAAAGTTACGGCCAATTCACTTTTTAATTGTGTTTTTTTTTCATTAGAATTTTTATGAAACATCTTGTCTACATTTCCACTCAACCATACTCAACACTCAAAGTTGATGGTAGTAATTAATTTGACAGCGTTTTGACAGCATCCGTGACAAAAACTGTCTCTTCTAGTCACTAAGCTAAACGAGACATGTGCCTTCGGTAATTACAGTTAGATATTACACGTTGTTACGTTTTATAAGAACATGGTTGTATTACGTAAAGGACAGTTACTTTGAAAGGCTTGATTCGTGAAGGCTTACACTAAAAGGCATGAAATTATTTATGAGCTGGACGTTTTGATGTTCCAAAGCTAGTCTTTTAGTCAAAATAATCTTTTGTGCCAAGCCAGACAGGCACTTACGCTATAGTAGTAAAAAAAAATCGTGTATGAAATTTGGTAGAGTGAATGTTCAATTGGTAGAGTGAATGTTCAATTGGCTACTTTTCTTCGTTCTCGGAGAACTAAACTAAAATATGATAAATTCAGTTTTTTTAAAACGCTTATCCGTTTTAAAACGCGTTTTAGGGAAAGAAACATTGCACGATAACTCAGTTATTTAGAGCACCAGGAGATCTAATCCTAGGGTCATAGGTTCAATTCCCATTAGTGCCGAATATTTTTCTTAAAATAAATTAGTAAGGACAAAAAAGAAAATTCCAGTAAAGTCTATTTTAGCTTTATTTCATTCAACATTCAGGTTGTTACTTAAAATAAGTCAAAGTAGTGAATTACATTAAAGCAGTGTTTTTCAAACTGTGGGTCGCGACCCCCAGGGGGGTCGTAAAGCCATACTCGGGGGGTCGCAGGTGCCTGTATGGTTATGCCTTCCGCGTGTACCCCTCGGCAAACACTTTTATTATGTGTTTTAAAATCTCCGAAGTAGTACATAGATTCAGCCTTAAAGGGTCTTAGGGACCTTAGGGGGTCGCTAGAACTTTTTATGATCCAAAGGGGTCGCAAATTCAAAAAGATTGAAAAATACTGCATTAAAGAATAAAGTAGCAATGGTGTAGTAAAATATTTTTAAGTGAAATACAAAATATGTATCGCTGTTAGTGTACCTTAAGTAAATAAATAAATAAATAAATAAATAAGTAGCCTATAATGCTCTTATTTTCATAGGTATCGATGCATGATGCCAATAACGCAAAATACCAAGACATAACTTTGGTCTCTGGGGAAGACTGCACCTTTGCGAATATGCGTAGAGTCAGTAGGGTTAATATAACGAATGCGTATGTATGTATTTAAATCCTTTACTGTTTGTTTGTATGTATTTCGTGTAATCTTGACTTGTTTTTAGTGGCATCCTGAATGTCCTTTAAAATAAAGATTTTTTTATTCTATTCTATATTATTGCGTATTTTTTTTATTCTTTATGTTATGTTGAAATTATGACATTTATAACGAAACAACACTATCGTATACTCTTCATTGCACACCAAAAACAAAGTATGTCAAACGCCACTTATCTAGGTAATAGTGTACAATGCGGCAGCCTTATTGTTGTAGAGCATTTGAATCCAAGTTATTGTAGGATATGTTACACAGGTTGATTCCTAGTATGGACTCAAGTCCCTCACGAAGGTTTTTAAAATAATGTAAGTATTTTTGTATGTCTAGTCAATTTCAGTATGTATGAGTAGTTCATCTTTGTGACGGAAAATAAATACTTTTATTATTACTACTAGCATTCCGCCCGGGACTTCGTTCCCGTGGGAATTCGGGAAAATTATGTAGCCTATGTCCATCGGGGATAATATAGCTTTCTAATGGTGAAACAATTTTTTAAATCGGTCTAGTAGTTTCGGAGCCTGTTTAATGCAAACAAACAATCAAATCTTTCCTCTTTATAATATTGGTATAAGTATAGATTTAAAAATGATTGTTGGTTTTTTTGCATTGAAAAGGCTCCAAAACTACTGGACCGATTTGAAAAATTCTTTCACCATTAGAATGATACATTATCCCTGAGTAACATTGGCTACATAACTTTTCCAAATTCCCCCGGGAATTAAGTCCCGGGTGGAATTATATAATTTATAGACAGAAATTTGTATTCGTGGGCATTCGGAAAATCGATATTCGCCGAGACACAATAAGAAAACGAAGAAAATATAAGCATTGCACTTTAATTAATTCGACAAGACTTTCCCCTACCTTTTGTTTGCGTTAGTACCTATAAATCCTAAAACAATGGATTCGGTTCTAGAATCTAGATCTATGCTTGTAGCTTGTATAGAAAAAGTGAAAGACTTCAGGCTAGCTTGGAAGAGTTCCGGCGTTTTGGTCACGAGCCAGAGATCTAAACTACAGGGAGAGTGGTACGGAGCGGATTAAAATTAGCCGAGGAATAACTACACCAAAAAATCCTACAATGCTCTGCATGTCCAGTACAATAATACTTTCAGGAGTTTGTTGGGGCTACACTGGCGCTGCAGTGCGTCTGGGATGTTTGTGGACCACAGTACAGATGGTTAGTCAAGGGGTTCGCTGTCATCTGGAAACTTAAGCAGGGGTTCGTGGAGCTAAAAGTTTGAGAAACTCTGCTTTAGAGGGATTTCTTCCAGCTAGCCCTTGAGAGAAACCCGTGGTTGTCTAGAACGGATCGACCAAGAGGAGAAATTTCCTAAAATAAAATTTAAAAAAAAACAATAGAAATAATTGTTACTACTAAAAAACTCTTTATGTGCTTTATGTCGTAATTTATACTACATATTTATTAGCTTTCCGCCTAAGACTTCGTTCACGTTAAAACGTAGCCTATCATGTTATAACACTGTGCAAAATATCATGTCGATCTCTTAGTCCTTGCTCTTTCACAGTTATAACATTAAATAAGGAAGTTCAGAAAATCGTTTCTAATTTTTTTACCAGCATAAATACCAGCCTATACGTCCCCACCGTGGGGCAGGGGCCTCCCTTCGAAATACGAAGGGATATAGGCCTAGTCCACTACGCTGGCACAATGCAGGTTGGTAGACCGCTTGTCTTTCAAAAATGAATAATAATAATATTTTAATTATTTATTTTAAATGATTTTGATAGCTTAATTGGTACAAATGTGATTTGCATCACTCCATTTAGTTTATATCTCCGTGGTCAAAAGCCATCGGTCAGTGTGGTTAGCTCTAAATGAGTTAGTCTGGAGGCGTTTCTCTGTCTGTCTGTTCCTTGTTAGTCTTGTTGGAATTATTCAACTGTTTGCTAATATCGCTGGTCGCGAGTATACAATTATGTGGGTACAAAGTTACAACATTAGGCAATTTATAAATTACTACAGAATGCTTGTAGATATCAGTAGAAGAGTCTGTTCAATGAACAAATATTTTCCTTATTATAGAAGTATTATAGAATTATAGGAGACTCAAGTCTTGATCTATACTTAAATATTGATTGTCTCTTTCTCTCACTATCAAAATGACAAAGACGACTCTGCTACTCAAATATAGATCAGAGTCTGAGTCACGTTCTGTGATACGGACCATAGAATTTTCATAATCTTTATTTATGATTTACGACACTTATTCGACACAAAGAAAAACTTAAAATGTGCCAGCTGCCAACATTTCCCAGGGATCCTGTACCCAGTGAGTGAAACGCAAAGTTTTGGCAGTATCGTGGGCAAAAGGCTGACTACCTATCACTACTATACTCATATTCCATTTAATGATCCTCAGAATGTATCAGAAGAACCACGTGACGTTCTGCCTACCCTGATAGAGATTATAGGCGTGATTGTATGACGTGTACAAAGTTGAATATGATATGAAAATAAAATCTTGAGTCGCAACGAAGAAATAAGTAAGTATTATTTTAAGTTCTTTAATTATTTAATAACAAGAGGAGGCCTTTGCCCTCCAGGCTAATAAAAATAAAAGGCTAATAAAGGCTAATAAAGGCTAATAACAAAAAAATACGTGGACAGGTGACTGAATGGAATTACCATTATGTTATTATTTATTCTAATGTTACCACAATTATTATGGACATATGATGGCAATCGCTACACAACATTAATGACTCGACCTGCCAAATTCTGGATCGTGGTCATACGTGCCCCGAAAAAAAACACAGAACAGAGCTTGGAAGAAAAAAAAAACGTGATCTAAGATAAAACGATCCCCGGACAGGAAAAAAAACTGCAAGTGTGAGCTTTTCGATAAACTCTCTTCCTGCCACCTATCGAGTAATCTTTGAACTAAAACTTAAGCTGTATCTAGCAATGTCTTCACATGAAGTATGAAGCTTTCACCGCTCCGCAGGCCGTACTCACTTGATAGTTCTACTAACTCTTGAGAGATGGCAGCACTATACGTGTGTTTTGACAAGTATTTGCAAGATAGATTTTGGTCGTGATTCCCTTCTTTTACTGTAGATGGCGTTGGTTGGAGATTTTCATATCATCTATTAGACAAAAATGATGTTACGTATCTTATAGCCCACACTAGGTTTACTGTAGTCGTAAATTGACTGTAAAACACGTGTTTAATAACGGACTACAAAAAAAAATATTGAAGGAAGAGTTCGTTGATGTCTTTTGTATGGAGATGTAGTTTCGTAGACATTCGTAGTTATTGTGCTATATGTTTATATTTTATAGCCATTACCTCTTTAATTTCTTAATTTACGGCTTTCAAGTTGTGACGTTTTGTCGTGGAAAAGTACCTCTTCAACACTCGAATTAAAGTCCGAAATTATCACGTCGATTCTTATGTTTCTCTGTGAATGAAGGAAGAAGAAACAAATTAAGGGTTTTGTCTCGATACTTTTACAGTTATCCATCGTGATCATTGCCAATCTTGCTATAACTCTAAGTTCTGACGGAAGATCAGTGCTGTAGACTTCGTCAACAGCATTATTCTGAGCAGTCTCTTCACTCCTATGGCACTCACTCTCGTGTTGACTGTTTGTAAATGTGTATTTAATTGTGTCACTTTGTGACACAAAGAAATGCGTCTCTGTAACAAAAAAAAAATATATACACATATATATAAACTAGCATCCCGCTCGGGACTTCGTTCCCGTGAGAGTTCGGAAAAATTATGTAGCCTATGTTACTTAGGGATAATGTAGCATCCTAACGGTGAAAGAATTTTTTAAATCGGCCCAGTACTTTTTGAGCCTATTCATTACAAACATACAACCATACAAAAATAGGTACAAATCTTTCCTCTTTATAATATTAGTGTAGATTAAAAATCGGTGCTTTGAAGGTTTTACAGTAAGTTTGCCAGGCGTTTGATAGAAATTATTTACCGAACTTAATTAGTCGTTTTTATGTTCGACCACATATATATATATACTATTTTATTAGTCTTTCTAGACATAAAATTGCATTTGCTTAATGAAGATGAAGTGTGACATATTAGTTTGAATTTGCAAACGGATATGCTGTATTAAAATAATAGAATTGCTAAAGTTGCGCAACAAAAGGCAATTTGCTAGAGATTGTAGTGTGTAACAAATAACTATCATTAGTTCTAAGCTCTTGTTTTACGACATAATACTAACACATATGTGTAGGTATTTTTAAACTTCGAAAAAAAGAGTGGTTGTAAATTTAACGTGTGTATAATCGTGATCTGTCTGTGGCGTCGTAGCTTCTAAATGAATGGACCAATTTGAATGCAGTTTTTTTGGTTAAAAAGCTGACGTAATCAAGATGGTTTTTGGCTATATTTGGTTTAAATTGGTTCAGCCGTTTATGATTTATTAAGTGATGAATGTCGGGGGGAGGAAGGGTTTATTTTAAAGTTTCATACTTTTTGTTTTATATATCTATCTATCTAATATTACGGCGATTTCATCAACAGCTCGAGCACAATGGCGACAAACTCGCGCGGCGCGCCACTCGGATGACGCTGAAATTTCACTTTGATTGCGCGAGGGTTGCTCGCCCCTCGCCCACTGGCGTTGTCAATAATGACATTTTGACATAGGACCGCGGCGCATAACGGGCGTTATCACCATCGTACTCGATCTGCTGATGATAATCTCAGTGTTATGTAAACCGACTAAAATGCGTTGACAGTGAGATCGAGCGCTCATTAGAAATGCAATGAAAACGCGCGCCGGCCGGTTATTACACCCGAATTCATCTTGCATGGATAGCTGGGTACGGGTATCTGCAGACTTTATATAAGTAATTTTGTGTTTTTATTATTATGTGGTGGGTTAACTCTTGACCGCAATCTTGAGCAAGGTCATAGATGAGGTCGGCGATGGAGCGAGTTAACTCAGAAAATGCCATTAAGGCACTCCCACGCACCGACGGAACACAGCAAGCTGTTTGGCATCGGATTTCGGTATGAAGGTACCGTAGTCGCGAACTGAAGGCCTTTTACAGAGCTTACCACACCACATGAGACCATTGGACGACACCGCAAACTCGAAACAAATTGAGGTGTCGTTGCCTAGAATGGATCAATTAGGAGGCAGGTCTCAGTCGCTTTGTACCTGTGTCATCTTCTTCTTCTTATCGTGTAGGTATAGTCAAGTGTGTGGCGAACCTGTCATACATCACGCTCATACCGCAAAGAAGCAAATCATCTGAAAACTAGAGTAATAAACGAGCCAATCTTATTCACATCGGTTTTTCAAAAACGTTTTGATGAAATTCACAGGTCAGGAGCAGTTTGAGTCAAACAGTACATTTATCATACAATTAATTAAATTTGCCATTGTGCGGTTTGAAAATTCTGACACCAGGCTTAGCCAAGTTCGCTACATACTTGACTATACCTACACGATAAGAATAAGAAGAAGAAATTAAAAAAATACTCTTTTTTTGGCTTTTTTTGGCTAAAATAAGGGGGCCCGTGCCCCTCGTTGGGGACGTTTATCTTTACCAGGTAGAGGTAATAATTTACGTAATAGAAAAACATTATGAGACTTACTATCTTGCTATGCAACTTGCTCCTGCACTATGTTTTATGACCGGAACGTTGTTAAAAATAAATGTATAATTAAAAATTATACTTTGGCAAACTGGAGAAAAATGTATGAAAGAAACACTTGATGCCAATGAGGTACTATAATAAGCACTTTATATTTCTTTTTTTACTAGCCTATAGTCATCCCCACCAAGGGGCCTTTGAAACAAGAAGGGGATTTATGCCATAGTCTATCATGCTGGCCCAGGATTGGTGGGCCGCACGCCGACCGAAAACGGATTTTCTCAGTCGTGCGGGTTTCATCACGATGTTTTCCTCCAATGCTGAGCAAGTGATAATTAATGGAAATTCCATAAATAAATCCGAAAAGTTGAATTTAGTGACACAGGCCCACACCAAGATCTCAACCGATCAGTGAGGCAACGTACGCAGAGGCAAGGAACCTGATGGATGACCAAAGTGGCAACTTACCTACCACGAGCGTTTCCGTGCTTCGGAGGGCACGTTAAGCTGTCGGTCCCGGCTGTTGTCGATTGACCACAGTTGTTAAAACCAAGTCAGAGGCCATTGTGCGGTTTAAAAACTGACACCAGGGTTAGCCAAGTTCGTCAGTTCGCCACACACTTGTCCTACACGATACGAAGATGAACGACCAGGATTTATACCTGCTACCTTTCGGTAACAAGTCTGGCTCATTACTAACTATACTATCACCACTTTTTTTGGGCAGTCACTTTATAATTATCAATATCTATACTAATATTATAAAGAGGAAAGATTTTATTGTTTGTTTGTTTGCATTGAATAGACTCCGCAACTCCTGGACCGATTTGAAAAATACTTTCACCATTAGAATCCTACATTATCCCCGATGAACATAGGCTACATAATTTTCCCGAATTCACACGGGAACGAAGTCCCGGGCGGAAAACTAGTGTTATAATATTTTCAAACACCAATGAAAACCACTGAATAAATAAAGCAAATATCAAAACAGGGACATGTACCTTATTTTCATTTCCTTGCTCGATTGTATTATTGTAGCTTATTTCAGTTCCACCATTTTTATTCTTCTTATTAGATAGAGCTTAGTCTGTTGCTAGCCTAACTACCAAACCACGAGATGAAGACTCGTTAGAAAAAAGTGAAAATTATACGGAGTATCGACTTCAGTGGTAATCATACTACGTGCGGTAATAAACGCCACACACTCAAAGGCCTACACTGACATCATATAACATAGAACACATATCCTTTTGGACATAAAGATACAAATACCCAGACCCGACAATAAACATCTGCTTGGTTGCGCTGCCGGCCTGCATTGCTAACATAAACATGTGAAATAATTTGTAATGTCGATTTCGTTCTGAACAAGAGGACGGATGGACGCGAGAGGAGAAATCATCTCTTGAGTCTATGTTACCTATGCAGGAATGGTGAAATGTTTGCGTCATACACATAAAAAAAAATGAATCTTGTGGAGCCACGTATTATTAATTTATTATTGTGTAAATGAGTATCAAATTGACAACCCTATGTAGATGGAACAATATTTATAACCCCCACAAAAAGAAGCGTGACAATAAGTGTGACGTCTATGTATCTGTGTATCTGTTTGTGGCATCGTAGCTCCTAAACGAAAGGACCGATTTCGATGTATTTTTTGTTTGAAAGCTGACGAAATCGAGATGGTTACCTATATCTTTTTCTATAACTATATCTATCTATCTTCTATCTATATCTATCTATGCATATTATAAAGAGGAAAGATTTGATTGTTTGCATTGAATAGGCTACGAAACTACTGGACCGATCTGAAAAATTATTTCACCATTAGAATTCTACATTATCTGTGATGGACATAGGGTACATGATTTTCCCGAATTCCACGGGAAAGAATTCCCAGCGGAAAGCTATTTATCTATATTTGTTCAAAATTGGTTTAGCCGTTTAAAAGTTATAAGCAATCGAATGTCGCGGGTGATATAACTTTTTTTATGTTAGTGTTATCATTATTTTTATTAACCGACTTCAAAAAAGGAGGAGGTTTCTCAATTCGACCGTATATATATATATATAAAAAATTTTATGTATGTCCGCGGATAACTTCGTCGTTTATGAACCGATTTTAATTATTCTTTTTTTGTTGGAAAGGGAGTATTCCAAGGGTGGTTCCATGGTAAGGAAACCAGGATCTGATGGTGGAATCCTGCAGAAATTGAGGGAAACTCTCGAAAAAATTGTCTTTTTGGGATTGAAGTCGGTGACTCTTACGTTTTTGACGTGGAATTATTTTGTATGCCTGAGAGCGCCGGGGTATAGCTGGAACACGTCCATTAAGTAAAGTAACCTCTTACCAGCCCATATACGTGTCCCCACCGAGAAGCATGGGCCTCCCTTCGAAACACGAAGGGGATTTAGGCCATAGTCCACCACGCTGGCCCACAATGCGGGTTGGTTGACCGCTCGTCTTTCGAAAATGAATTTTCTCGGACGGGCGGGTTCCATCACGATGTTTTCCTTCACCGTTGAGCAGGTGATAATAAGGAATCCGTACATAAATCCGAAAAGACAAATTTAGTGGTACAGGCCCGAACCAGGATTTGAACCCGCGACCTCCGGATTACAAGTCTGGCTCATTACCAACTGGGCTATCACGCTAGTAGTCATAGTAACCTGTTGTAATAAATACATTGATTGATTGATGATATTCATTACGTAATCCTATACATTTAAACAAAATGAATTAGCTATCTCGTAAGGCTTCTATTAAATCATACATGTTAGTCTTTATGGGCGTATTCCTGCAATGACATGGTTGACGAATTACCGGAATTAAATAAAAAATATTGATTTATTAAGAAGCTGCTAACGGGGCAGTGAATAATTGGTGACTATCCATACTAATATTTAATATAAATGCGAAAGTATCACTGTCTGTCTGTCCGTCTTTCACGCCTAAACTACTAAACCGATTTTTATGAAATTTGGTACAAAGATAGATTAGAGCTTGGGAAAGGACATTGGCTATATTTTATCCCACAGTTGGGCACGATATAACCTGTAGTCCACGCGAGCGGAGCCGCGGGCGGAAAGCTAGTTATAAATAAACGTTATAAATAAATGAACGCTACACAGTCAAAGGCCCACACTAAGGTTTTCCCTTGTGTCGTGGGTCCCACGGAACATTTATTTTTGCACCCACACCCTATATGGTGTAATATCGTCTTCTCCACACCCAAAGGTTGCCGATAAGATATTGCTTTTTAGCAATGCCGCCTTTTGTATCCTTGCTTTATTACTGTCCATTATGTAACTTTTACTCTGTTCTATAATGTTGGTGTGCAACAAAGTACACACACCAACACGGTCTAGGGATATTGCACGATTTTTCTTACAAAAGAGGTGTGTTTTAGAGGCTATAAAAGCATACTCGAGATACATGGAGCGCTGTAAATTCAGACAAGCAAGTGCTAAACTTGAATTTTCAATTTTAGTCAATAAATTTTGTTTTACTTGAAATTTATGAAAATGACGGAAATGAAAACGAAAATGCACTTTTTGCCTGCTTTTTTAATGAAAATAGTCGAATTTACGCATTTTTTTTTCATTTACGTCACGTTTCCACAAATCTTAAGTAAAACAAAATTTACTGATTAGAATTGAAAATTCAGGTTTAGCACATGCTCGTCTGAAAATTATAGCGCTCCATGTATCTCGAGTATGCTTTTGTAGCTTCTCAAACAAACCTCTTTTGTATGAAAAATCGTGCAATATTAGACCATGTTGATAATAATAATAATAAATAATAAATCTTTATTGTAGCTTAAAACATTGATAAGGAGACAATGCAGTACCTAACTTCCTCAGTGAAAAACAATTGCAAACAATAAAAACTAATTAGGTACAAACAAAGTTAAGGTAAGAAGACTGAAACCGTAGTAGACAGATACAAATATTGTAAATATTGATGTGTATTTATTGTTTTGTATAAAGACAGACACAAACACCTTAACCCGAGAACAAATATCTGCTTTTAACACACATATGCAGGGTTATTTTTTAATCAGTACACAAATTTTTTGTACGTAAACTTTATGAAAATTTAACAGACCCGTAGTTTTTTGTTTTATATTGTTTCATATAAACATTTCAAGCTAGATCGTCTGAAGCATGAAAATAAATCAATTTTTTTGTATAAAAAAAAAATAACTCCGTCCAATTGACTTGAAACTTGGTAATATTACTCTTCAACACAATTTGTGACACCCGTGTTTCTGCGTTTTACAAAATTCATCCTCTAAGACGTTAAAAAGGGGTATCAAAATCTGAAAATTTTGAAAAAAAAAATGTTTTCCTTCTTATTTACGTTCTATCAACGTTACTGACACCGTAAGAAAAAATTGTGTACTGATTAAAATGTAACCCTGTATGTGTGCTTTGACTAAGATGTGCTCCGAGTGGGAGTCGATCAAAAAGCAGCGCCACTACCACTTAACCAAACCGGCCGTCGATGTCTTTTGTTTGACTTGATTTCCTTCGTTTAATCGCGATCCATTGCCTTGGTGACAATGACTCTGCCAGTATAAAAGTTTCAAAGAAAACATGAATTACAATAAAAATATGCAAAGTATATAAAAAGAAGAGAATAAAAAAGGAAATAGAAAAAATATAACAATACAATAAGTATGTAAAAATTTATCATTGTGACACTTGCTTTTTTAGGGTTCCGTACCCAAAGGGAAAAAACGGGACCCTATTACTAAGGCTCCGCTTTCCGTCCGTCCGTCTGTCACCAGGCTGTATCTCATGAACCGTGTTAGTTAGACAGTTGACATTTTCGCAGATGTTGTATTTCTATGTGCCCTATAACAACAAATACTAAAAACCAGAATAGAATATATTTAAGAGGACTCCCATATATATATTTTTTCTTCTTTTTATTATAAGATGGGTTAACTCTTGGTCTCAATCTTGACCATGAAGGTAAAAATTACTGAAAATTTAATAACGGTTTTATAACGTCATGTAAAAAAAAGTTCTACGGGCACTTTTAAGTTTAAAGGGAGATTCCCGGCCGCTAGTATTTAACAAGTTTCACAAACATTGGAGAAAAATCGTTTTCTTAACTCAAAAACAAAGGGTCGACGGCCGGTCGCAAGCGAAACGGAAGCGAGAAAGTGGTCCAAGATGCCAATGTTAATCACGAATTTACAGCCCGAAGCACGCATAACTTACGTATGAACTCCTTTACATAATACCATGTAAGTTAGGTTGTGCGTCAACGTGTTAAATGTAGCAATATGTTTAAGAACCTTACTGCTTTACCTACTTAATAAGCTAAGTAGTATTTATTGCTTAATGAAATGTAAGATATTATTTACTTAGTGACAATGCAACGGTTCCATGTTATGTAAGGATGACTGTTACGAACAAGCTAAGAATCCTTACTAATATTATAAATGCGAAAGTAACTCTGTCTGTCTGTCTGTCCGTCTTTCACGCCTAAACAACTGAACCGATTTTGATGAAATTTGGTACAGAGATAGATTAAACCTTGGGAAAGGACATAGACTACATTTTATCCCACAGCTGGGCACGATATAACCTGTAGTCCACGCGGGCGGAGCTTTTCATAACTTGAAGAAGAAGCAGAGTCGTCGCTCAATGTGCAGTTAGTGAGTAGATGCGATTAGTATTATAACTCATAAATAACTTTACACTTATATAGTCGCTTCACCTTGGGGCGCGAAATTTAACTGTACTTTAGCTTAGTGCGCTGTGTATTCAAAAGAAACTAAATGATAAATAAAAACTACATATTCGTCTAACAAAGGCATCATGTTGGCGTTTGTCTTTGTGTATATGTTCCAAGGGACCCCAACAAAAGGGAAAACGTTAGTGTAGCCGTTTCTGTGTGCAGCGTCAATAGATTTTTTAAATAATCATTTTGCTGCTTATATTTTTTACCCAAATTGCTCATTTGTTTTTTAGAAAAAACTTAAGAAGACATGATTTATGATAATATTTGCTAATTTAACAAACTAAATACATTCCTAATGCCTTATAAATATTAAGTTAAACATATTTTTCTGATTTTCTTCCTCCTTTCATGGGATTAATGCTACCTATCCAATTCACATTTTCAACCAGTTTAGCAAAATGGTGGAACTATTTGAACACCTATGACCCAAGAACAAAAATCTGCTTTTTAAACAAACATTCGCCCCGACTAGGAATCGAAACCAGAATTCATCGATCAAGAGGGTACCATTCGACTAAATCGGTCATCTTTTGGTACAGCATCCCTATAGGTAAATTATTATAAGGGAAAAGGCTCAATTGTTTAGTTTACCACAATCGCTAAGAAAAGTTAGTGTGTAGTATTGGTAGAGTTGGAAACTAATTAGATATAATAGCTACTTCAGGGTCTGAGAGTTAAAAAACTTATGTTATTATCCGGAATAATTTAGTCCTCTACAATTTTGAACATTTTTATATGTACCTCTGTTATTTTCATATTTACGTTACTTGATTGGGTATAATACAATAAGGACGGATTACATAATATATTTGTAATAAGCATATATTTACTATTTCTAAGTCACACTCATTTATGAAATGAAATGAAATGAAATATTTATTTATAACAATTGTTACATGTCAGTTTATGCCTTTATACAAGTGCAACATTAAATATTGCGGTAGGTCGCGTTTCGAATGCTACTGGGTTTGGTAGAATAAATTATGAATTAATGAATTAATTATTATGCTGCAGCATTGAGCTGAGCCAAAGCCCATTCACTGGCACAGTACAAGACTCTCTCGAATCTGTATTACCATTATATTGTTCCGGTTTGTGTTGTGTTCCTTGTCCTATTTCGTTTTTTCATTGTTCTAATTCTTGATACCGCGGCGCACAGGAAACGAGAGAATTAAGCGGACCTGGAGCGTCAATATCTCTTCGTTCCGCCGTTCTTGGTGGAGACTACTGGCTGCTGGGGTAACGATGTGAAACAATTCATTTGAGGAATTTGGCGTCGGTTGAGAGAGGTGGGAGAAGACCCCCGCGCTGGATCGTTCTTCGTGCAGAGGCTGTCTATAGCCATACAGTGCGGAAATACAGCAACCGTAATGGGCCCCTTTGTACCGGGAACGATTAGGGGTAGGCTATTTGACTATTAGATTTAATCTAATTTTGTTAATTATTATAAATACAGTGTTGTATCTGTGAAAATTTTCTTTGTGTTCATTGTTCGCGTACTGTGTTTTTGTAAAAAAATATTTTATGTACACCTATCTACCTATGTACCTATATATCAAAGTCAAAACGTCCATTAACTTCATGCACCGAGATTAGAGGTCGCAGTTTGTTAATTTCTTTACTTAAAATATGAAGCCGTTTAATAAGAGCGAAATTGACAAGCTGAATTTTATTGTTGTTCTTGCATCTAAATGGCTGACAAACCTTTCCTTTGCTACTGACCCGTAGTCTGTACAATGAGTATAGTTCATGGGATACTTCACACAGGCCGGTGATACCATCTTAATAGACGAGTGCTACCAAAACGCCATTAGTGTTGCCAATATTGCGTCATTATCATTACTCACTTTATGTCGGGTGTAATGAGTAGTAGTTTATGTGGATCAAAGACAGTTAAGTAGTAGTTCCACTTCTAATGAAAAAACACCGTGTGTCAGTGTATTTATAGTACGCACATACGAAGACTTATTTTGCATAATCGCGTATAACTTTTAAATGGCCTAACCGATTTTGGTCAAATATAGCTGAAAACTATCTCAATCACAACAGTTTTCAAACCAATAAAAACCGCATCGAAATCGGTCCATTAGGTGTGATTAACACAATTTTGTATATGTGTCTATAATACAGGTTTTAATCTGTTTCTGTGATTTGTGTCTAAAATAAAAAAAAATCAGACCAATAAACTCTATAATTCTACATATTCTATCATTCCTAATTGCCAATACGAAAAAGTAAAATGATATAATCCCACACGTGTGCTATAGGCTCATTACCATGCGTGCTCCTTGCGATGTTATAGTAAGTTGTATTTCCAACCACTGCATTATAAATATATCTTTACTCAAGTGAGATTCTGACCCTTAAGCTCACTGACAGTCTGACATGGTAGGTATATGTATGATTGATACACTCTTGCGCAACAATTATAGATCTAACCTCTGATAGATATTAATGCGTACATCTCTTTCTATCGTCTTTTACCTACTTTAGCTTTGTGCAATAGAACGAAAAGTAGATTCGACAAGATAAGATTTTATTTTTAGAGACAAGTAATGTAAAATCTTGATAATCGGGTCCTGGGTTCGATTCCCAGTCGGGGATAACATTTGTGTAAAAAGCAGATGTTTGTTCTCCAGTCATAGGTGTTAATATCTGTCTTTATGTGTGTTCCAAGGGACCCACAACACAAGGAAAACCTCAGTTTGGGCCTTTGAGTGTGTAGTGTTTAAGAAATATTGCTATACTAAGCAGGAAATTATGAGACCCTTATCTGTTTACTAGCTACATTTTGTTTTCATTATGTGTCACAAAAAACGCAAGACTGGTGGGCTTTGCACGAGACTGAGGGAAGTAGAAGGATGAAAGGCAGGCCTGTCTCCAGCAGTGGGATAGCATAAGATAAAAAAATAAATACTTTTTTAAACTCTGCTCTTCTTCAGTTTTGATGAGTATATTTTAAACTGCTTCCAAGCGTAAAGATGTTACAGATCCATTAATATGGTCTTTTGTTGAGCGAAAATTCATTAAGATTTTATCTAAGACGTGTGTTTTATCTTTTTCATAACGTAAACATGATTCATAGATATGAATACTAAATTAAATTCATGAACTTTTTTTTGCTATTAAAATTGGGAAGGATGTAATCAGTCCATTAAACTGAACAACTTTTCTCAAGGAATATAGGCCAAAATCTGAAACTTAGTGATCAGCTGATTACCTTAGCATAAAAGGTCTAAATTTTTTTGAAATATTCGTTTGTGTTACTCGGGTAAAGTTATTTAGTTTCTCCTAAAGTTTCGCTGAATAGGTAATTTTAAAGGACCCCATCTGAATATGTTACCTGTTTTCTTTATTCCGTAATTAATACTAAAATTTTCGTATTTTTAATATATTTGTGCGTATTCTTACACTACATTTAATTAACCTCTAACTATCACGTTAATTGTATCTTGATTTATAACAAATATTATATTACTATTTACTTGTTTTGTTCCGCTTTTTACCAAGTATGATATATAATTATAATAATTAGTAATTGTGACTATTTTTTTTTATTGCATTGCAATCCGCAACACCTGTTTCTCCTCTCTCAACTACTCCAAGGTGACTGGAAGAGATCCCTTCAGGGATAAGTCCGCCTTTGCTACTAAATTACCTTTGAAATGTATTATATGACACTGTTTTTGAGCAAGAATACATACATACATACATACATACACGTCACACTGATCTTTCTCTACGTTTTGACACAAAAAAAGAAGACGCAGAAATAAGTAAGTACACTTTTAGGTAATAGATTATGTATAACGTACGATAAATTTAGCTCTAGACAAATTTATCATATAATTGGCTCTAGACCAATGTATCTACAGTAAAATAAATAGATAGTTCATTGCATTTAGTAAATGTGAATAATCACATCAATTAATATTCTTAGACACCATTTCATATTTAGTTTGAGTAACAAAATATGCTTTTAGCACCTTCCTGCGTAATAGCGGAAAAGTTCTTAATGATGATTTACTTACTTTATTATGCACATTTAATGACCGCTGTATAATGAAATGCAGAATTCAAGTAGGATAGAGTTCATTAAAATGTTTAGCTGATGTTAATTAGATTATGTTATTCAGTTTATGCATGAATTCGGACTTCTTCATACTTTACATCACTAGTAATAGTAATGGTACACCTTTCAGTCAAGTATATCTTTTTAACCGACTTCAAAAAAAGAGGAGGTTCTATGTTAGACTGTATGTATTTTTTTTGTATGTACACCGATTTTCAAAGTTATTTTTTTGTTCAAAAAAGTTATACTCCAGAAGTGGTCCCATTTACATTTTATCGAAAATGATTCAGTGCTTTTAAAAAAATCAACAAAAACAAAAAAATACAACAAACCAGAACATCATCTAAATAAATGAGTGACATTTTCGTTTGTGGTTATCTGCTAATAGGCATTGTAGTCTGCAAAAAATACTAGTTATCTACTTAGTGCAAACTGTTGTTGGGATTGAAGTCGATGAATCATACGTTTTTAACTTGGAAAATTATAGTGTATCTAGATAAATTACCTTCTACCGATATAACAACGGTGAGGGAAAAAATATGACAAACCCCGCGACTGAATGATCTTACTAATTTTAAATGTGGCTAGATGTTTGGGTGGATATTTGTTAATTCAATCACGCTAGAATAGCTGAACGGATATAGATGAAATTTGGCACAAAGATAGATTATAGTTTGGATAAGCACTTAAGCTCCTTTCATCCCGGAAAAAATTGCGGTTCCACGCGGGCGAAACTGTGGAATTTAGTGAATATAACTATTATTATGATCCAATCTGTTCATTAATTACATGCCTTTTTTCCATTCAGTTTTTGGATTTTTCTCATAGCAGGGTAAAAAAAATTTGTGAGTTGAATACTTATATAAAGAGATATCGAAAAATGTTCACTTGCGATGTCATTTAGAAAAAAATTTACTTGCGATGTCCACAGCTCACAGAGTCACTAGTATTTACGGTTCTATTACTTTACTCAACACTTTAAACCTTTATACTCATTCTTCTTCTAATAACTCTAAAAAATGGAGACAAATATAACAAATCAAAAACCATGAAAATCGGTCTAGCCGTTCTCGAGTTGCAAGTGTTCGAACAAACCCAACTTTGTTTTATATATTTATGACTATTTTAAACATTGCTAAATGTATTTTTTGGATACAGAGTTTCATGTTGGAACTACTTTTAGACTGTAAGAACTATTGTAACACATGGAAGCATGAAATAAATGAAATGAAATGAAAAAAGTATGCCAAATGCGGCGTCGAGTTGGTCTAGATATTCTAGAATAACATAATGCTCTGCTTACCCCGGCAGGGATTACAGGCGTGAATGTACGTAAAATGAAACTGATTACTACACCAATACCTAATTTACTTAAGGAACAATATAACGTAGAACTGAAACCTAACTAGTTCTATAACTTTATTATAATTGAGGAAGTAAACTCATATACGGGATGTTACAAAAACACAAGATAAAAAAATAAAATTGAAACAAACACTCAAAGGCCCACATTCAGGTTTTCCTTTGTGCTGTGGGTCCCTTGGAACATACACCAAAACCCATGTACAAACATTTGCTATTTACACAAATATTTACCCAGACCAAAAATCGAACGTAAGACCCGTCGATCAAGAGGTGTAGAGTCACTACCACTCGACCAAATATAGCGTCAAAAATCGTAATTAAATGGTTCTAAATTCTATCCGATACCTCAGTTCACAATTTTGACTATTATCTAAAATTTCCAGGAACGATTTCCGATTAACACAAATACTTGAAAATCATATTTTCAGCATCTAAACAAAAAAAATGGATCAAAATCAATCCATCCAGATATACAGATACATACGTCAAACTTTTCCACCCTTCTTTTTTACAGGGGGTTAAAGAAGGGTCTTGACGTACAGAAAGATACCGAAGTGATCTTACAAAGGTTTGTATTACCTTTTGAACTACTAAAAAAATTGGTTCTCGCAGTTATAACAGCCTGTATAACATGCCTAGTTTAACTACAGTTCAGCGCGCACCACAAACAGTAGTTAGACTAATTGCTAATTGACCTAAGACTTGTTACGTCCAACTTACACTTCACTGTATTTATCTCAGTTTCAGTTCATTGTACACCTGTAATTAATTACATGGCTGTAATTATGGTGACGTAATAATTACTACTGTCTTTCTCTCATGTTAATATGAGAATAGTGCCATTGTTTTTTGAATTTTTGTCTCATCGGGTTAGAAATTAAGATAATTTTACTTCACTACTTGAGGTGACTTTTAAGATAGCTTAATTTTCTTTTTAACTCTGACGATGAAGTGTTATAAGTTTGACACGTGTATCTTTGAGGCGGCTATTCTGCTGATCAATAGCATCTTAGTGGTTTTTTATGGTGCCAAAACTAAATATAGAGTGACGCGTCTTCAAAAATGTGGAAAAGATAACTATGTCCTGACAGAATACCAATGTCACACCTGCACCTGCAATAACGACAAACTCGCGCTCGGCTCATGCTGAAACTTCACTTTGATTGCGCGAGGATCCCGCGCAAAGGATTGCTCACCCTATGGCGTTGTCAATGTTGACATTTTGACATAGGACCGCGGTGTTGTCGTGGCGCTGTCACTATCGTACTCGGCCTGTTGAGCTGTGACATATGGTGAGTCAGAACCGTTTTGCTAGCACGTTGTAAACAAATGAAAGATAATTATTGTGACTATAATTTATAACATTATGTACATTTTTATAAGAATTAATTTGTAAATTTGTTATGTTCTGTTTTAGGAAATAAATGAATTTAAAAAAATGTGCAGTGTTCCTAATTTCTTAATTATCGGCAAACAGTGACTGTCTTGTCATTTGAAAATTATCTTACTTGTTCGAAATAGGTACATAACTTTCCGAACCACAAGAGGAAAATAGAAGCACTTTACCTATATCTTATTAAAATATAAATATTCAGGGTCCTGATTCATCAATGCTCAGTCCAAATCCTTGCAGCTAGAAAGCTGACATTTAGGCAAATTCTTCCATAAGAATGGAATAATTTTTTGCTCGAGCAGATAAGGGTGACTTCAATGTCAATATGTAAAGTCTAACGGGCTGTCTAATGTAGTATACGTTCCAAATCAACTGTCAAAATACAAGGCTATTTTGCGGATACGAAACCAGTTCTGCATATGTTTTTATACTGATTTGCATTGAACAGACCGCAAAAACAAGTTAGTTTTACAAACTTAGTATTGCAGTTAATAAGAAAAGTTTTCTTTGGGATGAAGATTGTAAACAAGTTATTTTAACAGCATTGTTAATTTGTAATCGTAAGGTTTAGAATATGTCATATTTACGTTAAGTAACATCAACATCGCTTAAAGTACTCTTATCTGAAGCTAAGAGTGATGAGGTAACTAATACATGTAATGAAATGGATCAATTGCCAATAACTGTTGACCCTGGCCCAATGTTGGACAAACATTCGTGTGTATCCAACTGTTCACCTACATGTATGCAAATAAATCGAAAGCGCCACTAAAACGTTGTATTGTAGGTTCCCTGTAACATAGTGCATTCTTTTTCTAATTAGAAAAGAATTGAGGATGGAAAAATTTAATTTAAATAAAAAAAATACGGTCAGAATTTTGAAATATTATGCATATTAATAATGGAGGGTGATTTACCTGAATTTGTGATAAACTGATAAGTGATTATTACTTATTTTTAAATGGACATACCTATGGTCACAGTGGTAGCGACAGACCTTAGGAGTATTTAAATTAGAATATATTCCCATGGAATTTGAAATATATTCCCGTCGCTGCATATTATTTTAGATGATTTTGTCAAATTTCATTTTCTGATACAATATCTAAGGCTAGCAAAAGCATGTATAACCAAATAAACCAAATAAAACTTATAAATAAACCGAAACTTTCAACAAACGAGCAAAACTACGAAACGACGACATACAATTTCAGACGACAATAGCCACCCAGTGAAAGTGCGCACCCAGTTTTGCCGAATCAAGTTTTTAGGCAGACACTAGTGTGAGTGCTTTCAGATCGCCGCATGCGCATCTCGCGAACGTTTCCGAGGTATAAAAGAAGGTAACATGGCGGACCGCGGAACCATTGCTTTGTACGACCCGCCCGGTCACATTGGATCGCATCATCAGGTAGCTTATGACCTATAAACGCTCGGTTGTGTTTAGTGCTGTGCTGTGAAGTGCCTTGTGCCATGGACTTACGGTTTATTTTCTTTTGACAGAGTGCGGGAATTCGTCTGGATCGACCATGCGGTGTTTTGAGCTGGTAATTTTGTTTTTATTATGTTTAGCATTGAACATAGGATAAATAGCTCTTGTAAGTAGGTATGTATATTAGTTTTTCAAACATAGAACTTATTTTAAAACATTTTTTTATTAGAATTTTTCTTTCGGAATTAATCTACGCATATGTCAGCTTCATAGGAGACTCCGAATATAATAAATTTAAAACCTGATGGGTGATCCCGGCTGTTGTCGATTGACTACAGTCACTAAAACCAATTCAGAGGCCATTGTGCGGTTTGAAAACTCTGACACCAGGGTTAGCTAAGTTCGCCACACACTTGATTATACTTACACGATAAGAAGAAGAATTTGAAAAAACTCCTGGAAATCAAGAGAAATTCCTTGTTTCCCAGACTTTGCTATGTCTGAAAGAGGTTGGCTCAGAGTCACTAAAATAACTCAACGTTTTTCCAATCACCTCACTTATTAGGTCTAATTATAATACAGTTATTGCAAGAACAATAATTAAGTTTATCAATTGTCCTTGGGCTAGATTGTGGTCAAGAGCGAACCCTTCATTAATTAAAAAAAAAATCTAAACTGAAATGTTATTGAAACTAGACATAATTAGAGTAAGTTAGAATTGATGCGCATCACCGACTTGACATTTTTATTTCAAGTTGTTGAATGGAACAAACCTACGCGTATATACCAAGGGATACCTATATGCGTATTAATCTACGCATATGTCAGCTTCATAGGAGACTCCGAATATAATAAATTTAAAACCTGATGGGTGATCCCGGCTGTTGTCGATTGACTACAGTCACTAAAACCAATTCAGAGGCCATTGTGCGGTTTGAAAACTCTGACACCAGGGTTAGCTAAGTTCGCCACACACTTGATTATACTTACACGATAAGAAGAAGAATTTGAAAAAACTCCTGGAAATCAAGAGAAATTCCTTGTTTCCCAGACTTTGCTATGTCTGAAAGAGGTTGGCTCAGAGTCACTAAAATATCTCAACGTTTTTCCAATCACCTCACTTATTAGGTCTAATTATAATACAGTTATTGCAAGAACAATAATTAAGTTTATCAATTGTCCTTGGGCTAGATTGTGGTCAAGAGCGAACCCTTCATTAATAAAAAAAAAATCTAAACTGAAATGTTATTGAAACTAGACATAATTAGAGTAAGTTAGAATTGATGCGCATCACCGACTTGACATTTTTATTTCAAGTTGTTGAATGGAACAAACCTACGCGTATATACCAAGGGATACCTAAGAGACCCAAATAAAAATATGTATGTCTTCATGGCTCAGATAATGGTATTTACTATGACAAAAGAAATGTGTCTCATTAGCCGTTATTGAACATTAAAGATGAGAAACAGCCAGCTAACCTAAACAACTTTATTCAAGGAACAGAGGTCGAAATAAAAAAAATTGCCTCTCCGTACATCTTGAGCGATCACCTGATTGCATGAGTACCTAACGCAATGTATGAGAAGCCGAGAACATCGTATGGGTTTCTCGGGGAAAGCGGTTTAGTTTAATATAGAGAACCACCCCCTAAAGTTTTGCTGGGTAGTTTACAGTCTCCCTATTACATAACTTAATTAAGTTCGCAAGTTCGCAATCTTGAACTTGCCAAATCACATGTAGTATCGTTTTAAGAAATTAAAACCACTCAAATGGAATGTTGGTAAAACTTGAAAATGAATATTTTTAGCGTCCACATCCAAATGATTGCTTATGCTATCTTAAATGTACATGCCGGCGACTTTCTACCTATTTTAAAATCGAAATGTATATTTTCACTATCAATATCTTCAGAGTTCTTACGCCAGAATACAACTGAAAACTCTGACACTAGAGTTAGTAAAGTTCGCCACACACTTGACCATACCTACACGATAAGAAAAAGGATACAGCTGATACAATGTGCTTGTTAATTACTATTGTTATTGGATAGCAATTAATTAGGCTGGCTACTTGTTGTATTAGGCCAGTATGGTGGACTATGGCCTAGTTCTCCTTTCAGACTATGGCCTAGTTCACCCGTGCGCCTTGGTGGGATTGTATATGGGCTAATAACGACAGTTTACTTGCTGTAGCATGTCAGTACTAACCTAACGATTATTATTTGTTGCACATAATAAGAATAGTATAAAAAAAGACCGTCTTATCACTAGAAAAGATCTCTATCAGATAACTTTGTTTGAAAGGAACGATACTTGAGGAGACTGAAACTAAGTGGTATTCGGCATTTTTACAATAACAGTTATTAAAGTTTTTATTCATCTGTCATTAAAAAATAAATAGAAAAGTTAGGATGAAAAATGGCTGAACACTCAAGATAAGACCAAACTGAAGAGTTTCAGTGAGATTTTCTATCTTATTCAAACGAAAAAAGAACGGTTACAAGTCGAAAATATCACGTTTGATATGCTATGGAGCGTACCACCTTACAAGGCCGAATGCAAGTAGGTTTAATATTTGTAAAAATGCTGTATCTTAAATCTCAATCTCAAACAATTGTACGTCTCAAACAGAGCAGAGAAAGGAACTCACACACTTTTGTAAACTAGTTATAACAAACAAAAGGAAATTGGTTCAACACAAACAATAACTAATTTTCTGTTATGACATTTGATTTTTAAAAAGTAAATTTTTATTATATTTTATTATGAAATGGGGTAACTCTTGACCTCAATCTTGACCAAAGTCATAGATAAATTTGATGATGGAACGAGGTAACCCATGAAATGCATTAAACACAGCAAGCTGACAAATATCTAAAAATAGGTACACATAAGTGTCGATCTACCCGACTAGTTATCTACTTCTTAAGAAAGTTAGGTGATTAAGATGACTTTGCAGGAGCTTTTGATATACCCACGCCGTAATTGGAACTAAGAAGGAGAATAACAATTAAAATACTTGTCCACTTCAAAAACGTAAGAATCAACCGATTTAAATCCCAACACTGCCTATCAACAGATAACTACAAATCAAGACGTCATCTAAACAGATAACCACAAATTAAGACGTTACCTAAACAGATAACCACAAATCAAAACGTCATCTAAACAGATAACCACAAATCAAGACGTCATCTAAACAGATAACCACAAATCAAGACGTCATCTAAACAGATAACCACAAATCAAAACGTCATCTAAACAGATAACCACAAATCAGGACGTCATCTAAACAGATAACCACAAATTAAGACGTCATCTAAACATGGTGCATGTGTTTTTTGTTGATTTTTTTTTAAAGAGCTAGATCAATTGTAATATACTTTACATGGTACATTCCTTCGAATAAAAAAATAATTTTGTAAACATACAATAAAAAAAAATAAACATACAGTCAGTCAAATCGAGAACTTCCTCCTATTTTTGATGTAAGTTAAAAAAGAAAACCATCTTCCTAAATAAACCAGTTTAGTCACATAATTGTTTTACATTTAGTTATCTGTGTGAATATAATGAAGAATTGAATGAAGTAAGTTCACAGTGTGGTCCACGTAACATGTCAGTTAATTAGTAACTACACTTTTAACTGCATTTTTCACACTGCTAACATTTGGCAGGAATCTTGCTGTGAAAGCTGAGCAAGCGGTAAAATACAACGAGAACAGACTAGCTAGATAAAGAGTTATACATTAGTCGTTATAATAGTTTTTTTTTTGCAATAAACGTGGTTCAATACAATTTATTTTATTGCACACCAATATAGTAGAACAAGGTACAAAGTAAAAGTTACATCATATATATTTTTTAAACGCTACACACTCAAAGGTCCACAGTAAGGTTTTTCCTTGTGTCGTGGATCCCTTGGAACACACATAAAGACAGACAAAACATCTGCTTTTTGTACAAATATTTGCCCCGACTGGGATTCAAACCCAGGACCCTCGCTCAAGAGGCAGCGCCACTACCACTCGACCAAACCGGCTGTCATAAAAACAGTAATAAGGTAAGAAAGGCGGCCCCATTGCTAAGGAGCAATACCTTATCGGCAATGTCTTATTTTAAATACACAAGACGTTACAATTTCTATATACCTACTGAAACTAAACATGTTTAGCCTACAAAATAATAACAAAATGCAAAAATAAATCCAAAATCAATGGAATGATGGCTATTGAAATAACACGTAGAGCTCGTTGATGTCTCTACAGTGGTTATGGACTTTTTTATAATCCGAAAACGGCATGGCAAAATGGTATTACCATTGCCTCCTATTTAATAGTAATACAAGAAGCTGAGAACATGGGGGCAATGGTAATTCAAATGTCTAATTACCGTGCCGTGCCGTTCGAATCATAAAAAGGCAAGCATTTCTGTACAACTATATTAGGCCAGTCATATCATACAAATAGACATGAAATAGACATAATTGCGGTAAACTTGCTCTTTTGGCATGTTTTTTGGGTCCACCTAGATAGTATTAATCCAGATTTGCAGCAGTCTGAAATCTCGCACGCTGAGTAGTTGCTGAAAAACCACCATTTTTTTTCACTTTTTTCAGTTTTGTGCCAAAACAACGTAGCGTCAGAGCATTTTTAATAAACTCTTAATTTTAATTGCACACGTCCCACTACAAAAGGCGAATATACAACGCAGACATATTTACAATGCATGTCAAAGTTTGTAGTTATGTTCTGTAGTCATTAAATACAGTTACAGGTTGTTACATAAGCCAACTGTTTACCTGGCGGCTTGGCTCGGCGCGGCTTGGCCATTTGCTAGCTTAGATTTTCTCTGTGAACTTTAATATTGAGCAATTGTAAATAACTACCTGTTAAACGCAATGTTCGCAAGCAGGCGCGGTGTGTCTTTTGTTTTGCTAGTTGTTATACAAAAAGTATTTGATGCTATTGTTTAGGGTTCCGTAGTCAACGTCAACATTGAACCTTTAAGGTTTTGCCACATCTGTCTGTCCGTCTTTTTGTGGTTTTTCTTAGAGTCCCTTGGTACATTCAAGCTTACACTTGAGCTGTCATACAACAAATTGAATTGTTCTCTATTGGTCGAGTCTGGCGACGGCGAGGGGCTGCACGTGGAGTTTCCATGCATCATATTTACTTCGCATAGAACTGCTTCAAATCACGAACAGTCGAAAGAAAACTGTCATGAATAAAATAATTGATTAAATAAAAATATAACAAAATGAACGTTTTTATTGAATTTAAGGAAGTGCTGCAGTACTGGGGACTTTTTGCTCCATTGACGTTTTTTGGCTTGGTTAAATGGGGTTATAAAAGCGATGATTTAGGAGGTTTTTTTTCCCATGAAAAAGGATAAGTAACAATATGTTGCCACATTTCCACAAACGTTTCTTTGGGAAAGTTTCAGATTCGTAGGGTGATTCCCATCGTTAATTTCCGATAGCTTAGTTAAAGTTACCCAATATAGGAAATGAGGGTAGTTAACATTTTTTATTATCATTATTATAAGATAGGTTAACTCTTGACTTCAATCTTGACCATAAGGTCAAAGATGAGGTCGACGATGGAGCGAGTTAACCCAGAAAATGCATATAAAGGCACTGATACTCCCACGCACCGACGGAACACAGCAAGCTGTTTGGCGTCGGACTTCGGTAGGAGGGTGGTCGCGAACCAGACGGCCCTTTACAGAGCTTACCACACCGCATGAGACCATAGGACGACACCTCAGTTTCAGAAAAAAATGAAGTGTCGTTGCCTGGGATGGATTACTCATTTGTGTTTCCTTAGTCGCCTCTTACGACACTCACGGAAAGAGATGGGATGGTGTTATTCTCAACCGATCACCACACGGTTAACATATCTAATTACTAAATTAGATACGTCAGTGCTTAAGTCGTAGGTTACTTCAGGCTACTTTCGTCACAGGAAGCACATCGACCAATATTCTTAAACCCATAATGAACAGTTTCTAACAATAAATTATTTTGATCACTAGTTTTCCTTTTTCTATCCAATAAATCACATATCGACTTTATCCGGCTAAACGGTGAACGTATTTCGGAATTTCTTCGCATAATGTTTACTTCCGATACGATGTGTTATAAAATGTAGCTGGTTGAACCTGTTTAGCGTACTGGTGCGTAATGTATTTTAATATAGTGTTAATAAATGTGTCATAATATTTTCTCTTTCTGTCTGCGTCTCGGATAAAACGAATCTGTATCAATAATTTGCAGGCTATCTTGTTCTTGAAATATAAAAAACCGTTGAAGGTACACACGGCAGCACATTAGGTTATACATGTTGACTTTGATGTCGCCCTTATCTCGGACATTAAAGCGTCGGCTTTCGTAGTGCAAATGGGTGACCGAACTTGCTGTTGTCTGTATAAGTAAAACTTTTCAAAAAACTTAATAAATAAAAAATAATGGAATGTAGGTATCCTATGCTATTAAATGACCAATTTGTTAATTTGTGACTAGCTTTCCACCCACGGCTACGCCTGCGTGGACTACAGGTTATATCGTGCCCAGCTGTGGGATCAAATGTTGCCTATGTCCTTTCCCACACTCTAATCTATCTCTGTACCAAATTTCATGAAAATCGGTTCAGTATTTTAGGCGTGAAAGACGGAAAGACAGACAGACAGACAGAGTTACTTTCGCATTTATAATATTAGTAAAAGTAAGGCTAACGTTCCTAAAACAGCTCTACTATCTGCCTGTGATATACTCGAACCTATTTTAAACCCTCTTAAAAAAAATGAGTGTAATAATTTTGACGTATGTATCTGTGTGTCTGTCTCTCACATCGTAGCTCCTAAAAGAATGGACCGGTTTCGATGCAACTTTTTTGTTTCAAATCTGACTTAATTTAGATACCCTTCGATCTGTAGCCCGGGGACATTTATATTACTAAAAAGGTTACCGTTTGTCTTTGTGAAATTATTATAGATTTCGTTATTTTATATACTACTAGCGACCCGCCCGGCTTCGCACGGGTGCAATTTATTAATACTTACTTAATATACTAAAGAATGTCTTTATATACAACGTTCACAGCTTTTTGTCATGCGCCGCTGGCATATATTATGCATATAAACCTTCCCCTTGAATCACTGTATCTGTTAAAAAAACGGCATCAAAATCCGTTGTGTAGTTTTAAAGATCTAAGCATATATAGGGACATACAGACAGACATACAGACAACGGGAAGCAATAAATAAAAAAAAGAAATGCTTCATTGTTACATGTTAATAAGAAAATAGTAAGCAGAACAGGTTTAACTAAATATACTACAAAATGTCTTTATATACTACGTTCACCGTTTTTTCGTCATTAGATAAAACAAACATTTTTTCGTTAGATGTTACTCTTGAAAGAGCGACATATAATTGGCTATGTGAAAAACAATCAACGCTCAAATCTAAGCCTGCAACGTTGAAAGTTTGACCCTGCGATTTTTAATGGTCATCACAAATTATTTTTATTTTATCTTCTCCTATACCACATTCTGTGAGTATTGTGCACTCTATTATAAAAGTTTTTCGAGATTTTACCAGCAAACGCGTGCCATTGCAAAGTTTTGGTGGATTCAGGTTTCTTAACAAAATAACAGGACAACCTACTATCAACATCATTTTATGAGGAGGGAGTCCAGACGGGTTCAAAGAATTAAGAAATTTTGTAGGAAAATGAACTGCTTCTTCCAAATCGAGAACAGTATCGAGTGTATTTGCGTCGGCGCGTCAATCCTTGAAAGAATCAAGTTGTTTACCTTATCTGCTTGTTCGTTAGTTGGTGACAGAATCGCTCTTTCTTTAAACCAAGATATAGTCTTACAACTTATGTTATCAATGTCGGGATAGACATGGTTGACCAACTCTTGGATGTTGTCTATCAAAACACAAAGGTATTCTAAGTTAATCCTTCCATCACTTTGTGTTAACTCTCCATTGCCAACCTGTTAACATTCATATAAATTAAATGCTGTTAAGACCCATATTGACCAATATTAAATGCACAATGTATTTATAGTTATTAATGATATACTTAAGACACATATATTGTTCAACGTTTTACAATGCAGTAGCCGAGGAAATGATATTAAAAAAATGTTGTCAAAAACTTACATCGTATATGTACACACGGCAGCACATCAGGTTATACATGTTAACCTTGACGTCGCCATCAACTCGATCGTAACAGCGCCGGCGTTCGTAGTGCAAATGGGTAACCTGACGTGCTGCTGTCTGTACATCTACTTAAAGATCTTAAAATATAGTATTTTCAATCAAAATTAACGGAAAACGTGTTAACGATTGAACAATGTGCACATTGATCTATATTAAATGCACAAAGTATTATGGCACGTATATTGTTCAACGTTTTACAATGCAGTAGCCGAGGAAATGAAACTAAAAAAAATGTTGTCAAAAACATACATCGTTATATCGTTATAAAGTGCATACTTACATCAAAAGTTCTCAAACTGAATACGATTTAACAATGTGCACTAAAATTTTACGATATTACACAAAACATTAAGGATAATTCCTTAATCAATTTTTGTGTATTCATGATAATACATTGAATAACACAAAAAATATTTTATTTAACAAATAATATCAAATATCCGCCAAAATAAAATGGCGAATAAAATCTTTTTCCACAATTATGAGGCAAAGGCTGAAAGGCTAAGCAATTAAAATGCCAGTTACGCCTACAGAAATGTTTAAATAGTTCAAAATCGCTAAAAATCAGATTTATTTTATGAAAAAACTAAAATAATTAATTTGCTTTTATACTTATTTTTATTTCACTGAAAATCAAGATTTTCGTCAGAAATAATTATTTTGATAGGCATAAAAACTCTTTGCTATCATTCTATACTCACTGCCAGTATGAAGCTTTGTGAAAAAGGTAATATGTAATACTCTCACTTGTCAAAAGTGTCACTGATTATCAAATCAGCTACTCTTTATTGGGTCATACATTTTTGTTAGTATTTTATTCACTTTTTACATACTTTTTATGCATCATTTGATTAAAAAAATTACTTTACTGGATCACAGAATAGCCACCGAAGTAGAATTTTGGTATTTGATAAATGGGTTATTTGGTCATTAGTTCAATTTTTTTTCGTAAGCGCAAAAAAAGTGTTTTATAAGACATCAAAAAAGTATTTTTTTACGACATCACATTAGAAACCTCTAAAATTATCAGTGTTTCTCCACTATATTATGCATGCATTATACATATAAACCTTCCTCTTGAATCAATCTATCTACAGAAGAAAACCGCATCAAAATCCGTTGCGTAGTTTTAAAGATCTAAGCATACATAGGGACAGACAGACAGACAGACAGACAGACAGCGGGAAGCGACTTTGTTTTATACTATGTAGTGATAGTGAAGTGAGGTCTTAATGACCGTAACCCGCCGTAAACATATGTAGTGATAAGTTAAAAAATCAAAAGTCAAAAAGTAATTAAAATTTTTGAGTTTCCGTTTCAAATTTATACATCTATTAATAAGTTGACAAACCTTATAATCTTGACAAACCATATACCTATTTTAAGACGATTTTTGTGGTCGGTTTAGATTTTCAGACTCATTTCTTCTTCATGAACCAAATGAGTCTAACTGCCGTACTCAGAGACGTCAATTAAAGTTAAGAAGTAATTAAATGTCATGCTATCCTTGTTTATATCGACAAGAGTGAAAGAGACAACATCAAAGTTTAACAGTACTTAACTTTAATTGGCGTCTCTGAGTACGGCAGTTAAAATCTAAACCGGCCACAGAAATTATCTTAAAATAGGTATATGGTTTGTTCAGAGGGCCTATTAACAGCTATATAAATTTGAAACGGTAACGCAAATATGTACAAAAAACACACAATATGGTTACGGCGGATTACAGTCATTAAGACCTAACTTTTAGTCTAAAAAATGGCGAAACCTATAATAATTTCACAAACCTTTTTAGTAATATAAATGTTCCTCGGGGTACAGATCTATTCACCTAGTTTTTTTCTAACAGATCGTATTGTAGAGACCATTAGATGAAGATCGGTTATTGATCGTTATAGATAGTGTAATCTTCACTAATCAATAATCATTTTGCAACCTTAACCTAAAAGTATTATAGTAAAAAGTTATAACGTCTGCAACAGTTATTGAAAAATTGATCATAAAATCATACACGTAAGGTACTTGATATCTAATGCAGTAATACCACAAGTCATGTAGTAATTGCGCATGAGTCGATTTGTGTTATGGAGTCATTGGGGGCATGTAACATAATCTTTATAAGTATAGTGATGTCTTCTTTCTTTGTCTGCTTCGACAGCTTCTCACCGGTTTCTAGTGTTCTTTGACAGGTGTAATAGTTTTGAAATTAAAGACGTGTCAAGGTTATGGATTGAAATAAATGATTGATATTAAAATAAATGATAGTAGACTGTAGGTACTATAATTCTTTTTTTCATAACGAATGGGTCGACTCTTGACCACAATTTAGCTCAGTTTTTTCTGGTCCGCGTTATCGAATACTGATAAACACATCAACACGGTCTAGGGATATTGCACGATTTTTCATACAAAAGAGGTCTGTTTGAGAAGCTATAAAAGGAGGGCTATACTTTTCAGGCGAGTAAGTGCTAAAACTAAACAATTCTAGGCAATAAATTTTGTTTTACTTAAAATTTGTGAAAACGTGACGGAAACGAATACAAAAATGCACTTTTTTGTATGAAAATAGTCGAATTTATGCAATTTTTTTTTCATTTCGTCACGTTTTCACAAATTTTAAGTAAAATAAAATTTATTGATTAAAATTGAAAATTCAGGTTTAGCACTTACTCCTCTGAAAATTATAGCGCTCCATGTATCTCGAGTATGCTTTTGTAGCTTCTCAAACAGATCTCTTTTCTATGGAAAATCGTGCAATATCCCTAGACCGTGTTGATGTGTATATATTTAAGAATTTTTTAATGAGTACAATCATATCATTAGGGTTCGTCAAGTTGACCACACACTTGACTATATGTACACGATAATAAGGAAAGAAGATTGATTAACGAGACGACAGTTTTCTTTGGTTTTTTATTGCATTTGTAAGTGTTACTTATCATAATTCTAAAATAAAGAATGATAATTATAACCCCCCACATTAAATTGCTTACATTTTCAACAGCTGAACCGATTTTGATCAAACAAAGCTAAGAACCACCTCGATCACGTCAATTTTTAAACAAAAAAATCGGTGCATTGGTTTAGGAGCTATAATGCCGCAGACAGACACACAGACATACAGATACACACGTCAGACATGTAATACCCTTTTTTTTTGGGGGCTAATAAACAAGATCTCAGAGTTGAAAATATATTAAAATCGTATTAAAATCTTATAATTATCTAGTATCAAGAAATAAACTGCTATTGGTAACTATGCACACCAAATTAAAAGTAAAAGGAGCCAAATTATCTTCATTAAAATGTAATCTAAGGAATCTGACATTTATTCGAACAAATACCTTTTGTTCTGGTGCATTGAGTAGGAACCAGGAAGCCCCTGGTTCCGTGTTGCAATCCTTTTGCAACTGTACTGCGCCTGCGCGGGACGGCACTGCACTTTCTCTGGCTTACGTATAGTTTTAAGATCGAATATTGAAATGCAATATGTCATCGTTCATCATTGATTTAACTTTTCTAATAGCCTCATAAATAAAGATATTTGACATTCCACATCCCATTCGAAACTCCCAAAAAAATTTGTCGACTGCTCATGTAATGGCAATCAGCTCATCTGATTTATATGTTCCATCATACAGACATTAAATATCTTAATAGTCTTTCAACGCAGTCACCTTTCTTTCTTTTCTTTTTAAATTGTTATAACATAGCGGCACTTTTCTCTCAAATAATATGTTAACGTTCTTTAGGAAAAACTGTACCTATAATTGGCCGTATGATAAGTTTAGACACAGATAAGTTCAGATAAGTCTTTATATTGAGCGATTGGTTTTCTGAATAGAGATGTTGACAAATTTTTTTTATTGTTTATCTTAAAAAGGAACTGAAAACCGAAATGATTTTTGAAAACTATTGAGAACTAAAAAAAGTTACAAGCTATTATATTTCAATAGAGGGGGAAACTGTCAAACAACGAAAAAGAGATGCACTTACCGGCATGTGACGTCACCGCCATTTGTTTGCGTAGGTAAAAACGAGATAGCTAGCTCTCCCCACAAAATGAGATAGATAAGTTAATGAGATACATTAATATAAATGCTAATAACTTGTTCATTTATAAACCAATTTTAATACTGTTTTCGGATATTAATATATTTCTAGCATAATTTTTACATTCCTATTAAACAAAGAATTAACAAAACACACCCAATACTATACCCCCTCTTACGCCCGTACAGAAGGAGACTCAAGTCCTGATCTATGTTTAAAGTATTGTTTGTCTCTTTCTTTCACTATCAAAATGACAAAGACGACTGCAAAGAGTCTGAGTCGCGTTTTGTAATACAGGCCTAAGAATCCGCTGAAGATATTGTAGTTTTCTCCTACATAAACATTCATTATCTCAATGAACACGTAATGTACAATCGTATGCAGTCGGCATTCGCAGACCGCTGTAAAAATAAGAGTAATCGCCGTTATTTACTCGACTGGCACAACAATAATTAAAGAAACTATGTAGTTTATACTTGTAGAGGCGTACCTCCATCTGTTTATACCTCTACATAATATATCAGGGCCTTTTTACAATTCGAAAACGGCACGGCAAAATTGTATTACCATTGCCCCCTATGTAATAGTAATAATAGAAGCTGAGAACATAGGGGGCAATGGTAATTCAAATTTCGAAGTGCCGTGCCGTGCCGTTGGAATTATAAAAAGGCCCTATGGGGTGATATGAAATTAGCTACCGGAGCTTTAAGGTGTGATTCTCCTCATATAACTAAACAGCTTTCTCCAAGAAACCTATGTAAAAGTCTGATTTTTTTAAATAAAATACTAAGGAAAATCAGTCGGCCGCGCAGGTTTTTTTTTCATATTTCAAACTATGTTTCATAAGGAAATTATTCAGTTTCGTGGGCTGATTCATATCCTCAATTCTGCTAATTTAAAGTCACTATGTATAGACAAGTTTATCAATTATTGAGACTGATGTGTGAAACATTTGATTAAAGGTTTTAAACAGAACTTGCATGTGATTTTAACTGTTTATATATTTTTTTTAAAGCCTGGTTTCACTTTAGTGTAATCCGCTTTATTTGTTGCATTAGATTTTATGCAAAGTAACGACGATGCTTGAAAAAGATGAATTATACAATATTTTTTTATTGTAGTATAAGGCGAGCTTGACTAACCTTGGTGTTAGAGTTTTCAAACCACCAAATGGCCTCTGACTTGGTTTTAAGACTATAGTCAATTGATAACAGCCGAGCCCGTCTGCTTAACATTCCCTCCGAAGCTCGTGATGAATTGCCATTTTGGCCACCCATCAGGTTACTTGCCTCTTGTGTATGTTGTTTAACATCACTGATCGGTTGAGATCAGCGATCGTAACTGGGCTATGAGTGTTTCACATGTTATACAATAAGCCCGCGGCATAAAAAAAACATTTCCAATAAATTGAACTTCCTTTAAGCCTATGGGTGAAACACGGAAAGTCGACCACAAGTGATGTCACTTGGGACGTAACTAACGGATATGCGCATATGTTAATGTGGTGTCTTATGAAATTCATTTAAGATGCATACACGTAAGACATGAGAATAATTAATGAATTTGTGAAATAAGTCAAAGGTGCTTAAAGGAAAGACAAAATGAACAGTCATTTTTCTGTGTAACTTAAAAAAAAAATTACTCATAAGCTATCATTAAGTCTCGGATGTTACTAATTGGGTAAGCGAAGTAAATAATAGGGACAGCTAGAAATGGGATATAGAATAGAATAGAATAGAAAAAAATCTTTATTTTATAGGACATTCAGGATGCCACAAGTCAAGATTACATGAAATACATACAAACAAACATTAAAGGATTTAAATACATACATACGCATTCGTTCTATTGACCCTACTGACTCTACGCCTATTCGCAAAGGTGTATATTGATGCATCTCTTTTCAGCGCTAGATATACTGTGAAAACAGTCAAAGTACTCGTAGTTACTGTGTTCAGTAAAAGTGAATACAATGAGTCTTTTTATTATTCGAACAGCACGGCACGGCACCTCAAAATTTGAATGACCACTGCCTCCTACGTTATCAGCTTCTAGTATTACTATTACATAGGAGGCAATAGTAATATAATTTTGCCATGCCATTTTCGAATTATAATTAAAAAAAAAACATGCAGTTCACTAAACCCCAGAAACTAAAAATTAAACAAAGGTATACAATTTTGCGAACTCGGTGTATATTCAGTTAATCAATGCTAGGTATAGTTTAACTTGAAAACTACCTAACAACTGGTGGTGACGCCTCCAATCAAAGTCATCAAAGATCTCAGAGTATACATACATATATTACAGACTAGCTTTCCGCCCGGGACTTCGTTCCCGTGGGAATTCGGGAAAATTATGTAGCCTATGTTCATCGGGGATAATGTAGGATTCTAATGGTGAAAGAATTTTTCAAATCGGTCCATTAGTTTCGGAGCCTATTCAATGCAAACAAACAAACAAACAATCAAATCGTTCCTCTTTATAATATTATTCGTTCCCGTGAGAATTCGGAAAAATTATGTAGCCTATGTTACTTAGGGATAATGTAGCATCCTAATGGTGAAAGAATTTTTTAAATCGGCCCAGTACTTTTTGAGCCTATTCATTACAAACATACAAACATACAAAAATAGGTACAAATCTTTCCTCTTTATAATATTATAGTATAGATATACTCTAAGTCAGTTCAAATTCTGCAAGCTGCAGCTCTAGCACGATGGCGACAAACTCGCGCGGCGCGCCTCTCGGTTGACGCTGAAACTTCACTTTGATTATCCGAGGGTTTGCTCTGTGGCGTTGTCAATGTTGACATTTTAACATCGGACCGCGGCGCATTACGCGCGCTATCACCATCGTACTCGAGCTGCTGAATGGATGGTCGTCACCATTGGTTGGAAGAGCCGCCCTGTTATCGTTATCACACCCGCACTAGGGACTCTACTCTGTACTATCTACGATCGACGGAGCGTCGATAATGGGAGGTTTTCTCTTTGGGTATTAAAAAAAAATAGTTCCCCAGAGCTCTCTAGATGGCGCTGAACTGACTCCGTTACTAGGTGCCAAAGCCAAAAGGCTTGGAGAAAAACATTGCATCAAATATTCTGTTCGTTTGCTTTGGCTTTCGATCATCCTAGTTTTCTCGCGCTTTGTTATAATTTAGTTTTGTTTGTTCTTTGTTTTCGTAAAATCGCCTAACTACGCGTGGTAGATGTGATATTGATGTGATATGACAATAACGTTTCGTTTTATGATCTCAAAATTACGTTCAAGTGAATTAATCAAAAATAATGTAACGTTCCGTTCCTTGCAGTAACGTACCTAGTTTAGCGCCATCTATCCGGCAACTGGGGAAAAATAAAAATAAAATAAAAAGGAAATCCCTCATTGTCACTACTTGTCACTGTCATCTGCATAGCGGAAGACAAAGATGTACTGACATTCGACGCTTTGAAATTTCGGTCGTAGATAGAACAGAGTAGAGCCCTAGATACATCGATTGACCCAACCTACTACACCTGTGGCTGACTGCACATTAAATGAGAAATCATTATAACAGTAACCTACCGACACGGCCCATTTACCTTTATATGTAAATTTAAACAATATTTACCTTTTTCCGACCTCGTGATGTAATAGGATATGCTTTAAAATAATCTTAACTTCCATCATCACATACTCTTGAATGCATAATGTGATTAGTTGAAAGTTTGATGGTGGTTATATCATACATAGCTGTATGTTTTTGCGTGTTTTTTTGAACATGTTGAAGGTAACTTGTTTTAGTTTTGACTTCAAAAAAGGAGGAGGTTCTATGTTCGACTGTACGAGTATGTATTTTTATATGTATGCTCACTGATTTCTCCGCCAATTATAAACCGATTTTCAAAATTCTTTTTTTGTTTGAAAGAGTATACTAAAGGAGTGGTCCATACATTTTATCGAAAATGATTCAGCACTTTTAAAAAAATCAACTAAAACAAAAAAATACTACATATAAGAACATCACCCAAATAAATGAGTGACATTTTCGTTTGTGGTTATCTGCTAATAGGCATTGTAGTCTGCAAAAATACTAGTTATCTACTTTTTGCGAACTCTTGTTGGGATTGAAGTCGGTAACTCATTTTTTTTAGCGTGGAAAATTATTTATCGACAAACTCGCGCTCGGCTCACGCTGAAACTTCACTTTGATTGCGCGAAGGTCCCGCGCAAAGGCTTGATCGCCCTATGGCGTTGTCAATGTTGACATTTTGACATTGGACCGCGGTGTTGTCGCAGCGCTGTCACTATCGTACTCGGCCTGAAAACCATTATCTCTATAAAAGCCGCAAAAAAATCACGTTTTTGTATGGGAGCCCACTTAAATATTTATTTTATTCTAGTTTTTAGTATTTGATGTTATAGGGCCAATAGAAATACATCATCTGCGAAAATTTCAACCATCTAGCTGTCACGGTTCATGAAATACAGCCTGGTGACAGACGGACGGACGGACGAACGGACGGACAGCGGAGCCTTAGTTGGGTATGGAACCCTAAAAACTAATTTGACCCGTTTACTTACGCATATCTTCATCTATGTATTACTTAGTATCAGTGATAGCCCAGTTGTTACCGAGCCAAGACTTGTAATCGGAAGGTCGCGGGTTCAAATCCTGGTGCGGGCCTGTACCCCTAAATTCGTCTTTTCTGATTTATGTACGGATTTCTAATTATCACTTGCTCAACGGTGAAGGAAAACATCGTGATGAAACCCGCCCGTGCAAGAAAATCCGCATTGGGCCAGCGTGGTGGACTACGGCCTAAATCCCCTTCATCTTTTGAAGGGAGGCCTATGCCCCACGGTGGGGACGTTTAGGGGCTGTTAAAAAAAGTATTACTTCCAAGTGAGAAAGCATAACAAACTTCAAATATAACAAGAAAATCTTCTCGGAAACTGTTGCAAGTAGCGTTACATAATACTTGCGTTATAAATTAGTATTTAATTAGTCGCGTCATCGGGTAGTTTATCGAGAGGACGAGGTTAGGTTAGGTTATGGAAAGCGCGATCTCGTGCGCCGGCGCAAAGCGCGGGAAAATCAACCGTCTTACATAACCAAGAGGGTCTGTTCATAAGAATTTAAGTTGTTAGTTTTGTGTATTGTATTGTAGATTCACATAGATACATTCAAATTATATTGAAACGATATAAAAAATATTCAAGACGATTTATGATGTCAGCTGCCAACTCTTCACGGGCATACTGTAGTAGCCAGTTAGTGGGACGTGAGGGTTTCGCTGTGTCGCAAGCGAACTATATCATTACTACTATATCATGTTCCATGTAATAACCCTTAGAAATAATGTCAAAAATGCGTCAAGTTGTTTTAGAAGTATATAATGCTCTGCATACCCAGAAAGGGATTATAGACGTAAGTGTATGGG
The DNA here is from genome assembly GCA_949987775.1 of Aproaerema taeniolella. NCBI lineage: Eukaryota > Metazoa > Arthropoda > Insecta > Lepidoptera > Gelechiidae > Aproaerema > Aproaerema taeniolella. The sequence continues at coordinate 1,611,094 of OX465259.1, read as the reverse complement.
TGTCTGGATTGATGGTCACCCAATGCTTGCTTGCTTAACTTCTTATTGTGTAGGTATAGTCAAGTGTGTGGCGAACTTGGCTAACCCTGGTGTCAGTGTTTTCAAACCGCACAATGGCCTCTGACTTGGTTTTAACGACTGTAGTCAATCGACGATAACCGGGACCGACAGCTTAACGTCCCCTCCGAAGCACGGAAACTCTCGTGATAAATTGCCATTTTGGTCACCCATCAGGTTATGCTTCTGTGTACGTTGCTTAACCTCACTGATCGGTTGTAATCAGCGAGCGCCACTGAGCTACGACATAACTAGGCAACGAATGCTTCATCTGTATTATTATTAAACTATGTATGTTATGTATGTTACCTAATTATTGCTAGAGAGTGCACAATTACTCCAGACGTACAGACGGACACGCCACGGCAAATGAGGCGTAATATCATTTCGTTTGCAACCGTCATATACACGAAGTGAGTTGAGAAATCCAAATTCACGATAGTTTGAGAGCATTGTACTTAGTAATAAGGTTACTTTTTGAGCGCATACTTTTATAATATCTTTTTATTTGTACAAGATATTACATTTCAATCCGTAAATCTATGTCATAATATGAGGTGGATTGAGAGTCATCATGTTTTTGATATTGGATTATACTTGGTGACTTTAATTAGCAAACATTAGTATGTGTATTTACCCACGAAACTGAACAAATTACTCCAAAAAAACATGTGAAGTTCGTAATAAAGATGTATCCATAATAATATTTTCACATTTTAACTTTTTGAAAAGTTTTTCATTAGACAGATTCTTTGCATTAAAAAACATATTGAAAAATAAAGACTTAAACAATTTTCTTCTGCAAATTTCAGGTGCTGCTCTGTGCAGTGATCGTCACAGTCTGTGCTGAACCAGAACCGAAGAAATACAAACTAGACCTCAAAAATAAAGTCAAAGACAACTCCACACTAACTGACGAAGAAAAGCAGTTTTTAAGAGAGGTAGAAGCCAAATTTGGAATCAAATCTGAAGTTCCTGTCGACAATAAAGAAGACGATGAAAGCAAAGAAGACAGTAAAGAAGAAGATGACAAGCCACCTCCTCCTCCAGGGAAGTTGCCCTTCCCTGCTGTGATTGCGATAGAAATTGTTAACGACACTGACACTAAAGAAACTAGTAAAGGAAAAAGAACAATTGATGCTAATCTCGGTTATGGATACCGGACCAACAGTGGATACTCGTACACGTACTTTGGAAAATCAGGGGAAAGTAAAGGGAAGTTTATGATATATCCGTATTCTCAAGAAGATATTCCTCCAGCGAAACTAACGGCAGATTCACCTCCAGGCTATCCTCAACAGCTAGGAAAAACCACCAAACTGACTCCGAATGTAGAGATCGTGCCATCTCAAGCCTTCGAACTAGTACCAGCTAAGGAGCAAGAAGAACCGACCTCCTACAACTATGAAAAACCTACAGTTCAGTTAAAAACTAAATACGAGAACATTCACGGCATAGAGTCGCCTCCACCTCCTTACCCTCCCGCTGACTCATCACCTCCTTCAACTCTTTATACCACGTACAACGGAGAACAGTTCTCCGGGCTCAGTGGCCAGTTCCCCAAAATTATGTCAAACTATTTGGTAGACCCATCGCAGCTGCTGAATAATCCCTCTTATCAGAATGCAGGACTGACACAAGAGCATTTGCGACCGCACGGCAACAGTATTGAACAAAGAGTCGTACCAGTTTTAGTTTTGAGAATCCCAAGCTCTTACATCAAAAATCCTTCTGCAGAACTATATGCAAACTTACCTCAAAACTATCCTTTATCTCAATATTTGAACCACGTAAATCTGCAAGAATTGGTTAATGAGTATTTCAAGAAAAATGGATTCCCTTATGCCCCAAAAGTAATGACTTATCCAAGTGCACCTATATTGACACAAACTGAAAGAGCACCGTCTGTGTCAAATTATCAGCCACAGCATTACGCCAGTCCTTATGTACAGCCATCCTACACTCATGCTGATTATTCTGGTGTTCAATACTCGGCTGTTCAGCCAGTAATGGCTAAATATCCTTCAGGTTACACCAGACAACGTTATTATGTAATGCGCCCCCAGCCTCTCTATCAACAGCCCTTGCAGCAACAGTATGTGTACCGTTACAGATATGTTTCTCAAAATCCTTCGCAAGCACAAAATTACTACAGTCAACCTCAATACGAGCAACAACAACATCAACCTCAGTACGAACTACAACATCAACCTCAATACGAACAACAACAACATCAACCTCAGTACGAACAACAACATCAAACTCAGTACCATCAACAGCAAGCTCAGCCCCAGTATATCCAACAAGTAGAACAAGATAGTCATCGACCTAGTTCATATGACACTAGTGGTCTTTCGGAATACAATCATCGACAAACTTCAGCTGAAACAGAAGAAGAAGTTAGTCCCGTTGAACATGAAAACACCCATTCTAAGTCTGCTCAGGAATATGAACAACCACAACAAGTAACTTCAAGCTACGAAAGCGTGACAAGTGCTTCTCCATCCTACGAAAACGTTGAACACGGTACTCCAGCTCCAGAGTACGGTCCCACTCAGAGTCCTAGTCACGGCTCATCACCATCAGTGCAAGTGGAATACGACAATTCAGTTGAAAAGGAAAGTATTTCTGTCTACCCAAGAAGTCAATCTGGACACAAAGCTGGTATCCAGAGCTATGTTTACCAAAACATACACAACGATCACTCTGGCAGCGAGAGTCTTGTACTTTCTGAGAACTATCCGAGTAAAGACCACACAATAGCAACAGTTTTACCGCTGAATTTTAAGAATAAGCAGCATACGGAACCAGTTCAAGCTGTCAGCTATGTGACGCCGATGCCAACAATGAAGTACCACTCTCATTATAGAGTAATGGTCCCGCAGACTGTGCTTAAACGACCAACAAGCGAGAAAGTTGCATACGTGAACTCACATTCCTTGTCGTCACCATACGCTCAACTTGCAGCTTTGAGTAACTACAATCCTGAAGAGGAATACACTAGTAATCATTACGCGCCTTCTGTCGCAAAACAAAAGACACCGTCATATCCTAGAAACTACCACGCCCATCCGAAACGCATGGTTAAGCCAGAAATCAAATCCGATTCTTCGTCGTCAAGAAAAAGTGACAGGAGTGACAAGAAAAAGTCATCATAGTCAGATGTGCCTGTAGTTTTATCATTATTTGAAGTCCTAGTAGGTAAATACGATGTTGTAAATATAGTGTAAGTAGAATTTACTTTTGGATTCGTTTTGTGCTTGCGTAATAATGTTTACACATTTCGTGACCACTTGCTTAGTCTCTATCTAGGACAAAAATATAGTTAATAGGACACTAGCTCGCGCTTATAGCATTACAAAATATGCCACTTAAAATATGGGTTCGTTATATAGGCCTCGCTTATGAGTTTTATAAAACTAGACCTTTCGGTCGTTCTTATTTTAGCTTAAACTCGTAATTACAATAAACACTGTGCCGCTTGGTGGAAAAGTAAATGGATTGTTGACGAGCGAACGAAACTGTACTAACATGCAACTTAAGGTTTACTTAAGTCTCTTATAGGAGACTGTTTTTACTGATCGTCTAATGTTTCATTGACTGGTTTTTTTTAAAATTTCACAGCTATTTTAAATAAGAAAGTGAATTTAAAAAAGCCATATCCCAAGGTAGTTGTGATAGTTCATTTATTTATTTACAGTCTGTAAGTAAAAAGCGAAATAAGTTAAGGTTACCGTCTGACTAGTTATAGTTACTAAATGTTGGAAAAATAAACAAAAAAATAAAGTATACTTTTTAACTTATAAATGACAAAAAAATACTTATTGTCAAAATGAGAAATGCTGAAAATTTGTTTTTTCCTCAAATAATTTTAAAGTTTTAATTTTCTTCTTTGTATATTTCTGGCTGTAGAGTTAACTGATCAGATATTTAGGATAAAATATAATTACGTAGTCAAATGTTTTTCGCAGATTAGCAGAAGTTTATTTTACTGCATATGTTTTGTTCAATAATTTGTATAATTCTATTTTATCAAATTATTACAAATGCAAGGCTCTTTTTACTTTGTAACAGCACATATATTTTTTTTAGAGATCTGTAACTCGTTTATCAGTCAACTCTATATCTTAATGAATAAAAATAAATACTGTTCAAATAAATGTATATGAATTGTTGTAAATTATGTCTATGTCTCTGTATATTTTGGTTGTTTAGATGTAATTTGTTACCATTTGTTATAAAACAATGCAATTGTATATGTTTGTGCAATATTTACATGTTAAGACTTTCATTTAGTAGTAAGTAGTATTTTTTATATTTTTGTTTTGCTGAAATAAATTTTACATTTCATTGTTTACAGTTATTAAAATATCCGAATTTCTAGTGTTTTCACTTTAGATCACTGATAAATGCCTCGATTTCCTGAGAATTTGTAGTGATAGCAAAAAAAATTAAGTTTTACTGCGTACTATGTTTTTTTGTTTACGCACTTTCAGGGAGAACAATCAGTTCTCCTTGAAAGTGCGTAACTAATAACAGGTTTACACACTCAGTTGCAGAAACGTTCATAAAATTAATGCCACTTTAAATCTCATGCTGTCACTCTACGTCGGGTTCCCTACTTGAAACCGAATGACGTTTGACCAAACATCAATTGCCCGAACACGTTAGCTCGATTGTTTACGAGACCTAAGAATCATAAGCTCTATGGCTTACCACACCCATGCATCAAAATCTCGAAAATCGTATCCTCTAACGATCAATACATGTAAACACGATATCCCGAAACATCGTCTGATGGAATTAAGTTTTAAACATTATACTATTATTTTAATTTATGAAAAGGAAAAAAAAAATCTTTGTCAGTATATTTTAAAGTTTAAAAAGTTGCGTACCTACTCGTACATTCAGCTACCATTATGTACCTTAAGGCAATATATTAAACTTACTTTCAAGAGTAAACTGTGTACTGTGAATTAAAACTATATAATTGTTGATCTTTAGTTTCATATAGTCCAAGTTTTTTATTATACGACAGTGTATTCAATCGCCGCGCCGACGACGCGGTTTTGTGGCAATCCTTTTTTGTTATTGTACTAAACAGATGAAAGTGTGGGGGAATATAGGCTGCCATTTGCATGAAATTGCAAACCTGATGTAGATTTTGGACTCTCAATTTTCCTGTATTCGATTCTCGGTTAGCAAATTTTTGTTGGAAAAGCATCTATTAATTTTCAGGTCTGGGTGTAGTTGTATGTGTCCCAAGTTATTTGGTACTCAGTAATGATTCTACCATTAGGTACACCATATTAATTCTACCAGTTTGTTTGAAAGGCTTCAATGGTATATTTTCGTATTAAAGTTCAATTTTTGAGCATAGTTTGATTTTCCCGCTAGGTTTACTAGTTCCATTCGTTCATTTCACTTTTGACAGTTCGTTTAGTGGTGCTCCTAATCGTTACAAATTCGATTTTTATTTTATCGATTACAGTTTTTGCAAAAAACAACTTTATTGCTTTTACCGCACAAAAATGCTAGATTTACTTAAAAATGCGTGTGCTAATGTGACGTTTGAAAACCGAGGGTATATTTAAAGAAGCATTTTCTGCAATTGAGTTATAATAACACAGGTTTTCATGCATGGTAAGATAAACGACTAAAAATATCAAAGCGATATGTACTACGAACTACTTAATTTATCCCGGGCTGATTTAGATGTACCTAATCACCGGGAACCGGGGCAGGACTAAAATGTATAAGCGCATTCTAAATAATTCTAATGACATAGAATTCCTTGATGACGACGATGTCGTTCCATATTTGAGGGGTTCGTATAAAAACGAAATCATTACATACGTAAAAAAATTCCCTTGACTAAAAAACGCAGGATAAAAGTGATCGAGGGAATAAATAGTAAACTTACCCAGAAAAAACCTTTCACTGAGTTCACCTACCTCTTTAATATAAATAAACTCAGAAATACAGACGCATAATGAAAATTCATATTCTGTATTCCAAACTTATAACAAAAGCTTTATCCAGAAAAGCGTAGCGTATCATTATAGTGTATATTGTTTTGATACGCGTAGCAAACTTGATTAACCCTAGTTTTACAGTCTGTAACCCTCAAAGGGCCTCTGATTTAGCTTAACGACTGTAGTCAACCAATAACCGCTGGAACCGACGTACACTCCGAAGCATGGAAACACTTGTGAAAAAAAATCACAAACTTCCAACCTATCAGGTACTCTGCCCCCGTGTTAAAAAATTCAATAATGACAGCTATATTACAAAGTGATTTGCTCTCATTCATCACGACTTAACACTGCTTTATTATCCACGCACGACCGAAGATACACGGATTATTACATACTTATTACAGAAATTGATCGAATGCAAAGAGACTACTATTAATCTTAGAGTGAATAACAAATTATCGGCAGCTCCGATGAATATGAGCACAGAATAAATAATAGCACCTGCATTTGACGAATTGCTGAACAGTTGAAGTGCAATTTTCTTCCTTATGCTTATAAAATAAGAACTATACAAATTCTTACGCTTCAAGGTATGTATAACAGTACCTAATACCTATAATAACTAATGAAAGATAGATTGAGATATAAAAACACTTTATTGCATACTGATGAATTTGTGATATGAGTGAATCATTTAATATTGACGACTAAGGCCCGTATTATAGAAAAAAAAAAAAAAACCCTTCACACTCAAAGGACCACATTAAGGTTTTCCCTTGTGTCGTGGGTCCCTTAGAACACACAAAGACGGACACAAACACCCATGACCCGAGAACAAACATCTGCTTTTTACACAAATATTTGCCCCGACTGGGAATCGAACCCAGGACCCGCCGATCGAGAGGCAGCGTCACTACCACTCGACCAAACCGGCCGAAAACGACTCAAACTCTGATCTATATTAAACTAGAAGTCGTCCACGTCATTTTGATAGTGAGAGAGAGAAATAGACAGTCAATACTTAAATATAGATCAAGACTTGAGTCTTCTTCCGCAATACGGGCCTTAGACAGGATGAAGTGGAGGGCTGCGGAGAGGCTTTTACCCAGCTGTGGGACATTAATGGCTGAAAAAGCATATATCCTTTCGTCCACTTACATAACCATGGTTTCTTAAATAGTTAAGAAAAAACTCTTTTTATAATTGTTTTGATAACTGGTTATTAAACAATAATACGAAATGTTCATTCATAATCATAACTGACAATCACAGAAAGGAATAATAATGAATCTGTTTTTACAACTAGCGACAGACAGCAAAAGAGGCTATGTCCTTTGAGGAAAGTTGTTTACTTTACTGGGCTGATTTATTTTCTTAATTTTTACTTAATAATTTAAAATCACTTAATAGAATTAATCTTAAAATTGCTAAATTGTACGAGCGAGAAAATTATAAAATGTAAATGTGTTTGTATATAGTGCTACTAATCGTAATAATTATCACGGAAACCACTCAATAAAAAATATATATTAAACTCACTCAAAACTCACAAAATAGAATTAATCTTGAAATTGCTAAATTGTACTAGCGAGAAAATTATAAAATGTAATAGTGTTATAGTGCTACTGATCATGATAATTATCACGGAAACCACTAATATATGAGACAGCACCACATTAGTCAGATATAAATGAAGACCAACCCGCTTAGGGCTGGGCCAGGTCGGTTTCACTCTCAGCTTCCGCGTTGACCGCCGCGTGCGCAGGAATCAGGAAGAGGCGCGACTCTGACTTGACCGGTACTCTGTGATTAGGTACCACTAGTACACTCACTGTTGACAAGATTAATAAGAGAAACACACTTGCAGTAAGATCGCTTATCTTTTGACGCAGAAATCGTTGCAAAAAAGACAGTACCAAAAATAAATTGAATTTTAGGGTAAGCTAAAAACCCGAGATTTTTTGTATTTTTTTTTTCTAAATATTATAAAGGAATGTAAAAATTTTACTTGATTAAGCGAAAGTTAATATAAGCATGTTGTGTTCCCTATTAAGTAGGAACAATTCTGTGCATGTATAATATGTTGGCCTGACATAAATAATTTAAGAATGTGTACTCAGTTCGTGAACAAATAAATAAATAATAAAAAGTCTGTTTCCTGGACGGATCCACGACAAATGTAGCTTAGTGCCTGCAAAATCCACCATAGCATATAATCAGCCACGCGTGTCTGATCAAAATTAAATATGTACACATTTAGGAGAAAAATTGGCGTATTACATTTTTGACAATTGTTAGATAACATCTTGAAGTTACACAATTTAAATATTAAAGTAACTAACTAGGTGTATGTCGAGATCCATTTCGGGTCGTTGAACCTGCGAAGTAAGTAAGATTTTATGCTTGGGACTTCATTCTCCTGGAAAGGTGATATTTCACTTTAATATGGAGCTTGGGCCTGGTCATTGTACAGTACTCCATAAGTCGTCATTAATACTAATAATGACATTAGTAGCGTCTATTTTTCATAAAATACATTAGTTTTATTGTAGAAAAATATTTAAGATTAATTATTATTGCCATACTTACAATGATGTTGGAATGAAATGACAGATGACAGTGACATTAATGACAGTTGACAAGTGAACGCGCGTTCAAAAATCTATCTACCAGTTTAATCTCATCATCTCATGACATCAAAATATTATAAAAAGTTAATGCTCTGGTGTTATTATTCTTACGCCATTTGTTTTATCCAATATTATAAAGATTTAGCTAGGATTTACTTGTTAAATACAAACAAGTCGATCAATTATTAACAATTAAGCATTGACTATTTTGAACGTGAATTGTCAAACAATATGGCAGCCTCAGTGTGGTAACTACGAAAACACGTATGATTTTCAATATTTTATCATTTTCTACAAATCAGCCAGGGATTTTTGAAATTTTTTGATATTTTTCCAGGAATAAACTATTTATTTTTTATTTTTCTGGATACTGTACAAAGACCAGGCCCATTTTGAAAAATCACCTTTGGGAAATTGTAGCCTACTATGTGTTATTCTCATGTTTAAGCTACATTACTGCAAAGCTTTATCAAAATCCGTCCACTATAGTGTTTGCGTGAAGAAGTAACATCCATCCTTACAATCTTGTAAGTTTATAAAGTTTATTTTGATTCCAGAGTAATTGATAATTTGACGGCCTGTTTGATCAAGTGGTAGTGGCGCTGCCTCTAACAGTTCAATTCTTAGTCGGAATAAATACTTGTTTAAAAAGCAGATGTTTGTTCTCGGGTTTTGGGTGTTCGAGTCCGTCTTTATGTATGTTCCGAGGGACCCACGTTACAAGGGAAAACTTTAGTGCGGGCCTTTGAGTGTGTAGCGTCTATTAATCAATTAATTTTGATTCAAGAGTAATATTATAAAAGCGAAAGTTTATATGTATGGATGTTTGTTACTTTTTCACGCAAAAACTTCTGAATGGATTTTAATAAAACTAAAATATAGCTTGTACATCAGAATAACACATAGGCTCCATAATTTTCTCAAATTCCTAAGTGAGCGAAGGGTCGGGCGAAAAGCTAGTAATTAATAGAGAAACGGACACAATCGCGGCGACGGTGTGTATTGAAATGCAGAATAGCACCGATTAGGGAAAAGGCAGGAAAACGCAGGGCAAATGATTACGCAACCCCACCAGGACGTGCCTATCAGGGGACCCGTCGAACAACTCCTCTTGTGTTCCTGTATCGGATCGCTTGGTGCTCCAATATGCTTGTAATTACTGTTTGTTGGTAATAAGCCTACATTGAGACTGGTAATGCGTTTACTTGGTTGTTAAGTGGATAAGTGAGAATTTTATTTAAGTTTGATAATCTTGTTAAAGTCGCGTGGATAGGCTTCTTCTGGGTGAGCTTGCTACATCCTCGACCGCATCTTCGCCCTTGTGCTAGATTGTGGTCAAGAGCGAAACCATTATCATCAAATCAAATCAGTCGTTTATTTGTTAGAATATATGTCATTTACAATTAGGATGATGTCAAATTGTTACAATGGTTAGTTCACAATATATTCTACCAAAGAATTCGGTCTACAAATTTTACATAATTTTAATCAATTTTGTCAATAAAAACAATCAAAATAATTTTATCGACTTTAGTGTACCAAGTGTTTCATCGGAATACGATAATGAGGGCTTTAGTAGGGATTTTATTTTCTTTTAAAGAGATTTAGTGAAGGTATTACAATTTTCAGTGCAAATGGGACTAAAAAAGATTACTCATAGATTTTTATTTTTTTTATGTTTAGTTTAATAACTATGAAATGAAGTCCTCCTTTGTGCTTATGTATGTATGTATGTATTTATAATTTATTGTTTTTTGTTCTTCATTTTTTTTTAAATTCTTGATTTGTCCTTAATTACTTGTTACGCCCAAACTGGGACCATGAATATATTCAAACAAATTTTCATTCAAAGTCTGTTTCTTCAAGAACTAAGTACTACAACCCCTCATTAGGGATATTTAGATGAAGCACAAATACTTGTACACTCAAGAGCACGTCAAGCTTGACACTTTGGACTATGGACCGGCCCTGCATTGTATGGCGCGCAGTATAAATCAGAGCTCAGCTTAAACTGGTAGTGTAAAGCGTGACCTGCTCTTGACTGTACAATAACGACGAAGTGTGATCTTTAACACGCGGCTGAACTCACGTTTTACGTGAGGTGCACTCTCATAATAAACTGCAGTCACGATTTAGTTAGGTTCCTAGTTGTTATAATAATGACAATCCACTGAAAATAGCCAAGTAGTAACCAAATAATATAAATGTGTGTGCAGCGCCCAGCTGACCATTCTCGATAGTAGCGCGATATTGTCTCATGTCAGCCGCAAGACGTCCACTGCTGGACATAGGCCTCCCCCAGGGATCTCCACTTCTATCTATACCTAATCGTCAGTCCATCTTGTGGGAGGCCTTCCTACGCTGCGCCTTGGTTGCCACTCGAGGACTTTTTTGCCCCAGCGGCCATCAGTCCTACGAGCAATGTGCCTTACTCACTGCCACTTAAGGTTAGCAACACACGTCAAACTTATAACACGGTATTGTCTTCGGTTAATGATTTAACCTCCCGGTACATGACCTCAATCTTTTCTTTGACTTGATCGAAATAACTGTGCCTTCCTTGCTTTCCCTCTATGATAGTTTTAACCCCGCCACATTTGATTGCTATTAGATGGAGCATAAGTGGTGATTGGTTGTTAGCCTATCGCTCACGGTACAGAAAAACCGTCGCGTCCCACTTACTGGGTTCTACAGTATGCCTGGGAAGAGTTGGCGGCTGGAAAATTCTAAGTTTTTCTTTCACTCCCAGTACAGCGTGGAAGCGTGAAATGGCTATTAGCTATATTCGATCCAAATTGGTTCAGCCGTATAATGTTCTCGCCTTGACACTTAATGATGGAAAGCGAATTCTGACAGTATGTTTCATATATAACAAGCCTGACTGTACCCTTTTTCAGTAGCAACTGTACCTTACAATAAACTAGACATATGTGTTTGTAACGCAACGGTACGTGCGATAAACATAACTCCTTTTACAGTTACACCGTAGTTGGATAAAAATTTATCAAGTGGCTTTCTTCAACTGTACCTAACAGGCTAATGTTTATAGACCTGCCTACCCTGCTTTGGAGTACAGCCTTATAATGTTACAGTAGGAAGCACGGTGCGGGATGGCGTCAAAATGTTTTTCAATTAAAGACTTCATCATACACGTAGTTATTTAATTTTAACTATAAGTACCATATTTTGCTCCTGTAAGAATATTTGCTGTACAGAGGGCCGCATGTCAGGTTACCACACGCGTGCACTCTGTGCTGTTGCGATAGGAACAATTTTGCAATGAAAATGGGGTAACCTGGTGCGCTGGTCTCAGTGTAATAATGTATTTGTTACATACATACATACGTTTAAATAAACTGAATTAGTAAATCATTATCCTATTAGGTCAGGTATCCTATTTGGTAACGAATCCTTTAATGTTTAATAACACATTAAAGGATTTAGACAAGGTGCGTACAAAGGCTAGCTTTACTAGAAGAGATCTCTATAATCACCAATTTTTTATAATTCGTTTAACAAAAGAGTTTAGTACAAGGCATAATAATGCAAAAAATATTTTAATAACTAAACCAAGAGTGAAAAGAAAGCTATTTTCAAGAATAAAGCAAAAACTTGTAGAATAAAACATTATAAAGACATAATCTTCTGTCTAGTATGAGAGCGAATCCGGAGAATTTGCATTAATTGTGTACACCGGGTTTAAATGCAGTGAAAGTATGTTCTAATGAAGTTCAATTGTAGCCTTAAGGCGACTACAGCACCTAAATTACGATTTTATGATGCGTAGATAAGCATGACGCACTGCATTAAATCTAAGAAAAAAAATACTACGGTAATATTCAGGACATACACTAGATAAGTAGTTTGCTGAAAACATGATTCAGCACTTTTGGTTTGATAGAAAAAGCTCACGAAGTCACCTCTAAATACCAATATTGTGTATCTTTTAAGCTGTAAAAATGATAGTAAAATGCACACAGGAACTTGAATTTGCTATCACAATGTTCGTGATTGAAGACTCTCGATAAGTAGTTAACGCATTTTTGGATTTAAGCTGTTACCTTTCCATAAATCTCATTTTTCTAACTTTCGAACATGTTTTTACGCACGCACGCTTTCATAGTCCGTAAACTTCGTGTATCGACACTGTTCGCACTGCCGGCCCAGCAGGGGTATTCAGGAGCGTTCGACTATCGAGAACGGATCGAAATTCGATCCGTTTTCGAATGCCTTCGACTCACCATATTCTACAGCGTTCGGCTCGATCCGAATGTCAAATTTGACATTCGAATTCGGATCCAAATTCGGAAAAGTTCCCGATTGCTTCTGAGCATTCGACTTACACTTGTAAATAAACATTTTGTGCTAGAATCAAGCTAAAATTCAGTTTTACGTAGCAATTCGAGTGAGAAATAAAGAAAGAGCAAAACAAGGATCGGAGACAATGTCTTCCAACATGGAGATAAGGGATTTTTCTAATACTTTTCAAGATACCAATTTTCAAAACATATATCATTTAAAAGTCGCTTCTTTGCGAATATCTCACTTTGTTGAGTAATTTGTAAACATATTATCCACCAACCACCAAGATATTAGTCATTCCCGTGGAATTCAAAGTAAGTAAGTATGTATAATTGGTGTAATTTAAAATACAGATTCTTGCCTTTATTTTCACAAGATACAGAGGCATCGGAGACTCATTATTAAACAAAAATTGTGGTAAGATCTTGTTACAAATAGTTTTTAATTTCTGCTTTAATTTTTTTACAGCCTTGCACTTTCTGGCACAAGATAGTTAACAGAAATTTTTAACAAAGGGCCAGGCATCAATGTACATCAATAACGCAAACAACTCAGGCACTAAATGCGCCAGAAGTTATGAGGATGTGGATGTGATTTCATAGCATTCACTATCAAGTAGGAAATGTTTTGTTAAAAATAAGATTTGCTTATCTGTTTAATTCTTTATCCTTACTTATTAATATTATAAATGCGAAAGTAACTCTGTCTGTCTATCTGTCTGTCCGTCTTTCACGCCTAAACTGTTGAACCGATTTTGATGAAATTTGGTACAGAGATAGATTAGAGCCTGGGAAAGGACATAGGCTACATCTTATCCCACAGTTGGGCACGATATAACCTGAAGTCCACGCGGGCGGAAAGCTAGTTGCTTATAATTAACTTTATATTTAAATTGCCTTCATAGAAATAAAATAACTAGATATATGTACTAATATCCAAATTTTTGACTATTTTCAGAGTATTCAGGTTACCCAACCTAGCCTGATGACCCCGATTTTGCAGGCTGATATGAACAGTCCTGAAGAAAAATTTAATAAAATGCACATGAAGTCCATAAACTGCATCGAAAGGTGTTTGGAGTATTAAAAGGCCTTGGCGTTGTTTTACAAATAAATTGAAATCACTCCATAGTTATTGGGCTGACTGGGCAAAAATCACAAACATGACATGTAAAATGCTCATAATACTTATTTCTTAACTCTCGAGGTAAATGGTTCTGAGAGCACTTATGCTAGTACCTTCTGAATGCTCTGCTTATCCCCATTAAGAACATTTACTTATGAAGATTGACTGTGTCTATTTTTAAGTAGTTTAGCATACTTTATAGTTCACTTGCGATGCAAACCTTTTTTTTCTGTGATAGTACTTATTGCAAGTATATAATTGTATTGTTACTTATTAAAAAAAATCTTGAAAAAAACTGAACATATTATAATACACAGTTTATTTTAAATCGCTTTAGTTTTATTTACAACAGCAGTTAGGTATTCTTACAAACATTGAATCCTAATTTCTCATTAATAACAATAGTTAAGTAGTGGAACAGTGAGTACCTAGAAGCTAAATTATTAAACCCTATTGTAGCTTAATATTGTAGCTTCAACACACCATCCTACTAATATTTACAAAAAACACATAAGTATCCTACTAATATTTTAGATACGAAAGCTTATAAGTATGGATGGATGTTTGTTCCTTCTTCACGCTAAAACTCTCGGACGGATTTTGATGAAATGTCCAATTAATATAGCGACGTCGGAATAGTACATAAACTGTAAAATTTCCCAAATTCCTACGGGAATCAGTATATTGTACGTTTCAAGTTAGTTTCAAGAAAACACAAAATAAACCGCCACAACAAAGCAAAGCAAGATCTTGACACTTTACATCTCGTTTACAAAGACATTTCGTAAATTTTAAAAAAAGTTTTTATAATGAAGAATTATTAAGTTTACCATGGTTAAAAACCATTTAAAAAGTAAAGCTATATTTTCTCTAGGCCAGAAATTCATCTAAGAATTAAATTAAAGAAATAAAATGATATTTTATAAATGTTATAATTTTTCATTCACTCAGTTATTCGTTCAATCAAATCTACTATCTCCGTAAATGCTTGCACAAACGTGCTATCTATGTCACATAGTTTCCGAAGACGGAAACGAGTCGAAGACGAATCGAACGTCGTTGTGAATAAAGATTTCCGTAGCATTCGACTCGTCTTCGACTCGAGTCGAATTCGGAAAATAGTCGAACGGAAAATAGTCGAACGCTCCTGAATACGCCTGCAGGTCTGTTGAGAGACGGAGCTGGCACTATTCCTATGTGTGCTGCCTTTATCGGGTGCTGTAGTCGCCTTAAGTCCGGACACAATGGTGCAATGTCATCGCTAGAGTGGATTCTATGCTATTACAATAAGAAAGGTTTTACAATAGGCTTATCTATTTCGCTGCAAAACCGTTTCATAAAAAAATAACAAATATATAAAATAATCTATTGCGCTGACTGTGCAAAACGGAGCATTATATGGGCGCCTAGGGAGTCATAAGGTAATGAAACTACGAGTAGCATTAATAACCCCCGATAATAAGAAGGGTGTAATAAGTTTTACGAGTGAGATCGTATTTGAAAGCTGATGTAATTGAGATAGTTCTTAGTCTAAGCCAAAATTGGTTTAGCCGTTTTGCTATGGGTGTCGAGGTTGATACTATTTTTAAAGTGAATACTTCTTTAGCCGCGTTGTGCACTTTATAGTATGGGTAAAAAATGTTAAACTTGCGTCAGGGTCACGTGTCTGTCACGTGACCCTGATCGAGTATCCGTAAGGCGGAGGGGTGTTTAATAAATATAGGAAATTAAAACAGCAAAAGTCAATGTCAATGTCATCCGGTGTCAGCATAGAAAAATTAAATTAAATATTAATCTTCATCAGCCCATATACATACGTCCCCACTGCTGGGGCACGGGCCTCCCTCAATAACGTGAGGGGTAAATGCCATACTCACCACGCTTGGCAGACGAGTTGGTGAGGGTTTTCATATAATTGCAGAGTTTTCCTTCTCTGTGTGCAGATGAACTTGCTAGCATATTTACCTTAGTCGCCTTGTACGACACCTCGGTAAGAAAGAGGGTGGTCCTATTCTACTCTGCCGGGGACTCACACGGCTATAAAACACAAATAAATATTAATGCACAACGTTAATGTTCAAGTTTTCACTTCTGCCGGCACTCTCGGAATGCAACCCGTTGTTTTTTTATAAAGTAACCCTGAACAAAAAAAGAGGAGTGTTATAAGGTTGACGTGCGTAGCTGTGTGTCTGCCTGTGGCATCGTAGCTCCTAAGCGGATGTACCGATTTTGATGCGTTTATTTTTTAAACTGCTTTCAAGAGTTATTTTATAAGCGATGAGGGGTGATACAAAGTTTTTAATTGTAGAGTTAGAGAGTCTGATATAGAGGTCACATTTTTGAAGTTGCAAACAGGAAGCTGATAGTGTTGGTGGTCTAACGGCTAGTAGGTCGGACTAGTAAACGAGAGGTATCGAGTTCGATACCCCGTACCGCCATGTACCATCAATACCAATTTCAAATGTACAGAGTTAGTTGCACATTAACCGATGCTTTTACGGTTTATTAAAAAATATATATTTTAATTTTAGCTTTAGGTAGTTTTGTGACAACTTCACCCTCACATAGGAACGCAAAAGAGACTGTTTTTCGTGCAATATGCAATAACATCCCATGTAAATGAAATCTATATCTATTGTCTTAGAAGAAAGTGGTTGTTACCATCAATAACTCCCATCGCAGCTGTTAGACACACCACTTACATACAATTAGTCAATAGAAAATCAATCTATTCCATTGACAAACAATACTTTACAAAAAATACCAATCTGCCATTAAATCAAAAGCAAATCACAAACAAAATCCGTATACTTACGCCTATCTTTCCTAACAGGGTAGACAAAGAAAATAATATGATGTTTAAAGCTTTTGACGCAACATTTGATACACGTTCAGCAGATCGACCACTTGCGGTCCTATGTCAAAATGTCAACATTGACAAAGCCAGAAGGCGAGCAAGCATTTGAGCAGGGCCCTCGCGCAATCAAAGCGAAGTTTCAGCGTCAGCCGAGTGGCGTGCCGCGCGAGTTGGTTGCGCATCATGCTCGAACTTCTGCTATAAAAATAAAACGTCTAGCTAATTTAATGTCACCTAATTCAAAAATTTTAAACTATCCTTTTATCTCATGATACTTTTATTTCTTATTTTTATAATATAGTTACATAACATATATATGTGTGTATATATTGAGTTCGGCGACTACTATACCATGCTATGTTATGCTGTTCGAACTGTAACTTCTAACAATCTTTCTAATGTGCACTCAACTCATACTATTTTGTTATTCTTTCTTTTTTTTCTCTCTTTTCAGTTTTTTTTTGTATAAGTAACTTTATCTCGCTCACCTAATTCACTTTTGTCGTTGGCTAATGGTTTGTAATTTAAGTTTCTTCTCAGTTAATTATGTAATTCATCTTGTTCTTTAAGTCTAAAATAACTGTAAACATGTTTTTATTAATACGGGGTAACCTATAATTGGCTTTATTATATAACATACACTGCTAACACCTTTTATGTATTATGCTGTTGGTTTCCTGAATAAATTAAATTAAATTAAAATTATCCTAAACGGTATAACTATTTTTAATTATTTTAAATAATAAATTGAAACTTCATCAAAATCTCATCCGTAGTTTACGCAGTTTACAAAGCGGAGACTAAGGCCCGTCTTACAGAAGGAGACTCAAATCTTTATCTATACTTAAGTGTTTGTTGTTTCTTTCTCTCACTATCAAAATGACTAAGACGACTTCTACTTAAGTATAGATCAGGGTACTTACCACGATCGTTTAAAAGCATTTCTGTTTAGGATCCAACTTTGTACTGCTTCGAAATTGAAATGTTTTTTTAAAATGGTACCATGATGGCGCTGCTTTTTAACTGCTCGGTTGCCTTTGGTCCATTTTAAATGTCTACATAAATTGTTGCTGGTCTGCCTTTGAATCGCAACAGCGCCAAAATTGAATCGCTTATAAGCCATCATGGTACGAATAAGCGTTGCAGACTTGTTTAGGTCCTAAATTGGATCGCGCTAAGCGATCATGGTTAACCTCCAGAGATTGAGTCGGGTTACAGAACCCCTTAGACCCGTTTTTTTTATATTTTTATTCAAAAAGGTACAGTAACAGATGACAGATCAGAATCTTAATATCTAATTATACTTAAGTAGCAAAATAAATCTGAAATCCGATTATAACTATACACAGCGCTGGTAGTAAACTACGAGTATATTATGTGACTAATCCCTAAAAATAGACCAATTATATACATCTATTTTTTTTTATAGTTAAGAAAATAGATTTATTGTAACGAATCAGAAAATATATGTGTTACTGCATTTCTAAAATATGACTAAATAGATCGAGATGCAAGTAATTTTCATTAAATAATTTACACATGCGGAATGCGGGTATTGCAAAGGAAGACTCAAGTCCTGATCTATTCTTAAGTATTGATTATCTATTTCATATGTCAGCAAGATAAGTGATATACATGTTCAAGATGTACAGCTTGATGTGTTGTCGTGTGTACAATGGCTATATTAAAAATAAAATCTGTATTTATTACCACACCACAAATAATATAAGGTACGTTGTACGTTGTTAACTACTTGTTACTCTCTCCAACGTTCCACACTTAGGCCTGTACCTATTACAGAAGGAGACTCAAGTCTTGATCTATACTTAAGTATTGACTGTCTCTTTCTCTCACTATCAAAATGACAAAGACGACTGCTATTCAAGTATATATCAGAGTATGCGTCGCGTTCTATAACACGGACCTCAGAAAAACAAAGAGCGACTTACATATTACGATTAGTTGTCAGTTTCTGTGAAGTATTCAATCTCCCTTAGGCAAAAGAAAAGTGTACACTATCCTAACGTGACAGATCTACAATCCTGTGTTACAGGTCCTCAGGCCACAGGTCAGGTTTCCTCTAACATGTCACTCCCTCACCCGCTGTGACTGTAAGACCGGTCTGTTACCAAGTCACCTTCAATGGAAAGTGTTTTTTTTTTAGGACACAACGTGGTAGGGCGGCCATCTTGTTGTTTAGTGCACTATCAAAGGGACGTTTTCGAATAATATTTTATAGAATGATCGATAGTATTTCTAAGCAACCGAGGTCTTTGGCGGGAACTCGACGTCGGTGGTTGCTGTGCCGATTGAATTTTGATTTTCTACTTTATTTTTATGATTTGTACTGATAGTTAATACTTCAGAGGTGGTCTCGTTTAAATTTTATCGAGATTGATTTGGTGGTAAAAGGTTCCTACTGGTAGGGAAGAATGCAAAAATATTAAACTTTTCCCTACTAGTGGGGATAGTGGGGATAGATTGTTGATATTGAAGTCAGTATTGATTACAACGTTTTTAACGTAAAAAATACAATTTATTTACTAAACTATTTCTTTACAATGAGAAAGATTGAAAAGTCTATACGTTCACGCCTATAACATAGAATAAATAATAGTGCTAACGTACAGAAGTCTCACTCCCTAACAAAAGTCAACTTTAGGCATAAAAATTGGCGGCACAGGCTTGCAAGAGAAATTGAAACTTATAGTCAGCCGCTAGCGTTCATATTCTATTGCAGGCCGCCGACTCGATGCCGCGTTCGCGACGAGAGCTCAGGGTTAACACTCGCCGCCGATTTAGAGGTAAATTATTATTGAAATTTATTAAGTTAGATAACAATGCTTATAAAATCAAGAGTAACTTTAGTTAGGAAGTGTAGTAAATAAAAACAAAAGATAACATAACCAAACATGTTATTTGATACCTAGCCTTAATACCTACTAACTACAGACACCTAGAGACTATTGTGATGGAAAAACGTGTTTCTGTCTGGTTTTAAATATTGTTAATAAGTAGATACACTTATTATTTTGTTCAACACGCGATTGGCAACCCGCGCTCGCTGGCATATTCGGTATGCCCGCCGCGCGAACATGCTTAAACTGCGGAGTGACACCCCCCTGCCTATAATCCCTTTCGGGATAGGCAGAAAGTCATGTGGTTGTCGAACCATTTGATATTGATTCAAAAAGTTTTTAGATGGAATATGAGTAAAGCGGTGACAGGTTGTCAGCCTTTCTCTCACAATACAGTAAAACCCTCTTTTTACTGGTGTTACTGGTTTCTACAGTATGCCTGGGAAAAGTTGGCAGCTACTACATTCTAAGTTTTTCTTGCACTCCTAGTCCAGCATAGAAGGAAGATGGAAAACCCCTGGTTTAAAATACTGATTGTATTCAAACAAGCATTGCGTAATATTGTCTGTTCGCCACAAACAACAAGGCTGAATAATAATAACCAAATGGTACATGACCTAAGGGCTTGAGGGTATAGTATTGAAAGTACGAGTCAATAAATATCGTGGTTTCCTTTCCTTGGGGGCGTGTATGTGTAGCAGGCGAATTGAGTAATACGTCACACTACAAATGACCACTTCATTCATAAAGACGTGTCGTTTTATTAAATACACAATTTTTTTAGTGTCGTTCCGCAGCATATTGTGAAGTTTCTGAAGATTGTGAACATTCAACCAGTAATTTTGTTTATAAACTGCTTCGACAATTTGTATAACTGTTAGCTTAAATGACCGTAGGGTTACTCACTCATTCATAAAGTTAAAATTTCGACAACAATTCTCAAGTATTTAGTATTTAGTAAGCTTATTAATAGGTTCACAAGTACAGCCCTGTTGTTCTTTATACAAATGAATTTTTATTTTCTAATAGTCCACCAAGCCACATTGGCCCAGCGTGGTGGACAATGGCCTAAATTCTTCTTGTGTTTCGAAGTGAGGCCCGTCCGTGCCCCTCGGTGGGGACGTATATGGGCTGGTAAAGAAAAATAGGAATACAAACGGATTTTTTTTTAATAATTGTAGGCACGGATTTATATTAAACATATTTTTAACGAGTTCTTACCACAACTTAGTTTTAATTGAGTATACGATATTTTGGCGATGTTGCACGCGCCATGATCACTGATGAAATATCGGACGAAGTATTCGAAACACCGAACCCAAATTTAAAACAGCAATCGTTTAAAGAACCCATTATAATATGTTTAAATCTAATGAAAACAACCGCGAGAATGTACAGGGACAACAGCGGATCATGCTATCCAAAACTGTTTTTCTTTAATCTATTTTCGATTTTATCTCCAAGCATTAGAGTTTACTATCCATTGGGGATTTTATAATTCGGACACGGCACGGCAAATTGTATTTCCATTGCCTCCTATGTAATAGTAATACTAGAAGCTGAAAACATAGTGGGCAATGGTTATTCAACTAGCACCTTTCTTAGGTTTTTTTTTTCGTTTTTTTTCACGTGTTTTTCATAATTTATTTGTGTATATGTATATGTTATATATTTAGGTATAGATATGTATAAGGTATATTACTCTTTGCACGTCTACCGCTTCACCTTCTGTATCGGTTCCTTCACCCCCCGGTTGCCTGGAAGAAATTGCTCTATAGCAATAAGGCCGCTGGATTGTACACTACATCATGAACATTTGTTTTTGTTTGAT
Source organism: Aproaerema taeniolella (assembly GCA_949987775.1). NCBI lineage: Eukaryota > Metazoa > Arthropoda > Insecta > Lepidoptera > Gelechiidae > Aproaerema > Aproaerema taeniolella. The sequence goes on along the minus strand of OX465259.1, from coordinate 1,589,456 downwards.
GTTATGTTTTATGTTTTTTTTGTGTGCAATAAAGAGTATTGTATTGTAATTCAAATTTTGAAATGCCGTGCCGTTCGAATTTGAAACAGGCTACACGAAATGAAGTAGCCATTTGCAAAATGACTGATTTATTCATAATGACTGTGACATACGCATCTCTATGAGTATTGTAAGTACTATCGTACAGGAAGTTGTAGCTTAAGCTGTAACTATGTACTTATAGATAAAACTTAATATTTCTATGGAGTAATAAGATTGTTTACATTAAAGGGAAATGTTAATCGTAGGTACTTTCCTGTTTCAATAAGATATCACCTTACGGTAGATAATTCTATTATTTTACAAATTTGACTCAATGTAAACAATCAATATGTAATATTTTACTATTAATCTTCTTTAAGCACTAATATTATAAAGAGGAAAGATTTGATTGATTTGAAAAAGTCTTTCACCATTAGAAATCTACATTATCCCCGATGAACATAGACTACATAATTTTCACGAATTTCCACGGGAACGAAATCGCGGGCGGAAAGCTAGTCTATACTAATATTATAAAGAGGAAACAATCAAATCTTTCCTCTTTATAATATGTATAGATAGACTAGCTTTCCGCCCGCGGCTCCGCCGCGTGGACTACAGGGTATATCGTGCCCAACCGTGGGATAAAATGTAGCCTATGTCCTTTCCCAGGCTCTAATCTATCTCTGCACTAATTCATCAAAATCGGTTCAGTAGTTTAGGCGTGAAAGACGGACGGACAGACAGAGTTATTTTCGCATTTATAATATTAACTAAGGATTTGTTTTAAGTGACGCTGCCTCCTGGGTTCAATTCCCGGTCGAGCAATGTTTAAAAAGCAGGTGTTTGTTACCGGGTCATCGGTGCTCGTGTATGTCTTTGTGTATGTTTCAAGGGAAAGAAACCTTTATTTTTTTTTTATTTTTTATTATAAGATAGGTTAACTCTTAACCTCAATCTTGACCATAAGGTCAAAAATGAGGTCGACGATGAAGCGAGTTAACCCAGAAAATGCCTTTAATGGCACTGGTACTCCCACGCACCGACGGAACACAGCAAGCTGGCGTCGGACTTCGGTAGGAGGGTGGTCGCGAACCAGACGGCCCTTTACAGAGCCTACCACACCGCATGTTAAAGCCTTTGAATGAGTAGCGTTTATGTACACACGGCAGCACATCAGTCTATACATGTTGACATTGACGATGCTCTTATCTCTCTCGTAAAAACACCGGCTTTTGTATTGCGAATGGGTAATCTGACGTGCTGCTGTCTGTACTTTGGGGATTTTGTTTATCATTTTCTCTCCGAGATTTGTTTTAGTCACTTTTTTGTGCAACACTTATACAACTTTTTTGTGCAACACAATAAAATTAAAAGACAACATACAGTGCAGGGAGAAGTTATACAAATCGCGGTTTTATTGTTACTAGTAATTTATTTATTCTGAGGCAACAGTTATTAGATCTATTTGTAATCTTTTTCTTACAATATTCGGTAGCCATTGGTGATTACGTCATAAAAAGTAATGCCAGTTGTGATTGACAAATATACAAACAATTAAACAAACAAGCTCATCGACAATTTTGGTTATTCCTATGAATAGTACCTTAAGCGTTTGCAATAATGGTTAATTTTGCTTAAAAAGGTGTGAGAGATAATTTTGGTACGTTATTGCAAATTCGTTACACGTTAACCTAAAACTGAAGACTTAAACCAGTCAATTGTCTGGTTTCGTGCTAGAGAAAGGGCAATTAACAATAATCTGGGTATAAAATGTTCAATACTTGCACGTGAGAGGTTAATCTTCATTTTGAAAACTATAGAGATAGATTTGTTTGTAGCTTATGGGAAATATCGAAGTGTATAAAACTCTTTGCGGTATCGTAAGCGCTGGGCGTGGAACTTTGATGCAAAGCTCGTCTGTAAGCGGAAATACTATTGTTAAACTGTAGGATTTTATTTTAAATAACTAGAAGTGCTTAATTTTGACTCATTTTGATCAAAAATACACCAACTTTTAAAGCAAAGATAAAATAATAAATAAAACATTGATTTCTAATAGACAGAAGGTGTTATACCTTCCTGAAACGAAACACAAACAAAGTGATCTAATATACTGATATAATTCACTGTCACTTTTAAACGAAACATTTTCTTTGCAAAACAAAACAACATCATCGGGCGAATGATAAAGAAACGCGCATTGGTCAGTTTGCGCGCGGTTTGAGAAGTGCGCGCCTGCAGCAGTGCATTCGTGTTGCATCTATACTGCATCTTATGCACACACACAGACGTACCGCCACGCTCTGCCACCCCCATATATAAACCTAGTGCAGACTAGCCTTGAACTTCACTACGCTACGGCTCCGAAGACATACCAACCCTACAGATTCACAATTTTATTTTTCAAAATTCAGTTTTTGTAGTTCCCGAGTTTTTACGCAGGCGCGGATTGTGGAGTGACGCAGTGGAATAATGGTGTGATAGAACTCTTATAGAACTTTTATAGAACTGTGTTGGTGATAAAAACACTGAAACGTGAAAATGAAAGCCGTACTGCCAACGGTAAGTGCTTTTTAAAATCAATTAATAATTAATTTAGATATCGTCTTCAGAATTAGTCAATTAAAGTTACGAAATAATTAAATGTTATGCTATACTAGTTTATATCAATAAGAGTGAAAGAGACAATATCTGATTTTAACAGTGCTTAATTTTAATTAACGTTTCTGAGTACGGCAGTTCGAATAATAAAATTAAAGAAAGACTTAAAATTGATGAATTGGTGATAAATAACTGTTTCTTAAATTTTATTATTTTAACTTAGTTATAAAATAATTTAATTGTGGTAATAATCAGTACCTCTATTTTAATAAGTCGTCTTTAGTTAGGCTTTTTCTTTCGAAAAATAATTTCTGATCCCCAAAAATTTCATGAAACCTAGATTTTGATTAATGTCTCATATAACTTAGAAATACTTGTCGAAAGCATTTTTTATATTTAAGCACTAACTACATAGTACACAAATCGGTGGTATAAATATTTTTCTTAGATATTTCCTCCCTCACTTCTGATAAACTTTTTACCGTTTCAAATACAATATACTTACTTAAATTGTTACTTAAATATTTTAAAAAAATCTTGCATTTGTTTAAGTTGTTTTTTTCAACCGCAATTTCTCGCGACATACATTTAAGTTTTTTTTTTAAATCGCGTTATCACGCGAGATACATCTTTAAGTCAATGACGCATTGAAAGTGTCTGAAAGTTAGTTAGTTGACCGTTGCACAGTCATTTATGACGGCTCCCACATGCATACAATCACACCTATAATCCGTTTTAGGGTAGGCAGACCGTCACGTAGTTGCAAAACCACCTGACGCCACTTTAGACATTAACTTTGAGGGTTATAAGATAGAACATGAGTATAGTAGTGAGAGGTTGTCTGCCTTTGGCCCACGATACAGAAAAACCCTCGCGTCCCACTAACAGGCTTCTGCAGTATGCCTGGGAAAAGTTGGTAGTTGGCTTCTCCAAGTTTTTCTTTAATTCCCAGTCTAGCATGGAAGTGTCAGATTTGTTAAAATACCCAATGTTACCATGTAATCCTTACTATATTTTAGCATTATAAATGCGAAAGTAACTCTGTCTCTCTGTCTGTCGGTCTTTCACGCCTAAACTACTGAACCGATTTTGATTAAATTTGGTACACAGATAGATTAGAGTCTGGGAAAGGACATAGGCTACATTTTATCCCACAGTTGGGCACGATATAACCTGTAGTCCATGCGGGCGGAGCCACGGGCGGAAAGCTAGTCGTATTTAAATGTAAAAATAAAAATATGAATTTTAATTACAACATTAACTGCCATAGTCAGAGACGTCAATTAAACTCTGATTTTGTCTCTTTTACTCTTGTTGATATAAACAAGGATAGCATGACATTTAATTACTTCTTAACTTTAATTGACGTCTCTGAGTACGGCAGTAAGTCTATAGGGTGACTTTAAATAAGTTAGCGATAATTTAAGATCTGAATCAGCCTACAAAACTGAACAACTTTCCCCGAGGAAAAAAAGGTCGAAAGCTGGAAAAAAAATTGGCCTCTCCGTACCACTTCTGCGCTCAGTTGATTCACCTTTTATGGGTAATAGACATTTTTGTTTTTGAATTTCGAGTACACGGGGAAAAACACTCCCTAGAAAAATAATAAAAAATTAAAATATTTTCAGACCCACTTAACGTACGCTAACTAATTTTAAGTCACCACATTTACCTAAACATTATGTCGGCTTTACATTTAACATGCAGACAAAACACTGAATTAATTTAAAACATTAAACTAAACGAACCAAATTGAAGTCATAGGGCCACTTTTACCAAAAGTGCTAAACGTATTTAACAGCCTAAACACATTTAACTCAGTTGTCAAAGCAACAAAATCTGTCAAATTAAACAAAATTAGTCCTGCTAAATACGTTTAGCACTTTTGGTGAAAGTGGCCCATATTTATTGTTTTTTTATTTTAATTTACACTTGAAAAGTGTAAGGCTCGTTTTATAACGATTTGCAATTTGACTTCTGTCTCCTCCAAACTTTTTACATTACACAATATTGAGTAATGCAAGAAGTTTAAATGAAGAGTGAGTCAAGTTGTTTTTTAGAAGGAATCTACGACGCTGCAGCCTCCAAGGCCTGCATAAAGTCATTGTAAAACTTATTATGTAACGCAGCTTCTGCCACTAGTATGCTTAAATAAGATAGATTGTGTTATGAAACTGTCAATCTTTACACAAGCAGCCAAAACGATAGAGTGGGAAAGAATAAAAGGTGATGTGAGCGAATAAATGCAACATTTTAATCTCAAAATCTTCTTGAAGAAGGTCACCGAGTTGATTGGTGGTATCAGCTTTAAGTACTTTGATGTATGTAAAACGTTCGACAAAACTTGAGATTTAAGGACAAATTACTAAATAAACGCACATCCAATCTATTTTGTTTTGTTAATTATATATCTATGCTACCCGTTAATCTAAATCTACAGTTTATAATATGTTTAACTTCTTAATTGGCTGTATACATTTTTAATATAAGGGCTATGTAATATAACATGTATCAGCTGTGAAGTTTGCAATATAGTAAATAAGTAAATAAATAAATTTACTTTTCCATACTACATCCGTTGCAAAAAGTAAATAATACAAAAAGCCTCGTATTACCCAGGCGGGAATACTTTTTTTTCAATACAGTTGCAAAGGAACATTTTCAGAAGCTGTAACGTAACGTTGGGTTTCCTACACTAGTGTTTTTTAAGAAAAAGACATCGCAAGTTTGCGATAACCTTCATAATCGTTAATTAAAGCTACAAAATAAAAATAACAGACATTTAATGAATCGCCCAAAACTAGGCTAAAATACAAGCGTCTCGTATTTAGTTTTTCGAAAAGAGCAAAAAAAGAAAAACATTTCTACTGAAGGCTTACTAATACACTGGGCGTCAAAAATAAGTAGTACACTTTTCAAATTGCAATTACTCCTAAACTATAGTAGTTACACTTATGAAATAAAAAGCAGTTTATAGTAAACTTAACGAAGTTTATTAAAGTTATATTTTATTTGGCATGAATAAAGTTTCAAACTTAAAATTAAGATAAATACTAAAAAGTATCAATTTTTAACGATATGTCAACCACTTAATTTTCACGTTTTGGAACTTTTTCACAATTTAATAACTTGTGTTGCCGCCTCGGGCTCTAATTACAGCTTGGATCCGGTTTGGCATGCTGAACACTAAGTTTCGGAGGCGGTGTTGGGGAATATTTTCCCATTCTTCTATCAGCGCATGTTTTAGAGCCCTGAGTGTGGCAGGAGGTGGACTGCGCCTTCTGACTAGCCTCCCAAGCTCATCCCAGGCGTGTTCAATCGGGTTGAGATCTGGGCTTCTCGATGGCCAAGCCATCAAGTTGATGCCAACCTCCTGAATGTACTCTTGTACGTGGTGAGCAGTGTGTGGCCGGGCGTTATCATGCATTAGGATGGCTCCATCACCCATATTTATTAAATATGGCCCTGCATACTCGTTGAGGATCTCCGAGGCATATCTTTCACCAGTCAAAGTCCCATTTTCTATTACCACAAGCTCTGTGCGACTCTCTGAAGAGATACCAGCCCATACGTGTACAGAGCCCCCGCCATATTGGACTCTTTCCGAGATACAAGCTTGAATGTATCGCTCACCGGGTCGTCTGTAGACTCTCCGCCGTCCATCTGAAGTGTATAAAGAGAATCGAGACTCATCTGTGAATAAAACTCTAGCCCATTCTTCTTCGCCCCATTGTACGTGTTGACGGGCGTAGCGTAGTCTTGCTACGCGATGCTCTGTCTCAAGTTTGGGGCCATTTGCTGGTCTTAGAGGCTTCAGGTTAGCTTCAGCAAGTCTTCTTCTCACTGTACTCTCACTGATGTAGTCTGTTCGGGTCCGAAGAAGCTGTTGCTGAACCTCAACTGCATTAAGGTGTCGATTTCTTAACACAGTGGAAACAATAAAGCGATCTTCTCGGGTACTTGTGCACCTGGGTCTGCCATTACCTCGTCTCCTTAGATGGTTTCCAGTCTCTTCGTACCTTTGCTTTACTCGCTGAACCGTTCTTAAAGTTACACCCACCCTCCTTGCAGTACGACGCATACTGATGCCCACTTCGAGAAAAGCTAAGATTCTTGCACATTCTTCTGGTGAAAGAGGCATGATTAGTCAAATTTACTCTCTGAAGATACCTATGCTTTTCAATTACAATTGCTTTATCAGCAGCGAATGTGTCAAACACAAAAATCCTAAGTAAGACAACACCTTTCAACAGTTTAAAAAAAGTGTTTTTATTTATTCGTTTTTTTTAAAGTCAAGCATTATAAGTTCTTATAATGCATGAAGTTTTTATTGAATAAGATTAAATTTTCTTTTTAACCTTTTTTGTTTCAAAGGTCTAAGTTTTATAGTTTGGGAGAAATCGCAATTTTAAAACTGTACTACTTATTTTTGACGCCCAGTGTATTATAATATTTTAATTTGAACTTACTAATATTATAAATGCGAAAGTAACTCTGTCTGTCTGTCTGTCCGTCTTTCACGCCTAAACTACTGATCCGATTTTGACGAAATTTGGTACAGAGATAGATTAGAGCCTGAAAAAGGACATAGGCTACATTTTATCCCACAGTTGGGCACGATATAACCTGTAGTCCACGCGGGCGGAGCCGCGGGCGGAAAGCTAGTTTTATTATAAATTCAAGTTAATATTACTATTGTAATCTTAATCATTTAAGTTGATCAACATATTTCTATTGTTGTCTGTAAGACTTACCTTTAATTTACTCATGAAAATCAGATTAAAACTTACCACTAATTTACTCATGAAAATCAGATTAAAACTTAAGGTAATATTTTAAGTAGCTCAGTGTTAAACCGTCTCTTCCGGTGGCTGAAGGAAGGAAGTGTCGGACATTCTAGTTTAACAATGACCGGATTTATTTTTAAGGAAATAAAAGAAAATGTAAGCTATTGTAAAAGCTATAGATGTGAAGATAACTGTACAAAGTATCTGGTTGTTTTTTTACAAAACCACTGACACCTTTCAGACAGACATACAGACAGACAAATCATTTATTCACTGTTACATGCAGTTCACAATAGCTTATGATCTATTGAGACAATGAACCATGCCGCAAGTGGACTGCATGTGACCGTACAACGGATCAGACTCAGCTCTGTGCCACAGCAAGCTATGGCGCGGTAATTCTACCTGGTCCTCGTGGAGACAGAACGGTTGAGACCGAAGTGGCGTTCAGTTTAAGTTAAGTATATGGTGATTATAATAGTAATAATAATAATAGTTAGCAGATATAGTGTAAGTAGTTAGGACATGTAATAAAAGTAGTTAGTATATACATTATACATATATGAAGTAAAAACAGTGAGGTTAGTAGATTTGGTATGAAGATAGAGTTTATTGGAATGTAACATAGTCTGTAGGTGTAGTACGTACTTATTTTATTATATATGTAGACGAGCAGATTAATAAACACAATAAAAAAAGTTTATTACGTTAGTTCAGACACCAGCAGCCATAAGGGATTTACCGACAAGGAGTTGTTTAAGGGTACATTTAAATATTTTTAACGACTTATATACAGACACTAAACCTGCAACAATAGAATCAAGAAGCTCAGATTAAAAAAAAAACAGTAATGACATTTAGCGGGAAAAAGGCAATGACCCTCGATCCGGGTCGTTCCTGCTGCAAAGGCTATGCATCGCTATCCAGCGCGGAAATGCTGCAAGTGTGATGGGTACCTTTTAATGACTCGGGGTGATTTTTAAATTGACGATTTCGTATTTTTATGTGAAGTATTATAGATTTTAAAATGCATTTTGGCAGTTGATTTTTATTTAAATAAATAATTAACTAATTAAAAGGATTTTTATAAACAAGTTCAGGTTTATTAATTAGCCCGTATTTTATATGGATGATTTTTTACAAATTAATTAACAAATAACATATTACAATACAATACAATACATAACTCTTTATTTGCACACAAAAAATACAAGTTCAGGAAACACAAATGTGATACAAAAAGTTGTGATACAAAAAGGCGGCCTTATTGCTAGGCAGCAATCTCAACAAACAATCAAACAATTCCAAAAAACTATTTAATTTATGGATGTGATACAAAAAGGCGGCCTTATTGCTAGGCAGCAATCTCAACAAACAATCAAACAATTCCAAAAAACTATTTAATTTATGGATGTCACATGGAACCAATTATTGCTTAGTTACAAAACTATACTTTGTAAAACAGCAACTTTTATGAGCAATGCAAAATATTAATATTATTATAGAACAAAATACACAGTGTTGTAAAGTTTTTATCATTATTATTTTGTGTATGAAAAAATGTTCTGCTATAGAAATAGTTATTTGTTCAACAAGAGAGTAAAGTTGGTTTTTGCTACCCGAGTGATTAAGAGGCACGAGATCAAAAAAACTTGCTCTCGTGTTAAACACATCACTTTTCACCTCTACAGTGAGAAAACTATCAAATTTATCGCTGTTTTCTTTTTTTTAATTGACAAATAGCTGTGTTTTGTGCTTTTTTAAAAGTGGCCAGGATTATAGTTTGCGTTCAGAAATTGCACTTCGTAACATTTTTACAAAGTTAAATTTTTTTTTTGAAAACTATACAGGGGCTTTAATGACATCACAGATTAGATGTTAATTAGAATATATTAATCAACCTTTTGTTTCCTTAAACGATCAATATTTAACACATTTTTGTAATTTTGATTTTAATAAATAACATAAAATTTTGTGATTTGATAGGTCTAAATTAGTTTCAGAACAAATCACCGCGCTAAGTCATTTCAAAGTTAGTGTTCCAAATTGAAAACACTTTTTCTCTCGCTCAAAAAATGCTCGCAGCAACGATTTTGCTCTCTGATTTTGACAAGCAAGCTCTCTTTTCTAGTTGGAGAGGTGAAAAATATTTTTTCTAATACAGTTAATGCATATTTTTTTTATCTTCATGATTATATTTATTTTATTTAGGATCCCTACTGTTTGTATTATTGCAAGTAAGCAATCTCTCTTTGATTATCATTATTATAAATATTCCTAACTTATCCGAAGCCATCAGAAAATCACAATTCATTTACAAGTGTTAAATTCATTAGTCATCTTAACATTTCTAATTACAAAAGATTAATGGCCGACGATCGCGTCTGAGAAAAACATGCTCACGCGCAAATAATCGGCGATTTTTCATACTCTCGCTTGCAGCGGCCAACATGTTAGACAATTATCTTACAATTCTTTTAATTTCACTTAGACATTCAGGTTTTATATTACGGAGTTGAACAGCTTGACGAATTCCTAATTCATCAATTATTTTCCAGTTTTTATGGTGATTTTCTACTTAATTACTGTTTTGTATAAGATTATTTTAAGTTGGGAGTTAGTCAGTAGTTGATTAAATGGTAATAAAGTATTTAATAAAAATCATATCGTAAGTAACTAATTTTATAGAGAATTGGGTTCGCTATCTTACACAAAGGCGGAAATGTGGTCGAAGATGTAGCAAGCTCACCCAGAAGATGCCTATTTATTCGAAGTTTAAAGTAAGATACTCGGGTTATATTATAAGCCCAGAAATACAGACGCAAGCAAAACATTCCATTCCTTATATTTTATTTGAAACTAGCTTCCCGCGCGGTACTTCGTTCTCGTGAGAATTCGGGACAATTATATACCCTATGTTACTCAGGAATAATGTAGCATCCTAATGGTGAAAGAATTTTTGAAATCGGTCCAGTAGTTTTTAAGTTTATTCGTTACATACAAAAATACAAATCTTTCCTCTTTATAATATTAGTATAGATGTGTTTAAGTACCTACCGAATAAAGCATTTTCTTTCATTCTATATTAAAACTATAAAAAAATGATTTTTTGATTGTAGTATCAAAGTCAACTATAAATAATCATTGTAATGGTTTAATTTCATCGAAACTGAAACATAAAAGTGAATTGATGCGTATGGTACGTGTTGGAAAAGTAAACCAGTCATTAAATGAATTATTATTGGTCTAGAATGGTTTGGAATATTGTTTTGGAGATATATTGGTGTAGAAAGTATAATATTATGCTTTCGTCTCACGACCTCGTATTCTTCTTCTTATCGAGTTGGTCATATATGGCGGAATTTAAAATTTTACTAGACCAGTACTCAGCCACACGCACAGCGTAGCTGCGTTATATAGAGTAGAAAGCTACACACCCAAAGGCCCACACTAAGGTATTGTGGGTCTCTTGGAGCATATACACAAAGACAGACACAAACACTCATCTTTTTTACACAAATATCTGCCCCGACTGGGAATCAAACCCAGGCTTCGTTGTTCAAGCGGCAGTGCCTTACCACTCGACCAAATCGACCGTTAAACAGTTTTTAGCTTACTATTCTTACATCCGGCAGCAACATACACTACTTGACAGCTTATACGCTGATTTACGTTGCTGTAAGTTGAGTATTAGTTCCTATAGTCATAAATTCAGCTGTAGGCAACTAAGTGATGGATGGAAGTTTATGCAATTATCGCCTATAAGCAGCCGTTGCATTGACCGGGTGCATACGATCGTGACGAAGTGGAGTTATGCGTTTGATCGATAGTAGTTGCAGTTACATACATTTATCACTCAACTGTCATTACTTTATGATCCCTTATTACAGGTGGATAGATTTGCTTCACAGAAATTTATTGCTTAGATTGATAGTTTGAATTTGAATTGGCTTTAGTAATTCAATTCACTCCATGAAACAAAGGTCACAATCAAAGGAACGGATAGCAGTCTTTTATGCGTTTCACTGCCGCATGCGCTTGCTAACTTGCCTACTAAGTTTATGAACATTGAAAGTGGATTTGAGTACAGATGCCGTTACAAAAAACATTTTATAAAGTTTCTCCTGGGAATTAAAAGACTAGCTATATTAGCTGCGGTCGATTAACAACTTACGGTTAATTACGATAATTTTTAAAATACAATCTCGTGTTAACATGGATAACGTATTTTGATATTTTTATCTGAATAAAAAAAGTAAGTAGAAGATTAATTTATTTATGTTTTCTTAAGGCATCGTTTTAAACGATGATTCTTTTTTGGGCGGATTTTCTATAAGTTAATTAATTATTTAAGCCCGGCGAAATGTATCGTGGTCAAATGTCATAAAAGTGTCAAAATAACAACGCCAGAGGGTAAGCAAAGCATAGCGAGTGTTTATGCATATTATGTACTAGCTTTCCGTTCGGAACTACGTTCCCGTGGGAATTAGGGAAAATTATGTGTTAGTCTATGTGTTAATCTAGGGTGTCAGCTACCTCCATACAAAATTTTATTTAAATTGGTCTAGCCGTTTGAGCGAGAAAGAGGAACAGACATCCATACATATAAACTTTCTCTTTTATAATATTAGTAAGGATGTATGTTAAGCCTTGCTTTGTTTTGGGTTAGATAGCGCTGTGTACATTTTTTTTACCTGCCCATTTACGTCCCCACCGAGGGGCACGGGATTTAGGCCGTATAGTCCACCACGCTGGCCCGATGCGGGTTGGTGGATCGCTCGTCTTTCGAAAATGAATTTTCTTGGACGGACGGGTTTCATCACGATGTTTTCCTTCACCGTTCACTTGCTGAGTAAATTGTCCAAGAATATTTATTTGTTGTTTTTATATTGAAAACTAGTAACTATCAATGATTCCTAGCCAATTTTTTGTCATTAATAATCTTCTTCTTATCGTGTCGACCTAGGCTAAATTATTTAGCTTTTTAATTTTTTTTATTAATAATAGGTTAATGTATATTAGAAATGGAAGGATGCGGGGGAGGCCTTTGCCCAGCAGTGGGATCTTGTTGGCTAGATAAAAAAAAAAAATAGGTTTGCTTTTGACCATTCTTATAAAACTGTCTGCTGTTGGTAAACTGTGAAATTCTAGTTTAGCGTTGATATCGTCCGCCACGTTACGTGACAAGCTCATTTGTTTAGGCATTAAAGATGTCACCCGTCCGTCCTACTTACCACTACGTCGTAAATCTACGTTGCGTCACGTTGTATGATATTAAAAGATTTCCCTAAACTGGGTGAATAGGTTATTTTCACTTTGTTACATGGTAACTTGGTTAACCGCAAGACGTAAAACGTAAAACGTAAAAAAATTGATTTGTATATCTGCAAACAGTAAAATTATTATTACTGTTTGGTCTGACACCGGACTAATTATTACAATCCGATCAGTGCGGTTAAGCAACGTAGACAGAGGCAGGCAACCTGATGGGTGACCAAAGTGGCAATTTATCACGAGCGCTTCGGTGCTTCGGAGGGCACGTTAAGCTGTCGGTCCCAGCTATTGTCGATTGACCATAGTCGTTAAAAACCAAATCAGAGGTCATTGTGCGGTTTGAAAACTCTGACACCAGGGTTAGCCAAGTTCGCCGCACACTTGACTATACCTACACGATAAAAAGAAGAATTACTGCAATAATGGTTCAACACAGCTGATTTTCTGATAAAATAGATATTTGATTTTTTCAGTATATTATTATAACTTTTCTCTGATTTTTCAGCTCGGTCTTTGAAACTGATGCCTTCTTACCTCACAGGCCTAAGCCAAGTCAGAGTCAGGGTGTTAATTATTAGTAGTTGAGCATTTTCATTACTATTTTAAAAAGTATTATGTTGTTTATTTAAAAATCTTCTACACTAATATTATAAAGAGGAAATATTTTTTTTGCATTAAATAGGCTCTAACTGGACCGATTTGAAAATCTTTCACCGTTAGAATGCTATATTATACCTGAGTAACTAAGATAATTTTCCCGAAGAGCTGGGCGGAACGGTCCTAAATAAAAATGAATCGCTTTATATAAAAAAAAAAAATGTTGAACAACAAACCGGAAAAATTCCCACGGGAACGGATTCGTGGGCGAAAACCTAGTCAAAAATATACATTAGCGAACAGGTTACCGGGGAATTGATCAAAGCTATTACGCTACTAGGTTTTACTTTATTGATAGTCATATTATTTTACTACATCGTTAATTATCACTGTATAACACCTAAATGTCCATCAACTTGACCTTACCATCATATGGTTCTCACATTTAATTTTATATTACTCAAATTAATATTAATTGTTTCTAACAATAATGTTTGTTATAGCGTAAAAGATTGGCACAAGATTCCATTTATTATGAAATATTTAAGGATATAAAGTTATTAAACAAAATGCATTATATCTAGGGCCTTTTTATAATTCAAAAACAGCACGGCAAAATTTCGTTACCATTGCCTCGTGTGTACTAGTGATACTAGAAGCTAGGAACATAGAGGGCAATGGTTTTACAAATTTTGCTGTGCAGTGCCGTTAGAATTTAAAAAAGTCCGTTCAAATGATTTTTAAATATTTTTTTCCAATTGAAGGTTTTATGCTGACTTTAGTTCAACAGATAAATCCATTCTTATCCTTTGAAACTGACTGTACTTTCCTCTTGCTTTTTATCTGTATTCAAAGTAGCAGTTAGTGTAAACTAGCTTAACCTAGCGTTGTAAAACGACGCCGGCGGGCAAGTTATCGGAAATCGTTATGTAGTTGTTACTTTGTTTGCAGAGCATGATTCATAGTATGGTGACCATGACGATGGAAGTCGAAAGATAAAGTCAAAAACATCTTTAATGTGACTCAGACTCTGATCTATACTTAAGTAGCAGTTGTCTTTGTCATTTTGATAGTGAGAGAAAGAGACAATCAATACTTAAGTTAAGATCAAGACTTGAGTTTCCTTCTGTAATACAAGCCTCAGAATCTTAATATATAAAACTAGCTTTTCCCCGCGGCTTCGCTCGCGCAAAGAACTCTTTTAGTCACCCGTTTCATTCTTGACCCTTTAGGGTATGATATTTGAAAAATAGCGAAACACGTGTCCGTTTATTTGCTTCGAGGTATATCTTGACGAAGTTTTGAGTCAAAATGTGCAAAAAAATTGTTTTCTCCATACAAACTTTGAACCCCCATTTCACCCCCTTAGGGGTAGAATTTAGAAAAATCCCTTCTTAGTGCTGTAAAGTTCATCGTCATTTTAATGATTCCTAACTAAACAAATAAAACTTGAGATCTTATACACTTGACATTGATAGGTATTACATAGAAAGCTGCATAAAGGTATACATAGAATACAATGGTGCTGTTGAAATACATCTTTTTGATTTGAATTACTTACGTACTAAAGATGTAAGCTGAATATAATAATCATGTTTGTTACATAGATAAAAACACCTTTAAACAGACGAATATTTGCTAATCTAGAGTAATCTGTATTTGGCTATGCTTACTAAGATATTAAATTTAAGTCTTTCAATTAAGTTATGAATAAATAAATGTTTGAAACCTAAAATAGCATATAGGTAGTCTTATTGAAGTATTTATCATATACGAAGAGAGTATTCTAATTGCTTGAAATGCTCTGAGCACTTATGCAATGTGCATCCTAAGGTCCGTATTATAGAACACGACTCAGACTGATCTGTACGTAAGCAGCAGTCGTATTTGTCATTTTGATAGTGAAAGAAAGAGATAATCAATACTTAAGTATATATCAAGCTTGGTAATTTAGGTAATACGGACCTAAATTACCAGTAGAGGGAATGTCCACCGAGACTAGAAAAGCAGTCTGCATTGTAGATATTGATTGATTTTATAACATATTATTAAACTTTCTGAAGTTTTTTTTTTCATTTCTTGACATTGACTCCCCGCCCGTACGGGCCCGTACCCCAATGACGCCTTCATCGCATAAGGTGCTGCCTAGCTAGCTAGCTGAGCAGGATGAGCGGCGACCACGAAACTTTTTTCTAATACTTACTTACATTTTTAAACTCGTGATATCTTTTGAATGGAATGTCCGAATTGCATAATTCAAAAAGTTGTATAAAGATATTGAAGCAGTCTTGAATATGAAGTAATTTATTTTGATAAGGATTAATACCTAGATACAAATAAAGAGCATTTTATAGCGGGCGACATTTCAATTAAATTTTAAAAATAAAAGAACACATATTGTGGCATAACTACAATAGTTAGACATATGCTGTCGCGACACTTTTTGTAAATATTTATGTGTTCTGCAAAGTCGTAGTACATTATTTTATTCTATCATCAATAGTTTACGCAGCGCACGCAATGTAAAGAATATTTTAGGTAATTTTTTTACACATTGGGTTATATTATTTGAGTTTCAGTAAGGATCCCTAATTTATTGGAAAATATAATATAGCCTATGTCCATCGGAGATAATGTAGCTTTCTAATGGTGAATGAATTTTTTAAATCGGTCCAGTAGTTTCTGAGCCTATTCAATGCAAACAAACAAACAAACAATCAAATCTTTCCTCTTTATAATATTAGTATAGACAAAGTCGGGTTTGTTCGAACACTTATAACTCGAGAACGATTTGATATGTTTTGGTATGGAGGTAGCTGATACCTTGGATTAACACATAGGCTACATAATTTTCCCAATTTCCCACGGGAACGAAGTCCCGGGGTGAAAGCTAGTGTTAGTTCAAATAAGTCAAAGTAGTAAATTACATTATCATTTTTAACTTTGCGCTGATAGGTCAAACCCACAAATCTTATCTTATCTTATATATATATATAAAAGAAAGTCGTGTTTGTTACAACACTTATAACTCAAGATCGGCTGGACTGATTTTGATCAAATTTGGTATGGAGGTAGCTGATACCCTGGATTAACACATAAACTACATAATTTTCCGGAATTCCCACGAGAACGAAGTCCCGGGCGTAAAGCTATTTAATAATAATAAAGTGTCTACGATGGCCAAACCGCATCTTTGATTGGTAACAAAATCCACACTTAATAATAGGTCTATGAAATTGCCGATTTTTTCTCAAGCTTTATTTTATTCATAATTTATTTGATTGGACAGCCATTACTAAAACTGATTTTTATTTAAAACCTTGGCCATATAACGGAGATATTGAGTCAAATTAATACATATTTACTTTAGATTTATTTGCTGAAAAAGAAGCTCAAATATAGCTCGTTTCATCCGTTGCCCGTTTCATTGCTTATTTTGCTGTACCGTTGTTACAGTTACAACTTTCAATAAACTAAGTATGATGAAAATTAACTTAATGTTGTCCAAACCTTCCCACAAAATTTTGCTAAATTTGGATTTCGCATTCTCGAGAAAAATCTAAAAACATTAGTATGGAAAATTCAGTTTTCCAAAAATATTGTATGAAAAACGGCAATTTCATAGATAAAGACCTATTACTTGTCCCTTGCAACGTACACAAAGACGTTACAGACACGAACATCCATGACCCAAAAACAAACATTCGCTTTATACACAAATATTTGCCCCGACTGGGAATCGAATCCAGGAACCGTCGATCAGAAACCGCTTGACTTATAGGGCTCAGTTGGTTAGAGCACCAGGAGATCTAATCCTGGGGTCGTGGGTTCAAGTCCCATTCGCGCCCAATATTTTTCTTTCCCTAATAAAAATTATTTGTGAATATTCCTCACGCGGGTAAGCGTTTTAAAAATACTTTAATTAAAACAAAAATTGTTTACTTTTGGTATAAAACCATTTTTTTTTTCTATTGTACACGCGTAATCTATCCCATAGTCAAAGATTTTGTGAAATAGTGAAATGCGCCAGAGAGAGAGGAGTGATAGAAGCGTTTCAATTTATTAAAATTTACTTAGGTACAAGGTAAATCACTCTTTATTGGTTTTGTAATTTCCTTTAGACACATCGATATTTTGATGATTGTTTCGTTATTATGTTATTTTGATCGTGACATCTTCTACAAGAATAGCACGTTATAAAATTCATAAAAATAATAGTCGCAGAATTTGAGGGATAAGAGTTTTTACAAACTCTTACACCGAGATTAGTCAAGTTCGCTACTAAGTAGACTACCGTAGTTGACCAACACGAGTAAATTTTTACTTTTTAATATTTGAAAAGCTTTCCCGCGTCGAGGAACATTTACAAAAAAAAATAAGGAAAGAGAAACAAAAAACCTTTGGCGCACATGGGTTCAATACCATTTGCGCCAAACATTTTTTGTTCCTCAATTTACTTCTTTGTAAATTTTAACTTGATTTCAAAAATAAAGCCTTGTAGGCGTAATTTATATGTATAAATTGTATTTATCTCTGGAAAAATACAACTTTGTTACCAAGAGTCTTTGAGTAAAACTGCGGAGAGAAATACATACAGACATGGACACGGACATGGTCCACCAACCTGCATTGGGCCAGCGTGGCGGACTATGGCCTAAATCCCCTTCGAGTTTCCAAGGGAGTCCCGTGCCCTCAGTGGGGACTTATATGGGTTGATAAAAATAAATCAATGGCGAAACGTTAATATTGCTAGTAAAATTAAACAAGATTATATCCTGTATGTTCCGATATTCAGGGGCACTGTAGTTCGCTGGCTTCGTAAATAATATGACGATGTTACTTAGATTATTACACTAGTTACGTGCACTGTCTGTAATGCCGGCTTTTCTTTATAGAGATAATTTCTGCCGGTAACATTTTTAAGGTTTCGGAATAGAAAGACACATTTAGTTGTCTTGAATAAGTTATAGGTAATCGTTCACTAAGAATCAACCGACTTCTTTAATCCCAACACAGGTAACCACAAATTTAAACGTTTTTTGTTGATTCTATCGATAAAATTTATGTGGGACCATTTTTTCGAACAAAAAATAATAATTTTAAAAATCGGCTAACAATTGTTGGAGTTATCATGTAATAAACATTTAAAAAACATTTATAAAATAATCGCTACACACTCAAAGGCCCACACTAAGGTTTTCCCTTGTGTCGTGGGTCCCTTGGAACACACATAAAGACAAACACAAACACCCATGACCCGAGAACAAACATCTGCTTTTTACACAAATGTTTGCCCCGACTGGGGATCGAACCTAGGACCCGCCGATCAAGAGGCAGCGTCACTACCACTCGACCAAACCGGCCGTCGAATAAAAATGAAGTAGAGATTGAGTTAGAGGAAACAAATAATATTTTATGTAGAAAACATCGAAATAGAATTGAATTGACATAACGTACCGTGACGTAACTCAGAGGGAGGATCTTTCCAATGGAGTCTAGAAAAACTTGCAGAATTACTTTGAAAAAGGCATTTATTTGAGAACATGCGGCCGAGAAGTGTGATGGAAACACAAATAGTGCGGTAAAACTAGCTAATTAGTTCGATTATTGAACTAGAAAGAAGATTTTCCTTAGAGGTTTGTACCGTAGAGGTATACGACCTCTACAGTATGCATGACAACACATCAGACTATGTATGTTGACCAAATGCCAATTACTTTTTTCTCTCATGAGAATATAGACTTCTGAATCTATAAACAACCCCACCCATATAACTTTGTAGAAATCTCTATTTTCTATAAAACAGGTATTTACCCTTTAAAAGACCTTCGCTATCTAAGCTTTTCCCTTTACGTAACATTAGTCGCATCCTAATAAGGTAACTGCCAGGCAGATCCACGCCTATTATACATTAGCTAAGAACCTGTTCGATCGTATCTCGCTTGACTGGAGTCAAGGGTGAGTGCGACACGGTATGTACCGCTGGCTGACTGCACGTACAGTCTAATCATCTATATTGTACAACCATCTTTTTGTACATAAACTAAGCTTGTCAAACAATTTTTCAATCAAACTTTTACTCAGAGTAAAATGAAGAATTTGTGCTCAAAACTATGGGGTGATTTTAATTTTAATTAGTTAACAAAACTGAGTGACGTAAATCTTCCAAAGAAACAATCAAACTGAGTAGAATGTCGAATTTTATTCTCGGAACTATTTATGTATTAGAAACTAACACTCTCTCATTACCTCTGATGGAGGGAGAGGCAGAAAAAACCCCGAGTACTAGAGCGATTGTGAAAGAAATCGGGTATCGTGAATTTCGATTATTCTTATTATAACTTGTTTTTCAAGGAAAATTGATTAGTTTAGTGGGTATTTATTATCCCAAGTGTAGAGAAACGAAAAAGAAAAACCTTAAGGTATGATCTTGACCCCACAATAACTCTCGACCAGGGTGATACATTGTAATAATAGTAGTTACATCATAACAAAACATAAATAATAAGGGTTATACTATAATATAAGATTCGCAGTACCACCCATTACAGTAGGATGCGCAGTCGCTTTTCCTTGCCCTTTGCCGGTCACGCGTTTCAACCAAAGGGGAAAGCCACGGAGTCACTATCGCTTTTAACACGACCGAGCGTCAAGGCGCGGGCGCAGGCGCTTCCTAGTAGGCGATGTATGGCCGGTTCTGCGCCTGCGCAGCCGTGGGAAACAAGCGAAAGGGAAATTGATTGTCTATGTGGGATGTAATAGAGATTTAAGGTTAATATGTAATGGTTGTTAGTGAATTGTTAGGCAATTTGAGCTATTATAGCTATATTGTATAGTCATATTATTATGTTTGCTTCGTAGTATATTGAAAAAACTGAACCCTACATTTTGATGAGTTTGTTATTTTTCTCGTTTACGATACAATAATTCTTGATGTAATAATCTTTCGTAGTAAATATATAAATATATGTAAGTATATATATACTTACAAGGTGTTTAAAAGTGAAATAGTCGCAACTCTAGTAATCAGTTGCACGGTTTGACATCTTTAAAAATGAAAGTTTCATATAATTAATATGACATACTTGTCATATTTGTAATAGAGCTGCGCAATAAGCTAAATTTTAATTAATTTTGAATTATCTTTTTTTTTCTTCTAAATAACAAAGATATGAGAGACTGGTGTCCATACCAGCAGTTCTCATTAAGTATTACATAGTTATTTAATTAAAAAACCTATACTATTCTATTTTTATTTAAAAAATCGTCCACAGAAGACAATTTGACAAATCAATCCATAAAACACAAAAACCTTTACAAAACACAATCGATCACCATTCGTTGTATAAAAGGCGATTAATAAGCTAATATGCAACCATTTTTCAAGCAATATCTCTACATATCATCTTCAACTGACAGCATCTGACCTCGGGGTCTGAAGACGACAGAAGCATTATAGCATTACAGTGCTATAAACTACAGGTTGTTAATACCTTATACAGCTTTGAGCTGTAGAACTCATTTGTCTACAAATGAAGATTTATTTCTATAGAGCTCAGTGAAAATTTTATCCCGATTAACTGTAAATGTGTTAGTGTAGAGTTAAGTAACGTTTAATGATTTTAGAGTGTAAACTAAAGAAGAAAAAAAGGAGATTTAGAAAAGTAATCTATTAGAAAATAAGGAAAGTAACAAGATTTTTTTTTGAAAAAAAAGCACCTCTTGGCGGTTCTTGCCTATTCTTCTCTGGGGAAAACTACGCCTTTGTAGAGTCAGTATAGAGTCAAAAAATGCATAGTATGTACGTATTTAAATCCTTTAAGTAATGTACTTCACAAATTTGACTTATTTTGAGTAACCTCCTGAATGTTCTACGAAATAAAGCTATTTTGACTTTGACTTTTAACATTAACAACTATAATTCAACACCACAATTCAGAAAAAATATTAGATGTTAAAATTTAAAATTTAAAACAAATCATTCAAGTTAAGAGATACAAATAATGAAAACTTAAAGGAAAGAAGGAATATTTAAACTGAAATATATCAATAAAATGCTAAAATATTAATTGAGTCATACAATTCTAGATTACATAAATTCGTGCTTTTTGCTAGTATTTTATCTTTAACTAGCATTCCGCTATTCCTTGACTAGCTTTCGTACCCGTGGGAGTTAGGAAAAATGATGTAGCCTACGTCACCCGCTGATATGAAAGCTTTCTATTGGTGAAAGAGTTTATAAAATTAGTTCAGTAATTCTAGAGATTACTTCATACAAACAAACTTACAAATATTCTATAAGTGTAATAAAATCAAATAAACTTTATATTAATACAGATAGATTTTTTCAAAATTTCGGCCACCAATGAAAGTGAAACTTACATGCATCAATTATGCGGCTAGACCAAATATTATCGACTTTATTGGCAGTAGGTTTTACTACAATAATATTTATTGGCAGTAGGTTTTACTACATTAATAACGTTGCACTTCTCACCCAACACATCTTTTGCTCATCATCCCATAAAGATCAATTTACCGGAAGATAAAACCACAAATTCACAAGCACATGAGTAAAGTATCATCATGTCATATTTATGACTGACGATTATAGCGATTTGCCTCAGTAATCGCACTATGAGGTGGTGAACCCGCAACGTAAGCGTAAGAGAATCAGCGGGGCGGGTTGCCCTTTCACCCCTGAAGCCATTTCTCCTTAGTGCATGCATAATGCCCACGATTGAAAGCTATACCCTATAACCTTGCCATTGTTTGCTGACTCTACGCCACGTTTCCTGATAGACGATCGATTTGCGCACGATTCTGAGGATATTGAACTTCTGATTGAAGTCCGACGAAGGCAATTTTGTGAATTAAGAGTTCTGTAAGTGTACTATTGAAGGTAGTGGTTTATTAAATTGATTGGTTGCTCGTGAGATGAACACGGTTACTGAACTTCTAAGATTAGATTTTCTTTTTTAGCTACTTAAGTACTAAAGTCTGTGGTCTGGTCATCAATTGAATTATAAACCAAGTCTTTTAAGAACAAGCATTCTAATTTTAAACAATCAGTTCTTATGTTAAAATATATTAACCTAGCCTTCCCTTGAATTGTTTAGTATAGTGAAGGTTGTCTATGACATTGAAAAAGGTAAGTAAATAAGAAATGAAACTAAATATTTAGAGAACTGTGTCCAAGGAATGGTGTGTGGCTTTCGGTAGAGTAAAATAAGATCTCCTTTGTTTTTACTAAGGTCTCCTCACCCACCCAAGCGTGACGAGTATAGCCTGTATCTATTAGTAGACATCGCTTAGGCTGTAAACACAGAATAAATAATAGTACTAACGTACAGAAGTCTCACTCCCTAACAAAAGTCAACTTTAGGCATAAATATTTTCCTACTATTGCAAGCAGCACAGGCTTGCAAGAGAAATTGAAACTTATAGTCTGCCGCTAGCGTTTATATTCTATTGCGCACCGCCGGCGCCGACTCGATGCCGCGTTCGCGACGACAGCTCAGGGTTAACACTCGCCGCCGATTTAGAGGTAAATTATTATTGAAATTAATTAAGTAAGATAACAATGCTTATAAAATCAAGAGTAACTTTAGTTAGGAAGTGTAGTAAGTAAAAACACAAGTTAACATAACCAACCATGTTATTTGATACTTAGCCTACATACCTACTAACTACAGACACCTACAGACTATTTTGATGGCAAAAAGTGTTTCTGTCTGGTTTTAATATTGTTAATAAGTAGGTACACTTATTATTTTGTTCAACGCGCGACCAACGCAACGCGGTGAGTGCGCGCGCGGCGAGTGGCAAGCCGCGCTCGCTGGCATACTCAGTATGCCCGCCGCGTGAACATGCCTAACTTGCGGAGTGACACCCCCCTGCTGTAAAGGTGTGACATGATTGCTATAAAAAACTTAATAGTAAAAACTGGCAAATTAGAAGATCTTCTTCTTCTTAACGAGTCGGTAAAGATGAAGATGTTTCTTATACATTGACTGACGTGTTTTGTCTATAATTGACGGCCGGGTTAGTCGAGTGGTAGTGATCGGCGGGTCCTGGGTTCGATTCCCAGTCGGGGCAAATATTTGTGTAAAAAGCAGATGTTTGTTCTCGGCTCATGGGTGTTGGTGTCTATCTTTATGTGTGCTCCAAAGGACCCACGATACAAGGGATAACCTTAGTGTAGGCCTTTGAGTATATAACATTAAAAAAAAAAATACACACTTGTTTATCAACACAGAGGAAATAATTGTTTGTTTGCATTGAATATGCTCCGAAACTACTGGACCGATTTGAAAAATTCTTTCACCATTAGAATGCTACATTATCCTTGAGCAACATAAGCTACATAACTTTCCCAAATTTTCACGGAAACGAAGTCCTGCAGTTGGAATGCTATGTACAAAAAACATACTGTTGACTACCAGCTAATAACTGTTGGCGAGGAGTAGGAAAGCGGTTCACGGATGACAGGGTACATGCATCTTCACTATCGCAGACATGTCTCGATTTCGTTCTCTTATTTACCACAAGTACATAGCATTCCGTGTACGCTAGGGATGATAAAAAATATATATTTTCGTGACATACTTGTACTACCAATGAAATTAATAGAATCTTTCTCCTAAAACTTTGACCCTTATATGTGGTACGTTTAAGTACGACCCTGGCTTGGCAAATTAAATTGTAGATACAAAAAATTTAACTATATTCATTGATAGGGACGAGGCCATCGTATATTGCAAGAATAAATAGATTAAACTGTTGAACTGAATTATATTAAATGAATAAATACATCGTATTTACAATATTGCACTAGAAGAAAATTGTAGTCACTTGTTCTTGACGTTATACATCCGTAAACTATATGAGGAGATGCCATAGCGATCTCTTTCACTCCTCCTCGCTGTGGTGTGTCCTGCAGTCCACCTTTCACTTCAGGCCCATCTTCTCCCTCAGCTCTTTTAGCCTGGGTCCTGGAAGTCCTTTAGTATGAAGGTCGGCTTCATTATTTACACCTTCCAGAAATTTTAATTCTATGGTTCCTTGTTTGATGGAATCTCTAATAAAATGAACTCGCAGGTCTATGTGTTTTGATTTTGATGAGACTATTGGATTTTGACTAAGTTTTATGGCAGCCTGGTTATCGCTGTAGATAAGCACTTGATGTAGTTGGACTGATAAATCTTGGAAGAGATTTTTTAGGTGAATTGCCTCCTTTGCCGCTTCTGTTAGGGAAATATATTCCGCTTCAGCTGTTGATAAGGCAACACTCTTTTGTTTTTTAGAAGCCCAGCTAACACACGTTCCAGCATATTTAAAACAATATCCGGAGTAGGATCTTCGATCTCATTTATCAGATCCCCAGTCCGCATCTGCCATACCATACAGTTTCTTTCCTGTTTTTCTGAAGTTTAATCCAATGTCTTTGGTACCTTTCAGGTATCTAAGTATACGTTTAGCACTCTTGAAATGCGTCTCATCAAAACAGTCATTAAACTGAGATAGATAGCTCACAGCATATGCTATGTCCGGCCTTGTAGCCACTGCAATGAACATCAATTTTCCAATCAAATTTTTGTATGGCAAATCCACAAGCTTATTTTTGCTTGGTTCCAATGTAATGCCAGGTTCTATTGGCTTGTCGTGGATTTACAATCAGCCATGTTAAATTTATTCAAAGCTTCCTCAATTTTCTTTGTCTGTTTTAGAACTATTTCATTCCTTTTAATTTCTATCTCCATTCCAAGAATATTTCTAGGTTCACCCAGATCTTTCATTTCAAATTTTTGATTCAGAAGCTTTTTTATTACTTCCAATTTCTTCGGACAGGAGCAGGCAATTAACATATCGTCAACATAAATTCCGATGATGGCTTTAACTCTTCCTGTCGTAAGCATGTAGACACAAGGGTCAGTTCTTGAAGCTTGGAAACCAATGTTCTTCAGTTCAGTATCGAGTTTTATGTTCCAAGTGCTTTTTGCAGGAGGCAAACTTTTTCTCCCTGTATATTTTTTAAATCTGTGAGAATTTCATGAGCTTTATTATAAATCGCAAGGTTTTCCGATTCTGCCTCTTCTACTAAAATCTCTCTTACATATCTTTCTATGTAATCCGGCATTTTCATATAGATTTTTTCTTCGATATCTCCATTTAGATATGCAGTAACAACGTCCATTTGGTTGAGATGCAAGCCTTCTTCTATGGCAATACCCAATATGGTTCTTATAGAACTCAACTTAGCGACAGGCGCATATGTTTCATTGAAATCTATACCAGGACGCTGTGTAAAACCCCTAGCAACTAAACGTGCTTTCTTCTTAATCTTGTTGTCGGGGCCAACTTTATTTCTTAAGACCATTTTGTAATCTATTTATTTTCATTCCATCTTCTTTTTTAACAATTTTCCACGTACCATTTTTAATTTGTGATCTTATTTCAGATCGAATGGCTTCACTCCAGTCTTCATCTGAATCGGTAGCTTCAGAAAAATAAGCCATATCAGGAATAAATTGGCAGTTTTCCATTTCCTCCAAGTCTCCTCCTGTCACATAATCCTTCATCCAAGAAGGCTGTTTTACCTCTCTTTTAGGTCTTTCATTTGTTTTAGGAGCATTACTCAGAATGGAATCTGGAGCGTCAAAATAAATTTCTTGTTCTTCTGGAAATGTTTCTAAGTTTTTGGATGTACTTGGTTGAGGTTTGTAATTCTGTTGACTTGAAGACTCTTTAAATGTTGTAGGAACTTCCTGCCGAAAATGAGTAGTTTTTGAATTTTGTGAGTCATTATAGGTAATAACTTCAACTTCAATATCTTTGTTTAACTTCTTTTGTTTTTTCTTTTGTTTACTAATATTCTCATTTTTCTCTATTACAGGTTTTCTTTCCGGTTCTACATCAACAAAATCTTCATAATTGTCATGCCCATAGTCATAATACATTTTGTCAATTATTTTGACATCCCTGCTAACAACGACTGTATTTTTCTCAGGCATATAAATTCTAAAGCCTTTTGAGTTTCTGGCATAGCCGACAAATACACCTGGTACAGCCTTTGCGGATAGCTTTCCTTTACGTCTTTTCTGAAGAACGAAAGCTTTTCTTCCAAAAATATGGAGATGATTGCCTGATGGAATTCGTCCAACCCATTTTGTATAAGGTGTTTCTCCTTTCAACGCTTTTGAAGGGCTTCTGTTTATTAAATAATTAGCAGTATTAACTGCTTCTGCCCACAAAATATAAGG
Source organism: Aproaerema taeniolella (assembly GCA_949987775.1). Lineage (NCBI taxonomy): Eukaryota > Metazoa > Arthropoda > Insecta > Lepidoptera > Gelechiidae > Aproaerema > Aproaerema taeniolella. The sequence goes on along the minus strand of OX465259.1, from coordinate 1,562,911 downwards.
GATATTAGCTTCTATCATTAAGCATCGGGCTTTTTCCATCAGTGATCGATTTTTCCGCTCACTGATTCCGTTTTGTTGCGGAGTATAAGGTGCGCTCAGTCTTCTTTTTATGCCATGAAGTTTCAGGTAGTCGTCAAATTCTTTATTTACATATTCTTTTCCATTGTCTGATTGCAGGTTTTTTATTTTCAGACCTGTGGAATTCTCGACATAATTTTTATACTCTTTGAATCTTTCGAATACGTCACTTTTCTTCGCAATAAAATACACGCAGCAGTATCTGGTAAAGTCATCAATAAACGTGACATAATATTTCGATCCAATAATCGTTTCTTGTTCGAAAGGACCGCATACATCGCTATGAACTATTTGTAACGGTTCTGTCGTATATATATCATCATGACGTGAAAACGGTAAGGTTGATAGCTTGCCTTTGATGCAGGTTTCACATGTATTAAATTTCTTGTCACCAAGGTCAAGTCCATACATTTGCTCTTCTTTTGCCATTTTTATCAAATCTCTTTCATTGATATGACCGAGCTTTTGATGCCATTGCATAATTTTGCTGTCTGTTCCACTTTCAGGTGCATGATTTGCGGTTTCATTTGTTGTGTGGAATTCTAGATAATATAAATCATTTTTCTTCTTTGCTGTCAATGCAACTGTTCCATCTTGTTCGATGATATATGCTTTACCTTTCTCAAATACAACCTTGTTACCTTTCTCTGTTATTTTTCCGACTGACATCAAATTCATGCTTGAATCAGGGACAAACAAGGTATCATGAAAATGATATTGAACATTTTCTTTATTCATAGATACTATTCCTTTCCCTTTGATAGGAGTCGTATGTTTTGTTGAAGCTAATTTGAGATTTCCAGCATCAGAAGAAAAATTTTCAAATAATTCTTTTTCCCCACAAATGTGAGACGTGCAGCCACTGTCAAGGCACCATACATTTCTATTTATTTCGTCGTCGCCAGTGTTAAGACAAACATTGAAATTTTTATGATCCGTTTTCTCAGTGATATTTTTCTTTTCAGGCTTTTTCTTTTTCCAGCACGTTTTTGTGGTATGACCCTTCTTCTTGCAGTATTGGCAATATTTGCCTTTTTTAGCAAATAGGGCTTCTTCTGTTTCACTAGTACTTCTGTCCATATTTTTTCGTGCCTCATTCTCTTCGCAAATTTTTATTTTTAGTTCTTCGGGGCTTGGTAAGGTATCGCGCGTCTCTACAGCAATGCGAAAACTTTCGTAACAAGCAGGTAAGCTGTATAGCATCATTATGCTTAACAAATCAGGATGTAAGTCAACGCCCATATCCGCCAACTTGTCGACAATGTCCATGAAGTTATTTAGGTGATCACGGACATCATCTTTGTCAGCCTTTTTTAGGATAAGCTGCTTTAGTAAAGTAGCTTTTCGGGCGGGACCCGTACTTTGATATATTCCTTTTAGCTTAAGCCATAATTCTCTTGACGTCTTGCAGCCTTTGACTTGTTTTAGCTCCGAAGGCGAGATGAGGAGTAATAATTCAGATCGAGCTTGAATGTCATTCAGTAAAAACTTACTTTTTTCTGCTTTATCATCAGTAGGCTCGACGTAAGTTCCGTCTACATATTCCCACAATCCATTTCGAATGAGAATAGCTTGAGCTTGTACGCACCAAGTATCGTAATTATTTTTTGTCAATACATCGATACGGTACGCTCTGCTACCACTTGATAGGGACGAGGCCATCGTATATTGCAAGAATAAATAGATTAAACTGTTGAACTGAATTATATTAAATGAATAAATACATCGTATTTACAATATTGCACTAGAAGAAAATTGTAGTCACTTGTTCTTGACGTCATACATCCATAAACTATATGAGGAGATGCCATAGCGATCTCTTTCATTCATATTCCTTTATTGCTTTATGTGTTATAAATAGGATGAATTTTGTAAAACGCAGAAACACGGGTGTCACAAATTGTGTTGAAAAGTACTATTACCAAGTTTCAAGTCAATTGGACGATGTTATTTTTATCTCCATACAAACATTTTGATTTACTTTTATGCTTCAGACGATCTAGCTTGAAATTTTTATATGAAACGATATAAAACAAAAAATACGGGTCTGTTAAATTTTCATGAAGTTTACGTACAAAAAATTTGGATGGTGATAAAAGAATCTTCCTGTATTGTATTGTATGAGTGTATAGTTGGATACTTTTGGGAACAAACTGTACTAAAACAGAAAAGATGCTAAATGTTTCAGAATGCTGTGCTGTATCTTTGGCATCCATAATGTAGTCTACGTTATTATGATTTCTAGAAGGAAACGTAAGAATTTCAATGTATGCAAATCTGTCCACTAGTTACAATGCTACTTTTATGTTAAGAAGTAGTGCTCGTAATTAACAGTGAAACAAATACATTAATAATGTGTTTTTTTAGTTTTCATTAACGTTAGGGTCACTGCATAGAAGCATTTCAGTCTTTTGCTGATTGTTATTCGCATGTAATGCTCTCACGAAAAAAAAAACTGAATTCGTACTTTTCTAATTTTTATATCGTTTTTCAATTTTCAATGCTCGGCCGCAATCTATTGTGTCGCAATCTATTGTTTTTTTGACATGTTTTGCATCGTTGTTCATTTTGCATTATTTTTTCTTTACTGACAGCAATTTGGCAACTATCCGTCGTAAAACACCGTCGAATCTTTTCGACTGGTTATATCCATATATATGACATTGTTAGGATCTCATAATGTGTTTATTTCCATATTGTAATATTTTTTTGTCCGAAAGAGTATACTTCTGAGATGGTCCCATTGTCACCAAGTCAATTTCAAACTAATATTGTCTTAAAACATCAAAGTATCATCTTTTAAGGCAAGGTACTAATTTGTAAATGTACATATCACACTTGTCTCAAGTAATTTAATATCAGCAAAAAAGTTAAATAAAATGTTCCATTAAACGCGCATTCCTTAGCGTGATGTACGGTCAACGCACGCTTGCTGCACTGCTCTTAATGCAACGATCTTATCATTATAAACGCAGTATAATATCTGATAGATATGCAACTGAGAGTGAATTACTATATGTCAAAGAAAAAATAGTGCAAGTAGTCTTGCTAATTACTCAATCATACTATGTTACTCAACCATACTTATGGTTTTTGGTAAATCTTGGTAAATCTTTGGTAAATCTTCCTTTAATTTTCAAGACCATGCTCGGGATCTCGCTAAGGGATAGAATCCAAAACGAGGTCATCCGACAGAAAACCGGAGTGATGGATATTATCCAAAAGTGTAGCAAGCTGAAGTGGCAGTGGGCTGGCCATGTCTGTCACAGAACCGACGAGCGTTGGAGTAGACAGGTTCTCGAATGGAGACCACGTCTTGGCAAACGTAGTGTAGGACGCCCCTAGCCGGATGGTCAGATGACCTAAAGAAGATAGCGGGTAGTGGCTGGATGAAAACAGCGGAGGATCGTGCAAAATGGCGCACCTTGGGGGAGGCCTATGTTCAGCAGTGGTCTGCAATAGGCTGATATGATGATGATGATGATTTTGGTATATTTGAGGTAGATTAATGTTTTATTTTAAGAGATACGGGAACTAAGATATTTTTTTATCGATACCTAACCAAAATAAATGGCTGATCAAGGTTCACCAAAATAAAATTTGCTTCCAAAGCATTTCTTAATCTTCCTTTAATTTTCAAGACTTCTGAAGATAAAGTTTAGGTACAGAATGATGTTGAGATGAGATGTTGATTTTGAGATTTTTTAAGAAGTAAAAAAGGTCTTACAACCCTCTAAACTGATGTCAAACGTGACATCAAGTGGTTTCCAAACCACTCTCAATCCTTCTCAGTCCAGTCGATCCGTCTCTGGAATAATCTTCCTGAATCCATAAGACGATCTCCTTCCCTAGAATCCTTTAAGTTACGAGTCAAAGCCCATTTCCTCAACTCCGTTTCCTCTACCCAATGAACCTTTCTGTTATCATATGTTCCTTTCTTACCTAGTAATATTGTATTATATGTATTAGTATATATAATATTATTATATTATGTACTTAAATATTAGAGCTGTAGTTTTATATAAATATATTTTATTATTATTTTTATTTTATTTTTTATTGTGAGCCACCACCCGCTCTGCTTTATATTTTTTTTCATTATTTTCCTACCCAAAGGTTGCCTGGAAGAGATTGCTACCTTAGAAATGAGGCCGCCTTTTTGTACATTTCTGTTTTCTGTCCTTGTTATTGTAATGTTCTGTGTCATCTACGGTGTGCAATAAAGTATATGTCTAAGTATATGTCACTGAGGCTCTGCATTTAAAGTATATGTCTAAGTATATGTCACTGAGGCTCTGCTTTTAAAGTATATGTCTAAGTATATGTCACTGAGGCTCTGCTTTTCCCAAGAGAAGTTATAGGCAGGAGCGTAAGTATGTATAAAAAGGTGATGTTCAATAGAAAGGAGTCCATGAAATTTTCGCAACTTTGTAAAAATTTTGATATTTATACTGCTGAAGAAGAAGTCACAATATTTTATCGCCATCTTGATAAAGCCGCCATCAATTGACCTTTTACCGTAGAACTGATTCCTAAGAGATACGTTGAAAGATGTGAAAGTGTAGCCAATAAATCCTTACGGAATCAGTAGTGGGAACTCGATGGGATTCCTAGAAGTTGTAGAAGCTTCGTACAGTCAAGTGTTTTTACAGCTTCACTAGTTTATAAAAATAAAATAAAAAAATAAAATATATTTCATTTCAAGCACACACAGTTACAATTTCTTGTTACAACTACAGTCCCATATTTTAGCCTAGTATTATAAATCCACCAATAGTTTCTTTAAAATAAAAAAAAATAAAAATAATAATGTTGTTATTTATAAAACACCGTACACTCAAAGGCCCACGATAAAGTTCCCCTTTATAGTTGGTCTATAGACACATACAAAGACGAAAAAAAACAAACATCAAACGTTTACCCTGAACGGAAATCAAACCCAGGAACCGTCGGTTCATAGGCGAGCGCTACTGCAGCCATTAGATTATGTCCTTAAACAGTTGTGTTAATATTTTAACTTTGTAAATTAGTGTAAACCTCACTAACCTCACCTCATTGATTTAAACTATTGTTAGGCAGTACGTTTAGATATATATCACACAATATACTTATACGTAAAGCTTGACTTGCTATTACCTGTGTAAGGTACCAATTTAAGCGTGGACGAGTTTGACCCTTGCCACGGTCTTGAAAGAGAAAACTTGTACGCGAATCGAACGCAGGGTAAAACTATCTAATTACTAACCTTACCAGTTTGTGGCAATTCCCTGGGTAACTTCTGTTAATTGACAAGTACCAGTGCTTTAATATTCATAGGTCTGTTAAGTAAGGACAGAGAAGTGGATCTATGGATTCCGGTTGTGTTAAGGTTATCATTTCACTTTCTACGGAAATAATATTCTTAAAATAACTGTAGTTATCTATACCGGAATCAGTATTCTTGTATCTTGGTGATTTGATTAGTTTATAACGACTTGAGACTCGTACCTTAAGTGAACTCTTAGTACTCTTAGTTATGGCTAATCTACTAGATCACCTTCCATTTGGCTCTGAAACAAATGCCTTCATGGGATATGTATCATAATTATGTTTACGTAATATAATACAGCGACTATAAATCCATAAATCCATTACAGCGACTTATACCTACGGCACCTACTCTTATAATTTTGTCAAAAACTTCAAATGTTTAGATTATTAATGTTTACTAATACCTAAAGGCAAATGTTATTTTACACCCAAATTAAGAAAGTATCGCCACTTTTGAGTAAAATATTTTTTTCTTTTCATTACAGATACGGATACTAGTCATAACATTACTCGTCAATGTCATCCGCTGTCAGGATGGATACAGCGATCGGGATCTGCTGCGGTTCCAGCAATTGGCGGCCAACGAGAGCCCTGCCGAGACCATTACAAGCTACGGCGGCAACATCATCCAGAGGGACCCCGGCACCCAGCCGATCAGCTCGGTGAGTCACCAATACCACATGACAGATGACGAGAAAAACGAAGATTACAACCGAGCCGATCGCGGACGCACCAGAAAAGTCTACAGAATCAAAAATCCGTTCCAGAGACCCATGGAAGATGATAACAGACAGGAGAGTCAGCCTACTCAGGACAGTGACACCGGTGCTAGTAACCAGTATGCGGCGATGCAGTACTCCTTGCCTCCGGAGGAATTCCTACGGCAGATGAGGGCAGAGAACCAATACTTCCAACAACAACAACAGCAGCAGGTGTCCACCCAAGCCCCGAACTTGGGCTATACTGCCACACCGCAGCCACCATATCAATACTCAACTATCTCAGCGTCAGGCTATGATAATAGCAACCAACAATCAAACCAAGCCCCACAACTTGAACCTAAAATATCCCAAGCTCAGGACTATCGTTCCTTTGCAAATTCATATCAGTCATCATCATCCAATGCGTATCAATACGGTAACCCTAATTCTTACGTGGAAAGTGTCCAGAGCACACCGGCTCCTATCCAATCATACGTGTCAACAGCAAATAATCCATATGTTGGCACACCCGCTAACGCTTATGTATCCAGCTCTTCCCCTATCTACCTATCCAGTCCTGCCAACGTACAATTCATCTCATCCTCCATATCTAATATCCCTGCTGGGACACCAGATTATAAGGTTACGTCAACTTTGGGAAGCAATTCTATTAATTACGACACTCAAGAAATTAATAAGAAAATGCAAATAGATCACTACGATAATGGGAACAATGGTATGCGGTACCCAAGCAATATTCACCAGCAGTACCAAAATGACTATCCTTCATCGACTCCATCTCCATCGTCTACCCCATATCCAGATCCAGCACGTGATTCTTGGCAAAATAATATTAATTCAAATTCATATCCAAAGTCGTTACAAGATTATCAAAAATATTCATACTATAGAAGTCAGCAAGACACAAGACAGGAACCACCCGACTACAGTAATAGTGAAACTCATCGCGTCAATAATAATGTACCGTCTGCAAATAATGTCTATCTGAACTTTGTACAGCCTGATTATCAAGCCTTAGCCAACATAAGAGCTCGGACCAGAGAATTGGAACAAGAAACTCCTCAACAAGAATATTATTCACATGGAGAATATGGATGGAAACTAAGTGATAAGAAACCAGTGATTGCTCAGAATGGATACTCGTCTACGAACTTTCCAAGGTATCAGACTGCTAGTCCGCAGAATGAAGGAGTCGCGGTAAGTCAAATGAGTTTCCACATGGATACTAGCAAGCAACACCATTACGATCATATTTCCAAATCAAGCCAGGACAGCATAGACGCACAAGAATTTGCAAAAGCCGCTGCTAAAGCACATGAAAATATGAAACAACGACAGCAATACTACTTAGATTATTCTCAAAGTTATAACGGAAATAATCCTTCTCACAACGCTAACAGTTACTATAACAATAACAACGAGAAACAAAGGAACAAAATTTATTCGGACTCCTCAAGTGCAAACCCATTTGCCTACAACAACAGTCCACAACCTGACTTAATCACGGCGTCGCCGTATTATTTCCAAAGTTCAAGAGAAAACAATTTAGAAGAAAAACCAAAACAACCGTTTGATCACGATAAAGCATTGAAAAATATTGTACCTATTGATGTTTCTAACGTTGTAGCAGAGAATCAACAAAAACAAGGCTTGGAAGGCAATACAAGATATACTATCTCATCAAATTATAATAAAGAGCAATTGGATCAAATAAGACAAAACTTCAAATCAATTACTGATGCATTTTACCAGGACAAGAATTCTGCATATGGAATCAATATAAAACCGAGGCCTGATGAATCTGCTGACGGGCTCAAATTAGCTGAATCTAGTTCACCTTATTTTATGAAGCAACCGGTACAAGATCAGTATTATCAGTCGCCTTATGGAGACAATAAACGATATCCTGACAGTGTCCCATCGCCAGCTACGTATTTATTACAGACCAATAGTTACACCGACAGCGTGCAATCTTCTGCTAACGTACAGCAACAAGGTTTGCAGCGGCCACAAGGTCAAGTACCAAGTGACATCTCTTCCATTTTGAAGTTAAATGACATTCCATATAGACTTACTCAAAATTTACCACCTGAAACCTTCCGTTTAAACAACGGAAATTATGAACCTGTTGGTCTACCAACACCATTGCCAATAAGACTGAATCAAAACGTCGGTACTCATCAAATAGATGTTGCTAACACCATACTCAATAAAATTTTAAGCAAACAACCGTCAATTACCATAAATAGACCAGAAATTGACCCTAGTGCTTTATCTACAGTAAATGGTTTCAAAGTAGCAAATCCATACAACATAGATTTGAAACTAGTCGCAGACATGTTGAAAGGCAAACCAGTAGTTGATGAAAGTCATATGATAAACTTAAGAGATCAATTATATAACAAACCGACACCTATTAGATTGGACTATGGCCAACTGCAAAATTTCCTTTTGCAAAAAGATAACAATATCAATTTAGCGGCACTGGATGGTCTGAGTGCATATACTAATCCTTTTTTAGATATGTATGGCAGTGGTAGATTTCCATATCAGGGTGTGAAATATTCACGAAGTCAAGAAGAGGAAGAGACTGTTATACCTATAGCAGATGCATCAAACACTCATCCTATTGGAGCCGTTATAGAACAAGATGACCCAGCTAATGGTAGAGAAGGAGCAGGTACCGAACTGAACACACATGATGAAGACACTGTTTCAGTCAATTTTGGGGAAGATAACAAGCCGAAGCATAGCTACCCACCTGGACACAGACCGAGCAGACATAGACATCCCAACTCAATTTTCTCACGCTCACCCTTTCCGAGAAAATATCCTAAAGCTGATGTGGGAGAGCCCTACCCGCTCCTGAAGCCTCCTCCGTCACGAAACTCAAGAGGAAGAAATACTCCAAACAAAAGTGAGAAAAACAGTCGGAGACATAGAGTGAGGAGGCCGAAGGTCATCAGAATGATAAAGTCTCAACCAGTGTACGAACATGAAGAGGATGACAACTCGGAAGTCGTTCCAATTTTATTACGACCACCACCTCCAGGAGCTGAAGCCAAATCCGACAGCGTAGAAACGGAGCCTAGTTCATAAACAAATACAAAAATCATGTATTACTTAACTGACTTTACTTACCTACCATACTGTAAATAACCTTATTGTTGGCGCTCTGACGAAATGTTATCATCTTTTCACTTCATTTTGCAATAAGTTAAGAGTTTAGTAGTTCTTTAGTACCGTCTATAATATAAGAATTAAAAGTATTATATTATTTATGAAGTCTTCCTACAAAATTGTTGGAAGCTTGAAATTCTTTGTATGATTTATGATTTGGCATTTATTAGATGTTTGAGATGAGAGTGTGTGCTGTATATAGTTTTAAACCTTAGTTCTAAGACTAACACGTGGATGTTAGATGATGTAAATATTTTAAAATGTTCTAAATCGTGTGATAAGTTATTACCACTCCATGGGGCCGTAGGATGTAAGTTTTTGTACCTTATTGTTATAATTTGTTACAAAAAAATAAATGTGTGAATTTATTTGTGACTTTTAATTTCAATGCAACTATTCTGAGACAAAGGTTTTTGATAAGAGTTATGATCTGGAAGCCGTGTGAGTCCCCGGCAGAGTAGAATAGGACCACCCTCTTTCTTTCCGAGGTGTCGTTCAAGACGACTAAGGTAAATATGCAAGCAAGTTCATCTGCACACAGAGAAGAAATACTCTGCAATTATATCAAAACCCTCGCCAACCCGTCTGCCAAGCGTGGTGAGTATGGCATTTACCCCTCATTTTATCGAGGGAGGCCCGTGCCACAGCAGTGGGGACGTATATAGGCTGATGAAGAAGATGATCTGGAAGAACGGATTCAAAATACTTCCATAAGTATTTTGAATCCGTTCTTCCATGTAATGAAAATGTAACATATTTTCATGTTTCATGTAATGAAATAATAGAAATTAAATTAAATAGTAACATATTTTTGTTTATGGATATAATGGTAGTTCTAATACGTGGTATAAATAACTCATAATATTTTATTATTATATAAACACCCCACATAAACACACATACACAGACACATACACTTTCTCTGAAACACACATTCACACACACATACACACAAACACACACACACACACACACACACACACACGCACACACATAAACGCGCTCTTATATATTAATTTATACCTACCTATACTCTTAGTCACATTACTAATTCACTAATATTTTGAAATCTGTTTTTTCTTTGTCTTAACTAGTTTATTTTATTGTAAGAATTTCCTACTTATTTATGGAAGAGCAGAGCCTCCCAACACAAGTATTTAACATTACTTAAAGGGAGTGCTCTTGTAACATAATATAATAATGTAATGCTAAGTTAAGGAAATAAATTATTTTTAATAAATTTTTTTTAATAAGTGACGTATAAATAATAAAACTTGCATAAAATTATATTTATTTATGGTCGTCTTCAAAATTTCAGAAAATCGTAATATAGCACTATCTCATCTAGAACAACGCTAAAAACGCAACAACAATTATATTTCAGCGTAAATAACAAAAAAATAGTAAGTCATAAACATTCTACAATAGCAATTTAACATCATATCGTGCCCATGTCTCACATATTCCAAACACACAGCTAATCGAATTCATAATGTGCAAAGACCGAAAAAATGGTGACATCACATCATGTCAAACGTATCTTTAAGATTTTCATTAGATTTCTCCTGAGCAATGCTAATGGTCTAACAAAGATGAACAGCCTCGGATCATCGTTACGCAATTAACTGAATTCATTAAGACTATTAGCATAATTGTAAATTTACATGCGATGCGTTATTTTGATGACTATGCCGACTTTGTGAGATTACGTCTACTTTATAAATCTCGATTGATTTATATTGAGAATGGATGTAAATAATTGAGTATACACTTGCTTTTACTTAGGCCCGTATTACAGAAGGTGAGTCAAGTCTTGATTTATACTTAAATATTGATTGTCTCTCTCACCCACTATCAAAATGACAAAGACGGCGGCTATCAGAGTCTGAGTCGCGTTCTGTAATAAGAAACTTAGCCTTTAAGGCTACTGTTAGGCTAAGGCCTTCCCTGTTACTTCATTCTTATCGATTTGGTCCAAGTACCGGTCAAGCAAAGCAACAAAAAAGCAAGCCATATTTTTTTTCAGTCTACTCGACGACGATAAGACCATCATCTCTGTTCATCTGTTCGTCATACACCCCACGGGCACGGAACTCTTTTCGAAACATTGAAAGCGGTTTAGGCCATAGTCCTAGCTGGCCCAGTGGGGGTTGGCGGACCGGTTGCATTTCGAAAACTTTGTTAGACGTGCGAGTTTCATCACGATGTTTTTCTTCAACACTGAGTCGTAAATAATGAGAATTCGTACATTAATCCGAAAAGACGAATTTAGCAGTATAGACCCAGGATTTTAACCCGAAGGCTTTCGGTTACAAACCTGGCTGTTCTTTAAACAAAAACGCATCCATAGCAGGCTTCGTAACGACAAAAGATTTGTGAATCAAGCAACCAAATAGACTTTACATTTCTTTGCTGCATTTAGTATTTTTTTAACCCCCGACATAAAAAGAGGGGTGTTTTAAGTTTGACGTGTGTATCTGTGTGTCTGTCTGTGGCATTGTAACTCCTAAACAAATAGACGGATTTCGGTTCGGTTTTTTGTTTGAAAGCTGACGTAATCGAAATAATCCTTAGCTATGTTTAATCAAAATTGGTTCAGCCGTTCAAAAGTTATAAGCAATCTAACTTCGAGTTCACTTTTCAAAAAAAAACATTGAAATCAGCTCATTCGTTAAGCAGCTAAAATACCACGGACCAGACACACAGAAATACACATCAATCAAAGTCATATCACTAAAATCTCTTCAAAATCCAAGGCTTCTTCTGGGTGAGCTTGCTACAGCCTCGACCGCATCTTCGCCCCTGTGCTAAATTGTGATAGATAGATAGATAACAGCTTTATTCACTCCAATAACACACATACCTAAACATACCTAAACAAAGCAATAAAAAAAGTTAAAAAATAAAAACAAAATTAAAAATAGTAAGAATCAGTCGACACTGAGTGTCACAGGAGTGATCAGGCGCTGACTCAGCATTATGCTGCAGACAAAGACTACAGCGCTGATCTTCCGTCAGGACCTAGATGTAGTTTTAGCAAGACTGGCAGTGAAGGTGAAAATTTGAAATAGAAGAGAGGTGATGTAGAGTAAGTAGGTATGTTGTATAAGAATGATATTATAATATTTAATGGGTAAAAAGGTAAGAAAGAATGGAGTTAGGTATAAGTATTAATTAAGTATAATGTATAATAGGTAAATTGGTAGATTGGATGGTTTTTTAGGAGCATGTTTGTTTTTGGAGATCTAGTAACATTGATCTAACATTGATCTTGTGCTCAACAAGAACCTATTATTAAAAAAAAACACGTCCTCTTTCAACTACTATAAGGTAGTCTGGAAAAGATTAATACGAGGATAAGTCCGCTTTTACATTACCTTTTAAAGTTATTGTATTGTAGGTACTGTTTTTGAACATAAAGAATTTACATACATACAATACATACAAGTAAAATTCGTCCTTGGCGGAGAAAAGTGACGCGTGCGATAACGTGATTGGATCATGAAGAGTGCCTGCGAGCTAGAGGTGCAGACTGAGGTGCAGAAAGCGAGACGCACACGCGATCGTATTTCAATGGACTCGAGTTAATGACACGTTAGAGAACAACTTAGTTTAATGTCAACTATTATTATGTATTCTGTAATAGTGATTGATATAATTGCAGGAGTAAAAATTTAGGAGGTACAGTTGGTTCTCTGTAAGGATATCGAATTAAATAGTTCAATTAAATAATGAAAGACAATAATGAAAGACAATAAAACTTAATTAAATAATGAAAGACATGATTTTTACACTAGTTCAAATTATTTATTTAATATTTTATGCAACCAGTTTCAATTAGGTAAATAAGCTAAATAAATAAGTGGAACAAGTATAAAAATTATGTCTTTCATTGTTAATAATATGAAATTCCATCAAGAAGCAAGAACACAAAGTGTGTAAACTACATTCAATTTAGTTAAGCTTCAGATAGTCAAAAAAGTCAAAAGTATTTATTTCATAGAACATACAAAGTGCTGCTTGAAAACGTCATAAAAATACATTATCAAAATCAATATAGTGAATTACTTTAGCCTTTTTGACTTTGCGCCTATTCGCAAAGGTGCAGTCTTCCTCAAGAGAAGAATAGGCAAGAAACTCCGAGGGTCGCTCTTTAGTTACGTAAAACTTAATGTAATTTAATTGTAAGGATCCAAAAACAAATTTTATAATTAAAATATTCCAAATAACTTTAGCGAAAGAAAAAATATGTTTGACGCGAATGGAACTTGGACCCACGACCCCAGAATTAGAACTCCTGGTGCTCTAACCAATTCAGTATCGTATCTTGGGGTTACGGGTTCAAGTCCCATTTGTGCCAAACATTTTTCTTTCCCTTAAGAGGAGCGTCACAGTTCGGACTAGCGTCTCAGTTGCTTTTAATGCTGTCTCGATGTCGACCACCCGAATTATGAGTTTAGGCGTCAATGAATTCCTACTTAAAAAACTTTATGAAATCGTACGTTTTTGGTCTCTATCGATTTGTAAGCGTATATAAACAAGATTCGTACGTTTTATTTTTTCAAAATTATTCTTGGTTTTTCAACAGTCACCCCTTGAATGTTGAAAATATTTTTTTGGCGAAAAATACTGACTTTTGTCTCAAATATCTTTTTGTCTACTAAAAATATCACAAAAATCAAAACGTACGTAGTTAGCAACTTAACTTACAGTTGGGGGTGGCGCTGCTGGTCAAAGCGGTTGTCTTCAATGTATAAGATTACGATAGTTCTGAATTTTGCCACCTAAACGGATACAATGGTCACCATTGTCATTCAACCGCCATCGATTAGTGGAATAAACGTCCAGCAGCTCTAGCACGATAACGATAAACTCGCGCTCGGCTCACGCTGCAACTTCACTTTGATTGCGCGAGGGTTATACGCAAAGGCTTGCTCGCCATATGGCGTTGTCAATGTTGACATTTTGACATATTGGACGGCGTTGTTGTCGCGGCGCTGTCACTATCGTACTCGGCCTGCTAGAAAGACTACATTTACTTAGGTACGCAATTTTAGAACTAGTTTTATTACAATATCTGCTACTCATAATATAAAATAAAATAAAACTAAAACTATTTATTTTCAGACAACCAAGATCCATTTGTGTTAGTAAAATACTTAAAACTATTGTTAGTACTTAAATTCTAATAGCGATTTCGTAACCTTAATTAAATGACCGATCAGCGGACAGTCTCCACTCTCGGCGATCTCCTTCAGGACGCTGTTACTGCTCCCGCGCACTCTGCTCAGCAGCGAGCCCGCCTTCTTGCGCAGGATAGCGCTGAAGCTGTCTACCTCCGCGTGGGCAAACAAAGCGCAACAAAAAAACAAAGCGCAAACAAAACGCTGCAAAGCGCGGGAGCCGTAAGAATGCCCTGAAGACGTTATTATACTAGACGCGTAAAGCACTGTGCGATTTCTTCGTATAGCTGACCCACAGACTTCCCGAATAGAACGAAGTGCAGAAGGCTTTAAACAAAGTAATTTTTACCGCGACCGAACATCTGGAAAACCTGCGAGCCAACATATTCGCTCTAACCGACAGTACCCTACGCTCCCTCTCCATATCCACATCGTCCTTAAGGCTAACAGTAACATAATGACCAAGGTATTTAAATTGATCCACTCTATTTATAGGCTTGCCGTGCAGCCAAATTGGAGGAATAGCCCTTGGACACTTACTGCCAGCCTTAAGACCATAGACACGCGACTCGCGGAGGTTTTTGTCGTTGTAAGCCCTTTATTATTCACCAAGAATAAATGAGGTTAATAAATAGTAAGCTAGTGTCGCTTGCTGATTTGAAGCAACGTATACAGAGGCAGGGAACCTGACGGATGACCAAAGTAGTCATTTATCTTATCACGAGCGTTTCCATGCTTCGGAGGGTACATTGAACCGTCGGTCCCGGCTGTCATGTGTGTTTGTGTTTGTCTTTCTGTGTGTTCCGAGGGACCCAAGTCACAAGGGAAAACCTTGGTCTGAGTCTTTGAGTGTATGGCGTTTATTTAATTGTCACTTATTTCATAAGTTTTAATTGACCTTCGTTTTAGTAGTTTTAGTTTATTTAGTTGTCATTAGTCACTTATTTAATTGTCATTAGTTTAGTCAGAGGCAGGGAACCTGATGGGTGACCAAAAGTGGCAATTTATCATGAGCATTTCCGTGCTACGGAGGGCACGTTAAGCTGTCGGTCCCGGCTGTTGTCGATTGACTACAGTCGTTAAAACCAAGTCAGGGGCTATTGTGCGGTTTGAAAACTCTGACACCAGGGTTAATCAAGTTCACCACATACTTGATTATATCCACACGAAACGGAAGGAAGAAAGTACTAGTTCGGTGAAGGAAACATCGTAAGTAAACTTGCTTAATGTGCTTAACCTACACCCAGTTGCGAAAAGATAACTCTACTTTAAATATCAAAAATTATTTAAAAAAATCATCATTATTTATTTATCATAATTAATATAATACAGTCACTTTCCGCCGCAAGGACTACATTACGTTTAAAGGAGCTTTAACTTTATTTCTGCAACTGAGCGAAATGTAAGCTCTACGAAAAAGTTTTGTTAGTTAATGGTATTTGTTACAAAATTATGCAGCCTCGTTTCCCGCGATAGCCATGGTACGATAGGACTGGAATTTCAAGACCTCTTGTCATCGCATTAAGGTTGCGCTCTGGCCATATTCTATTTTTTTTATTATCTTATGGGTATCTACCTTTTTCTAGCACCTTTTGTAGAGCTAAGACAAAATAAAATTAACATAACTCTTAAATTTTTTTAATCACCTCCGACATTCGATTGCTTATAACTTTTAAACGGCTGAACAGATTTTCATGAAACATGGCTAAAAAAACTCGGGATAAAATTATCTATGACACAAAAAAAACGAAAATCGGTTAATCCGTTTGGGAGCTACGATACCACACACAGATACACAGACAGACACGTTAAACTTATAACACCTCTCTCTTTTTGCGTCGGGGGTTTAAAATGCAATCTGCTATACTTTAAGCATGTCCGAGAATCAGTAAAGGGGTCCTGGTTTTTTTTTTGTATTGTGAGCAAAATTTCAACAAATTACCACAACTACACATACTCGTATACTTACCTTTTAAATGACAAAATTTTCTTTACACACTTAAAGGCCCACACTTAGTACACAAAGTCAGGCACAAACACTCACGACCCGAGAGCAAACATCTGCTTTTCACACAAATATTTGCCACGACTGGGAATCGAACCTACCACCGCTCCTGTCCTACATCGGACCTACATCCTACATCGGACCAGTCGCTCAAGAGGCAGCACTACTACCACACGACCAAATCGTCCGTCTTATTTGAAGCAGCTCAAAAAAAGAAAGTAATAAAACTCTCTCAAAGATAAGATAATTAATAATGATTGTAAGATGCGCGTCAGGTGGTGATCGGTTGAGAATAACACCACCCCATCTCTTGCCGTGGGTGTCGTAAGAGGCGACTAAGGAAACACAAAATGAGACCTGCCTCCTAGTAATCCATCTTAAGCGACGACACCTCAGTTTGTTTTCAATCTAAGGTGGTGTCTTATGGTCTCATGATGTGTGGTAGGCTCTGTTAAGGGCCGTCTGGTTCGCGACCACCCTCCTACCGAAGTCCGACGCCAAACAGCTTGCTGTGTTCCGTCGGTGCGTGGGATTACCAGTGCCTTAATTGGCATTTTCTGGGTTAACTTAATTGGAGGCTCCGTCGACCTCATCTATGACCTTGGTCAAGATTGGGGTCAAGAGTTAACCCATCTCATAACAAAAAAAAGATTTGCAAAAGCTTCTGTGAGGTTTAAAGACGTAGAATTGTCAGCGCAGAGAGGTAAAATGCGCTGTTATGGGGAATTGGGTGAAATGGTCCCAAATATAAAGTGGACTGATCACCCACCTGTGCCTGACGGGCGTCCCCTTTGTAGATAGATATTTAGAAGGTGCGCATCAGCAGCTAAGCTATCTGCTGTGCCTAATCGAACATCTTACGTCGTTCTTCTTTTTTGGTAACTTTTGCAGAATGAAATAAAAAATTGTAATCTTCAGACAGTGTGACGCCAATATGGCCAATACACACGACAACATATCAAACTGTACATTTTGACCATGTATTTTATTGACACGTATCTTGTTCGTAATACTAAATTATACATGTAGGCAACATGAATGAAAATAATTCGCAAGCTTGATGATTTATGCTAAATAATACTAGTGCTTTATAATTACCTGTTTTGCATTTATGGTCTTGCATACTTTGTTAGATTATTAATTGTGACTAAGCCACATGTGCATTAAATTTTGTATAATTAAATTAAACAATAAGCGGTGATAGCCCAGTTGGTAAATAAGCGGTGATAGCCCAGTTGGTAATGAGCCAGACTTATAATCCGAAGGTCGTGGGTTAAAATCCTGGTGCGGGCCTGTACCACTAAATTCATCTTTTCGGATTTATGTACGGATTTTTAATTATCACTTGCTCAACGGTGAAGGAAAACATCGTGATGAAACCCGCCCGTCCAAGAAAATTTTCGAAAGACGAGCGGTCCACCAACCCGCATTGGGCCAGCGTGGTGGACTACGGCCTAAATCCCCTTCGTGTTTCGAAGGGAGGCTCGTGCCCCTCAGTGGGGACGTATATGGGCTGGTAAAAAAATAATAATTAAACAACAGGTATCAGAAATTAGGAGTCAAACTGTTTGCCATGGCCGAAATTGTTCGGAACCCATCAAAATGAGAAATTAAAACTTACATCCATACACTCACACTTATAATCGCTTTCAAGGTAGGCAGAACGTCATGTAGTTCTAGAACAAAACTAAAACTTCTTCTTCTTATCGTGTAGGTATAGTCAAGTGTGTGGCAAACTTGGCTAACCCTGGTGTCAGAGTTTTCAAACCGCACAATGACCTCTGACTTGGTTTTAACGAATGTAGTCAATCGACAATAGCCGGGACCGACAGCTTAACGAGCCCTCCGAAGCACGGAAACGCTCTTGATAAATTTCCACTTTTGGTCACCCATCAAGTTCCCTGCCTCTGACTAAAATAATGACAATTAAATAAGTGACTAATGACAATTAAACAAACTAAAACTACTAAAACTTATGACAAATCAAAACTTATGAAATAAGTGACACAATTAAATAAACGCCATACACTCAAAGGCTCACACTAAGATTTTCCCTTGTGCCGGGGTCCCTCGGAACACACATAAAGACAGACACGAACACACATGACTCGAGAACAAACATCTGCTTTTTACACAAATATTTGTCCCGACTGGGATTCCAACCCAGGACCCGTCGATCAAAAGGCAGCGCCACTAACACTCGACCAAACCGGCCGTCAATTGCGAATGGATTTTTCTTAATGGTCTTTTTGGAGACTTTAAAAATTTGTTATCATGACACTTCACAATGTTGTGTACTTAAAAAAAAAACAACGAGTTGCACTCCGGGAGCCAGCAGAAGTGAAAACTTGAACATTAACGTTGTGCATTAATATTTAATTTAATGTTTTCTATGCTGACATCGGATGACATCTTGACTTTTGCAGTTTTAATATCCTATATTTATTAAACACCCCTCCGCCTTACAAATTTTCGACCAGGGTCACGTGACCGTCACGTGTCCTGACGCGAGTTTAACTTATCCACACTTCAAAGTGCACAACGCCGCTAAAGAACTTTTCACTTCAAAAAAACGTAAAATAAACCAGTTAAGCCACTGCTTATATGATAGGACATTTTTTGCTAAACATGTCTCAAATATGTTTTCCCGGCCTAGTATCAGGGCCAAACAGATCTCAAATAAAATTAAGAAGACAAGAATTCACAAATGACAGGTTATGAGACTTATAGGTACTACTAAAATGTCGCAAACCTTTCTAAACACCTGATTTACATATTTATATTTAGTAAAATAAAAATCACATTGGGAAATCATCATAATGTGATGCGCCCATATTCCTTCTCATTCTATTAAGTAATCATCGAATTAATTCACTCATATATTTCCGTTAGAAAAGGAAAGATGTGGAACCAGTTTCGGAGCTCCTCACTCTCGGTTTCAACGGCGACTTGACCTACGAAACGAGACGTGATATAAATATGAAAGAAACACAACAAGGCAGACAAACAAGCGCTGCTTGGCGTAGCGTAGACATCTTTACACCAGTGGCCAGCGATTAGCTAATCGAAATGGCTACTTTTGTAAGTATCTTAAACAAACATTTGTAAAGAACCTCTTTAAAGTTCGAGTCAGTAGGCATTTTCTGAATAAGCTCGTTTCTTGCTCGACCGCATTTTTACCCTTCTGCTAGATTGTGGTCAAGAGCATGTCCATTATTAACAAAAAAATAAAAAAAATGAATCGAAAAATGACGTTGGAATTTTGGTTACAGAAAAAATTGGCGTTGTTAGCAATCCTATTGAGCAGCAGCAACGCAGGGATCCTACACGGACACCAGGACCACCACGACCACCATGTAGAGCACCATAACAGCCACATCGAGCATGTGGAGCACCATGGGGTCCCAGAGACGCATACCCACGCCCACGTAGACCATCACGTTAATCACCTGCCGCCGCTACAGACCACACATATCGACCATCAATTCCCGTCGTCGAGCCACGGCTCTTCTTACGGGTCTGCTCCGGCTGCTAACCACTTCTCTTCTTACTCATCTGCTCCAGCTGCTAACCACCTGTCTTCTTACGCGTCTGCCCCGGCTGTAAGTCACCACTCTTCTTTCGCGTCTGCTCCTTCCTACTACTCTCCCGCGCTCCCTCCCGCGTTCCCCGCTCCTCTGCCATCTTACAGCCACGCCAGCGGTCCCGCCCTAACATCAAGTTTCGCTCCTAGTAGTTTCCCTGCGGGCTCACTGCCATCTGCGTCATACTCCAGCGGTGGACTTACCGCTGGGGCAACACTGCCCGCCCCCGCGCCTCAATTATCCTCAGGAGGATTTGGAGCACCCTTGCCTGGTCCCATCCCACCGCCAGCTGGTCTTGGAGCCCACGCCGGTGACGCACCCATCCCCGGCCCTAAGAACCCCGTCATTGACCACATTCACGGCCTCGCCAATACTCACGGTGCCCCTACTCGTTACCGTGTCCGCGAAGAGCCATACCAAGTGTTCAGGGAAGTGACCCACCGCGTACCACAACCATACCCTGTTCCAGTGCCACAACCTGTTCAGGTGCCAGTACCTCAACCTTACCCCGTCCAAGTTCCTGTAGTCAGAAACGTGCCAGTTCCAGTCGTCAGGGTGCAACAAGTTAAGGTTGACAAGCCCGTGCCATATCCTGTGGAGAAGATCGTGAAAGTTCCAGTTGAAAAGGTAGTTCAAGTGCCAGTGGAACACCCAGTACCCATTGAAAAGATCGTGGAGGTTCCTTACGTGAAGCATATTAAAGTGCCAGTACATGTGGTGAAGACTTATCCAGTGCCTGTCGTAAAGACCGTGCACCACAAGGTGTGGGAGCACAGCCACCACCACGGCCACCACCACCACGGACACGGACACGGCTGGTAATCCTCCGTAAAGACCTAAGGACCTCATCTCACTATCATTCCTAGTCCGGTCTTTTGTAAATATCCTCATAGCTCATCGCGAGGCTGCAACGTAGGGTGATAACTAAGTCATTAAGTTAGGTAATATGTTTTTTTTATTTTGTCTGTAAATATAGTAATAGAATTATTACTTTATTAAACGTTTATCCAAAGAATGAAATATTTTATTTAACACTTGTGTATTTACCTTTAAAAAAAAGCTTATCTTTACATATTCACAGAAATGTAAATAATGTTGAGTGCACAACGAGCTCAAAAATTCATAATTACGCTATGATAACAAATAAATACAGATATGTCTGTCCAAAAGAGCCATTTTGGCGAGCTCGCTTCATTGTTAACATAATTGCTACAAATCAATTTAATGAAACACAGATACGGGAAACCAACGTACCTATGAGTGCAGAGTGCAAAAAAAATACTAGACTAATGCATGTCAAAAACAAACATCATGCTGATGATGAAAGGGTATTAATGGTCCTGATAATTGTATGTGAGTATGCAAAACTTCAATCTTAAAGTAAGTATGAAAGTAACGAAAAGCTATTAACAGCAAGCGATGTCAATATTAATCCATACTATATAATATTATAAATGCGAAAGTAACTTTTCTGTCTGTCTGTCTGTCTGTCCGTCCGTCTGTCACGCCTAAACTACTGAACCGATTAGAGCCTGGGAAAGGACATAGGCTACATTTTATCCCCCAGTTGGGCACGATATAACCTGTAGTCCACGCGAGCGGTAAGCTAGTTTATTTATAATGCACCCGTGGTTAGTGATGAAACTAACTAGGTGTGATGTCTCCTAATTTTTAATTAATACCCGTTAAAGTGATATCATCTCTGATATCCATAACTTATAATTATAACTTTCAAATGACTGAACCCAGTTTAGGAAACTACAGCTAATAAATAAGATTAATAACCATTTCGATTATGTCAGCTTTCTTAAAAAACCGCATCAAAATCGCTCTATTCCTTTAGGATGCCACAAATAGATACAGACATACAAATCAAACGAACACCCTTCTTTTTGCGTCGAGGTTTAAAAAGGGCCCTACCCAGATACATTATTTCCATCAGTGTTTAGTATAATGTAAAAAAAATACATGAATAAAAATCTATGTTAAACGTAGCGACATGTGCACCATGTGACGGTCTGCCTACCCCGTCAGGAGTTATGAGCATGAGTGTATGGAAAAATAATTTGTCTAATGGAAAAATGCAGCCCAGTGTGGTATAACTTCGATCTAAAAAGAAAAATATATCCTTTTAAACAAGGATACAATAGGACATTAAATTTAATATCAAATATAGAGATAAATGATGAAAGAACTCCAGAATTAATAGAAGACATGTAAAGAAAGAAAATGTGATGACTCATGGGCCTCATGGCCTAAATGCCTTAAGGCTTAGTTAACCTAATAAGTTAACCTTAGTTAACATAATGTAACACAACTCTTCATAGAAAAAACTAGGTATCTCTGATCTTTTAGTGTTAATAAAAAAAATATTTTGTATGATAGAAACTGTCTGTTAAATCTTTTAAATAAGTCAACAAAATTTTCGCAAAGGTTCAGTACGGATAAGAAACTAAGAAGATTGATCTTTTTAAACGTGTAAGTGTTGCAAGTTGGTGTGAGTATTACAAATCAATTAAAAGTTATCTAATTAATTATGGTCACACCAAAACTGGAATAATTGCAGCATGTGACAAATTTTCATTCCATAAAAGATTATTGCGACGCTATAAAAAAATAGATTTGCCAAACCACGCCTCTGTTGGGTAATTAGGTAAATTCACTAAACTATCTTTTTGATATCTTGGTCTATTCTTAGTCTATCATTTTCAACTTATGTTGAAATACTTTGTGGTCTCATGTGCAATAGTTTTTGAGAAACATGCTTCTTTTTTTAATTTAATTAAGGATTATGTAAATAGATTTATTAATTTGCGTTAATAATGAGTCATTGATAAACATTTCAGAATCAATAGTTTAAGGTGCAACAGAAATAACATTTTAATAATTTAAAAACCTGAATAATAAATAATATGGCCTAAATCCCCTTCGTGTTTCGAAGGGAGGCCCGTGCCCCTCGGTGGGGACGTATATGGGCTGATAAGATAAGAGGAATAATAAATAAAGTTTAAAAAAATTCAAACAATAATTCGAATGTGCTTAAAATTCTAAAATTTACGTTGACATAACTTTTATTATGAACAGTTAACATCTGATCAACATACAAATCCCCTTGGCAAGCGAAATCATGGAGAAACGAAGAACAAGTCGCATTATAATAACAAATTTAAATCGATTTATAAAAGTCAGAGACAGATCTTATGCAACAATTACCTAATCTCGTATAAATCAAAACTGTGGTCAACCTAATATGGGTCAAATGGAAATTTTGTTGTTTTACTGCAACCTGACCGGACTGGAAAAATGTCGTGTTTTATAAGTCAGAATATTTTAAAAAAACTTCTATTTTATAGGACTTCATAGTACATAATGCATCACAACATGAATTATTTACTGCTCTGTCCTTGAGATCTACAACATTTAATAGAAAACTATTTTTTTAATGTCTTAACTTAGGTTCTTCTATCTACAATGAGTAGTACTTACTTGAGGTACAGTGTGAGGTACATACTTATCAGAAAGGTATCTAATATTTAGCCTGAAATTCAATTATTTGTAAAATGGCGCCCGAAATTGTGATTTTGCCAATGTCTAAGCATTTTAATATCAAGTAAAGAAATAATCATGCAAAGAAACCATTTGCAGGTTATAATACGTCAGAGCCTTGTCCGTTGATCAACAGGGTGCACCCCTAGCAGGTGATGATGACGATTTTGGAGCACTAAGATGTTAAGATACCCCAAATATCTAGCCTGACTTCCCCGATATAGTGGTGAAACATAGAGTTTAAGTACCTCTTTTTTTTTTATAAGATTACCTCTTGACCTCAATCTTGATCATAAGGTCAAAGATGAGGTCGACGATGGAGCGAGTTAACCCAGAAAATGCCTATAAAGGCACTGGTACTCCCACGCACCGACGGAACACAGCAAGCTGTTTGGCGTCGGACTTCGGTTCCTCCGGTCGCGAACCAGACGGCCCTTTACAAAGCCTACCTACCACACCGCATGAGACCATAGGACGACACCTCAGATTCAGAAAAAAATGAAGTGTCGTTGCCTGGGATGGATTACTAGGAGGCAGGTCTCATTTGTGTTTCCTTAGTCGCCTCTTACGACACCCACGGAAAGAGATGGGGTGGTGCTATTCTCAACCGATCACCACACGGTTAAATTCAGGTTAAACACATTAAAAAGTTACAATTGCGTTCGTTTAATTTTATTCTTATTTTACATAAAAAAGAGCTTGCGAAAGCATCTCCTAAAGATTGCTGAAAAGGGTTTTGAAGATTTTCAGACGTAAACACATCCAGCTAGCTAGTTTATTAAAATTATTACCCAAAACATAATCTTAACAAATTGCTGTTAGCAAATCTCATAATGTCAAAGAGATTCATCAAACACTATAAGCCACAGATGTCCAAAAAGATACGGTCGCGTTTTGTTACAATTGTACCACTTTTTGTGGGTTAATGTTTGGTGGTTCGTCTAGATTATTTAGAGAAGAAAAGTGGTCCTATAATATGACTTAATATTTAACTTGTCCGTAACATGTGTATGTCGCAATTCTTTCATCTCGTAAACTCACTTTTATAATCGTAAGTGGGGTGGGCAGAGAATCGTATGGTTCTAAAAGCAGATAAATAAATAAATTGTTTATTCATTTACAAAAAGGCATACATGATTAGCATTAGAGACTACAAAAATATTTAACAATAAAAGCAAACTTAAATAATTAATTAGGTATACGCCTGAACTAGGTGAAGTCTGTGTTTCAGATGACACCATTGTAAAAAAAAACATTTGAGAATTTTAGTATTGTGGTGATATGTTGTCTGCCTTATGCCTACAATACAGCAAAATCTAGTATGTCTTTTTGTATGCCTAAAAAAGTTTAACAGCTGGCAAATATAATGTTTTTTTTTTCACTTCAAGTAATGTATTTGGCTTTAAATTGTAAGTACAGACAGGTTATACATTTCCACTACGAAAACTGGTGTTATCACAAACGAGATAAGGGAACGTACCCATACTACGTGACCTATTTTTTTAATTTTTGGACCCCCCCCCCCTCCCCTCGGTAACCACTCGTAGGATATGCCAAGACCCCCCCCCCCCTTCAAGTTTTTACGTAGTATTGACAAGTATGATTTTTAATCAATTTGCAAGCAGAAAGTGTAACAAATAATAATCATTTGACTCACGGATCATTGAAATGTGAACACACTAATGTTTTATTTTAAAAACAAACACTTTTAATAGTTTCTATATGAAACTCTCTTTTCATATAGAAACTATTAAAAGTTTATATATGAAAAGTGTCCAAAAAACTGTTTTTTGGAAATGATAGTCCAAAAAACAGGACGTTTCTCCCGGTGAAATCGACTACGTGACAAAAATCTAAGCCACCCCCCCACACTCCTGTGACTGATCGTAGTATTTTTAAGACCCCCCACCCCCCCCCCCTAAATAGATTACGTAGTATGGGTACGTTCCCTAAGAGCGACGTCAAGGGCAATATGTGTATCCTGATGTGATGTCGTCTGTCCAAAAGACCAACCCCCGTTTTGCATGGAAGCATTAATTAGAGACAATTAAAGGTAGGAGAGATCAATTTGTGAGGAGGAAACTGAGGCCTAAAAGTATACTATCATCGTGGACAAAATAGGACCATGTACCAATAACTCATTTACTGGGTTATGTACATTAGTAACACACTAACCAAAGCTTTTAAGGTAAGGGAACATAAGCTTCAGGTTTCGTGAGGAAACCTGCACCTGGCGTCTGAATGTGTAACCATGAATTTATACGATCAGAGTCCCTTGTCAGTAGCGTTGCGGAGGTCATTATCAGTATAATTATAATAATCTGACCTACTTAATTCTGGATCATAGTCAAGCGTACCCCGAATCAGAAACGGTACCGAGAGCTAGAGATAAAGTGTAGTGTTGCATAAATCTTGAAACCCTTAGTTCTTGTTTTTTGGCAAACTAAAATGTGTCACACTCATGTTGCAGACTTCGAAGTAAAAGTAGAGCAATAGAGCCTCATTTTAAAAGAAAGAATAGCGATATCCATATATAGAGTTCAAACATAATGTGCTCATTAAATTAAATAGAGTTAAAGTTATATTTAGAAAACGTAAACAGATGTCCAAAACACATTGCTAAGTTATGAATAATTCATGGAAAATGGACCAGCTGTTTAATTGCCTCACATTGTCAAAGTCCTTGAAGAGTACCAGACTGGTAGTCTACCAGGTTGACACTCCATCAATTTCATAATCTTGCTGTTACATTATTATAGAGATTAACATAGAAATTTGGCACCGGCCTATGTGACGTATCGAACTCATCCGCTCGTTTGTCTGCTTTAATATATTCCGAGTTTGTATCGAAATAGCTACAAGTTTGACTTGTATAAATATGACCGGCGTTACGTTATCACACCACAAACCACCGTCGCTCCGAGGAGTCAACAACAACATCTCATAGGCTGGCTTTAGGCGATTAGCTAGAAGCCATGGCGTTTGTTGTAAGTTTATGGATAAATAAATAAAATAAACTATACAAAATGCGACAGTAGCTTCTCTTCCTGGAATTGACATTAAGTAAAAGGATATTATAGGCGAAAAGTGGATAACTTATCAAATATGTCAAAACTTAGCAACCCTAGAAATAGGGATTAAATCTTCCTTAGTAGGTGTAAGCCTATTTGTTTAAATAATTCATAAAATATTTGTCTAAATTTTCAGGTTAGGGTGCTCTTCCTGTCAGCGTTCGCGTACACGGCAAGAGCTGGATTACTATCAGGTCATCACCACCATGATTCCTTCTCATCGGCCGCGTTGGGCGCGCCTTCAGCTTCATACGGTGCCCCATCAGCATCGTACGGACCACCTCCAGCGACGCATATAGAGCAGCATCCTCATGGAGATCATATAGACACGCATATCCACCACGCGCCGGCTCACGCAGCGCCTTTGGATTACTCAGGCTCAGCTGTTTCTGGACCAGCTGGTTATCCCGCCCCCGCACTTCCCGCGCCTTCTGGCCCTCCGTACACTGAAGGCAGTCTGCTGCTGGATGCGACGCTGCCGCCGCGTCAGCCCGCTGTCGCTGCTGCCACTACAACAGCCGTCGGTCCTCCACGAGTCATCGGAACCACAGTCACTGTAGGCCGTCCGATAGCCTCGGCCACGCGTTATGAGCTCCAGTCCGTCATCCAGGACGTCATCCGCCGAGTGCCTGTTGAAGTGACCCGACATGTTCAGGTGGCGGTCCCAGTTCCCCAACCCTACCCAGTGCGTCAAGAAGTCCGCGTGCCGGTCCCCCAACCCTACCCAGTGCACGTGGACGTCGTGAAACATGTACCTTACCCTGTCTACAGAACGCAGCACATCGAGGTAGAAAGACCAGTACCCTATGAGGTAATCAAACACGTTCCTTTTGAAGTCATCAGGAAGGTACCTATCCCTATCGAAAAACCATACGAGGTCATCAAGAAGGTTCACGTGCCAGTTGAAAAGGCTGTAGAAGTGCCCGTTCCAGTATGGAAACCATACCCTATCCATATCATCAAACACGTAACCCACTACAAGAAGAAGAGCTGCTGCTGGTGAATTAGGAGTCAATCGTGATGTACCAAATAGTCAATTGTAAATACTGATAGTCATTAGATGTACATAGATAAGCTCAAATAAAAAGTATCATTTTTTAATCGTCTACTTTATTTAAGCTAGGGATAAAATAAAAACTACAAAGTCAAAGTATTTTTAAAGTGGAATACGCTGCACATTAAAAATAATGGCGATTCGTATAACTAAAATTAAAAGTTGAAGTCACAATGTTCGTATTGATATAAGAAATAATCTTTAATTTATATAAGAAATAACTGCATTGCCTGAAGCTTAAGTTTCAGTGTACAGTGAAAAATAGATTGAAAGTAGGTCAGTAATTATGAAAAAAAAAAGTAAAGTAAATGCAATGATACTTAAACCTTGCTTATTTCTATGATTATTTTAAACTAGCTTTCCGCCCGGGACTTCGCTCCCGTAGGAATCCGGGAAAATCATGTACCCTATGTCCATCACGGATAATGTAGGATTCTAATAGTGGAAGAATTTTTCAAATCGGTCCAGTATTTTTGGAGCCTATTCAATGCAAACAAACAATCAAATCTTTCCTCTCTATAATATTAGTTATTTTAAATAACTCTGTGATGAAGAAAATTCTAGAATATTAATTTGAAGATTTCTAAGAAAATTGACACCAAAATTGCATAAGACCGATCAAACTATGTCCTAACACCGTCACATTAATTTTAAAAATGTGAAAATTATTCATTCATGATTATGACACGATCAGTTAAATAAAGAATCGAAGAAATATACAAAATCTATTAATGTATGCAACCTACTTTTAGCGGAAATACTTTCCTTAATCGGTTACTTTCGGTATCAACACATCCTTAACATAATAGACTGAGATCCCAGGGCCGCCCGACCTAACTTTTTTTCTCATTTACCAAAAGTGTGGTATATATAGTACTGCTAGTACGTACTAGAATCGTATGAATACCAGCTAGCCTGGTTCTGAAGGTACTTACAAAAATTACTCACTTGTCTTGAAGTATGAGCGCTACAAAAAATATTGTAACAGTTCCCTGAACATCATATTAAAAAAATCGCGGCTCAGATTGTAGGTACAATCGCGTTAACGTAGGGTCAAAAGAACGAATGCGTATGTATGTATTTAAATCGTTTAATGTATGTTTGTATGTATTTCATTGTAATCTTGACTTGTTTTAAGTGGCATCCTGAATGTCATATAAAATAAAGATTTTTGAAGTGAAAACTTTAGCGGCGTTGAGCACTTTTAGTATGGGGAAAATTTTTTAAACTCGCGATGAACTCTCGTCAGATGTCACGTGACCGTGATCGTCAGATGTGACCGAAAATGCGTAGGATAGGGTTGCCACCTTTTGTGAAGTGAAAACTTCTTTAGCAGCGTTGTGCACTTTGAAGTATGGGTGGAAACCCGGATGGATGGCAGCCCTATGGTAAAATTATCTCTGTGACAGACGTCAAAGATGTCAACGATTATTCGCACATAGTGCGCAAATATCTATAGACTATTTTACTTAATAGTTTGGTCGAGTGGAAAAGTTGCCATATTGTAAGCAGCAGGTCGAGGGTTCGAATCATGAGAGAATAACGGACTCCTTTTCTGTATTTTGTTTTATTTCCATATTAATGCACAACGTTAATGTTCAAGTTTTCACTTCTGCCGGCACTCTCGGAGTGCAACCCGTTGTTTTTTTTCTATTCTATTCTTGTAGAAATAACAGCTGACGGAGAGTGTCTGGCGTTGTTGGTTGATCATTAATTTTTATATTTAATTAATTATATTCTATAAGACATCAGCACCCAGACTTCAAAACAAGTGAGTAATTTTAGTATTTACTAAACTTCAGAACCTGGTAGCTGAAAATTGGCCGTCGGCCCAGACTAGCTGGTATCATACGTTATTACTATTTCCCACACTTTTGGTTAATGAGAAAATATGTTAGGTCTGGCGTCCCTGGGATCTTAAAATATGTTAGGTCTGGCGTCCCTGGGATCTTAAAATATGTTAGGTCTGGCGTCCCTGGGATCTTAAAATATGTTAGGTCTGGCGTCCCTGGGATCTTAAAATAATTGTCTACATTAATAACACTAAAATTAAAAATCTTGATTCACCCCCGACATCCGATTGCTTATAACTTTTAAACGGCTGAACAGATTTTCATGAAACATGGCTAAAAACACTCGGGATAAAATTATCTATGACACAAAAAAAAAACGAAAATCGGTTCATCCGTTTGGGAGGTACGATACCACAGACAGATACACAGACAGACACGTTAAACTTATAACAGCCCTCTCTTTTTGCGTCAGGGGTTAAAAACGTAAGAATAAACCGACTTCAACCCCGACAATTCCCATTAGCCGATAACCACAAACCAAAACTCGTTTAATTGTAAAGTGTATGTTTTTCATTGTACACGAATATAATCATGAATATTCGTGTACAATGAAAAACATGAATATAACATGAATATAAACATGAATTAAAAAAGAATTTTGGAAATCGGTTGACAATTGGCGGAGTTAGAGCGCAACTAACAAAACAAAGAAATATGCAGTCTGTAACACCATGTCTTTAACCCCTGGCAAAAAAAGAGGTGTGTTATAACTTTAACGTTTGTATCTGTGTGTCTGTCTGTGGCATCGTAGCTCCTAAACGAATATACCGATTATGATGCGGTTTTTATGTTTGAAAGCTGACGTAATCGACATGGTTCTTAGCTTTATTTAATCAAAAATGGTTCAGCCATTTAAGAAATAGCAATAACTGCTTTACCACAAAACATCAAAACACTATTTAGACATGTACTGACTTATATGCTATTTTTTGTTGTTTTATTTGCAGCTATTTTAAACATTGTTTAAGTTTAAGTTTTATTTTTTGCGGTAGGAAAGGCCCTAAATGTTAGGGATTATACATTATTTTTAATTTTTTTTAGATTTATACCCAAATATAAAAATATATTTCGGTAAAAAGTGGCATTCCGACAAAAGCCGATGGATAGGTTAGATTTGTCAAACAACTTTCTAGGACCGAACTAAAAGTCTGGCAACTTGACAAGCGTAAAATATGCGTAAAACGAACGTAACTTGCGATTTGATGCCAAAAACAGTAAAAAGTTTATTGCTCAAAGATGCGTAAAATAATGCTACACTTTACCGCATGTTGGTGTAACCTGTAATGCCTCCCGTTTCTTTGTATGCTGGTGAAATAAAAGATTTATTTGGATTTATTTATTTGGCACACAATACAAAGATATTGTCAAAATAAAAACAGTTATAAAGTTATTACAAGACTAGACTATACCTATAAACATATACCTACTCACAGACAATTTATTATTGTTTAATGCTCGATGGGTAAATATTCTAATGTATAGAGAATCTAAAAAGCTAAACAAATAATGGGGAAAAAATGGATGACGTCATAAACTGATATTTTATGATGTGAGTAGATTAGATAAGTAAACACTATCAGAGATCTATGTTAGGGTTCGTTTTTACAGGCTGCATAGTGAGGCGTCGGAATATCCCAAAAGACCCATAACTATAATAAATATTGTATAATAATTTCAAAACAAAATATCAGTCAAATAACCCGCCCCTTGTCGTCCTCGGTGCAAGCAAAGGTTTCCATAATACTTGCTTAAGTTTAACACTTGTTATAACTAAAATCAGGTGGGACTGTTTTAGACATTGTATAAATGGTGTTTTAATGTTTTGCGGTAAAGAATTCATCGCTCATAACTCTCAAACGGTTAAACAAATTTCGATTAAATATAGCTAAGAACCATCTCAATAACATCAGCTTTCAAACTAAAAAAACTGCATCGAAATCGGTCCATTCCTTTGGGAGCTACGCTGCCAAAGATGATACACAGATACACATGTCAAATTTGTAACACCACTCATATTTGTCGGGGGTTAGAAATGATAAATCAACGAATGCCGAGCATTGACGGCTAAGGCCGCAGACCCACCGCGGCGCAGGTTATGCACGGCCACGCGGCGCATTTTAGCTGCGTGGATTCATTTGTTTGACAACGTGGGTCTACGTTTCCAATGCAGTACACGCTATACACAAATTGAAATCCACGACTATGTACAACTATAGCGCAGCGCATTTTAGCTACGTGGACTAGATCAAAATATAATTTGAGCCTTAATGTCAAACTCACTGAATAGATAATCACCTGGCATTTGTCGCATTCGAGTGTAGCGAGTTCGTGGGCTGTCACGTGACAACCCACGAATATGCTGCGACAAACGCGAATATCTACTCAATGAGTTTGACATTAAGGCTCAAATTAAATTTTGATCTAATCCACGTAGCTAAAATGCGCCGCTTGCCAACCGTGTGCCGTATGCACAGCATGCATGGCGTTGAGCTATGTCAGCGCTTATTCAAGCAAGCCACGCGTGTATCAATGACGTCATCACATACATTTTCTTGCAAAGCGAAGCTTAATTCACGTGCGTAGCCTCTCCGTGCGCCGCGGTGGGTCTGCGCCTAGGTAGGTGTGAACATTCACTTAAGACCAGCTAAATAAACATAGATTATTAGGTTAGGCTATGTTAAGATTAGCCGGCTAAAACTAGATGTGACCGCAACAGATAATATATATTTTCAAACACTAGCGTTTTATGCCATTTTACATAATACTGTTCATATACAGAGATAAGATGTCTGAAATCAGGATTTTATCAAAATAGGGTAGTACTATAGTATAGATAATTATTTTTGATTTCTAAAATGTAAGCTTTTTTAACGTTTAAATAGCCCGATTTATAAAGTTTTTAATATCTTTAAAAATAAGAAAAATATGAACGTTTAAAACTCTCACATAGACAGAAATTTATTCTCAAGAAAAAATATAGACAAAAAAGTTTGATAGGTTATTAGTTTTTTATTTTTTGATCAATTTAAAATTGTATGTTGGATTTTGTTATCATATTCGATAGATTGATAAAACATTTATTCACATAAACACAGTACACGAACTAACACCAAAAAAATGAAATCGAACAAGGAACACAACACAAACAAGTTCAGTGTATAGTACAGAAAAGGTAGAGGGAAAGAGAGTCATGTACTGCGCCAGTGAGGCAGTGAGCTTAATGTTACAGCAGAGCTGCTACGCTGGTTGATCTGGCAATACCCAGTAGTATTCGAAGCTCGACCTACCGCAATAAATGAATATGAGTTAGATATAGTAATTAATAATAGGACTTTACCTATGAAATTGCCGTTTTTCATACAATATTTTTGGAAAACTGAATTTTCCATACTAACGTTTTTAGATTTTTCGCGAGAATGCGAAATCCAAATTTAGCAAAATTTTGTGGGAAGGTTTGGACAACATTAAGTTAATTTTCATCATACTTTATTGAAAGTTGTAACTGTAACAAAGGTACAGCAAAAATAAGCAATGTAACCGAAAACGGATGAAACGAGCTATATTTGAGCTTCTTTTTCAGCAAATAAATCTAAAGTAAATATGTATTAATTTGACTCAATATCTCCGTTATATGGCCAAGGTTTTATATAATTTTAGTTATAGCTGTTCAATCAAATAAATTATGAATAAAATACAGCTTGAGAAAAAATCGGCAATTTCATAGATAAAGACCTATTATATGCTTTACTAATTAATAAATTATGTAATGTAAAATATATAATATCAAGAGATAAAATAAAAATAAGAGGGGTGCATGCAACAATGTTTAACGTTATGTCAGTTACATATTGGATTGTAATATGATCAATCTTAATATATAAAACAAAGTTGGGTTTGTTTGAACACCAATAACTCAAAAACGTCTGGACAGATTTTGATAAAATTTAGTAGTGAGGTAGCAGACACCCTGGATTAATACATAGGCTACATAATTTTTCCAAACTGTCACGGAAACAAAGTCCCGGTGTAAAGCTTGTTAATTACTAGATAAATGAGAATAAAATCTTTATTATAGAAATACTCAATAGAAACAAGATAAATAGATACAATAAAATAAAATTTATTTTAAAATTAAGTAAGAGATAATTTAAACGAGACCAACGAATAATTTTAGGCTTTTTAGAATGCCTGAATATCTAATTTGAATACATTCAATTAAATACGAATTAATTCTTTGCTAATAAATTATTTGTAGTCTTGCGTTGTATTGGTCTAAATATTAATAAATTAGGTTTATTGAGTAATTGTACAATATATAATAGAATATATTTTTTTTTATTCGGCAAATAAGTTGAAATATGTATAATAATAATAATAAATTGTTTATTCATTTACAGAAAGGCATACATGATTAGCATTGGAGACTACAAAAATATTAAAAAATAAAAGCAAACTTAACTAATTTAGGTATATGCTAGGTGAAACCTGTGTTTCAGGCAATATACGATGGGCTGGTACACAAACTAAATCCAATTTATTTCTGAATACAAATACCTATTATGTGATTAATGCATATAGTATGCGTGCATATGTGTCTATATTCTATAACAATAGTAATATAACATTAAAACTAATTAATTAATGACAATATTTAGGTACTATATATTTTACAATTAACATAAACTTTTCGGTTTCATCATAGAATAAATAAAACAAACGGGGTGAGCTAAATAAAACCGTTTAAAAAACTGTTTGGCGTCAGATTTCGGTAAAGTGGGTGGACGAACCAGACGGCCCTTAACAGAGCATATCACACCGCATGAGACCATAGGACGCCACCTCAGATTCAAAACAAACTACATCTTCGACCTCATCTATGACTTTGGTCAAGATTGGGGTCAAGAGTTAACCCATCCCATAATAAATAAAAAAAATAAAAAACTGAGGTTTTGTTGCCTAAGATAGATTAATGGGAGGCAGAACTAATTTGTGCTTACCTCTTTGTTAACGACATCTACTTGCATATTTTTCAGCAAATAAAACCTTATTAGATGTTCGAATCCCAGGGCATTTATTCCTCTAATCATTGGCATGTTACTGAAATGACAATGGTGACCGTTTTATCTGTGGCAAAATTGAGAACTATATAACTTTCATGCCCGTATCTATACTTAAGTATTATACTATACTTACTTAAGTATAGAATAATACTTAAGTATAGATACGTCTCTTTCTCTCAATATCAAAATGGCAAAGACGACTGCTACTGCAGTATGTAGATCATCAGAGTCGCGTTGTGTATGAGGACCTTAATAACAGCCGCCCCGACCAGCAGCGTCACCGCCAACCAAATAGCCGTCGTGATTTACCTTCTATTCTTTTTAACCCTTTTAGCGCCAAGAGTTTTCGACAAAAACGCCCACCACACGCCACGACATCAAAAAAATAAAAAATATATATTAATGTCGTGGCGTATGGCGAACGCTTGGTGAACGATATTAAAGTTAAAAAAAAGTTTTTTTTTTTTGTCTGATATATCAGACTTTGGCGGTGAAAAGGTTAACCTATTGGTTATATTTTTGGTGAAAATGGGCCTTAATATATTAAAAGTTGACAAGAAATTTAAAGACCATTACCGTGCCGGGATTCCTAGGATCCGAACTGAGCGTTTTTGTTCATCTTTTATATTGCACACCGGTAAGGAATGGATTTTTCTGCCTGCGTTTGTATTTCCGGGCTCGTAATAACCCGAATAACTTTTAAGATCGAGTAAATAGGCATCTTCTAGGTGAGCTTGCAACATCCTCGACCACATTTTCGTCTCTGAGCTAGATTGTCGATTGCTTTTGACCACAATTTAGCTCATCTATATCTTCTTCTATACATCTATCTATATCTATTCTATACATATTGTAAAGAGGAAAGATTTGATTGTTTGTTTTTTGTTTGCATTGAATAGGCTTCGAAGCTACTGGACCGATTTGAAAAATTCTTTCACCATTAGAATCCTACATTATCCGTGATGGACATAGGGTACATGATTTTCCCAAATTCCCACGGGAACGAAGTCCCTGGCGGAAAGCTAGTTCTCTATAAAAAAAGCTCTAATCCATGTCTTGAGAAAAGTTCAAAAAGTTCTTAATGTCCGTAAAAGTTCTAAACGAGCCTCATAATCATAAAACTTAATCGAAAAATAAATGGAAGTATGTTTATTGTACTAGTTCAAGAAATTTAAGTATATATATTTAAATTAAGGTACATTTAAACGCAGATCAAGATACTTTGGACATTATACCGATCTTATTTCGTAAGCATAAAGAAGAAAATTGCAAATCAACTGAGCTGGAATCTGTTAGTAAGCAAAGTACAAATGTAGAGACGCTACACCTTGAGGATATAATTTTTCGTTGGAAAGTCACTCTTATCACAACTACATAGAATGTATTTATAGGTTGACTTGATGAGCTGATGACTGTATCTATACCAGTATTTCCCAAAGTATGGGTTGGAAGCAAATATTTTTGATAAAATAGGACGATGCATCTGTGTATGTAAGGATTAATATTAAAAGTAAATATTAAAATAAATTAGGCATATAAAACTCATTGCGATTAGGTAAAATAAAAGTAACTAAAGTTGATGCTTAAACTAGCTAAATTGACTAAAATATGACACATTAATTGTTCCGAAACTAACCCGAGTATGCTAACAAACAGCCGCGCCGGTTTGATCGAGTGTTAGTGGCGCTGTCTCTTGATGGACGGGTCGTAGGTTCGATTCCCAGTCGGGGCAAATATTTGTGTAAAAAGTAATGTCTGTTCTCAAGTCATACGTGTTCGTGTCTGCCTTTGTGTATGTACTCGTACAAAGGGACCCCGACAGAAGGGAAAACAGTGTAGGCCTTTAAGTGTGCGGCTGCTTTTTGTTTTTTTAAATGAGTCCCGAAATATGGAAAATTTTGTGAGGTGTCAAAGTCAAAAATATTTATTTCATAGAACATACAAAGTGCTGCTTGAAAACGTCATAAAAATACATTAGCGAAATCTATATAAATCATTGAGCAAAATAGTGAATTACATTAGCATTTTTGACTTTGCGCCTATTTGCAAAGGTGCAGTCTTCCTCAGGAGAAGAATAGGCAAGAAACTCCGAGGGTCGCTCTTTTTAACTCAATCATATAAATGTTCTTACTTCTAATTTTGATTGACTTAGTATCTGAATAACTCTGTCAAAGTCAACTTTGGGAACCACTGATCTATACTCCGTTCCGGTTTTCTTCCGTAGTTCCGACAAGTAAATTGCGTTGTGACGTTTGTAATTTAAATGATGTAATTCGATAATAATGATTATGATGGGAAACTTGCTACTTGACCCACATATACGTGAAGATGCGTTAATGTTGATACCATGTACTGAACTCTGTGTCAAAATTTACATAAACGGTTAATTTGATTCAAAAGACGTAATAAAAAGAGCTAGTTTTCGAACAGTCGGAGATGCGGAATATCAAGTGGTGTATAAAATTGATGTTCCTTCTTATTTGTAGGCAGTCGATCGCCCGCTTCCTGACGGCCGGCCGCTACGGTCACCACGGCGATGGGTTATCTAGTAAGTACAGGATCGCAAATACATAAGAAAAACAATATTTAAAAAATAATTTAAGGGTTCATGAGGAAAAGAAGGATCGTTTCGTGGAAACAAAATTGTCTGAATACATATTAATAATGAAAGTGAAAGTGCACAACGAACATGGTTACCGGTGTTATGATAGGTGACTTACCTTTTTTGGCGAAGGTCACGATTTTAGTTCCTGTTTGATTAATAACTAATGTTCAAGTTATCTTATTATAAATTTGTTATGAGTTTGATTGTCTGTCTTAAACAAATAGGTTTTATGTAGATCTTAAATTTAAAAGGTGTTGTTTTCAATTACAGGTTCTTTCCACGCTGACAGCAGCGCTGCTGATAGCAGCCCATGCTGACCCCTTAGACAAAGGACCTCAGATGTTTGAACCAACTGAGAACCAAACCAAACAACCACCACAACAGAAACAGCACAAGAGAGAACCAGCAGGATTAGGAACGAAATATGAAATGAAAGAAGTAATCCTCTACCTGACGCCTACTCAAATCAGAGCTTTAGAAGCAGGCCAAGGACTCATCGATCCTCAACCGCCACGGCCTGATGTTCCACCCATCGAGGAACAAATTAAACAAGAGATGCAGAATATAATGAACGAAGAAAATCAAAAACAGAAGAAAAAAGCTGAGAATCTAGAAACTAATATGAAAAAACAGATGCAGTTAGAAGAAGTCATCAACAATGATAAACAAAAGAGCAAAGAGAAACAAAAACTGACAGCCGGGAATAAACAGCAGACAGCTAAGCCAGATGTGCAAAAAAGAGAGAAATACTTTGACTTGCCACTGCAGCTGCAATTAATACCAACTTCACAGCTAAAGTATCAAGGTACAGCACAAACAGCACCTAAATGGGAAGCACAAGTCTCTCAAACGGCCGTGCCCCAACTAGAGCAACCAGCTTCAGTTCCAAGTTATGAACCTCATCGAAATTATGAACAACAACCTGTTTCCAATTATGAACAGCCGCCTGTTCCAACTTATGAACAGCCACCTGTTCCAAATTTTGAACAGCCGCCTGTTTCGACTTATGGACAGCCACATGTTCCAACTCATGAACAGCAAGCTATTCCAAATTATGAACAACAAGTCGTAATAGCATCAGTCCCACAATATGCACCACAGATATCTCATTTAGAGCTACAAAGCCCAGTCGCAATTCCGCATCTGGAGCAACAATTTATCCCGATTTCATCGTTGCCTCAATTTCGACAACAATTACTTCCCCTATTTCAGCAACTCCATCAAAAGTTCAGACCTACATCTGAATCTCAGCTTCAAATTCCACAACAACAAGGAAAAACGCAATGGCGGCCACAAAACTACGCATACGTATACTTTTATCCACAAGGGAAGCCCGAAAATACAGAAAAGCTAAACCTCTTCTATCCTGATGGTCAAGAAGAAAAACCAAAGCAGATTTTAATTCAAGAAGAAAAGCCCAAGGAATTTTTGTTTCATGATGAAAATTCTAAGCTATTTTTGATTCAAGAAAATAAGCCAAAGCAACTGCATCTTGAAAATGAACAAATTCCCATTCTTCGTCACCAAAAATACCAACTGCTTCCTTACGAATATGCTCTTCAAAATAAACTAGAAGCTCAAAAGATTTTACAAGCACAACTGGATGAATCTGTTGAACAGCAGCTAAACGCTCATCGCCTTGAAGCACAAAAGGTGGAAACACACCGTTTAGAAGAAATTGATTCACAGAAAGTTATTGCACAAAAAGACTTAGAAACTGAATACTTCCAGAAAAAGTACTTACAACACCAACAAGCAGAGCAGGAAAAATACGAGGCACAAAAAATACAAGAATCACGTGACACAGAACAGTTCCAAAGAGTACATAAATCACAACAGCAAGAATATCAGTCACCCACCCATGAATACTTTGAAGAATTACATCGACATCAAATGAAAGAAATAGAGGAGGCTCAAAACTTGAAAACTAAACTTGAACGAGAGGAAAAAGAAGCCCAAAGATTAGATGCTCAGCTAGAAGCTGAGCAAATCAAGGCTGAAGAACTTAGAAAAGAGCAACAAAGGCTCGAATTTTTAAGGAAACTTCAGCCAAAGAGGACTCAAATGCATTCCATTCTAACTCCACTTTTTCAAGCGCACAACATTGCTGAAATGTTGGAGAAGCAAAAAGCTAGTTTTCCACATCACAACATTCAGGTTGAAAAGGGTTTTAGACCTTTACAGTATAAGTATGCGCCAGCTTTCAATGATGAAAAGTACGCGCGAGAAGTAGAAAATATACTCAAAAAAAATCACTTTGAAAAGCAAAGAGCTCTTGCTATGGCTGCAGCTATCGCTAATGAGCCGCCCCAAGTAATTCACAGCGAGGAAAAGATCGTGAAGTCTAAAGAAATGGTTAAACATGTCGAAATGCCAGTGCCAACGCCTGTTTTCGTTAGAGTACCCGAGCCCTTCGAGGTAAAAGTGCCCCAGCCGTACCCAGTACCACTAGAAATCATAAGACACATCCCCATTCCTGTCGTCAAGATGGAAAAAGTGGAAGTTGAAAAACCAGTTCCAATCGAGATTGAGAAGCGTGTTCCTGTTCCTGTTACAAAAAATGTGTACGTAAAGGTTGATAAACCTTACTATGTAGAAAAAAAAGTCCCTGTTGAAATTAAGAAGGAAGTTAAAGTTGAAGTTCCCGTAAGAGGACATCAGAAATTGTCAATTATTCGACATGTTTGGGATCATTAGTCTTGCTAATTGCCATTGTTAGTTTTATTTTATTTTGAATTGACTGTTTTAATGTAGTGATTTAGTTTAATCGTGTCTAAGAGTTATTTATAATTAAAATAAAACAATTTTGTAAATGACTGACACAGATCTTTGTGATATTACTGTACAAAAATAAAGTGCCTTGGTTAAAAATAAGAGCAATTTTATTTTAAAAATTATGCTATAAAATTTTGCGAAGGCGCTATATTCGTTTCCTACTGTCGAATGTAAATCAGCACATTATTAGTAGACTACAAAAACATTGCAGAACTAATTGTAGTTGTTACTATCGGGACAAATTGATCAGCTAACATGTCTACTTGGCTGAACATCCTTCTTCCGTTGTGATTGAATTGCAAACTAGTCAGTAATATCTAGCGAAAGTGTTGGCAGTTCGGCAGGCACCCACTGTTTGCATACGAAATCACAAGTAGGAAGCTGCGACGGTTTTTAAGATTCATGGCTTAGATTCGTAATCTGTGGTAATCTGTTGTTACGTAAATATGTCGCCATTTCCTCGTGAACTAACCTACATAAACTTGTAAACGCATACATAAAATCTAAAATATATTTCCATAATTTACTACTTTCCATTGACTGCGATGTCTGTAGATACGACTATTATTATTTTTAGTAATTTATTTGTTTTAAGACGTTTATACCTAACTAGCTTTCCGCCCGCGGCTTTGCCCGCGTGGACTATATCTTGCCCAGCTGTGAGAAAACTGTAACCTATAAGTATATCCTTTCCCAACATCTAATCTTAGTACCAAAATTCATCAAAATTGGTCAACCGCTGTCCTTGCATTTTAAATCTGTCGTATCTTCGAAAATATTAATTTAAATTACATGCTGTGAACGGCAATATTGATCTATATTAAATGCACAATTTATTTAAAGTATTTTATTAGATAAGGATTAATGCTGTATTGCTTAAAATCGCTTTGTAAATAAGTCATTATTTCTCGTAAAAAGTAAAGGATAAAAAACGGTTATTGTGGGTTATCCCTAAGAGATAGATATGTTACAGTTAAAACCCATTTTTCGTTAGAACTCGTTTTCCCTAGTTAAAATTAGTTATTACTTAATGCTTTTGTTAAAACTAGAAATAATATGTTAAAACTAGAATTTACCACTGACATATTTGATTTTCAGATAAAACTAGTTGTCACATCGAGCTATAGTTAAAACTAGCGCTAGAAAAACAGGATCCAAATTTAAATGCCCAGGGTGGGCATTAGAAATTCGGTTCCTAAATTTTGGGTTAAAAAGTGGTTGGGGGGCAGGGGGAGGGGGGGAACTCCCCCTGCCACTCCCCCCCCGCGGAGATTATATCGGGGCAGAAACTGTAGGTTAGGTTAGGTTAGAACTGCGACCCCCAACGCACGAGCTGAGCGAGCGAAGCGAGCGTGCCGCAGCAGCGGCCGGCGAAGTGCCAGAAAAGACTTTGGTTGCGTTAAACGGTAAGCACAACAACAACATAACCCACAACATAACCTCAATTTTTAAAAATGAACTCTAACCTCGGTCGGAACAGTTTTAACTGACTCGCTTCGGGAAAACGCGTTTTGTCTTGCAGAAACTAGTTTTAACTGATATTTGATTCAGACATTAGTCAATTCTAGTATTAACAAAGGCATTAAGTAAAAACTAGTTCTAACTAGGAAAAACGCGTTCTAACTTCTAACTAGTTTTAACTGTAACAGATATATTCTATCGCGGACTTTTTTGTAGACCTTTTAAAGGTGCACAATACTGTAGTACATTATTTTGATCTATCTCATAGGGTTCAGCCAGCGTTTGCAATGTAAGCGTAAAAAAATGTGTTTATTTACGACATCACATTAGAAACCTCTAAAATAATCAGTGTTTCTCTAATATATTATGCACGTATTATACATATAAACCTTCCTCTTGAATCACTCTATCTATTAAAAAAACCGCATGAAAATCCGTTGCGTAGTTTAAAAAATCTAAACATACATAGGGACAGACAGACAGACAGACAGACAGCGGGAAGCGACTTTGTTTTATACTATGTAGTGAAGATTTGAGTAGGTACATAAAATGGTTATTAAAGATTCCGGGAGAAATACGATTGAAAATGTAAGTACGCGTTTTTGCTACCTAATCATCGGTAGTAAATACCTATTAAGTTTATTCGTAGCAATTCTGCTTTTTTTGTAATCCATAGGATAGGCTCGCCTTTATACGGAGCTTTAATCTCGTTTGTTTGTCCTAGTTTATGTTTTTTTTTACAGTTAATTAGGTACATGACATACCTACATGTAAAAACACTGCACAAATGAAGAATAAAAATCAATTTATGATAAAAAAAGTCCCATGTTTCTAGGGGAGAGTTATTCAGTTTTACTAGGGTTTTAATTTTGTATATTTTGTATATATTTTTAGTTTTTTTTCGGGGCTGACGAAGCATGTTGCTGATTAATTTTGTCTTAGTTTTTAGTTATGACGAAGCCTGTTGCGGATACGTTTTCGTTTATTTATTTTTTTCCATTAAATATTGACTTATATACTGTTTTCAGTTTAGTAACCTGATTCACATCCTCAATTTTTTCTAGGTTAAAGTCTCCCAAAATATTTTTATTTTTTTCTATT
The DNA here is from genome assembly GCA_949987775.1 of Aproaerema taeniolella. Lineage (NCBI taxonomy): Eukaryota > Metazoa > Arthropoda > Insecta > Lepidoptera > Gelechiidae > Aproaerema > Aproaerema taeniolella. Next base: position 1,520,323 of record OX465259.1, on the reverse strand, counting down.
ATGAGATGGGTTAACTCTTGACCCCAATCTTGACCAAGGTCATAGATGAGGTCAACGATGGAGCGAGTTAACCCAGAAAATGCCTATTAAGGCATTAGCAAATGTACTATTTGCTAATACAAAAGCTAATATCCAAACTCCATCCAATCCCAATCACTTTGCTCAACCCAAACAATACGAGACATTACGAAAATACGTTTAAAATGTATTTTAATTAGTGTAATATTGTATATGTAGGTGATATATGTAGGTCGATTGAAGCAATGCGCACGCGGCGAACAGCGTATCTTTATTGTCTTCTTAACGACCATATTGCAAAAGAGCACCCAGCGTTGGAGAGCGACCTTGATACAGTGTTTTAAAGATGGATTTTAAGATAGATGAGATTTATACAGATATCTAAATATACGAGTATGTATAAAAGGAGAAACTGACTGACTGACTGACTGACTGACATATCAACGCACAGCCTAAACGGCTAAACGTAGGCACTTGAAATTTGGAAAGGACGTAGCTTAGGTACCGTAGAGGTGCACTAAGAAAGGAATTCCAGAAATTCCCACGGGAACGGGAATTAGCGGGAAAATCCTTTTGTATGAAAAATCTAAACCGCTTAAGTTAGACGCTTGAAATTTAGCATGCAGGTACCTTAGTAAACTTAAAGCTTAGTTGCAACAGGATATTGTAAAATTCTTACGGGAACGGGAGTTAGCGGGAAAAAACTTTTGTATGTAAAAATCTAAATCTTAAACTAAATCAATGGACCGTCAATAAAGTGTAATCTGTTCAAAAGAAAAATTAACACGCAAACAAAGTTGCGGGCATCAGCTAGTGTATAATATGTATAACTCTTTGCACGTCTACCGCTTCACCTTCTGTTTGTTTTCCTTCACCCCCGGTTGGCTGGAAGATATTGCTCTATCGTAATAAGGTCGCCGCATTGTACACCATGAGATTAACGTATTTTTTGTTTTATGATTATGTTTTTTTGGTGTACAATGAAGAGTATTGTATTGTTTACGTTAGAAACGTCGGAATCAACCGATTGTGGCTGTGTCAGGTTCCCTATTAACAGGATTATAGAGTTCAAATTGCAGTCACTTCACTGTAATTTCTTGACCTGCCAAAGCTCGGATCATAAACAAGGGCACCCCGAATAAGAAACGGAACTAAGTAAGAGCTAGAAAAATTACTCTAAAAATTAAAATAATGTAATAAACCCCGGACATTCGATCGCTTATGACTATAACTGACAAACGGCTGCAATTAAATATAGTTAAAAACTCGATAACGTCAGCTTTAAAATTTGTTTATTCGTTTAGGAGCTACGATGCTTCAGACAGACACACAAGATACACAGGTCAAACTTATAATCGCCTCTTTTTTGTAGGGGGTTAGCTAAAAAAAAAACATTTAGGACACAAACACCCAGATAAACGTCTGTTATTTACTCGACTAGCCGTGTGAGTCCCCGGCAGAGTAGAATAGGACCACCCTCTTTCTTACCGAGGTGTCGTACAAGGCGACTAAGGTAAATATGCAAGCAAGTTCATCTGCACACAGAGAAGGAAAACTCTGCAATTATATCAAAACCCTCGCCAACCTGTCTGCCAAGCATGGTGAGTATGGCATTTACCCCTCATGTTATTGAGAGAGGCCCGTGCCCCAGCAGTGGGGACGTATATGGACGAATGATGAATTTACTCGACTGGGAATCAACCCTAAAACCGTCGATTCAATTTATTCAGATTCAGCGCTACTTACTTATTATAATCACTCTATAAGGAAACTGCTTCAGTCAAGTGTTTTCTTTTTAACCCTCGACGACGCAAAAAGAAAGGGGTGTTATAAGTTTAATGTGTCTGTCTGTGTATCTGTCTGTGGTATTGTAGCTCCCAAATGGATGAACAGATTTTCGTTTAGTTTCTTTTGTGTCATAGATAATTTTATCCCGAGTGTTCTTAGCCATGTTTCATGTTTTTTTTTAATTTTAGTGTTATAATACGTAAGAGTATTGTAAAGATTTTTGTTTTCGGGGAAAACAATCATGCAATGTATGAGAATTGGAATAATATTTAAACATTTTAAGATTTCCGGACAAAATAATTAATTCTGACCATACAAAAGACATCAACGAGCAACTTTTTCTTTTTTTTCTTTTCACTTGAATTTTAAAGAAATTTGGGATGTATATGCTTCTATCAAAAAACAAATCCTTGGTCTAAATTGTTTAAAGTAGCTTACCCATGTTTAATTTTCAATACTATGTTTTATATGTATAATTTAAATGTAATTTTCATGTTGCAAATTGTTTTCCTGCGACTGTTTTATTTTTCTTTAAGGTATAATATTAGGTACTACGTTCTTGGTAAATGTTACTTAAAATTTTTTGAATGCGGTTGTCACCTATAATTGGGTTACCATTAAGTTTTTTTTTGTAAATTTGTGCCATTTTAATTAAGAGTTGGTGTGTAACTTGTTGGTGATCTATTAAATAAATAAATATGAGCGGTACAAAGTCCCAAGTCAAGCTTGATGTACTTTAAGTGTTCCCTACTCTCCATTGAACCTTTCCTCTCGAAGCAATTTATTCCAATGCCCTATTAAACCAGCAATAAACAATATCTACAGCGAAAATACCATAACTCTGATCCCCAATCGCACCAATGACGCAACGGATAGTCGTTTAGGGACAATTATTTTAATTCATGGGTTCTGGCGTTTTACTCGTGACTGGCTAAAAGCATTTCACGATCTCGCGTGGACGCCACGAGCGATTTGTGACCATTGTTTACGCAACGACCGTTTCAGACCGTTATGTATATTGTCGCAAGAAGTACGCAAAGAAAGTTATTCAAGATTCGCTGTGCACAATCTTTATTATTATTTATTAAGTAGCATTCCGCTCGGGACTTCGTTTCCGTGGGAATTCGGGGAAATCATGTACCCTATGTCCATCCCGGATAATGTAGGATTCTAATGGTGAATAATTTTTCAAATCGGTCCAGTAGTTTCGGAGCCTATTCAATGCAAACAAATAAACAAACAATCGAATCTTTCCTCTTTATAATATGTATATGTATACTATATTGTATAGACAACGGGTGCGCTTTTGACTACAATCTAGCATAAGGGCGAAGATGCAGTCGAGGATGTAGCAAGCTCACCCAGAAGCCTATTCACTCTATAACTTTAAAGAGATTCGGGTTACATGAGCTCGAAAATACAGACGCAAAGGCAACATTGAGTTCTGAGGTATCGCTTTTTTGAGGGTTTTCGGGAAACGAAAATAGGGGAGACATTCTTCATTTTTTTATGGAAATCATATGAACAAGAGTTTTGAGTTTGTATGTTTGTGTAACCATCACTTTGAGATTTTGCTTTAGAGTAGTTAAGATTGAGTCGTGAATATGTGGAGTGACTTTAAAGTAGTACTTAAGCTAAATTTTAAGGGATGATTCTTCATATGAAACTGAACAACTTTCCCTAAGGAACTTGTATGAAATTCTAAAAAAAAAATGTTGATTTCTCTTACAAAGGCAAATCAATTGAACGCACAAGATGGAGAGAGACGCGAAAGTTTATTTTCATATTTTGACCTATGTTCCTTGGGGAAAGTTGTTCAGTTTTGTAGGTTGATGCACGTCCTTACTTTTCGCTAACTAATTTAAAATCACTTAATAAAAGATTCATGTATTTATTTAAATGTTTTTGTATATACTACATACCTACCTATTCAATATTTATTAATCTACACACATCAACACGGTCTAGGGATATTGCATGATTTTTCATACAAAAGAGGTCTGTTTGAGAAGCTACAAAAGCACACTTCTCATACATGGAGGGCTATAAATTTCAGACAAGCAAGTGCTAAACTTGAATTTTTTATTCTAGTTAATAAATTTTATTTTACTTGTAATTTGTGAAAACTTGAAAGGAAACGAAAGACCTCTTTTGTATGAAAAATCGTTTAATATCCCTAGACCGTGTTGATGTGTATATTTCAATGATAGGAATTTATAAAACATATTTTATCTTTCTTTATCATTTTATAAAGTATGTATCATGATTCCTCTCGCTCTCTCGTAGGTTGACTGGAAGAGATCCCCTTTTGGGATAGGTCCGCCTTTTTACCTTGAATTGTTGTCACTTATAACAAATAATAATAATAATAATAATAAACGCTACACACACAAAGGCCCACACTAAGGTTTTCCCTTGTGTCATAGGTCCCTTGGAACACACATAAAAACAGACACAAATACCCAAAATACCATGAACAAACATCTACTTTTTACACAAATGTTTGCCCCGACTGGGAATCGAACCCAGGACCCGTCGATCAAGAGGCAGCGCCACTACCACTCGACCAAACCGGCCGTCAATGTACTTATTTTGTAGGATGTGCAATAAAGGATTTTACATACAATACAATAACCTAGAACTAGAAAGAAGATTAAAAACCTGACAAAGTTAACGAATCTATTAATAGCATTTTTTACTGTACACACGGTTTAATGCTTCCAGTAACAACCGAATGTAACACCGATTCAACTGATGATTAACAGCTCTCAAAGGTGTCAAGACTACTCAGTTTTTTCATCAAAGAATCCAGACAGTTGCAACCGAAACAAGTTTATCAGAAATCTAGTTATCGGCCCTGCTGTTACGAAGATACAATGCTGTTACAATTACATTGCATGATCAGTTATGCAGATTGAATTACAGAGTAAAACTGGATGAAATCTGGATACCTCCTGTCTCTATCATAATCGATGTGAGAGACAGTGACAGGATTACTAGCGATAAGTTATACAAAGCTTACGAAGGGGAATTTCACGCGTAATAGGGTAGTTACTTCACGATTGCTTTTTATTCTAGTAATTATTTCATCCGTAATTAATGTCTAGCTTTATTACAAATAGGTATCTAGAAATTCTTAGCAATATCTCTATAATAGATCTTAGACTGTAACGAATAATGAGATACTTAGCTCTAATGATTCATTGCTGATAAATTTATACGTATACCACAATGCTGTAAAATTTGTTTCGTAATTCAAAAGTTTGAGTAGGTACCTTTTCTTTTAACCGACTTCAAAAAAAGAGGAGGTTCTATGTTCGACTGTATGTATTTTTTTTTTTCATTTCTCCGCCAGTTATAGACCGATTTTTAAAATTCTTTTTTCGTTCAAAAAAGTATACTCCAGAGGTGGTCCCATATAAATTTTATCGAAAATGATTCAGAACTTTTAAAAAAATCAACTAAAACAAAAAAATAATACAAACCAGAACATCATCTAAATAAATGAGTGACATCTCGAACTGTTGTTGGGACTGAAGTCGGTGACTCATACGTTTTTATAACGTGGAAAATTATTCGAAACCTGAATTTGTAGGCTAAGGTAATAAAATAAGTGAAAGTGTTTAAAAAACCAACATTTTATTAATATCACAATTTCACTGGGACTCATACAACGATCTCCTTAAGTTAATAGTTACTTATAATGAGAATCAAGCGAGGAAATAACCCATATAGGTTTATATATTTCGATTTGGTTGCGGAACCCTAAGTAAACGAGAGCAGTCTACCTGTCTATTACGAACTTTCTATAACATCGAGTATTTCGAAATTAATTTCCACCGCATTATCAGATTAACGCAACACAAATTAATAACACAAATTAACTGTCAACTATTTCGAAAAACAATGATCAACCATTCAAAAATAGAGCATTCGTTTAACATTTGATTATTGCCGTAACCACGACAAACTAACAATTTCGAATTAATTCTAAATCAGGTACATACGGCTAAAAAGTCTCGATAACCGAAATTAGATCAGCGGCTTAGTTGCGTATTATCCTAGCTAAACCCTTATCTCTTACCAATTAAGTTTCAAATTTGCGTAAATTCAGTTCTTTAACAAGGATAATAGACTAAGTTATAAAACTAATATCGACAGGCAAGGATCTAGAGTACTAGAGACAACGGAGTGACTCCTGATGTCAAATGCAGTTAGTAGCCTTCATAGCCTTTGTATCCTTCGGCGCTACCAAGGACGTAGTAGTGCCCTTGCGGCTCAGATTGGAGTTCAGCGTAGCCCTTCAAACCCTCGGACCCTTCGTAACCGCCCAAATGTTCATAGCCTCCTTCAAGACCATGTCCGTGCTCGAAGCCATGGCCAAGCTCCAGCTGGTGAGCGAGATGCTCAGTGTTCAGTCTATGGTCTTCCAAAACCAAGCCATGTCCATGATGATGCTGAGTCTCTGGGTGGATTTGCTTCAACTCCTGCTCAGATTTCCCTTTCTCCAAAGGATGTTTCAACAGATGGCTATGCTCTTTCTTCACGTAAACTGGAACGGGGTGGAAATGCTCGAATTTAATGGACTGGTGGGACTTAGCGTGCTCATGTTCGACGTGATGGTGGTGCGATGATTCTCCGATCAGAGCCTGGTGGTCGTATTTCTCTTCTACTTGAGGCGCCTCCTCGTGGATTACTCCAGGGTACGCCGAAACCACTGCTAGAAATCCCAGGAAAATCTGTAAAGGCAAAATTCCTTTAGGACGAAATCTTTTAAAGTAACAAAAAGGCGGTGTCACTACAATCCGAATGTAAATATGGCTGAAATCGGTCACTAAAAAGACAAATTGATTTTGATTAAATCAGGTATTATAAAAAAAAATGTTGCGTGAAGATGACAACCGAAACTGCCGACCATTCATTTAATAAAAACAAGGGAACAACAGAGCTTTTTAAAATAGTTGGCATTATGTATCAACCCTAGTACTTATAATTATTATCTAGAATCAAGCCACAATACATGGCAATTAGAACGATATCTTTGATCAAGCGCGGAGACTTTTAAAACCAGTTTTACTTGCACCAGGAACGACTATTGCTGTTATATAACAAGATAGACTTCCTACATTATGTTTATTTGCTTATCATAATTGACTTCACTTTACACTTGCGTATTTATATTGTTATTTTATTTTTTTTATTTTTTTATTTAGGTATTTTAACTTTACGAAAGTGACGCAAAATTTCCAAACAAGAGCATTTAGAGCAGAGAAACCGATTGGAATTTTATCGAAATTAATTTTAATTAGTATTATGTAAACACAATCTTTCCATATGACACGATCACGCAACGTTTCTGAGCACTGGCGACAACGGGGGCACTAGCACGATCGCACTTTGGTGAACTGGATTCGAGTTATACGTGAATTGTTGTACGCACATGGTACTGCATTGCTGCGGCTTTGATGACTGCGCTGCCCGAGAGGGTGGTGGGTAATGCCGGCACTTGTAATTTGCATCGTATTTATACTCAATTTCACTTAGCACTAGTGTGAGCGTTCTGGCAGCATTACGTGTGCCAATCTACACTGTCAGCCCAGCGACAACGCGTTAAGAACAATAGCTAGAAATTCTTTGGGAGATGCAAGGAAAAAGCGCTTAAATAGATCTATTAACATATTTTGTATCATCATTACGTACTTCTGCTACCTATAGATACGTAATTGTTTGGTAATCAATAAATTATGTACACTAGACCAGTTTTGCATCAGATGCGGCATAAATTTGCATATTTTTTAGAGCGCGCGATGTAATCGGTATGTTTTGAGATAATTTCTCAGCTGTTTGAAACTAGTTCGTAATATGTAAATAATGTTTATAAATTACAGTATTTACATTTTTAAAGACTGTTTATTATGGTGCAAAAATAATGAATAAGTAGTTAATTAAAATCTACTAATCTCCTGTTAATTGCTCATTTAAGTAACATGTATCAAATTATCACGTAATAAGTATTATCATTGCATAAGTTTGGATATAGATTGGAAACTTTATTATTAGCACTATTGTACTAAAAATTCATTATATCTATCGTGTATTTAATAGTAGATTAAGCAACAAGGGGATAAAACAGTGTATTATGTCACGGGCAGCATATTGAATTCTGAGAGAAATGAAGGATTCTGTAGTTAATTTTCGAACGTAGTAACTTTATGCTAAGAATCCTGAATGAAGCGAAGGATTTAAATCTGCCCAAGACTAAGATACTTTTATCCCCGAGGAACTTACTCTACTTTATACACTTATTGTGAGGTTAAATAAAAAAGAAATTATAAATTCATCCCATCAATAATGTTTTGAGACATAAGGGAAATTCCTAAGAATGGACTTCATTATTCTGAGGAAATTCCATACAACTTTATTTCCCTTAAGCTTTAATGGCTTACTTTAAATAGAGAATACTTTACGTATAATACGTACTCCAGATGCAGGTGGTGTATAAATAAAGATTAGTTGCCTAATATATGAAAGCATATGACTTATTTTTTGTCATTTTTTTTGTTCATTTTTGAAAGATATAACGAGAAAATTCCCGAAAGATGTCGTAGGTGTCAACTAGACCTCTTGATGCTCTGTCTAACCTAATAGGGAATATATGAGTAGGTGTAACTGTGCGTAGTTATTGGGTGACTTTAATTTAGTAAGCACAGAAGGATGTCAAGCAACCTAAGAAACTGAACGACTTTTCCCAACAAACTGGGCCTAAACATGAAAAAAAAACTTCGCTTCTCCATAAAACTTGAACGATTGGGATGAGATGATTGAGAAGTTACTTTTTTGTATTCCTATAGGTTCCTTGAGGAAAGTTGTGCAGTTCCATGGTAAGAATCAGCCTCTAAAGTTAAGCATTTCAAAGTTACCACATACTAAGTTTTAATAAAACATGATGGAATAAGTTCAAATTAATTTAGTCCGTAAGTACTCGTAGATTCTCTTACAAACATTAACTCAGTGAAACTTAACCAAAAATATGAATAAAGAGAACAGGTTATTAACTTTTAAACTGCTCAAAATTGGTTTAAAACTCATAAAATGTAAAGAAAATATTTAGTACGCAAAAGTACTGGCAGGCGATTGTTAAAACGACTTCTAGACTCAAGGTTTACATGCAAATTATACTTTTAACTATTTTATTAACATAAAGAAGCCACTTAGACTTTCTTCCGGTGTTTTGTATCATACAAACTGTGTCCCGCGGTTTCTTCTGTCCTATAGCATGATTTTTAATAGCTAACATACAACGTAATAAGCATTGGAGTACAACCATGAAATCATAGAGTTACAAGCTCCTATTCGATTAGAGCCTTAGACTCGATCTACTAATAAAACAGTTGTTTCAGATTCGAAGGAATTCTTTCATCTACTGATAGCGGTTCAGGTATTCATTGTAGAAGTTATCTGGCAATCAGGTAAAATGCAAAGAATATAGAAATAAGTCACCAGGAAGTCATGCATAATACAAGCTGTAAATGTAAAATTTACTAATTTTTCGCCACAGCGTGTCTCGCTTCGACGTCATCCGAAAATACGTACGGGATCCCCTTCGGGGTACTAATATTCTAACCATTCAGTCCCCTGAATGTGCGAGGAAATCTTTAAATTCAGGGAACTGAATAAGTTACCTTGAATTAATCTGGTCAGGCGACCCTCTTTATTAAAATACTTAAAAGTCATGAAGGTCAGACGGCAGTCGCTCTGCCGTATCTGCCAAATCCATAACCATGGTCAAGCCTGATGATGATGAAGTCCGACCGATTTCGTATATGGTGACCACTTCGACACTAATTTGCTTGACGCAGGTATGCCCGAAGATGGCTAATATGTATACCTATCCATCTTTGCGGCGAAACCATGTCTGCATTGAGTGTACTTTATAAATCACTAGCTTTCCGCCCGCGGCTCCGCCCGCGTGGACTACAGGTAATATCGTGCCCAACTGTGGGATTAAATGTAGCCTATGTCCTTTTCCAGGCTCTAATCTATCTCTGTACCAAATTCCATCAAAATCGGTAGGCGTGAAAGACGGACAGGCAGACAGACATAGTTACTTTTGCATTTATAATATTAAGTTAGGGAAGTAGGGATGAACGGACCCGTTTTAATGTTAAATTATGACTGCACCCTAATTCTGAAATGAGGCAAAGCGCTATGAAGAAGACTCATTCACTTTAAAACAATAAAACTTTGTAAACAAAGGAATTGGACAAAAACTTAACAATTGCTACGTTTATTGCAGAAATGGAAAAAACTTTGTTTGCGTAAGCTGTGACAATGGCGAAGATTATAATTTGATCATTAAAATCAACGCTAATTTCAATTTCATGTTCTTGTTTAAAACAGGTCATTTAAAATGTTATAGTTTTTATTGAGACCTTGGAAAACCGTGACTCTACATGAAAGTAAAATTCTAGTGTTTTTACAATTCATCCTTAGGTATTAATATTATAAACGCGAAAATTTGTTTGTGTGGATGGATGTAAAGAAATTTGTTACTTTTTCACGCTCAAACGGCTGGACCAATTTCAATAAAATTTGGTATGGAGGTAGCGGACGCCTGGACCAATTTTCCGAAATTTTCGCGGGAACAAAGTCCCGGGCGGAAAGCTAGCAAGCAATAAAAAAGACTGACTCATTATCATTACACAAAATAAAGAGAGTTACTTAATACTGATGATTCGGGCCACTTTTAGGATTCATTCGACGGCCGGTTTGGTCGAGTGGTAGTGGCGATGCCTCTTAATCAACGGGTCCTAGGTTCGAATCCCTGTCGGGGCAAATATTGGTGTAAAAATCAGATATTTGTTCTCGGGTCATGGGTGTTTGTGTCTGTCTTTATGTGTGTTCCGAGGGACCCACCACACAAGGGAAAACCTTAATGTGGGCCTTTGAGTTTAAATTCAATCCAGTTCTTTTAGATCAGATCCTTAAAGTTAGTGACATATTTTCACATAGATAATAACTTTTGTTAACATTTCATTTATTTATTTATTAATTGAAACGAATTTATTGAAAAGGTGTTCATGTTACAAATTGAGGAAATTGAAATAAATCATTAGTTCTTTAGAAAGTTAATTGTTATAGGCCGATTGCTTTTAATGCCTTTAATATTTTACTGTCTATATAAGATGGAGTTCAGATAGGATAGACTATTGCAAATAGCTTAGATCATAAGTTTTTAATACATTTCCGTGCTTCAAAGGGGCATTTCCGTGCTCCTAGATGTAGTAGAGTAACTACAGTTGATGAACCAAGTCAAAGGCCATTGGCAGTTTGAAAACTCTGACACCAGCAGCTCTAGCACGATAACGACAAACTCGCACTCGGCGCACGCTGAAACTTCACTTTGATGGCGCGAGGATCCCGCGCTCGCGTTGTCAATGTTGACATTTTGACATAGGACCGCGGTGTTTTCGCGGCGCTGTCACAGGGCGAGCAAGCCTTTGCGCGGGACCCTCGCGCAATCAAAGTGAAGTTTCAGCGTGAGCCGAGCGCGAGTTTGTTGTTATCGTGCTAGAGTTGCAGCTGATCGTCTTTGCATAAAAGTCTATATATTTTTTCAGAATTTTATACGGGTTCTTCGGGGAAAGTTGTTAAGTTTAATTGGGAGAATCACCTCCCAAAGTTTCGCTTACTAATTTAAAGTGATAAGTAGAAGAATTCCCTCCGGGTCAGAAGTACTACTGAGCAGTACTACTGGTAGAACAAATGATACAACTTTGTGTCTCTAGTTTGACTCTATTTTATAAGGAATTTTTTTTACCAGCCCTATACGTCCCCACCAAGGGGCATGGGCCTCCTTTTGAAACACGAAGGGGATTTAGGCCATAGTCCACCACGCTGGCCCAATGCGGGTTGGCGGACCGCTCGTCTTTCGAAGATGAATTTTCATGGTTTCATCATGATGTTTTCTATCACCGTTGAGCCAGTGATAATTAGAAATCCGTACATAAATCCGAAAAGAAGAATTGAGTGGTACATGCCCTCACAAGGATTTGAACCCGCGACCTTTGGATTACAAGTCCGGCTCATTACCAACTGGGCTATCACCGCCCTTTGTGAACTCTGATTGTAGTTGAAACCCTAGCCACGAGTCAACATTTTGAGAGACTCCGAGTCCATAAAAGACTCGAGTCTAGGCACAGTTCAGTCACGGTTTTAATGAGATTAAAAGAAGTGAAAGGACGCTGTTGCATACTTCTGACATATCGTCAATAGTATAATAATATCATAATATCAGCGCACAACAGACCGATCAGTCCAAAAAAACCTGCCAAGTGCGAGTAAGACTCGCGCACGAAGGGTTCCGTACCATTACGTATAAAAACGAGCAAAATAATCACGTTTGTTGTATGGGAGCCCCCGTAAGAGTGAAACAAACAATTCGGTTTCTTTGTATTTGTTGTCATACCGGCAACAGAAATACATCATCTGTGAAAATCTAACTATCACGGTTCATGAGATACAGCCTGGTGATAGACGGACAGGCAGACGGGCGGACGGACAGCGGAGTCTTAGTAATAGGGTCCCGTTTTACCCTGTAGGTACGGAACCCTCAAAAAACGCCCATGTTTCATTGTTTCGTAACACAAAAGCAGCTTAGATCGAAAACTTGATGGTATTTAGACTCTTTTAAATAAAATTAACAAAATGTATATTTTTAGTGATTTTCTTATTTTCTACTTTCAACTACAAAATTGATTAATATTTCTACGAATGATCTTGAAACGATAGTCCAATGCAAGAACCTTGAGCTATTTTCAACATAATGATGTTACATCTCATATAACTCATTACTCATTTATTTCTCGAGGCATGGACATGTGCACCCGACCATTGGACTATTTGTTTTGCGGTTAAGCATTGTTTTTCAATGATATGATACTTGAGTAAGATGTAGATAGGTTTTTTTTTACGTCCCCACCGAGGGGCACGGGCCTCCTTTCGAAACACGAAGGGGATTTAGGCCATAGTCCACCATGCTGGCCCAATGCGGGTTGGTGGACCGCTCATCTTTCGAAAATGATTTTTCATGGTTTCATCACGATGTTTTCTATCACCGTTGAGCAAGTGATAATTAGAAATCCGTACATGAATTTAGTGGTACATGCCCGCACCAGGATTTGAACCCGCGACCTTCGGATTACAAGTGTGGCTCATTACCAACTGGGCTATCACCGCTTTTAGATAGGTTATCATTCTAAAAAAAAAAAATTCCATTCAGAATTATACTTCCAAGGAGTTTTGTTTTATTTTTACTTGTTAAATCTCCAAACAGATAATTGTTATTTTACAGATAAAGTTGCTGTTTTGGGTGACTTTAGTAAGCGAAAACTAAGGATGTGAATGAGCCGAACTTTCCCCGAGGTGTCTATAGAGGTATGAAACTCTCAAAAAAAAATTCTACTGCCCATACAAAGGCAAATCAGCAGATCGCACAAGTTGTAAGGAGAGTCAAATGTTTTTTTGTATTCCAATCCATATTTCCTGGAGAAAATTGTTCAGTTTTGTGGGTTGATTTACATCCTTAATTTTTGCTAACTAATTTAAAGTCATCCAATTTAAACGGGAAGGGAGCCTAGCTCGTAGACGCAATGCCTATGTGTTTTTTATAGGATGTACTTCGGAGAGTGTGCTCAGAGGCTACATGAGCTCATTCCGCCTGCCCCTTTTTTCCATCGGACGTCCAGACGCACTGCGGGGTACCACCCTTATCTTGTCGAGATCCGTACTGAGCACTATTCTTCATCTTTTATATTGCGCACTGCCAGGGAGTGGAATTCCCTGCCGGCGTCTGTATTTCCGAGTTCATACAACCCAAATATCTTTAAAGTGCGAGCGAATAGGCTTCTTCTGGGTGAGCTCGCTACATCCTCGACCACATCTTTGCCCTAAGCTGGATTGTGGTCAAGAGCGAACCCATTTTTAATATAATAAAAAGGGATGGGAGTAATAAGGCCGCCTTGTTGCACTATGTTTTATGTTCTGTTAATTGTATTGTATGTCTTTGTGTGCAAATAAAGTATATTGTATTGTAATCACAATATCGCTTCAGTCTACTTATTACCGACGAAAGAAGCGCTCGTAGCCCAGTGGCTCTTGCTGATCTCAACCGATCAGTGAGGTTAAGCAACGTACACAGAGGCAGGGAACCTGATGGGTGACCAAAGTGGCAATTTATCCCGAGAGTTTCCGTGCTTCGGAGGGCACGTTAAGCTATCGGTCCCGGCTGTTGTCGATTGACTACAGTCGTTAAAACCAAGTCAGAGGCCATTGTGCTGTTTGAAAACTCTGACACCAGGGTTAGTCCAGTTCGCCACACACTTGACTATACCTTCACGATAAGAAAAATACCAACAAAAGACGTGATTTTTATTTCCATTTGTTTATTTTTTCCCGCTAACTCCCGTTCCCGTAAGAATTTTGCAATATCCTGTTGCAACTAAGCTTTAAATTTACTAAGGTACCTGCATGCCAAATTTCAAGAGTCTATTTTAAGCGGTTTAGATTTTTCATACAAAAGGATTTTTCCGCTAATTCCCGTTTCCGTGAGAATTTCGGGAATTCCTTTCTTAGTGCACCTCTACGGTACCTAAGCTACGTCCCTTCCAAATTTCAAGTGCCTACGTTTAGCCGTTTAGGCTGTGCGTTGATATGTCAGTCAGTCAGTCAGTCAATCAGTCAATCAGTCAGTCAGTCAGTCAGTCAGTCAGTTTCTCCTTTTAAGTATATATTATTTAGATATGGAGTTGAGTTCTATCAAGAAGCAACAATACAAAGTATAAACTACACTTCAATCTACGTTTGCTTACAATATCTGTATCATTGGATAACACGTCATTTAATGTTATTAATGTTCTGTCTTCACTCGCACCCGTTGATGTCTTTTGTAACACGGTGCTGCCGCCGCGTAGACGATACAGCAGCAGGCCGAGTACGATAGTGACAGCGCCGCGATAACACCGCGGTCCTATGTCAAAATGTCAACATTGACAACGCCATAGGGCGAGCAAGCCTTTGCGCGGGATCCTCGCGCAATCAAAGTGAAGTTGCAGCGTGAGCCGAGCGAGTTTGTCGTTATCGTGCCAGAGCTGCTGAGGCTTGAAACTCATCACATCACTTCATTAAATACTAAGCTTTTTATCGTGACTTCTTTTTTTAAGGTTCCGTACCCAAAGGGAAAAAACGGGGCCCGTCCGTCCGTCCGTCTGTCACCAGGCTGTATCTCATGAACCGTTATAGTTGGACAGTTGAAATTTTCGCAGATGATTTATTTATATTGGCCCTATAACAACAAATACTATAAACCAGAATAAATAAATATTTATGGGGGCTCCCATATAAAAAAACTTTATTATTTTGCCACTTTTATAGAGATAATTGTTTATAGAGTCCTACTCGCACTTGGCCAGTTTTATAGGTAATGGTACAGAACCCTTCGTGCGCGAGTCCAACTCACACTTGGTTGGTTTTTATTTTAAATCATAACTCATGCGTGGGTCACACAATTTCCATTGAGTTTTCCCAAAGACGGTAATAGGGACACTAATTGTATTAATTTTTGCCCAAGCTGGAACGGAGATGCTTGGCTCGTGCTTGGCTTAGTCAATAATTATAATACTACTAGTAGGTAAATAATTAGGCAAAATACAGAGAGCTATGGCGATGATGAACACAATAAAATAAACACTTAATTTTGTTATGTCATTTTTTAATTTTTTTTTGTGAGATATTAAGTAGGTACTGTAGCGAGGTCGTATACTTCGCGCGTTATCCGCCTACTTGAAAAGCCTTTTGATAGATATTTTGTAATTAAAACCAATTGGCTTCCTTCTGATGGTCTATGCTGGTATTTTGACACAGTCTTCTCGTAGCTTCAATTCAGAATAGTGCTTTCTTATAAATAAATATCTTAAAGTCTAATAATCTTGGCCCTCATTTGATCCTCCCGGCTACCATTCTTGCCGTACCTAAGAAAATGAACGATAACTTATAAAGGAATGGATATAGAGAGAAACCAACTATAACAAAGACAAGATCTCTCTAGCCACTAGGACTTTATCTGTAGCCTGGTACCAATTGTACTGGTAGACCTGATTTGGAATCAGATAGCCGATCGTGAGAAGCACTTAAAGAGCACCTTTGCCCCTAGTTAGCTTATTTGGGAGTTACGCAGGTAGTTACCGTGTGAGAGTGAGTAAGGGTTATTTACCATGCGGAGAGATCGACTGTACTTTGTCATTTTGTATTAAATGACCTGACTGAGCTGTTTGCTCTTTTAACCATTCAAAAAAATTCATTTTGTATAGCTACCCGAAAAGTCTTGAATTTTTGTATCGAAACGGGTTTGTTTTTGACCACAATCTAGTGCAGTGTAGGGGTAAAGAAGTTTTTGAGCATGAAGTAAGTAATGTGCCTTTTCAATTGAATGGCAAAGAAATTCGGGTTACGCTTGGGTATGAACTCTCCGGAAACACAGATTTACGCAGAGAATTCCATTCCTTAGATAAGAAACATGGATGGAAGCGCACAGCAAGGTTCAGGATAGACAGGGCTTTGTATACCATTGTATACTGACATTATGTTATCTATCATTATAGAATATTATCAATAAAGAATTTTTAAACACAAAAAAACGGTGCTTTGGACTTTTGCAGTTTATGAACACACTCTTCGCAGTACAACACGCGTAATTATTGTAAAGACAAATAATAGTACATTATGCTACAAGTGTGCTAAGTTGGAGTTGGACGAAAAAAAATTTTGATCCCCATACAAAATACGCTATATGCTGATGAAGTTAGTATGGGAAAATGATGGGAACTCAAAATTTTTTTTTCGTATTTTGACCTATATTCCTTGGGGAAGTTGTTGAGTTTCATGGACTGATTAACCACCCGAGAGGTTGAAAGAGATTTACCTAAGTTTCTGAAGGAAACTTTTTTGAGATAAGAGTGCAAGCTAAATACATATCTATATCTATCTATCTATACATATTATAAAGAGGAAAGATTTGATTGTTTGTTTGTTTGCATCGAATAGACTCCGAAACTACTGGACCGATTTGAAAAATTCTTTCACCATTAGAATCCTACATTATCCGGGATGGACATAGGGTACATGATTTTCCCGAATTCCCACGGGAACGAAGTCCCGGGCGAGAAGCTAGTGTACTTATACAAAACAATACTCTGTATTGCACTCCAAAAAATATAATCACAAAAACTTATAGTGTACAATGCGGCAGCTTTATTGCTATAGAGCAATTTCTTCCAAGCTACAATACAGGGTTATTTTTTAATCAGTACACATATTTTTTGTACGTAAACTTTATGAAAATTTAACAGACCCGTATTTTTTTGTTTTATATCGTTTCATATAAACATTTCAAGCTAGATTGTCTGAAGCATGAAAATAAATCATTTTTTGTATGGAAAAAAAATAACTTCGTCCAATTGACTTGAAACTTGGTAATAGTACTCTTCAACATATTTGTGACACCCGTTTTTCTGCGTTTTACAAAATTCATCCTCTAAGACGTTAAAAAGGGGTATCAAAATCTGAAAATTTTGGAAAAAAAAAAATTTTTTCTTTCTTATTTACGTTCTATCAACGTTACTGCCACCGTAAGAAAAATTTGTGTACTGAATAAAAAGTAACCCTGTATAATACTCGTATATGGAAAATGAGTTTTTTTTATTTGCATGTTTATGCGATAGTAGGTTTAGAGTGATTCGTTTTTTGAAAAGTCACTCATTAATTTCACTCGAATAAACGCAGTCATATACTATCAAAGCAGGTAACACTATCTCGTTGCACATTAAACCAAAGCGTGGTGTGAATAAACACGTTTGTACAGCAAACAACACGGAAAGTAACCGCACTATCGTTGCAAAACCGTCTTTATTACAACGAAACAAGTACTTACGTGGTAACTTGTCGTAGA
The DNA here is from genome assembly GCA_949987775.1 of Aproaerema taeniolella. Taxonomy (NCBI): domain Eukaryota; kingdom Metazoa; phylum Arthropoda; class Insecta; order Lepidoptera; family Gelechiidae; genus Aproaerema; species Aproaerema taeniolella. The sequence goes on along the minus strand of OX465259.1, from coordinate 1,502,514 downwards.
ATTTGTAACATAATCCGATGACGGTAACCACTGGTTAATAGACGCATTGAACTGTACACGTCGATCTTGTAAATATAGGTACAGACTACAGTACGTAAGGTTACACAGTTACTTTATATTTGCGAGTTAAATAAATCTTCACTAATAATATTATGACTATGTGGACAAAGAATAGGAAGGCCTTTGCCCAGTAGTGGGAGCCAGAGGACAAATAAAAAAAAAAATATTATACAGAGAAAATATTTGTAAGTTTGTAACGAACTGACAAATATTTTCTCTGTATAACGGCCGGTTTGGTCGAGACGACCGGTTTGGTCGAGTGGTAGTGACGCTGCCTCTTGATCGGCGGGTCCTGGGTTCGATTCAAAGTCGGGGCAAATATTTGAGTAAAAAGCAGATGTTTGTTCTCGGGTCATGGGTGTTTGTGTCTGTCTTTGTGTGTTCCAAGGGACCCACGACACAAGGGGAAACCTTAATGTGGGCCTTTGAGTGTGAAGCGTTTATTTTAAAAAAAAGAATATAATTTTAAACCACTAGACCGATTTCAAAAATTCTTTCACCATTACAATCCTACATTTATTTTCCCTGAGTAACATAGGCTACATATTTTTTCGAATTCCTACGGGAATGAACTCAGAGGCAGAAAGATAGCGTGACATAAAGATCAACATATAGAGTCTGATACTATACCATATCATAAACTCACGCCTACAATCCCTGATGGGGTGTGGTAGAGCTACATCTGGTTTATATACAGGGCTTTAGGGATAGGTATATTAGTATATGTATATTGACTCGGAAAAGAAGTCTGATTCTTGTCTCGCTCACTGCAGTGAATGCTAAATATCGTCGTAACCAATAAAGATGTTAAATAACTAGTCAGAACCCAATAATTTAGTCGTAGTTAATTGTACGACTTGATTTATTAATGAATCTATTCTGGTTGGGGATAACTCGACCGAATGAATGCTTTAACAACCGCAGTTATTAGGTTAAAACTGAGTAAGTGGTTGGATAACTTTCATACAGTTTAATATCATTTTATTTCGAAAATTTAAATATTAGTGAATGCAGATAGCTAGCACGGCCTGCGACAAACTCGCGCGTCATGAAAATGTTACAATGTATATCAGCCTTTCTCAAAGTGTGCTCCGCAGAACCTTAAGGGCTCCGCAAGGCCTAGGCGGGGGCTCCGCGAATAAAATAAAAGAATTTATTAATTATAATCAGTTAAGGGTTACGTTCTTCGCTAAAAGTTTTAGTTAACTACTTGCGATCGACTCGCTAAGAAGAAGGGCTCCGCCAAATATTAGTTTCCCAAAAGGGGTCTACCGCCAAAAAAGTTTGAGAACCGCTGATTTATAAAATGTATTAATATTATTGCTCATGACTGATAAGTCCCTATTTATATCTTACAACCGAGTGACTTTATGTTATTTAGCGTTATAAGACGAAAAATCCTGAAGAATATTGACCAATGGGAACAGGAGGTTTACCATGATCGCTTAGCGCGATCCAATTTAGGACCTAAACAAGTCTGCAATGCTTATTCGTACCATGATGGCTTATAAGCGATTCAATTTTGGCGCTGTTGCGATTCAAAGGTTAAAGCGACAATTTATGTAGACATTTAAAATGGACCATAGACAACCGAGTAGTTCAATAGCAGCGCCGTCATGGTACCATTTTAAAAAACATTCCAATTGCGAAGCAGTCCAAAGTTGGATCCTAAACAGAAATGCTTTAAAACGATCGTGGTAGGTACCCAGGTATGTTTTATCAGTGCAAACGGATCGAATGCGCCGTACCTAGGTACTGTAGCATAGCTCCAGACGAAGCAACATCTAGCTGATGGAGGAGACTAGGAAAAGTCACCGAATCACTTAAAGTTATTCAGAGGAACCTAACTCGCCGAAACCACGGGAGAGAGTACCCGGCAGGGCTTAGCGAAACCTGGATTATTAAAATGTACCTATAATCTGATTTGTTACAAATAAAAGAAAAAAAAAACTAAGCAGCCTAAAGCAGCCTAGCTTAACCTAACATAATCTAACTTACCCTAATTTCATGCAGGCAGCACTTTATGTTTCGTATTATAGTTTTACTCGGCAAATTGTAATATCGCGGTAGATTGTAATTTCATGAATGAAAGTGTATGTTCGGTTCATAATAAGCTGAGCTGATGCTACTTGAGGCGGCTATCACTGTTAAAAATAGACAAGGGTCCAAGTCAGGTACAAAATTGCCAAACAGTATGGACCGCTCGGTTAAAAAAATGGGTGTTGTATAACACTACAATATACAAACCACTTGTTAAACAATAGTTAAACGAGATAGCAGCACTTACTATTTTCAAGTGGCATCAGCTCAGCTTATTATGAACCGAGTATAATATTACCTATGGTTTCTACAATTTTCCGGTGACATATTTGTATACGTCGTGTTATTGTAACGCGCCTAAGGCTGCGAATCAGTTTGATTATAGAATCTGTCGCTAAAGGCGAAAGGCAAAAGATTATCATGGAGGTAGAACCTCCACAGTAGCTATTCCGTCACCTGTTTCCCGTTGCGCGGGCGCAGGAAGGCGCCTAATGTAGATGTCATCGAAGGAAATGTTTCTGCAATTTCCTTCCCCCTGATGCGGAAACAGGTACTGGACATTACGATATTGATTGCAATAGATAAGCAGGTATTAATTTTTATGTTTTAGGTTAGGGTATTCTCCATATTTCCTGTTAGTACTTTCATCATGTCAGCCGCAAGACTTCTGCTGGACATAGAGGCCTTCTCTAAGAATCTCCACATTGATCGGTCCTGCGCCACCGATCTACTCATTAAGAAGTATATTGGGTAACTTTTAAACATTTTTAATATTATTTTTTTTACACCAGCGCCCATAATTATAGTGGGGACGCCACCCAGGGGCACGGGCCTCACGAAGGGGATTCAAGCCATATTCCACCACGCTGGCCCAATGCGGGTTGGTGAACCGCGCTCGTCTTTTGAAAACGAATTTTCTTGGATTTCATCACGATGTCTTCCTTCACCGGTGAGCAAGTGATAATTAGAAATCCAATCATAAATCCGAAAAGACGAATTGGAGGCACAGACCCGCACCAGCAGGCCGAGTACGATAGTGACAACGCCGCGACAACACCACGTTCCTATGTCAAAATGTCAACATTGACAGCGCCATAGGGCGAGAAGTTTCAGCGTGAGCCGAGCGCGAGTTTGTCGTTATCGTGGCTAGAGCTGCAGTATTTGGACCCGCAACCTTCCGATTACAAGACTTACTCATTACCAACTGAACTATCACCGCTATTTTTAAATTAGCGAAAATTAAGGATGTGATGTGAATCAGCTCACTACACTTTTAAACTTTTCCCAAGGGACAACAGGTCGATTTAAGTATATGAATGAAAATAGTTATTTGTTAAACAAGAGTGCAAAGTCGCTTTTTAACCGCGTGCTCCATTTTGATGAACGAGCAAGCGAAGGATTCACAATTTAGAAACCTGAGCGTTAGCGACGGAATCAAAAGAGCACGAGGTGAAAAATCTTTGCACTCGAGTGCAGCACGTAACTTTTCATCCCACCTCAGCGATAAAATGACTAAAAAAATGACGTGAAAAGAAAATGGCGCGCGCAATGCAAATTAAAAAAGTACACCAAGGAGGTTCAGAGTCTGAGTTTTTAACAAATTAAAAAAGTTGTATGATACATTCGGCACCATGGAGATAATAGTAAATAGGTTTAATCATGTTTTAATTCAAAAACTTAGTGCACACGATGTTCTCAATTCAATTTACTTTATCCTCTAGCGGATAAAAACGGCTTTTGAACTCAGATATCGAAAAGCAAGAATACTCTTTCCCAGATGGGGGGATTAAAAATATTTTTCATCCCATCTATTCAAAAAGGACGACTTGGTTGCCTTTAAGTGCACCCAAAGGTGGTGTTTTCTATAAGAAACTTTTAGCGGGCAGTAATGAGTTTTTAATCCTTTATATAAGTGCGCCGCAATTATCTTTGCTGCGCACTTTTTGAAAATATAAAGTTTTAGTTGTTTTATTATTAGATACCTACTATTTAATTTCAATATAGTTATTACTCTTTGTTTTATTAAATAATAATATTACAATAACATATTATGAGGCGCCTTTTATTTTTTCATAGAGGGTGATAAAAAGTAGTGTATCACTCGGGCGCAAAATATATTTTTGGCTCAGGCGACGTACTTTGAATCCTTCGCTACGTTCAGCATCAGGCACGAGGTGAAAAATCTTTGCACTCAAGTGCAACACGTAACTTTTCATCCCATCTCAGCGATAAAATGACTTAAAAAATGACGTGAAAAGAAAATGGCGCGCGCAATGCAAATTAAAAAAGTACACCAAGGAGGTTCAGAGTCTGAGTTCCCTCACTTCGCTCTGGATTCGAAAAAGCGCCCTCGCTGTAAAAATATTATTTTGCTCCCTTATACTACAATCTATTTACTATTCGCCTATCCATAAAACTTTTACGATTAGCTGATTTACCTTTGTGTGGGAAGTCGAAAAATATTTTTTTGAATTGCTTAAAGGTTCCCTGGAGATGGAGAACGTCGTCCAGTTTCATGGAGATAATCACCCCCTAAAGTTTTGTTTACTAATAGGTCTTTAAGTATAATCGTTATAACGCTCGAAAAATTTTACAGGTTAAAGGCAAATCCTATATGCATGTACCTACTTATTAAAATAACAAAAGTATTACTTAGTTCTGTAATACTATAACTGTTTTCTTAAATGGCGAGAGCATGAGGTCGGTCGTCTTGACACTGTTTTATTAATTTATAGCATTCCGCCCGGGACTTTATTCCCGTGGAATTCGGGAAAATTATGTAGCCTATGTCCATCGGAAATAATGTAAGCAACATTGGTGAAAGAATTTTTCAAATCGGTCCAGTAATTTCGGAGCCTATTCAATGCAAACAAACAAACAATCAAATCTTTCCTCTTTATTATTAGCACAGAATAAATAATAGTTGTTATTAGTAAACATTAATTAAACAGAGTCACGATGATGAACGCATTTCTGTAAATGAATAAAGTTTTGATTGAAAGTTTAAAAAAGTAAAAGTAAATTGAGTAAGTACCTACCTACCTACCTAAAAATGCAACTTTGCTATTATATTTTTAAAAGGCACTTATTTTGGAAGCGTATGTTTATTGCATGTTTATCGTGAATGAGACAATAGCAATGGGAAATGGGAGCTTATCCCCAGAGCGATTGATGGGTCTACCGTCTACTTTACAGGTTCATCCAATAAGTAGGTAATTATCTATGGGTTGTCCTGGTTTTAAAACTATTACATGAAACTTAGTGAAACGCAGCATGCTTTGCAGAAGTTGAATGTATTCACTTAAGTGCTGGTACCCCGTTATAACCCTAAATCTGTTGTTCATTAATATGGAAATAAAATATTCTGGTGAAATCAAATCAAAATGAAAAATTAATTCCTCTATGTGAACAATGCATAATCGAAACGCAAAGAAATAGCGTCCGTTTAAAAAAAACATGGGACTATTCTCGACCAAAGCTACCTAAGTCCATGAAAGCTACTTTCAAATTCATCATACATTGCTACATTGTATAAAGTATTTTTCAATTGAAGTTTATTTGTAAAAAAGCAATGTATGATGAATTTGAGATCAATTGTAATCAACTTCGTAGAATGAATAGACGGTGTGTGGTAGCAGTGGGGAGGAGTGTGTTACCATGGCTTAAACTTTCGGTAAAATCGTCTAAAAAAGTAAGTATCAATCAGGACATTAGTGTCAATAGAATCAAAACTTGGGAATTTAATGTATTTCACCCGTTGGGCAGGATAATAAAAAGTGGTGTGTTCTATAGTAAGGCTATCTAGAGCATTAATAATAATAAATCACGCTCGCACAATCATCTGGTCCACAATATATTGCCCCGTTATCATCATCATAATATTCACTCCGTAACATTCATGCACATCAGGTTACCACAAACTGTCAAATTTCCCCAATGGATAGTAAACTCTATTGCTTGGAGATAAAATTGAAAATCGATCGAAGAAATTTGACAGTTTTGGATAGCATGATGTGCTGTTGACCATGTACAGTCAAGAGCAGGTCACGCTTTACACTACCAGTTTAAGCTGAGCTCTGATTTATAGTGCGCGCCATACAATGCAGGGCCGGTCCAGTGTCAAGCTTGACGTGCTCTTAAGTGTACCTATTTAAGTAAATATTTTTTCAGAGATAAATTGATTGAAGAAAAAAAACTTTTGCTGAAGTACCTAACATTATCCATATTCCATGTAAATTTTATTTTTCATCAATAACTTTATAAATATTACTTTCTTTAGACATTTTTTTTTTGTTATTTAAACATTTGACACATTTAAACGCTACTCATCGTTAGTTTCTTCAGATTTTGCTAGGGTAACACACTCGTCGGTGAGCCAATCACAGTGCGGCATTGAACATTTTGTTTTTAACGTACGGATTTGAATTGAAAAAGCCATTGAGAAACGAAACGAGAAACGAACGCTGCGCTATTTGGAGTCGAGAGTAATTGGTTATTTTCTAAGGATTTTTACAATTTTGGCTCTATTTTGTTAAAAAAAAGTACTTTTTATTATTGAGTAAGTTTCGGAGTGTTATTTTAATGTTGTTGGAGCTGAATTTGTGACTGAAAATATGGCTGTGATAACTGAATCCGTCGTCGAGTTGTTGTAAGTTTCATGTTGAATAATTTTTTAGTAATTATGTACGATATTCTTGGAATTAGTCGTAAATTAATCTAATATCATACTTTGTTTTACTATGAAAGGAATTTCCTCTACTTATACCTTATATTTTGGAGTAAATACCGGTTAACGCCCAATGACCCTCAAATCTTTTAAACGTTACAAATGTTGAAGTCCACACATTTCTATTTTTACTTATTATTACATAGTTGCATAGCTTTAATGCTGGCCGTAATCTTCGAACTTGTTGAACAATTTGGCTATTATGTGAGGTTAAGGTATACTTGGTGCTGTCGTCTGTGAAAATGCCAAGTCTCATAGCACCCCAACCTATTATTTTCTCTATTGGTTAAATCACATTGTAATTAACAGAATAAACCATTAAAATCTTGGTAAAATTATATATGAAACTAGTTGTAGATTATTTAAAATAAAATACTAGTGGCACTGGTTCTAGTTTTATAATTTTTTATAGAGAACTAGCTTTTCGCCCGGGCCTTTGTTCCCATGGGAATGCGGGAAAATGATGTACCCTATGTCGCCCGCTGATTAGAGCTTTCTATGGGTAAAATAATTTTTGAATTCGGTTCAGTTGGTTTTGTGTTTTATTTGTTACAAATATGCAAATATTGTAATGGGTTCGCTCTGACCACAATCTAGCACAGGGGCAAAGATGTGGTTGAGGATGTAGTTAGCTCTCTCACTAAATTTGGTTTCCTAAATAAATAATAATTGAATTGATTGATACAATTCTTCTTCAATTCCAGCAACCAGGTACTGAGAGAGATATCCGGGAACATTCGCCAGATGATGGAGGAGCTCTGGCTGAATTGGTCACACCTAGGATTCAGTGAGGAAGTAAAAACTAAAAACATAATGAAGCTGGTCTACTTTGAAAAAGAATTCCACAGGGATGTCATCAATGAGACGCAGGAGAAGATTTTACTCATGAAGGATGACATTAAAAGTGAGTTGCACACATACATCATAAGCAGAGACCACAGATTGCCACCTGCTACGATCCAAACACCTCTTTCACTTCCTCTACATTCATAACTCGCTTTATACTTAAAAGTGGGTTGTAAAAAACCCTCTGCTCTTTAATAATAAATCATTACTCATAATTTCTGTTTATAAGAGTAAAAACCTGAGCCTAAGCATTATTAAATTAGAGAGAAAATACCATAGATGCCTGAATTAGGTTATTATATTGTATTAATGTTGTTGTAGTTACTTTTGTACCTAATTATTGAATTAGTGTAGGTAAAAAGCGCATTTCACTTGCATAATATGGAGATTGTAACTGTTTAGTCGACTATGTGCTTGTGTAGCAACATACAGTGCTTCTATTATTGTAGTTTCTTATCTATACTAATATTATTATTATTATTTTATTTTTTTAAATCTCCATTTGTCTTGCAATCTGTCGGAGGACATTTAGCTAGATGTTACGAATGTGACAGTAGGCTTGCAAGGTAAGTGTCCAGTAACACCTCCAATTAATATCTCCAGCTTCATACGAGATCATGTGGTGCTTTTCTTTTAAGTCTTTTGAATGTGTTTCTTTCACTCATAAGCTTCAAACAGTAAAACAGGAGATCAAAACTTGTCTAGGCCTATAGCAAGAGAGTTTTTAAGCACAAGAACCAGCTAGCTGCAAAGTTTATGAGTGAAAGAAACACATACTAATATTATAAAGAGGAAAGATTTGATTGTTTGTTTGTTTGCGTTGAATAGGCTCCGAAACTACAGGACCGATTTGAAAAATTCTTTTACCATTAGAATCCTACATTATCCCCGATGGACATAGGCTACATAATTTTCCCAAATTTCCTATTGGAACGAAGTCCTGGGTGGAATGCTAGTTTTCAATAAGTAAGGTGATTTTCAAAAGACAAAAATAAGACAAACTGTGTCAAGACACATTAAGATAATGGAAGCAATATACCTACAATGACATGCACCTATTTTGACCTGTTATTAAGACAAAATATTTATTACTACCTTTCCAACCGCGTGGACTACAGGTTATATTGTGCCCAACTGTGGGATAAAATGTGACCTATGTCTTTTCCCAGGCTCTAATCTATTTCTGTACCAAATTTCATCAAAATCAGTTCAGTAGTTTAGGCGTGAAAGACGGACAGACAGAAAGACAGTTACTTTCGCATTTATAATATTATTAAGGAAGTAAGGATTTTTCATTTCATGCAAAGTAAATGCTTGGATGTGAATTACCTAGTGTGTATTACACTCAAGCTGGCAATGTCGCACTAAGCACTCTTAGGAAAACAATAAATAATCATTTGACGGCCCTCATTCATATCAAGCAAGCAAAATGCACCTCCACGACTGCTTTAAATATGTATTTTTCATTTTCTTGTCTGTTAGTAAAAACCCCCGCCAAAAAAGAGGCATTGCCTTTATAGGCATTTTCTGGGTTAACTCCCTCCATCGTCGACCTCATCTTCGACCTAATGGTCAAGATTGAGGTCAAGAGTTAATTCATCTTATAATTTAAAAAAAATGAGGGATGTTATAAGTTTTATGTGTGGTCGGCGTGTCGGAAAAGGGGCATCACAATGGACTTAGCAAATTTTCGAAATTTTCGCTGTTTTCTGGTTTGCGTTGGAGTGATCCTAAAGGGGCAAAAAAAAGCAAAAAAAAAATTTTTTGTGGCCCCAAAGACTTAAAATAATTTCGAGGGGTTGTTGCGGTGTCAGGATGACCCCTCACTTTTTTGCTGGAAATGGATAGAGGACCCTTCTAGGAACAACGTTTGTATGGGCCACTTTTTGGTTGGGGCCCCAGGGCCCCCCAGCCTGCTAGAGACCTGGGGCCCCCGGTTTTATTGCGTGAATTGACGCAGTTTACGATGCTGATCAACAGCCCCATACATCACTGCGCTCCGGGGCCTCCTTGAGTTTGTAGTTTTTGGGGCCCCCGCTCATTATAAAGGGGCAAAAAAATTTTTTTTGCTTGGGGACTTAGAAAATGTTGGGATAGCTCCTTTTCCGGTACATCGACTTATCTGTGTGTCTGTGTATCCATATATCTGTGCGTCTGTCTGTGGCATCATAGCTCCAATATTAATGGACCGATTTTGATGAGTTTATTTTTGTTTGAAAACTCATGAGATAGTTTTTAGCTATATTTATGATAAAAATTGCTTCAGCCTTTTCAAAGTTATAAGCACTCGAATGTTGGGTGTGATACAACATTTTTAATTTTAAAGTTATTAATTTAATTTATTTAACCAATTCCACAGATTTGCAAGACGAAACGATGGAGCTTAGCAAGTGTCTGTCAGTGGAGATCACAATGATTAACTACAAAGAAGACATGTTGCTGGCCGACTACAAGAAGGAACTTGAGCATCAAATTTCAGGGTATGAATATCCTAATTATAACATTTATAACTAAATAAATAAACGCTACATACTCAAAGGCCCACACTAAGGTTTTCCCTTGTGTCGTGGGTCCCTCGGAACACACATAAAGACAAACACAAACACCCATGACCCGAGAACAAACATCTGCTTTTCACACAAATGTTTGCCCCGACTGGGGATCGAACCCAGGGCCCGCCGATCAAGAGGCAGCGTCACTACCACTCGACCAAACCGGCCGTCGACTAATATCTCTTTCTATAAGTATCAAAGTATCAAACCATGCGATAAAGGCCAGAAACTCAAGAAGATCTCAAAAAGGAACCAAAAGAAATAAATATAAGTACTAATATGATTTTTTAAGGTCCGTATTAGAGAACGCGACTTAGACTCTGATCTAGCAGTCGTCTTTGTATTTTAATAGTGAGACAAAGAGACAATCAATACTCAAGTATAGATCAAGGCTTGAGTCTCCTTCTGTAATGGCCTAAGATGTAAAGTTTGTGAGTTTGTTTGAAGGAAGTAATATCTGGAACTATTGAACCAATTTAAAGAATTTTTTTCACAAATAGAAAGCTCACATAAGAGGCTGACATAGGCTACATAATTTTCTCGAATTCCCGAGCGGAAATCCAGTATAAAAAATAAGAAAATAATTTATAAATGATGAGAAGTGTTTCATTTGTTTGTTCTTTCTTGTTGAAGATGGATCGATGGATCACGATTTCACGATGGATCAACTTGATGTTTTGCACAGATATAGTTGGAGGGTTGGAGAGTGACGTAGGCTACTTTTCTGGTGTATTTCTGATTTGGAGAGATACTTTTGTCATCAGGTACAGGGAGCAAGTGAAGCAAAGACGCATCAAGATGGAGCGACTTATGGAGTGGCAGCACGATCTTGTCGACAAGCTGGGTGTCACTATCCAGGTTAGTAACAAGTATCAGGGTGGTGGGACGTCACTATGCATGTACATACCTACATACGCTCACGCCTATAATCCCTATCGGGGTAGGCAGAGCATCAGTGGTTTTAAAACTACTTGATGCCACGTTTGACATAAATTCCGAAGATAAAAAGATGAAATGTGATGTAAGTGGTGAGAGGTTTTCAGCCTTTCGCCCACAATACCTACAACAAAACCCTTGCATCCGACTTACCGACTTACAGTATGCCTGGGAACAGTAGGCAGCTGGTACTTTCTGTTTTTCTTTTACTCCCAATAAGTAATATGAATTGTCGTGGTAAGGTATTAGGTTTGTATTGGTAGGGCATTACTTCTTCTTCTTATCGTGTAGGTATAGTCAAGTGTGTGGCGAACTTGGCTATCCCTGGTGTCAGAGTTTTCAAACCGCACAATGGCCTCTGACTTGGTTTTAACGACTGTAGTCAATCGACAACAGCCGGGACCGACAGCTTTAACGTGCCCTCCGAAGCACTACTATACAGGTTGGCAACAAGTATCAGGGTGGTAGGGCGTTACTATACAGGTTAGTGACAAGTATCGAGGTGGTATATACTCGTCTTACATCATTGTCCAATTTCACAAATAATTTTTGTTGAAAGAAAAATATTCGGCGCGAATGGGACTTGAACCCACGACCCCAGGATCAGATCTCCTGGTGCTCTAACCAACTGAGCTATCGTGCCTTCAAGTCAAGCGGCGAAATTTCTCATTCCCTTACTAAGCACATACGTTGTGCTTATAGGTTAGCGCCATCTGTGTCTCGTACGGAGAACTACAGACTCATATTACTTGTTGCAAAGTAGATTATGACAAGGGCGAAACCTGTTAACGATTATATTTTTAATATTTTAAAACAATTTAAAATACCATGTATATGTATTTTGTCCAATTTTTTTGATAGGGTGTGGGGTCAATACACTTTAGTTGCCCCATAATCGTCATCGTACAAGAACCCTTAGTGGGTTTATTTACTAGATGTTTTCGACTTCAACAGTCTTTATATTAATAATCACGAAAATACTGCGACATTGGCAAAATCACGATTATAAACCCCATTTTTCCAAAAATTTAAAATTTTTGGTTATTTTTGATCTGACGACATCTGAGTTGGCCCGTACTTTGTTTATATGTTTCTTAGTTTCAGTTGCAGAATCTTTCATTAAAGCCAAAGCTTTTTTAAATGTAACGCCATCATTTTTTAAAACAATAACAACACGAAAAGCGAAAGTAGGTACTATGGTTAAAGGAGCATCAATTTTAAGGGCTGTATTACAGAACGCGACTCGAGACTGATCTATACTTGAGTAGCAGTCGTCTTCGTCATTTTGATAGTGAAAGAAAGAGACAATCAATGCTTAAGTATAGATCAACACTTGAGTCTCCTTCTGTATAACGGGCCTTAGAGGAGCATCAACTTGAAGTGTCAATTTCACTGATCGACTCGTTATATTCTAGGAGCACTTGAAGTGTCAATTTCACTGATTGACTCGTTATATTCTAGGAGCACTTGAAGTGTCAATTTCACTGATTGACTCGTTATATTCTAGGAGCACTTGAAGTGTCAATTTCACTGATTGACTCGTTATATTCTAGGAGCACTTGAAGTGTCAATTTCACTGATTGACTCGTTATATTCTAGGAGCACTTGAAGTGTCAATTTCACTGATTGACTCGTTATATTCTAGGAGCACTTGAAGTGTCAATTTCACTGATTGACTCGTTATATTCTAGGAGCTGAACGAAGTGCCTCTGCCTTCTGAAGAGGAGCTGGATAAGCTGAAGTCGCACCTGGATGTGCTGCAGCAGGAAAGAGACAAGAGAGCAGAGACATTCCTCAAGACGCAAGTTGAAATTAAAGACATTATGGGTAAGTGATGCCTAGCCTTAAATGCCCGGTTTGGTCGAGTTATAGTGGCGCTGCCTCTTGATCGACGGGTCCTGGGTTCGATTCCCAGTCGGGGCAAATATTTGTGTAAAAAGCAGATGTTTGTTCTCGGGTTATGGGTGTTTGTGTCCGCCTTTATGTACACACGGCAGCACATTAGGCAATACATGTTGATCTTGACGTGGCCCTTATCTCGCTCGCAATAGCGTCGACTTTTCTAGTGCAAATGGGTAACCTGATTTGCTGTTGTCTGTACGTTCCAAGGGACCCACGCCACAACAGAAAATTTTGGTGTTGAGTGCGTAGCATTCATTTTTTAGTTTTATTTTATTTAATGTTTCTTTAGGGGCCATCCATAAATTACGTCACACGTTAAGGGGAGGGGAGGGGGTCGACAAAGTGTGACATTGTGTAACAAGGGGGAGGGAGGGGGTCATAAGTTTCGTGACGTCACATTTCAAAATGTGTTATGAGTATCAAAACGCGTAAACTTTTAACGACAAACTTAACTTCCTCAGTACCAAGCACTCTTTTTTTTACGTTTTTGCTTTAGTTGAGACAATGAGTTTTGAGTTCACAAAAAAAAAACAACTCTATCAAGTACTGCTTTTATTAGAAAATTACAAAAAATGGAAAATATGCAAAATATGTGACCTCACGCTAGGGAGGGGGCAGTCTTACAAATGTGACCAGCTGTGACAAGGAGGGAGGAGGGGTCAAAAAATCATGAAATTCGTGTGACGTAATTTAAGGGTTTCTCAAACTTTTGGCTTCACGAACGCCTGTTAAAGTTTTCAGATGACAGCGAACCCCTTGAGTGAAGGGTTAGTCAAGCAATTAAATCCCCCTACCCCTATAGAAAATAACAGTTTATTGTTGAAGAAAACAAGGTTTTTATTTCAATAAAAGGTAACAAATACAGTGTTAAAAGAAATATCTTTTTAATATTAATGTGATGGGTAGGCCTTTCTTGTCGCAAATTGATTCAATTTTAGGAGTAACTAGCTGATGCCCGCAACTTCGTTTTCGTGTTAATTTTTTGTTTTGAACAGATTACACTTTATTGACGGTCCATTAATGGACCTTCATTTAGTTTAAGATTTAGATTTTTACATACAAAAGTTTTTTCCCGCTAACTCCCGTTCCCGTGGGAATTTTGCAATATCCTGTTCCAACTAAGCTTTAAGTTTACTAAGGTACCTGCATGCCAAATATCAAGCGTTTAACTTAAGCGGTTTAGATTTTTCATACAAAAGAATTTTCCCGCCAATTCCCGTTCCCGTGGGAATTTCGGGAATTCCTTTCTTAGTGCACCTCTACGGTACGTAAGCTACGTCCCTTCCAAACTTCAAGTGCCTACGTTTAGCCGTTTAGGCTGTGCGTTGATATGTCAGTCAGTCAGTTTATTTCTCCTTTTATATATTTAGATTTTGGCCCGCCAGTCACCAAGCCGCCATCTCGTAAATCTTGCCGCGAACCCCCTACCAATGAATGGCGAACCCCTAGAGAAACCCTGCTTTTTAAACCTTCGCGCGATTCATGCGCATGTGAGTCTTTGAGTCCCTCTTTCTCAAAGCTAATGTAAAATGTTTCACTTTAGATAAGCTCCAAATCAAGCCTGAAGACAAGTTCCAACAAATGGTGGTGTCGTCGATGTCGGTGGACTTCAAGTTCACAGACTTCAACATGGACCGCCTCGCCAAACTGCGACAGGAGCTGCAGGAGAAGTACGAACAAACTAACAACAGGGTATGTCCTTTAAGATCTTCGTCCTACTTTTTAACCGACTTCAAAAAAGGAGGTTTCTCAATTCGACCGTATATATATATTTTTTTATGTATGTCCGCGGATAACTTCGTCGTTTATGAACCGATTTTGATTATTCTTTTTTTGTTGGAAAGAGAGTATCCCAAGTGTGGTCCCATGGTAAGGAAACCAGGATCTGATGGTGGAATCCTGAAGAAATTGAGGGAAACTCTCGAAAAAATTGTCTTTTTGGGATTGAAGTCAGTGACTCTTACGTTTTTGACGTGGAAAATTATGGAAGTATCTATTTATTAGGGTTTTCACCCCTATCTTCGTACACCACTATCTCATCTATTTCTGAGGTTTTTATATAGCCATTGTAATCCGAGACTGCTGCTTTAGCATGTCCAATCACCATTGCGTCTACACTAATCTTGCGGGAGGTTTCGTACCCAAGGGGTAAAAACGGGACCCTATTACTAAGACTCCGCTGTCCGTCCGTCTGTCATCAGGGTGTATCTCATGAACCGTGATTGTAAGACAGTTGAAATTTTCACAGATGATGTATTTCTGTTTTTTAGTATGCCGATATACTAAAAAACATAATAAAATAAATATTTAAGGGGGCTGCCATACAACAAACGTGATTTTTTTTGCTCGTTTTTATAGATAATGGTACGGAACCCTCCGTGTGCGAGTTTGACTCGCATTTGGCTGTTTTTTTATACAGGTTGCCAAGGTACTAAGTATCTTAAGCGAGAAAAAAGTCAATCTATACCTAAACTAATATTAGAAAGACCAAAGATTTGTAATTTTGTATGTAACTAATAAACTTAAAAACTACTGGACCTATTTCAAAAATTCTTTCACCATTAGGATGCTTCATTATCCCCGAGTAACATAGGCTACATAATTTTCCCGAGCGGAGTGCTAGTAACTAGATATTCCTAAAGATAGTACAAAGGCTGAGCTTGTGAGCTTGCTGCATCCCCGGCCACATATTCGCCCCTGAGCTAGATTGTGGTCAAAAGCGAACCCATTCGTTATATAGGGTGAAGGGACAGCTTAGCAAATACTTAAATGGTGGTACCTACCCATAACTATAAATAATAAATAAATAATAAAAAGCATTTATTTATAAACCACGTGTACAATTAGAGTGTGAAGTAATTTCAAAGTTTGTTTAATTTTCATTTTGTAGTTTAGATCCCATCCGGGTGAATGCCTCCTCCATCTCCTTCCAATTTTCTCTAATTTTTGCCTTTTGAGGCCAGTCTTTTCCTGCCACTAACTCAATTTCGTCCTTCCATCTCTTTCTTGGTATGCCTATTTTTCTCAAGAAAGAGACCCATAAATATAAATAATCAACTTTAATGATTTTTCCCCGGAAAAAAGTTACTCAGGTATAATGTAGCATTCTAATGGTGAAAAAATTTTTGAAATCAGTCCAGTAGTTTTTAAGTTTATTCGTTACATACAAAACTTTCCTTTTTATAATATTAGTGTAGATTTCGTGCCAGGATCGCTTTTCCTCCTTATGGTGTAGGTATAGTCAGGTCTGTGGCGAATTTGGCTAACCCTGGTGTCAGTTTTCAAACCTCCGAAGCACGGAAACGCTCGTGATGAATTGCCACTTTGTTTACCCGTCAGGTTTCCTGTCTATGTACGTTGCTTAATCTTACTGATCGCAAATTTTTCCCTTACCTCATAGGTATTAGAACTCCGTGAGCGCCTAGCCAAGCTATGGGAGTGTCTGGAAGAAGACCTGGTGTACCGAGAGAACTTCCTACACGCACATCCAGGTTGCCACCCGCAGAGCGAGGCCGCCATACGCGACGAAATCAAACGATGCGACAACATCAAAAGGCAGAAGATACAGGTTAGTTCTCTGAGGAAGACTGCATCTTTGCGAATAGGCGTAGAGTCAGTAGGGTCAAAAGAACGAATGCGTATGTATGTATTTCAATCGTTTAATGTATGTATGTATTTCATTGTAATCTTGACTTTTTTTAAGTGGCATCGTGAATGTCCTATAAAATAAACATTTTTTATATTCTATTCTAGTTGAATAATTCCTGAGGAATCTTTTAGGTCAGGCATGGCGGACCTTTATGGATTGATGTGCAATTTCAAGAACCTTTATGAAGAAATGTTGAATGAGACCAAAGACGAGTCATCAAATAATGTTGACTTATTGAGAAAGTATTAAAATTTAACTTAAGCGTAGAAAAAAACGCAAGATACTCAAAGGCCCACACTAAGGTTTTCCCTTGTGTCGTGGGTCCCTCGGAACATACATAAGACAGACACGAATGCCCCATGACCCGAGAGCAAACCTGCCTTTCACACAAATCATAGCATCAGAAATGTTTTGTTTTATTAGAAAATCTTACACACAAAATTCCGTTTAGGCGCTGATCGCAGAAAGTCAAAAGCGCAAAATGTAAAATTTCCGTTTATGCGGAAAACCTAAGAATGATATCCAGACATGCAGCATGAATGAGATTTTTGTCATTTTGCTCTCTTGACGCATTTTGTGCATATTACAGAACGCGAGTCAGACTCTGATCGATACTTAAGTAGCACAGTCGTTTTTGTCATTTCGATAGTGAGAGGAAAAGACAATCAATACTTAAGTATAGATCAAGACTTGAGTCTCCTTCTGTAATA
Source organism: Aproaerema taeniolella (assembly GCA_949987775.1). Taxonomy (NCBI): domain Eukaryota; kingdom Metazoa; phylum Arthropoda; class Insecta; order Lepidoptera; family Gelechiidae; genus Aproaerema; species Aproaerema taeniolella. Next base: position 1,485,093 of record OX465259.1, on the reverse strand, counting down.
CGGGCCACAAAGTAATGTTTGATTGTCACTTTTAGTTTTGCTCCTCAGCTCGAATAAACGTGATTCAGTATTAGGTGGTTTTCTTCAAATATCTAGACTCAGTAGTGCCTTTGGTTTCAGGTATTCATAGCAAACGTCCGCACTAAGATCAAGCTGATGTGGGACAAGCTGATGTTCTCGCAGAAGGAACGTGAAGAGTTTGTGCACTACTTCCAAGATGTCTTCACCGAAGACACCCTCACCTTGCATGAACTGTATCTAGACAAGCTAACCAGGCAGTACGAGGAAAATAAGTAAGTCGGACTACGATACTAGTTAATAAACTCTCATTTCCGCGTTTAGGCTCTACTATGGCCCATTATGCGTGTGGGTCGGTGGCTATTCTATCCACAGCTCCAACCAGAAACTCAGAATCCTCCTGGTGAATTCACAGGCTTCACGAAGCGACCTAATTCCTGGTAGGATTTTTGGCCGTTGGTCCGCCACTCCTACACATTCCAGGATTACGTGGGCGACTGTTTGCTAATATTACGTATTTTATAGATAAAATTATAGTTATATGTACTTACTCATTTATTAACTTCTAGAACACCCAAGGTCACTATTTGTTTCTTAATCAGTGTCTGAATTGTATTTTTTGTTGTTTAACAAAGGATCTACAGGGTGTAAAGGACAGCAAATACTTAAATGGTGGAATCTACCCATAACTATCATCAGCTATAAGTAATTATTTTTTCCCGGAAACGTCATGTTAAGAAGTTTTCATTATTTGCCTACTTTGGTGTTACGCAACGTATCGTGAAACCGCGCCGCGATCCCCCCGCGCTACTATCGGAGTGCGACGTACATTGCTGGTTTTCGTGTTTTACGTTATGATTGTTTTTTATCGCAAAATGGAGTGTATTCGGTTAAATAATACAAAATTTAAGCAGAAAATATTTAAAAACATCCACTGGAAAATCATTCAGAACGATTGTCTGAGTCCAGGGTTTTAGTTTTTGCTAAGCTGTCCTTTACACCCTGTATATACATACATACATAAATAAAAGAAACAAATACATAACTCTGTACTGAAACCGTAAACAAAGTACTTTGATAATAGATTAGGTGCGTGCGTGCGTGCGTGGTTTTTTATTTTTTTATTATAAGATGGATTAACTCTTGACCTCAATCTTGACCAAGGTCATAGATGAGGTCGACGATGGAGCGAGTTAACCCAGAAAACGCCTATAAGGCACCGGTATTCCCACGCACCGACGGAACACAGAAAGCTGTTTGGCGTCAGACTTCGGTAGGAGGGTGGTCGCGAACCAGACGGCCCTTTACAGAGCCTACCACACCGTATGAGACCATAGGACGACACCTCAGATTCATAAAAAAATGAGGTGTTGTTGCCTGAGATGGATTAATAGGAGGCAGGTCTCATTTGTGTTTCCTAAGTCGCCTCTTACGACACCCACGGAAAGAAATGGGGTGGTGTTATTCTAAGCCGATCACCACACGGCACAATGGTTGCTAGACCTGACTGATCGATTGACTTGTGAGCGTCACTATGCTGCGAGCGCTTCAATAAAAGGCCCATTGCTGTTGTCACTCAGAGGCTATTAACGCGATTGCTCCTCCTTAGAGCCATCCTGGAGCTGGTGCTGACGCGGCAGCAGCTGTGGCTGAAGATGTGCGAGCTGGAGCAGCGCGCCTCCGCCCCCAACCGGTTCCACAACCGCGGGGGGGAGCTGCTGCGGGAGGAGAAGGAGCGCCGCACCATCGGGGTCAAGGTAAGCATAGTTAAACAAAAACTTTGTTATTAAACTTTGTTCCCGTGGGAATTCGGGAAAATTATAGAATAGAATAGAAAAAATCTTTACTTTATATGACATTCAGGATGCCACTTAAAACAAGTCAAGATTACATGAAATACATACAAACATACATCAAAGGATTTGAATACATACATACGCATTCGTTCTATTGACCCTACTGACTCTACGTTCTATTGACCCTACTGACTCTAAAATCTTTCTTTAAACAGTATAGATTCCTCTTTATAAATAGTATAGAAAATCTTTGTAACAAGGGCTATTATAGAATTTCTGACTATCTATTAGGCGAGCAACCATGGGAATAAATTGCTCAGCTCCATATTTATATCGTATTTTCTCTCCAATATTTCAATCGTGCTTTCTCTAATATTTCGAATTATTATTCAGCTACCGAAAATCGAGGAGAAGATTCGAGGATTGGTGTTGGAGTATGAGGAGAAGAAACAATGCACCTTCACTGTGGACGGGAAGCCCCTGCTGCAGACCATGGCTGACGACTGGGAGGCACGCAAAGCGGTAAGATGTATTACAATACAATACTATTTATTGCACACAAAAAACATAACAATAAAATAAACAAAATGTACCCAAACAAACATAAAATAAAAAAAATTTTTTTAAAAAAATATATAAAAATATAAATGAATATATAAAATGTACCCAATAAACAAATGTAATGTATTACCTCGTCAAATTTAAAAATCCTTGCATTCTTTCTAAAGGAATTTTCTAAAATTAGATGCAGTGAAACTTCTCAAAAAAGGTTAGGTTTATTTTCAAAAAAAAAAAAATTTTACATAAATACTTTTGTCACTAATCCAATTGCATCATTTTGACAAAATAGCGTAAAAAAATAAGCAAATACAAAACAAGAGTATGAATAATATTTTTAATGGTTTCTTTGTAATGAGACAGTTTTGAACCTTTGTTGGTTTTATAAACCGAAACGCATTAATGCGGTTTCAGGTTGCCTGATTGTAGGAATGGATCTCATCCGTCTGTCTCCTTATCTTGTGTCATCCCTGTTTTTGCTTTCCTAAATCACTTTTAATAACACCTAATCTTCTAGTTTTCCGCCGTAAACCCTTCAAAGGACTCATCATAAGTATAGGTAGGGACAGACTTCAGAATCGACACATGAAAAAATTGGATGCGCCTTTGACTTTGAAGAATAGGCAAGAAACTCCGAGGGTCGCTCTTTTTAAGTCAATCGTGTAAATGTTCTTCCTTCTAATTTTAATTGACTTACTGCCGTACTCAGAGACGTCAATTAATGTTAAGCACTGTTAAACTCTGATGTTGTCCCTTACTTTAAGAGCAATCCTAATACGTTGTATGGGCGTTTAACAATGATTCATAACAGTAAACTTCTTTATTTATTAATAGTTACTTGCATTTCTTTTAAAAGGAATTTCCTAAAATTAGGTGCAGTGAAACTTCTCAAAACAGGTTAGGCTTTTTTTTTTAATTTTTTTTTTGCTCATACTTATGTCACTAATCCAAATTCATCATTTTGACAAAATAGCGTAAAAAATAAATAAATAAGCAAATACCGAAACTAGAGTATGATTTTTTTTGTTGGTTTTTTGTAATGAGACAGTTTTGAACCTTTGTTGGTTTTATAAACTGAAACGCATTAATGCGGTTTCAGGTTGCCTGATTGTAGGAATGGATCTCATCCGTCTGTCTCCTTATCTTGTGATCCCTGTTTTTGCTTTCCTAAATTACTTTAATGAGACCTAATCTTCTAGTTTTCCGCCGTAAACCCTTCAAAGGACTCATCATAAGTATAGGTAGTAGGTACAGACTTCAGAATCGACACATGAAAAAATTGGATGCTATGAGAGCAGAAAAAAATTTTAATTTTAAAAATGTTTGGACAGGTCTTTTTAGCAAAATTGTATAAACAAATGCCAAATCGAATACCAAAAAAAAGCAAAGTATTACACTTAGATCCAATTTTATCATACACATACTGTCTCAGTGTTTTTTCCCCATACAAACGGCGTCAATGGATTCCATCCCCTAAACTTCAACGGATCCCTGTGACATTTTGGTATAATGTCAGGAACACCAAAAACTAGGTCCGTACGTTTTGATTTTTTTGATATTTTTAGTAGACAAAAAGATATTTGAGACTAAAATTCAGCATTTTTCGCCAAAAAAATTATCAACATTTAAGAGGTGACTGTTGAAAAACTAAGAACAGTTTTGGAAAAAACAAAACGTACAAACCTCTTTCATACGCTTACAAATACAAACGTACGATTTTATTCAGTTTTTAGGGTAGGAATCCATTGACGCCTAAACTCATAATTTTGGAAATAAAACTCGGCATTTCGCCGGAAAACTGCAATTGTCCCTTTCGCACAAGTCTGAAGTGGGTGGTCGACATCGAGAGAGCATGAAAAACAACTGAGACGCTAGTCCAAACTGAGACGCTCCTCTTAATCCACGATTAAGAAGATAATAAAACGAATCGTTAAAAATGTATGGAAATGACATTGTCAAATCTTGGATTAGCTGCTAATCGTCTGTTTAATAACTAACAGAGTATAGTGAAATTGGGTCCTAACCTTTTCACCGCCAAAGTCTGATATATCAGACGTTTAAGTTTCGTGCCCTCGCCGCCAAAGTCTGATATATCAGACAAATAAAATTACCAATTTAACTGTAGTTTTTCTAATTAATAATGACGTGGCGTGTGGTGAACGTTTTTGAAGAAAACTCTTGGCGCTAAAAAGGTTAAGATTGTTTTGGAAATGAATTCTCAGAGCGTATGTTACTTCTACAGGAGCGTCAGAACAAGCTATCAGCCCGCAAGCAAGCGTTAACCCCCACCACCCCCGGCCTGCGCTCGCCGCTCGGCAAGCGGGACCGCACCGCCGCCGGCCTGCCGCATTTAGATAACAACAAGTATGTATAGTATACCATTATACAAGTATGTATACTATACCACTATAATAGTATGTATATGTATAATACCACTATACAAGTATTTATATGTATACCTCTCTTATCAGCCCTTAAACGTCCCCACCGAGGGGCACGGGTATATATATATATATACCACTTTATTTATTTAGTTTAGGATCTCCAACAGTGGAGTCATTTTACAACATAAAAGAACTTACACAGACAAATTGGTAAATGCTCCAATAATTATAGTTGACCACAGCATTCTCAAAATATGACGCTTAAATACAGTTATGTATATGTATACCACTTTACACCGGGCTGCTTACCTCGACCCCTATATGTCCCTATATGTTGACCTCGACATGGTGATCTTGTTATGCGTACTCTTGTTGTGTATGCGTACCTCGATCCCGATGGTCCTGCATAGCAAGGTCTGTCCCTCTTGCACCGCCGCCAGACTGCCGCAACTAGATAACAACAAGTATGTGTAGTATACCACTAAACAAGTATGTAGGTATATGTATACCACTATACAAGTATGTAGGTATATGTATACCACTATACAAGTATGTATATGTATACCACTGCTGAGCAGGGCTCGGGGCAGCACCAACAGCATTCTAGAAGTACTCGCTAGTAGGTATCGATCACCTGGCATCTTGTACGGCGGGTGATTGGAGTCACTACCTAAGCTAAGTGTTTGAAAAGGTGTTTGTTATTTTTTAAGAAATACAAGTTATAGAGTTGTAAGACAAACATTATTACTAATATTATATTAATATTTCCTATGGATCCCTGTAAATTCGAAATAAACGTTTTCATTCATTCATTCATGTACAAGTATGTATACTTATGTATATCACTGTACCCGGCCTGCAATCGCTTACTATTCTCTAGGCTCGGATTAGCCTCTGTACAGTCTAACAAAGAATCCAGTTATCATGCCACCATGCTCTTAATATACGTGCGCCTGCAAACCGCATTCTTTGTCAGACTGCAAAGCGTAATGGAAATAGTAGATTGTTAACCAAGGGCTGTATGACATCAATTGCATACGAGGTTTTTGGCGCCCGAGCGCAGCGAGGGCGCTAATTAGCCCGAGTATGCAATTGATGCTTACACCCGAGACAAACACTCTGCTTTACATATCGATTGTGAGGTAAGTAAAAAAATGAGAAAGCAGGTTTCTATGAACATTTATTAAAGAGAAACATATGTGTATTTAATTAAAATTTCGCGCCTAGCTAGTCGACTGCCTTTTTTACTCTTTACGATTTTATGGCACGCAAGCGCGTCAAATCGTACTGGCCAGTTTGATTTGTAAATCGATTTCAACTAACATACGATGTGACTGCGAAACAAATAGTTCGATATTAAAAATAAAATCTTCATAAATTCTTATATAAATTGTCTTGATTCCGATTCGAGTAAATAATCGATACCGAGAAAAAAAAAGTAACTTTTTAAAAATATTCTTCTTGCAGTATTGAGTATGACAGTTCTTTTTTCAAATTCCAAAACCTATGCCGTAATGTTATTACATGGTAGGTTTTGAAACCTATGCTGTAATGATATCCATACACCCCGGCATTCAGGGAAGTAAGTGACTACTTACAGAGCAAGAGATATGTAAATATACTTGAAAGTCTTACAGATACAGTTAATATTCCTAAATCCAGTTTTTTATAGTTATAGGTTCTTGTTCACTATACCAGATCCATGTTTAAATGTTATACTGATATATTAACCGTTACTTTGCCAGGCCGCCGTCGAAGCGCCAATTGATCACCGGCAGCGCGACAAGGGCTATGAGCGCCGTTTCTCAAAACTTGTCTACTTTCAAGCGATCCGCCATGACTTCTCTTAAAAGGTAATTTTTGAATCATTTTTGTACAGAGAGCTGCATATCAGGGCCCCGATTCTGTATAAGTTCTGTGTCGATAGAATGGTCGCTATTTTATCCGTTCAGGTGGCGAAATTTCTACATCTTTTCTAATCTTTGCCCTAAGCTAGATTGTGGTCAAGAGCGAACCCATTTTTAATGTAAAAAAAATAATAATTGAGAACTATCCAAATTTTATACATCTAATGACGGCTGCTTTGACTGGTGGTGCCACCGACAACTGAATTTCCAGTTGCAGCGCCAACCGAATGTAAAGTTGTAAACTACAACTTTACATTCGGTTAGCGCTGCTGGTCGGGGTGGCTGTCATTAAGTATAATAAAACATTTCGAATATTGATCCCTTTTCTAACTCAAAGCATTCTTTCATTCGGCATATAGTGGCGAGTCTCAACAATAATAATTAATATAAAGTTTATGGTATTTCTGTGGCTGTGCAAGGTATAATGTATAATTGTTTATTTATAGACTAGTATAACAGTCACAACACGTATATTGTAGAAAGAACTGTTTACATGACACGCAATCACATACTGTACAATCGAATTACACAATGTTAGTGGAGGCTGACATATCAACATGTGGCAGCTTCCGATCCCAAGATTAGATCGTAGGGCTAGCAGCAACAACAACACACACACACACACACGAATACACACACACACACACACACACACACGCACACGTACATATTCACATAAGAGGGTTCATATGGTCATTTTCGCTTAATTTTTCCTTTGTTTTGTTTCTTTAACTCGTTATATTGGGTCTCGAGCGGTTACATTGGGTGATCCTTCTTTTTTATGTAGGTCAGGACAGCTGAGACATGTCGCCCGGAGAGATCTCGCATATTCAGGTCGATAGCAAATCGTTTGTGACGACAAACAAGCAAACTTTCATCGTTTGTGACGGTATACTTTCGCCAAAAAATCAAAAAAACATGGTTCAGCCAGCCGGATTTTGCACTTTTCGGAGCACATCAGATCTCAGCTCCTGAAGGGTTTTTGGGATTCGTTCCTAATCAAAAGTAATGTGACGCCTATGTGACAGAAATCCGAACTAATTTTAACTATCGTGATGCAATACTTTTGGAGAAATCTTGAAAAACAAGTGTCCAGCCAGCCTGATATCCGGCTGGCTGAACCACTTGTTTTTCGTCGATTTCTCGCTAATTAACGCGTTTCACTCTGAACTTTTTTGATCAAAGGTTTGTGATGGCAATGTGACAGGGTACCAAGCAGGTTTGAACGCCCGTAACGCATGCATTTTTGAGATATTCCAGAAAACTAAATGGTTCAGCTGGAAAAAGTCAGGCCAGCTGAACCACCTGTTTCTACCACTTCCAGGTGCGCTACACTCGAGGAATCTAGACCAAAGGTTTGTGACAGAGATGATAAATACGATGGTTCGTTTGTGATGGCTCAAAATGCAGCCCAAAAAAAGTTATAAGCGATTCTTTTTTTTCCATGCATTGATTAAACTAGGTGACCGTGCTTTCAGTATTGCAAGGACAGTCCCTAATTGAATTAAATATTGAAGCATTAATAGAATGAGCAAGGCGTCGTGTAGATGACTAAAATTATATTAACAATTAAATTAAACAATACTATATAAGTCATCTTTCAATATCACCTAATAAGGTAGGTACACTTAGACGATAAATTATATTGCGCAATGAGAACAAATTAGTAGTTACAGAGCGCCGCTATGCAAACGAGGGCTTTTTTGGCACTAACTTTTTAAATATAATCAATCTCCAAATAATTTAGTCAGTCACGCTTATGGACAATATTTATGGAGTACTTTATGTAATACCGTCCTAACCTAGTGTATTTTTTGTAATAAAAGGAACTACTTTGTTCGTGGTCGAACATTTTTGAGGAGTGACGACCAATCAGGTTATTGTAAATAACACAGCCAATAATATTTTATTTAATCCAAATTTGACTTACATGTGTGCTCGTTACTCGTTTCAGAATGTATATGTGGCCGCCCTTAGTAAGTAATAGTTAATATTTTCTCAATCTGTGATTACAAGGTAATTAAGACTTAAATTGTTATGCATAATTAGTGAATATTGAGTAATATTTTATACACTGTTAATTAAAATGTGATTTAAAAAAAATTATGTTATTTTATTTTATATGTATTTTCATAACATAACCTTTTCTGATTATAAGGCCAGGCCACAGCAACTACCAACACTGAACGCCCCACGCTAAAAATACTAAAGGTAAGTAGGTGTATGTAAGTAACAAAATTAAGAGAATAAATACTATTATTCTTTTGATCTAAAAATAATATGTCTAGAAGTTAAATGAACAACAAATTTGGTCCCACATTTAAATATAATAAATATGTACAAATTAGCCAATCAGTTTGTTTTAGGCATGACAACTGCGATTAAGTCATTGACAAACTGTTGGAAAAATCAACCGCGATGGAAACCCTTCGTACGTAGCATTTTTTAGCTTGATTCACAAGTGACTTGTTTTTATTCGTAGCTTTTGGCTTATCATTCTTGGATATTATCCTCTTGTGTGCGGTGCGTAACCAGTACCGCCGCATTAAGAAGTCATAATAATATTGCACGCAGTCATTCGTTCTCATTGCGCAATATAATTTATCGTCTAAGTGTACCTACCTTATTAGGTGATACTGAAGGATGACTTATATAGTATTGTTTAATTTAATTGTTAATATAATTTTAGTCATCTACACGGCGCCTTGTTCATTCTATTAATGCTTCAATATTTAATTCAATTAGGGACTGTCCTTGCAATACTGAAAGCACGGTCACCTAGTTTAATCAATGTATGGAAAAAAAAGAATCGCTTATAACTTTTTTTGGGCTGCATTTTGAGCCATCACAAACGAACCATCGTATTTATCATCTCTGTCTTTGGTCTAGATTCCTCGAGTGTAGCGCACCTGGAAGTGGTAGAAACAGGTGGTTCAGCTGGCCTGACCTTTCCAGCTGAACCATTTAGTTTTCTGGAATATCTCAAAAATGCATGCGTTACGGGCGTTCAAACCTGCTTGGTACCCTGTCACATTGCCATCACAAACCTTTGATCAAAAAAGTTCAGAGTGAAACGCGTTAGTTAGCGAGAAATCGACGAAAAACAAGTGGTTCAGACACTTGTTTTTCAAGATTTCTCCAAAAGTATTGCATCACGATAGTTGAAATTAGTTCGGATTTCTGTCACATAGGCGTCACATTACTTTTGATTAGGAACGAATCCCGAAAACCCTTCAGGAGCTGAGATCTGATGTGCTCCGAAAAGTGCAAAATCCGGCTGGCTGAACCATGTTTTTTTGATTTTTCGGCGAAAGTATACCGTCACAAACGATGAAAGTTTGCTTGTTTGTCGTCACAAACGATTTGCTATCGACCTGAATATGCGAGATCTCTCCGGGCGACATGTCTCAGCTGTCCTGACCTACATTCTTTTTTCCTCTTTCAATCCATTACTATATAAAATCTAAATACCGATAGGAAACTCACTCCAGTGACATTGCTCGTACTTTATACAGTAATAATTTATACGGTAATTTAATTTTGCTAGTATTTATACACATTGGTAACTGTACTAGGTTTGCAAATGTTTTCCACCTCCTGTTTAAACTAGAAAACCTGTAATTGGCTTTACAATTAGACCTAAGCTAGCTACTAATTTTACATGTCTTGTAATTAAGCTGTTGGTTTTGTACAATAAATAAATAAATATGAAAATTAAATAGTTCTTAATTTTGCGTAGTTTTATTGATTTTCTATTCATTACGTAAATAAATATTTTAAAGTTTCATTTAAGTTTGCTCTTTCAGCGCTTGGTTGTGAAAACAAGTATCGACTGCATGCTAAGGCAAGTTTTGCTTTATATGAGTTAAATTCAAAAGTAGTATTTATTAAAATTAGTAAAAAGTTGTATTATCTAAAATAAAAATATCCCAGATAAATTGATAAAGGAGTAATGTGCATAAATAAGGTAAAAAAATACTGTTTTTCCACCATTAGAATACCTACGCTCTAGTTCTTCTTCCTAGCATTTAGGTAAAGTCAAGTGTGTAGCGAACATGACTAACCCTGGTGTCAGAATTTTCAAACCGTCAAATGCCTTTGACTCGGTTTAGCCTTTCCTTCCTACTAATGTTATGAATGCGAAAGTTTGTAAGGATGTTACTCTTTCACGCTCAAACGACTCGACCAATTTAAACCGTGTGGTGATTGGTTGAGAATAACACCACCCCATCTCTTTCCGTGGGTGTCGTAAGAGGCGACTAAGGAAACACAAATGAGACCTGCCTCCTAGTAATCCATCCCAGGCAACGACACTTCATTTTTTTCTGAATCTGAGGTGTCGTCCTATAGTCTCATGCGGTGTGGTAGGCTCTGTAAAGGGCCGTCTGGTTCGCGACCACCCTCCTACCGAAGTCCGACGCCAAACAGCTTGCTGTGTTCCGTCGGCGCGTGGGAGTACCAGTGCCTTTATATAAGTAGGTATTTTCTGGGTTGACTCGCTCCATCGTCGACTTCGCTCCATCGCGGGTGGACCTTATGGTCAAGATTGAGGTCAAGAGTTAACCCATCTTATAATTAAATAAATTAAAATTAATAAAATTCGGTATGGAGGTAGCTGACACACTGGGTTAACACATAGGCTACATAATTTTCCCAAATTCCCGTTCGGCGGGAAGCTAGTACGTATAATATGCGTACGTGTTGTTGCAGGCGTGTAAGCGGGCGGCTGGCGGCGCGTGCGCTCGGCGACACCAAGGTCGACGCGGCGCGGAAGAAGTTGGACTACGGCGGGGACAGCAGGAGGACACCCAAGGTCAACGGCAGCATACTCAAACACAAGCGCAGAGTGAGTATGCATGCTTCTTTTAGTGCTGATGATATTAAAAGTAAAATTGCTTTGAAAAATAAACGAATTACTGTTTGAAGTTTAAAACTGACACTTGTATATCGGTTGTGGTTTTTCCTAGCAACGACCGACTCGAGGGTGATAGTACATGAAAGGTGTTCTGAGATCTGTATTACAGAAGGAGACTCAAGTCTTGATCTATACTTAAGTATTGATTGTCTCGTACTCTCATTATCGAAATGACAATTGGGCCTTTTTATACTTCGAACGGCACGGCACGATATGACAAAATTTGTATTACCACTGCCTACTGTGTTCCCAGCTTCTAGTATCACTAGTGCATAGGTAATACAATTTTGCCGTGCCGTTTTCTATACTAATATTATAAAGAGGAAAGATTTGATTGTTTTTTTGTTTGTTTGCATTGAAAAGACTGCGAAAGTACTGGACCGATTTGAAAAAATTTTTCACCATTACAATCCTACATTATCTGTGATGGACATAGGGTTCACGATTTTCCCGAATTCCCACGGGAACGACGTCCAAAAAGGCCCAGACGACTGCTACTTAAGTATAGGAAGATCAGTCTTAAGTCCGTATTACGCAGTCGTCTTTGTCATTTTGATAGTGAGAGAAAGCGAAAATCAATACTTAAGTATAGATCAAGACTTGAGTTTCCTGTAATACGAATCCAAGTCACCCCATATTCATGCCCAGTTGCAAAAACGTCCACTACTGTTAATATCCTACTGTCACTTTTCGTCTTGTTGACGTAAACAAGGATGGCATTACATTTAAGGAAGCTTTAACTTTAATGAGCGTTTCTGCAACTGACTGACTGTGTAGCAGTTTTTAAAATACGTTTTAATAAATTATTAATAGGTCTTATAAATTTGTATTTTTTTTGCTGTCGATGTGATTACTATTTTAATGCTATGTAAACATTCTGTAAGAAATGTGTTGAGAGTAGGATCAGTTATAATGAGTGACATGTAAAATTTGATAAAATTTGATTAATAAAGAGCTATGAATATTTGAGACATACTATTTGTTTATATTTGTTAATAAAGAACCTTGGTTATATTGCATTGTGAGTTTAGATAGATAAACATAGTTAAAAATGGAATATTTAGTTTAAGTTTTAACTAGTCAACATTATCTCTTAAATAAACAATAAATAGTTTAAATTCTATATATGACATAAAAACTTGTGTAATTATTAACGACTAGCATTCCGCCCGGGACTTCGGGAAAATTATGTAGCCTATGTCCAATGTCCATCGGGGATAATGTAGATTTCTAATAGTGAAAAAATTTTTCAAATCGGTCCAGTAGTTTCGGAGCCTATTCAATGCAAACAAACAAACAATCAAATCTTTCCTCTTTATAATATTAGTACAGTCTATACTAAAATATAAGTACAGTCACGGAATGAAAACCTTCGTCAGTTTTCAAATTGATTCCTTTATCGTGCCCCGAGCACTTATTACCTTGTGAAAGTTTGACACAGAATTGACTGTTTCCTAGAAAATTATGCTTTATTATTTCTAAAACAAAGCTCAAATCGATTTAGCTCAAGATTTGTGTTGAGTAAGAAGATTATTATCATAGAAAAGTTAAAACTTCACTAAACACATGTTAAAAACTTCATTTGGTTAGATTTATAAACAAAACAAGGTGTTGTTATTTCTAATGTCTGTCAAAGACGTCAGAGTGCAAAAGAAAACTGACATTAGATGATGAACTTTGTCATTTATAGCAAACGTCACTTTTATGTTTTTTTTCTGGAATGTTGGCGTAATTGATTCCTGCATTAGTGCGAGCAAAAATTGACCTTAAGGTGACGAACCTTTTTATTCCTCGACTGTACATATGTTGTATCTTGTAGGGGCCAATCTGTGTCTGATCCTTACATTGTCCCTAGTGACACGGACACGGGCTGTATTTTTTTAAACTAGTCATTAAATAAATTATTAAAATTAAATCACGACTGCTTTGCCAAAAACGAAACAAAAACGAATTTTATGGGAACACACAACAGGTTATAACAAATAGGTGTTGTTACAATATATCTATTATAAAATCATCTGAATTAGGCTGTAATCCTAAGAATACACACAGAATGACTAATACTCGTAGGTAATGCCCTAAGATAAAAGGCCAAGTTCATTCTAACATGTTTGTTCTCGGGTTATGGGTATTCGTGTCTGTCTTTGTGTCTTGGGACCCGTGACACAATAAACCTTAGTGTGAGCCTTTGAGTGTGTAACGTATTAATTTTATTATTATTAATTTTATTAATTTGAATCAATTTACAAGAAGACAAGAAACTAGGGTGAATAAATAATTGAGGAAACAGACTGTAAAGAAATACGCAGTTCCCAAAACGAAAAGGAAAAGCTATTATAAAAAGAAAGATAAGTAATAAAGACTACACGTTAGATTGAATTTTATAAAGTCAGGGGCAAGGTTAATCCTTTTTCGAAAATAGTATATGATCAAAGATTTTTTTATTTATTTATTATTATAAGATGGGTTAACTCTTAACCTCAATCTTGACCATAAAGATCAAAGATGAGGTCGACGATGGAGCGAGTTAACCCAGAAAATGCCTATAAAGGCACTGGTACTCCCACACACCGACAGAACACAGCAGACTGTTTGGCGTCGGACTTCGGTAGGAGGGTGGTCGCGAACCAGACGGCCCTTTACAGAGCCTACCACACCGCATGAGACCATAGGACGACACCTCAGATTCAGAAAAAAAAATGAAGTGTCGTTGCCTGGGATGGATTACTAGGAGGCAGGTCTCATTTGTGTTTCCTTAGTCGCCTCTTACGACACCCACGGAAAGAGATGGGGTGGTGTTGTTCTCAACCGAACACCACACGACATAAATGTTAATAAGATGTTACAAAACAGTTTCAACTATAATCCGAACCAGAGGGAAGGCGGACTGTGGCTATTATGCTTTGAAATAAGTTCACTTGATTTGACAGGGTTAAAATATGAACAGTATCCTACCAAATTCGATGAGCATTGTTTTAAATTCAAATATCTATTAAACAAGCGTCGTTAGTCTTTAACCCACTATTTTGTAGCGTTACAGTCCGCCTCCTTATCTGGATAAGAATATTATACAAATTTTTAAAATTTTTGTTCGTTTTCGGCACGGCAGTCGTGGTATTGATTTTTGAACTGTTTGTTTTTGATGAAATAGTCTGGTGGTAAGCGCCGAAGCAGCAGCAGATTATCTTCGAGCACTGCCCCCTCCCTGCCATCTCAGGATACGGCACCTGCCGACCCTCTTATGGAGACCACCCTCTTAACCAACTACAATGAATTCAAGGTATGTGTGGCCACTTAGAAGGAAAATTCTTGTTTTATTAATTTTATTTTTGTTTAACAAATTGGGAAACATACAGCATTAAATAGATTTACTGGACAATAGCTTAGTTATCACAGAAACCAACGAAAGTAACCCGCGAAATCACACAAACTTCAACTGATTCTAAGTAAATCCGGCTCGAAGGACCGTGGATTGCCATGGATTTGACGGCCGGTTTGGTCGAGTGGTAGTGGCGCTGCCTCTTGCTGCCTCGCCGCTCAGGCGGGTCCTGGGTTCGATTCCCGGTCTGGCCAAATATTTGTGTAAAAAGCAGATGTTTGTTCTCGGGTCATGGGTGTTCGTGTCAGTCTTTATCTGTATTCGAAGGGACACACGACACAAGGGAAAACCTTAGTGTGGGCCTTTGAGTGTGTAGTGTTTATTTTTTTTATTATTGTTGCAAAAGTAATTCGAAATAAATCCGGCTCGAAGGACCATGGAATGGATTCCTCGGATTAAAAACGTTTTAATTAATTAAATTTTATTTCGTCTGAAGTTGAGAGCACTAAATGGTGACAGACAAAGAGAAATGTCAAGTTTATTCGGTTTAACAAATCGGGAAACATACGACGGCTGGTTTGGTCGAGTGGTAGTGATGCTGCCTCTTGATCAACGGGTCCTGGGTTGAATTCCCAGTCGGGGCAAATATTTACGATTTGGTCCCACAGGATAAGGTGGCTACAATCAATATTTTTAAGTTCACTGCATCTTGTTACATGCTAGTAATTTAAATAATTCTTACTTATGATTATTACAAAGAATGTCAGTTAACCTATTTGATATATTCGTCAAAGGTATTAAAAAGCTTAATTGTCGAATATATACCAAAAATATATTGTTACGGAAGACCGTAATGTAAAATAATTTACCCTGAATACATTCAACACCCCATTCCCGCAGAATCGTATCCACGAGGAACAAATCAGCCGCAGCTCGATGGTCAACAATGTTGTGGTGAAAATTCACCAACCAGCCGAGACACCAAAAAAAAAACTTCCAGGACAGGACACGCTAACACCGAAGAAAGGGAAGGAGAACATGCTTCATGTCCCTCTGGCTTCTAAAGGGAATCTTATGTATACCCCAAATCGTCTCACTCGATCGGCGGTTAAGTTGAATGAGTTTGCGACGCCGCGTTTGCCCCTCAGTGCCCAAAAAGTCGCTCCCGCCTCCAGACAAAACACAATGGGGCTATTTCCACCTCACAATTCTCCCGGTATGACCAGGTCAAAGTCCCATACGCATATGGCTCGAAATCTGCCACCGATTATTTAATTTTGTTCTGTTAAATAGCATGAATTATCGTTTAAGGCGTGGGTTGTTCGTTCTTTCATAAAAGATGTAAGTATTATTAACGTTCAACGTAAATTAAGCATTTTCATTTGCAAATAAATATTTGCAGACAATCATAATATGATATTATCATATTATAATTGTTTGCTCACCAAGTTCATATTTATTACGTACAGGATCTCATAAGTTTCATTTTGTTTAATTTTTTATTAAATGACATGTCAAAATAAATTAAATAGACTGAAAAACACAAGGTTTTAATTTATACATTCTGCGTCACTAAAATACAATTTTTTTGTTCAGTCCAAGACAAATTTAGTATACATGAGAAACTGACATGATAGTTATAGAAAGAGGGCAATGACATGATAGTTGTAGAAAGAGGTATGTGAAGTTTGAAAACACGGTGACTTTTTCTCAGTTCATATTTAATAAATATAATAATAGTAATTTATTCAATTATTCGTTGTTCTGTATTTGACTGTGCGTTTTACGATACTCGGTGTTACAAAAATCCTTTTGGCCACAAACAAACAGATATAATATATTCCTGATTAAATCTATGACCTGTTATATTTTTTATGGTGTATTTTTTGTGTATTGTCGAAGCATTCCTTAACAGTATTTTAAATATGTACGCAATTAAAGGACTTAAAATTTCCTGTTCTATAGATTAATGTATCTCAAGGACTGTAATTGCTGTAAAACAATTTCGCTTTGTAGTTTCTTTGTCGAAGATAGATGGCGCTTGCGAACGTTTTAATTCCTCAGCCTACAACGCCATCTATAAAAAATATGTAAAAGCTTAGTTTAGTTACTCTTATAGCAGTCCTGAAAGACGTTAAAAGTATATTTTTATGTAGTTCTGATATGGCGACCATCAATACTTTTTAGAAATATTAAGTATATTGGTTCACATTTACCTGAAATTAAGGGAAGAGGGCCAGTGTAAAAAAGATATTTTAATCGCTAAAAAAGACTTACAATTGTGACAGCTTTTAATTTTAGTCTCTATTTTTTCCGTAAAGTGTTAGTTTTGTATATTTTAATCTCTATAAGTTTATTTTGCAATAACACACTGATTTTATCTAACATTGATGATGACTTGTGATTGATGTTTTGTTGAGTATTTTAATTATCATCATGTGGTACTTATTAGATTGGTAAGTTACTTTTATCTTTAGTTTTCGAGTGCAGATATTTTAGAAAGTTTTTAGTGTAATCTTATTTAGTTTAGATTAGATTTTATATAGATTTAATACGCTAGATTAAACAAATATTGGTGACCACTTTGCATAATCGTTGCTAGGCCAATCATAGATGGCTCTGTTCAATTTGTAATGAATGTTCTCGTTTCTGCTTGAATCTTACAGCAATGTCAATTAGTTTTGTTTTATTAAAAATTATGATTATTTTACTAAGTTTCTGATATTTCAAAGCGGATGTTTTAAGTATAATGTTTTAGTCATAAGCTGATATACAACCCACCAAAGGGCATGGGCCTCCCTTCAAAGCAGTTTAGACGGATTCAAACAACCACACACAACAACATTTGTATAAAATATACTAAACACTTTCGCTTTAAAATATCAAAATTGTAAATACATGTCGTTCGAGGGTGGTTTCAATAATATAGAGTATTAAAACATATTTCTTTGTTTAATTATCAAAGCCTTATGATAAAGTGTGAGCCTTTGTCGCGCACTGTGTTAAAAGTTCTTGTGCATTGGTGAAATAGTTCAATTCAGTTTAAGTTAAATCAACTTATATCTCGTATTATTCTTAAACAAATTTTAACAGCTCATATACGTCCCTACTGAGGGATTATTATTATTTATCTCAAAATCTACATCTTCACTAATATTATAAAAAAGAAAAGATTTGTGTATTTTTGTATGTTTGTAACTAAATATATAAAAGAAGAAACTGACTGACTAATATAACGCACAGCCAAACTGACTAATATAACGCACAGCCCAAACCGCTGCGCTGGGTCTAAAGATATTTGGCACGTAGGTTTCGTATGAGATTTAGGGGAGCACTAAGAAAGGATTTTTCGAAATTCACCTTCTAAGGGGTTCAAAGTTTGTATGGAGAAAACAATTTTTTTGAACATTTTGACTCAAAACTTCGTGAGGATATACCTTGAAGAAAATAAAAATTTTTTGAAAATAAAAGATTTAGAGATTGAAATGGGTGACAAAAATAGCGGGAAAAGGCTAGTAACGAATAAACTCAAAAACTGCTGGACTGATTTCAAAAATGCTTGCACCATTAGAATGCAAAATTATCCCTATATAACTTTCACGAACACCTACAAGAACGAAGTCCCGGGGTCGGAAAGCTAGTATATAATAAATAGGAGACATGTCGGTAGTTTTGTAATATAGCTTGAATGGTCTATAAAAAATCTTAAAAAAAGTAATTTAATAGTTGAGGTAAGTAATTTCTAATCCTATTAAGAAATTGTAAAATTGTTTGAAGTTTTTGCGGTTTCGTTATATAATTTAAAAAATATTGTGTTCTTAAAATAAAATAAATTAAATTGAAAAATCTGGCATCTTGGTTGTTAAGTGCTCGTACAATATAAATTAATAAACTATAATTTGAAAATACGTAATATAACCAAAAATCCATAGCCCCATAGATTGCCAGATGATTGAAAAGAGTGTCACCAATTAGGGGTTTCACACATAAAAATCAATTTAATACTTTATTAATTAAAAATGTCTATATATTTTGATTTCGAAGTGGGTCCTAGTGGCCGAAGACTCAGAAGAGCAGTCGACCAAGATGTTGCTGATATAGAATTGTTTTGTAACAGGGAAGAGACCGACTTGTTGTTTTGTCATAAAAATATCGGAGCTTTGATGTGAGTATTCGTTTAGTTTTATTTTTTTAACCCCAGACAAAATGTTATAATTTTGACGTATACAGGGTGTAAAGGACAGCTTAGCAAATACTTAAATGGTGGAATCTACCCATAAAGGTTATTATTTTTTCCAGGAAACTTCATGTTAGGGAGTTTTCATTGTTTCGGGGGGCGTAACCGCGCCCCGCGCGCGATCCCCCGCGCCGCGCTGCTATCGGAGTGCGATGTACATTGCTGGTTTTCGTGTTTTACGTTGTTATGATTGTTTTTTATTGCAAAATTGAGTGTATTCGATTAAATAATAAAAAATGTAAGCAGAAAATATTTAAAAAACATGAAAAAGAAAATTAAAGTTTTCCGGAGAAAATTCCACTGGAAAATCATTCAGAATGATTATCTGAGTCCAGGGTTTCAGTTTTTGCTAAGCTGTCTTTTACACCCTGTATATCAGTGTATCTGTGTCTGTCAGTGGCATTGTACTTGCTGGGCTCATGTCTCTTCGTAAGGATTTCCACATTGATCGATTTTGTGTGTCCCGCCCTAATACCTTGAGTGATTTTAAATAAGTTAGCGAAAAGTAAGCAGGTGAATCACCCTTCAGCCCACAAATCTGAACAATTCACTTAAGGCACATACCTACCTGGACCGAAATATGTATGAAAAAAAAATCGCCTGATTAACTGATTGCTCGTAGCCTAGCTAGTGCGCTCGCTGATTTCAACCGATCAGTGATTTTAAGTGACGTACACAGTGGCAGGGAACCTGATGGTTGACCAATGTGGCAATTTTCACGAGCGTTTCCGTGCTTTGGAGAGCCCGGCTGTTGTCAATCGTACAGTCGTTAAAACCAAATCAGAGGCCATTGAACGGTTTGAAAACTCTAACACCAGGGTTAGCCAAGTTCGCCACTCACACACTTGGCTATACCTACACGATAAGAAGAAGTTGATTGCCTAAATAAGACAGTTCGAAAATATTTTTCTGATTTTTTTTTTCCCCGGGGAACCCAATTAGGGAAAGTCGTTCAGTTTCACGAGGACAATCTATAAAGTTTCCAATATCTATTGGGTGACTAAATTAGCTTCTTCTTACCAGCCCATGTACGTCCCCACCGAGGAGCACGGGCCTCCCTTAAAAACACGAAGGGGATTTAGGCCACAGTCCACCACGCTGGCCCAATGCGGGTTGGTGGAGCGCTCGTCTTTCGAAAATGAATTTTCTTGGACGGGCGGGTTTCATCACGATGTTTTCCTTCACCGATGGGCAAGTGATAATTAGAAATCCGTACATAAATCCGAAAGACGAATCAAGTGGTACAGGCCCGTACCAGGATTTGAACCCGCGACCTTCGGATTACAAGTCTGGCTCATTACTAACTGGGCAATCACTGCTTAATTAGCTAGCGAAACTTTATAGATTGTCTTCACTTCAAAAAACTTCGACTTCAAAAAACGAAAGTAAAGATGCCTATTGAGTTATTTATATTTCAGAGAATTATCAGTGCTATCACTATGCTTGGTGGACGAAGAGCACAACGTGACAGGTTTCATCGCGCTGAACGACGACCTGCCTCTGCCGGGGGTCGAGGCTGGTTCCTGGGAGGTGTGGATGAGGAATATGTTCCGGTAAGTCGTCATCATATTAGACACAACTGAGACTGAAAAAGCATTTTGGCTTCAACGCTGAAGCCCTGAGCTGAATTTGAACATCTCTCTTAATTGTTATGGGTGTGTTTATATATATATATATGTAGCATATATGTTATTTATATGTGTTTGTAGTATATTTTCACTATAGTATAAACTTATACATAATATAATATTCGTTTTTATAATCTTCTACTATACCTATAAAAATAAGTCGGGTTTTCCTTCCTGACGCTATAACTCCAGAACGCACGAACCGATTTCCACGGTTTTGCATTCGTTGGAAAGGTCTCGGGCTCCGTGAGGTTTATAGCAAAGAAAATGTTGGGCACGATATAACCTGTAGTCCACGCGGGCGGAGCCGCGGGCGGAAAGCTAGTTATAATATAATTTTAAATAAGTATCAACCTACTGACTGATATGTTTTTCTTCTTTTTTTTCTATTTTTTTGTGTACAAAAATAATTAATTTGTCATTACGCCGAGTAGTACTGTGTTCTCTTAAATACTCTTACGAGGTTGACTGGAAGAAATCCCCTCGTGGGATAAGTCCGCCTTTGTAAACTTCCTATTACTGTAAACTTGTTATCCTCTGTATTATCATTGTACAATAAAGAATAAATACATACATACATACATACACAATTAGAGCATTTATGAAGCGAATTATGAATTAGAGGAAGCGAAACAGGTATCAGTGGCAATCTGTGGTCTCTGTCTACCCCAATGTGATAACGGCGTGAGCTTATGTATGCATGTATATTAGCCGCCAGACGCCCACCACTAGATTGGCATCTTGCGGCAAGGCCTTCCTTGATTCTCTAGGTAACTTTAGGGGGTTGATGGATGATTCACTTCATGAAACTTAAAAAAAAATCTGAAAATAAACACTTTATAAAAAATAATCAAACCGACTTCAAAAAATGAAAGTAAAGACAATATCGTTTAATGTGCTACGTAGCTACTAATCTCTTTGAAGTCAGTGCCAAGCCAAATAAGTTTGATAGGCCGCCTTCGCACCGTCTTCTAACAGGTCCGTAGATACTAAATAGCACATTAAATGATGTTGTCTTTTCACATTACACACATTAAATGTTGTTGATGTGTCGCTTTTTTGAAGCCGGATTTTTTAAAATGCTTATTTATTTTAAATTTTTTAGTGTAAATAATAGAAATTACATGAGATACATTGTAAGTGCCTATTAAATTAAAAGGTTGCACTCGTTTTACCTGGGCTTTCATCATCAGTCTTGGTGACAATAGGGGATTTTTGTTTTGTTTTTCGAACAAAAAAGGATTTTGAAAATCGGTGCACAAATGGCGGAGAAATCTTAAACTTAACATACTTAAAAAAAAGATACATACATTCAAACATAGAACCTCTTCCTTTTTTGAAGTCTTCGGTCTCCAAAACAAATCCGTAAGAATTTTTTTTTCTTTTTCAGGAAGTACTACCTAGCCCGCAACACACTTTTCATTCACTTCACGTGTTTCAAGCCAGAAGTGGCAGATTTCTTCTTAGAAGAGGCTTTCATGGCAACCTTCCTGAACGACGTCCATTTGCACCGGATCATACTTGTGGTGCCACCGCAGTGCAAGATTGGTAAGAAATTAAAATGGTTGCTATTTCTGGTTATGTTTTCGGCATTTATCGATTAGCTAGAGCAGCTGTTCTCAAACTTTTAGGCGATGGCCCCCTTTTGGAACACTAAATATTTGGGGGAGCCCTTAATTAATTAATAACTAGTTGAGTTGATCAATTGGTCAAGTTGACTGAAAGCTCGAGCGCTTGCAGCAATATACCTACTAAAAGATAGAAAAATAAGTTTTTTATTTTATTTTAAGCACGAATAATTCATAATTTCAGTACCTACCTACTATTCTTTTAGTTTATAAGCGGAGCCCCCACAGATGCCTTGCGGAGCCCTAGGGTTCTGCGCAGCACACTTTGAGAATGGCTGAACTAGAGGTGTCCGGGACTTGAAAAATTCAGCTTTCTATGACTAAGGGTTTGGGCTGGGCGTTGATGAGTTAGTGAGTCAAGACCTCAAATTTTATATATTTCGAATTGTTGTAGAGTCAACACAATCCTAAGTTTAAATAGAACGTAACGAGAGGAATTAACGGAATCGGAGATCGCTTTAATTTCAGACGTCCTATTGAGTAGGGAGTTAATATGAATGAGGGATTTTCTTTTTATTTTTTTAAAAATTTTCCCCAGTCGCTGGATAGATGGCGCTAAACTATGTACGTTACTGCAAGGAACGGAACGTTAAATTATTTTTGATTAATTCACTTGAACGTAATTTTGAGATCATAAAACGAAACGTTATAGTCATATCACATCAATATCACGTCTACCATACGTATTTAGACGATTTTACGAAAACAACGAAAAAACAAAACTGAATTATAACAAAGCGCGAGAAAACTAGGATGATTGGAAAACTAAAACAAACTCAGAACATTTGATGCAATGCTTTTCTCCAAGCCTTTTGGCTTTGGCACCTAGTAACGGAGTCATTTCAGCGCCATCTAGAGAGCTCTGGGGAACTACTTTTTTTTTAATACCCAAAAAGAAAACCTCCCATTCCTAAAAATTTCGACTAAAGGCTGGGTGAACAGGGCTACAATAAAAACTGTTGCGGACGACATAGAAACTAACAAGAAATTCCCCTTTTATATAATGTGTCCCAACTAGCTAGCCTTCTGTGAATTTGAGAAATTTTATGATTGTTTTGGTTTACGTAATTATAATTTGCATTTGTACTTTTTATTGTTGGAACTTTTAGACTATGTAACTTTATAGGGATGTTTGAAATGTATAAAAACTTGATTTAAAACTAAGGAAACTTATGTAAATAATCTAGAAATAAGAAATATTTTAATGTGAAGTTTTCTCGAAAGTTGGACTTTAAAATCGAAATTAAGAAACGAGCGGCCAATCACAGACCGTGCATTTTGGACCAATGGGCGGCCGTAGAGCGAGACGAAAGATAGCGCTTCACGCGTCGCTCTCGGCCGCTCCCAAACGCCGCGATTGGCCGGATCGTCGTCGGGAGTGTCTCGAATTCCAATTAGAATTTTCCGAATAAATAGAGGCACCCCGACGGCGAGAAGCCATTCCGCACTCAGCTCCGAGTCCGACAAGAAGCTCCACTCTCGAGAAGACACTAAAGGAAGTACCTGAAGAAAAAAAGAAGATTAAAAGGAAATTTTACCTGGGAAACGCGGGTTTCATTTGTTTTCCCTCGAACCAGCAGAAAAATTAAAAATACAGTCCACTACAGCGAAGAACCTCCTCCCTCTAAATAATTGGGGATTCCCGCGTCCTCAACATTTTTGGTCCAAATCGATCCGGATTTATTTCCGATTGATTTTGGTACTTTCCTTATTTCTAAAGTCACTTCAACTTCAAGATAGCTTCAAGATATTTCAAGAACTTCAAGTAGTTTCCGGTTTCAAGATATTTTAGAAGGTTTCGTCGCGTCATTGCTTCAAGAGCGAAGAGGCCAGAAGAGGCAGCCTCAAGAAGCCAGAAGCGGCCGGCATTTTGAAAAAAGAAAGAAGTCGAAGCGGTCCGGTTCCCAGCGGCCAACATCATCGGGTCCTGCGTGCGTTCCTTGTGAGCGCGCCCACACTGTCTCCACCTAGCGGTGTTAAACGGATACAGTCCCTGGGAAACGTACTGCTGTACGGTTCGGAAGTCTCGAGCGCTTCTGAGGTCTTTAAGAGACTTAACAGTAGCTCGCTTACGCCGTTACGGTTGTAAGTTAGGTGGGGCCGGACTGTAGGCACAGCGTAAACCCTGGGCGTTCCTCCCAGGGCTATAGCAACCCACCGACCTTACTTCCCTCTTGCGGGTAAGACCTCCCTCTCCTTTCCTTACCATCCATCCCTGGGTGACTCCCCTTGGTAGGCCCTCACCCGGGACTGTTAGGTGTTAGGCAAGTTAGGGCGCTTGCTAGCGCAGATAGGGCTCTTGCTAGAGCACAACGATTGAAGAAAGAAGAAGATGCCAGTCACCAGAAGCCAGACGGGAAGGGAGGAAAGAACCGTGCCGGCCGCCTTCGAGGACGCACCGGCATCCCCGAGCGTAAATATTACCGACTCAGGGGTGGCCGCGACACAGAAAAGAGCGGAAGAGTTGAGTGCGGCATCCGGGCTTCCCCCTCCGACCGCCCCTCAACCCCAAAGGTCGGACGGGGGGAGAGAACGGACGGAAAGCCCACCGCCTCCCTCTACCATCGTCGAACTTGAAAACAATGAAGAATTGAAGAAATTGAAACTACAGCATATCCAGAGGCTTACGGAACTCCACAAAAGACAGCTGGAACAAGAAAAAGCCCTCTTGGAGGCTTCTTATGATGCAAAGATTGCAGAATTGAAACGAAGGGTTCTCAGTGAGAGGGCGTCCGAAGACGCCCACCAAAGGGTAACTCAGTGGCTACGTCGCTCTCGAGCTCCATCGCCCTCCAGCTTGGGTGACAGAAATGAAAGAAACGAAAGAAATAGGAGACTAGACCTCTCACCGTCCCGCCATGAAAGGGACATAACCATGGGCGTGAGGCACAGTATCCGCAACGAGCAAGAGGGAGACCGCCGCACCGAAAGAAGCTTTTATGAAGAAAGAGATGAAAACGACAGACTTCGATTCGACGATGAGAAAGGAAACAATTATGACCAGAGCTACTACTACAGATTGATGAGCGAACGCTTGAGACTAGAAAAGGAACAAAAAAGGGAGCAAGAGTGTAGAATCAAAGAAAGAGAAAGAAAACGAGACTTCAGCCCGAAAGAAAGAGAAAGAGATATTGACCGCTTAGCAGGTTAAGTCGTCAGCGCCCACTGCCGAAGCAAGCTATAGACTTACCTACTTTCTCCGGGGCACCACATGACTGGCTGCCGTTCAGGATGGCGAGCAGTCAGGAGCTATACGATTTCAAAGAAGCTGAAAACCTAGCGAGAATCAGAAATGCCCTGAAGGGCGAAGCGAAAGAATGTGTGATGGGCCTTCTAGCTACGGCGAGACCAGTGAAGGACATAATGAAAGTATTGGAAACGAGCTTCGGGAACCCGGATCACCTATCCAGGAAAGCGGTTGACGATCTACACAAACTCCCACGCCTGGGCAACTCCGCCCACGAAATAAACAGCTTCGCTGTTAAGTTGAGGAATGTCGTCATGGTTCTCGAGTGCGTGGACAAGAGAGGACAATATGCGAATATCAAGCTCGCCGATGAAGTATTGGATAAGTTCAGCCCACACATGAAGAGTCGATGGGGCGACTACGCCTACAGAAAAAGATATGACTTGGAAAACCAGACCAGACTTCAAATGTTGTCAAAATTCATGGATGAAGAAGCAGCCATGGCCACGTCGTACTACAACTCCTTGCCGAAGCAAGCTATAGCTGCTGCAGCGCCCGCTAAGCCTAGTGGGGGTCAACCCGCCCAACAGCAAAAGAAGAGAGCTATATACAGTACGACGGAGGCGAAGTGCGTACACTGCTCTAAGCCGCACCATTTGATAAAATGCGAAGCGTTTAAGAAGAAAACAGTACCAGAGAGGTGGGAGATAGTAAAAGGCACCGGTATCTGTTTCAAATGCTTGAAGGAAAAACACCGAAGCGAGGTCTGCAAGCTCGGAAACTGCTCCATCGACGACTGCGGAAGGCCACACAACAGCCTCCTGCATCTGAAAAAGAAACAGAAAGAAGAAGAAGAAACGATTCTCACTACCGAAACTGAAACAATTCTGAAGGCTGAAGTCGATGAAAGAAGGGTACTTCTGAAGGTCTGCCCGGTTACAATAACGGGCCCGGCAGGATCCATAGACACCTACGCTCTCTTGGACGAAGGATCAACGATAACCCTAGTCGAAGAAGCACTAGCCCGAAGGCTGAAACTGAAAGGGGAGATGACCACTCTAGTGATAAGCGGCATCAACTCAGAAAGAATGGAAAAGAGTCTGAAGACAACTCTACAAATCCGTGGCAACAACGGAAAAGAAAATGAAATTCACGTGAGGACGGTCAAGAATCTCAACCTTACCGGTCAATCACTCTCGTCGAAAGAACTGAAAAGGTACCCTCACCTGCAGGGTGCAGACAACTGGCCTATTATCATAACCCGCCAACTAAAGACTGGCAACAAGGACGAACCCGCAGCATCTCTCACGGAGCTCGGGTGGATAATCCACGGCTCTGCCCCGAAGGGCAACCTGGAACATCGAGTTTTTCATATCAGCACAGAGCGGCTAGAAACTCTCGTGGAAAAACATTTTGACATCGACGCGCTCGGGGTGACCCCCCACCGAAAAATGAAACCAGAGGAGACAAGGGCCGTCGAGATCCTCCGGGATACCATGAAGATTGAAAAAGAAAAATACGAAGTCGGCCTGCCTTGGAGGACAGACGACGTCGAAATGCCTCCCAGCCAACACAACGCACTGCGGAGGCTCCGAACGATAGAAAGAAAACTGGGGCGATCCCCAACATTGAAAACAATCTACGAAAAAGAAATAGAAAACCTGTTTGAAAAAGGGTACGCTGAACCTGCAACCCTGGAAGACGAAGAATCTACAAAGGCATGGTACTTGCCACACTTCCCGGTTTTCAACCCAAACAAGCCGGGCAAGTGTCGGCTCGTATTCGACGCAGCTGCCAAGAGCCACGGAACGAGCCTCAACGACATGCTGCTGGAGGGACCAGATCTGCTCTCTAACCTCCAAGGAATTCTATTCAGATTCCGTGAAAGAAAGGTCGCGGTGACCGCCGACATCCAAGAAATGTTTTTGAGAATAAAGATACGCCCGGAGGATCAGCCTGCTCAGATGTTTCTCTGGCGTACCGATGAAAACACAGAACCGAAGAAATATAAGATGACAAGCATGATATTCGGCGCCGCGAGCTCACCGTTCATCGCTCACTCAGTGCGAAACAACATGGGCGAACGCCTGCTCTCCATATGTCCAGAAGCGGCAGAAACGATAATAAAAAACCACTATATGGATGATCTCGTCGATAGCTTTGAAGAAGAAGGATCCGCTTCCGACATACTCAAGGAGGTGGACAAGATGTTCCGATCCAACGGTTTCCTACTCCGTGGATGGAATTCGAACGAAAGAAATCTCATCGAACAGTTCCCGAAGGAGCTACGAGCGAAGTCTACAGTCAAGGCACTGGCCGACGCCACGAACCACGAAAAGACATTAGGCCTGCTGTGGGACTCAGCAACCGATACACTTGGCTTCAACACAAACATGAACCGAGTGCCGAAAGAAATAATAGAACACAAGAGAATACCAACGAAACGTGAAATGCTCAGCGCAGTGATGTCTATCTATGACCCGCTGGGACTGATAAGCCATTACACAGTACTCCCTAAGATCATCCTGCAAGATATCTGGAGGAAAGAGATCGGCTGGGACGAACCAATCCCAGCCGAAGAACACGTCGCCTTTGCAAAATGGCTAAAGGCACTGAAGAAATTGGACAGAATAAAAATTAAAAGATTTTACGGAGTGAAGAAACCTGAACTCCACATCTTTTGCGACGCAAGCGAAAGAGCGTACGCCACTGTCGCATACTGGCGTACGGAAGACGAAGAAGGAAATGTAGAAGTCATCCTGGTAGCAGGAAAAGCCAAGGTGGCACCTTTGAAGATTCAATCGATACCAAGGCTAGAACTTCAAGCGGCGGTTATCGGAACGCGCCTCGCCGAAGCTATCAAAAGGCACCACAGAATAGAAATAGAATCGACCACATACTGGACCGACTCCACAACGGTTCTACAGTGGATCAGAACGAACGCGAAGAAATACACACGCTTCGTGGCTCACCGCCTTGGAGAAATCGCAGAAAGCACAGCGATTGACGAATGGAGGTGGATAGACACCAAGCAGAACGTGGCAGACGACGCTACGAGACCGATCCCAGATATTCACAACGAAGACCGTTGGTTCCAAGGTCCGTCATTCTTAAAGACACCGAAATCCACTTGGCCAACGGGGGGAGAAGTCGTGAACGAAGAAGAATTACAGCATGAAAGGGTGCATCACGTGACCCAGAAGTCATACCCGTTGCCCGACATCGAAAGGTTCTCTAACCACGAGAGGCTCATCCGAGCTACAGCTCGAGTCTTTCAATTTCTCGAAAGGCTCAGAACGAAGAAGAAAGTAGAACTCTCGGTGGATCACCTACGAAAAGCCGAAGAAGTCTGGGTGAAACAATCCCAGCAAGAAAGTTTCCATGAAGACATAGATCTCCTGAAGAAACAAAAGGATATACCAAAGTCCAGCAAACTCTACCGCCTGGATCCGGTCCTGAAAGAAGAAATGGTGATGATGAAGGGTAGAATCATTAACCTGCCCATCCTTGACGGGAGACATCCCTACACCCGTCTATTGATACGAAACGAACATAGAAAGAACAATCATCAGCACCATGAAAAAGTCGTCAATGACTTGAGACAGAAGTTCTGGATAATACACCTCCGTCCATCTGTGAAGAACGAAATCAGAAACTGCACGAAATGCAAGCTGCAAAGGGGCAAACCTCACATGCCACCTTTCGGAAACCTCCCGAAGGAGAGAACGACCAGACCAGAAAGACCCTTCACCACATGCGGTCTGGACTACTTCGGGCCCATCGTGGTCACGGTCGGAAGAAGACATGAGAAAAGATGGGGTGCTTTGTTTACCTGCCTATCCACTAGGGCGGTTCACATTGAAATAGCACACAGCCTATCGACCGACTCTGCGTTGATGGCAATACGAAGAATGGCAGCGAGAAGAGGATGGCCAGCCGTCGTTTGTTCAGACAACGGCACCAACTTCAAGGGTGCAGACGTCGAACTACGAAAAGCAATCACTGATTGGGAACCAGAAATAAAAGAGTTAGCCCTGAAACACAGAATACATTGGAAATTCATAGCCCCGGGCGCCCCACATCAAGGCGGTGCTTGGGAAAGATTGGTACGAACGGTGAAAACAGCTTTGGACGCCACTCTCGCTGAGAAATACCCTAAGGACGAAATACTGAATACCCTGCTCCTTGAAGCCGAAAACATGATCAATGGAAGGCCACTCACCCAGGTCTCCATTGACCCAGATGATCCGGAAACCCTCACTCCGAATCATTTCTTGATAGGCTCCTCCACGGGTCTCCCTAGCCCTGGAGAATGCCACCCAGCTGACAGACGAACATGGAGAGCTGTCCAGGCGCTCGCTAACACTTTCTGGCAGCGCTGGACGAATGAGTACTTGCCCACTCTGAACCCTCGCGGCTCCAGTACTCCGAACGAAAACGACGAAAAATTACGTAAGCCTCTGAAGATTGGAGACGTGGTAATGATCACAGACCAATTCCCACGCAACTCCTGGACGAAAGGACTGATACTAGAAACCTACCCTGGGCCCGATGGCCAGATCAGAACAGTTCTCGTGAAGACGACCACCGGCAACTTCAAGCGACCAGTGTCACGAATCGTCGTCCTCACTCATCAGAAAGAAAAGGAAGGCTGCGAAACCCCAGGTTCTCCGCCTGGGGGGAGAATGTTGCGGACGACATAGAAACTAACAAGAAATTCCCCTTTTATATAATGTGTCCCAACTAGCTAGCCTTCTGTGAATTTGAGAAATTTTATGATTGTTTTGGTTTACGTAATTATAATTTGCATTTGTACTTTTTATTGTTGGAACTTTTAGACTATGTAACTTTATAGGGATGTTTGAAATGTATAAAAACTTGATTTAAAACTAAGGAAACTTATGTAAATAATCTAGAAATAAGAAATATTTTGATGTGAAGTTTTCTCGAAAGTTGGACTTTAAAATCGAAATTAAGAAACGAGCGGCCAATCACAGACCGTGCATTTTGGACCAATGGGCGGCCGTAGAGCGAGACGAAAGATAGCGCTTCACGCGTCGCTCTCGGCCGCTCCCAAACGCCGCGATTGGCCGGATCGTCGTCGGGAGTGTCTCGAATTCCAATTAGAATTTTCCGAATAAATAGAGGCACCCCGACGGCGAGAAGCCATTCCGCACTCAGCTCCGAGTCCGACAAGAAGCTCCACTCTCGAGAAGACACTAAAGGAAGTACCTGAAGAAAAAAGAAGATTAAAAGGAAATTTTACCTGGGAAACGCGGGTTTCATTTGTTTTCCCTCGAACCAGCAGAAAAATTAAAAATACAGTCCACTACAGCGAAGAACCTCCTCCCTCTAAATAATTGGGGATTCCCGCGTCCTCAACAAAAACTATTAATAAAAATCTTCCATTTCAAGATTGCACAGCGAAGTTCCCAATACTAAAGAAGAATGCAACCTATAAGCAATGCTCGACGAACTTGCCAGACGAGACGGAAGGCTGTCTGTACCTCCACGTGGCAGAACGAGATCACTTTCTGCCTAAGCTCAGAGTGCGGCGGGCTGTGTAAGTATTTTCATACCTCTAGAAACTAATTAACTAGCCTTTATTGTCATTTTCTGGGTTCACTCGCTCCATCGTCGACCTCATCTATGACCTTCGTCATGATTGAGGTCAAGAGTTAACCCAACTTAAATAAAAATTAAAAAAACTAGTGAAAACCACGGTCCAATGTGTGTAGGTAAAAAATATGATAACACTTTACCAAAGCTAAGACGCAAAGAGAGGAAAAAAGTTGCGCCGCGTCTTCTCTCGTCATGAATAGGACTTCGTTTTACCACAGATTAATAAATAGTTACTTTGTAAGTTATACACACATTTCGTCTCCTGCCAGCTTCAGTGAATCATAGTACAGACAACTGCAGAGATACCTGACCACCCCTATGAAATAAGGATGAAGTTATTTCACGAAATGTTTCAGGTATTTCAATACTCAATACTCAATAGTTTATTGCGATGATGTTTTGTGTATAATATAGTTTTGTCAACGCTTAATCACGATTTTAAAATTATATGTTCTTTCATAGACAACTTCATCTTTATCCGGTAGGGGTGGTCAGGTATCTCTGCAGCTGTCTGTACCATACATACACGCATGCCTACCCTGACGGAGTAGACATAATGTTGTTTACATGACGTCACGTTAAAATTGAAGAAGAATGCCACCTATAAGCAATGCTCGACGAACTTGTCAGACGAGACGGAAGGCTGTCTGTACCTCCACGTGGCCGAACGGGATCACTTCCTGCCTAAGCTCAGAGTGCGGCGGGCTGTGTATGTATTAGCATACCTTTACATCTACAGGGTGAAATCGAAAACATTATTTTTTCTCTATTGTACACACATATACATACAGATTACAGAAGAGGAAGGACATATACAACGGTGAGCTTAACTCAAGAAATGACTTTTCTTCCAGCTAACCTATGTGAGAGGGAGAGGCTGTTGAAGTGGGCAAGGGTGTACCAAGAGAAAATGTGAAATATTACATTCGACAAACTTTGAAAGATGAATTTACCCATGATTACGAACAACTTTTTCTATGGGACCAACTTTCATACTAAAAGAAACAATTGTTCCATACATTTTGGTTGATTACGTATTGAACTTTTGTATGGAACAGCAGATTTTTAAAGTTGGTCCCATAGAAAAACTGGTTAACCTAACCTAACTTATTCTAATTTCATGTAGGTAGCCCTCAAAGTTTCGTAAATTTATAATTTTACTAGGCAAATTGTAATATCGCGGGAGATTATAATTTCACTAGTAAAGTTGGAGTGCAATAAAGTATATTGTACTTATTGTCAACAAAACAATAATTCCATAGAGAAGAAGACAACGACGAAGTAGTAGAGATTCTGGACAAGGAGTGCACCACACTGCGGGAGATGTATGGAGACTACTACATCAGCGAGCTGCTGTCGCGTCACCCCGAGATGAAGAGGTCTATTATCGTCGCTGAAACCGAGGTACGGGGTCAGAGCATCTTTTTTTTTATCAGCCCATATACATCCCTACCGATGGACAAGGGCCTCCCTTCGAAACACGAAGGGTAAATTCCACCACGTTGGCCCAATGCGGGTTGGTGGACGGGTTGCAGGTCTTAATCCTGGTGCGGGCCTGTACCATTAAATTCGTCGTTTCGGATTTTTCATTAATTAGTCTCAGAGTTTTTGAAAGGCGCTCAGAGTGTGCCCGCGTGGTGGACTATGGCTTAAATCCCCTTCGTGTTTCGAAGGGAGGCCCGTACCCCTCGGTGGGGACGTATTGCTGATTTAAAAAAAAACTATTTTCTTCAAATATTTGATGTAACATTATTTGATCTACAGAACCACGACGGCATAGTGGGAGTAATGAGCTTAAACGAAGACGTAAACTACAAAGAACTACAGCGCACCTACGAATTGGCGCCATATTGTGGACTAGTGCAAACAGACATCCTTGAAAAGGAACAAATCAAACGAGAAAACGAACTGTTCAAAGCTTTTGGGTAAGTTAATCTATGGCATGACTTTAAATTGGCTAGCGACGCAGGCAGGCCTTTACGGGTTGAATGTCAACATGAAACTGAAGAACTTTCCCTAAGGAAACATGAAATTCTCAAAAAAAAACATGTATGAATTGTAAAGTAATATGGAGTGTATTTTGTTAAAATCTAAATATATAAAAGGAGAAACTGACTGACTGACTGACTGACATATCAACGCACAGCCTAAACGGCTAAACGTAGGCACTTGAAATTTGGAAGTGACGTAGCTTAGGTACCGTAGAGGTGCACTAAGAAAGGAATTCCCGAAATTCCCACGGGAACGGGAATTAGCGGGAAAATCCTTTTGTATGAAAAATCTAAACCGCTTAAGTTAGACGCTTGAAATTTGACATGCAGGTACCTACCTTAGTAAACTTAAAGCTTAGTTGCAACAGGATATTGCAAAATTCCCACGGGAACGGGAGTTAGCGGGAAAAAACTTTTGTATGTAAAAATCTAAACCACGTAAGATAGATGTTTTCAATCTGTGTACTCGGTACAAAAGAAATTAACACGCAAACGAAGTTGCGGGCATCAGCTAGTCATACTATATTATAACTTATAACACCATACAGGGTGTAAAGGACAGCTTAGCAAATACTTAAATGGTGGAATCTACCCATAACTATGATGAGCTACAAGTAACTATTTTTTTTCGGAAATGTCAAGTTAAGGAGTTTTTGTTATTTATCTACTTTGGCGCTACGTAATGTACCGCATAGCTGCGCCCCGCGCGCGGTCCTCCCGCGTCGCGCTGGTATCGGAATTAGGGCTTCCAATACCGGGATCCCGGTATTGGCTAATACCGGGATCCCGGACTTTTCTAGACATTTTCAATACCGGTATTGAAATGTCTAATACCGGGATCCCGGTATTAGTTATTTCATTTTATTTTTAGTACAAAACTCGTTGCAAAGACAATCACTGCCGCAGAAACACATTAATTGTATTATTTCGAAAATTTCCAAATCGATATTTTAATAACTTAACGACTTAGTGGCAATTACAACAAAATTAAGTTATTTTAAGAGTCTGCCAGTTTGAGGTGACACTAGCGCCACGGCGCCCGATAGCGGAGGGAAAATTCCCAACACGCCCCGCCTCAGGTGCAAGGCGAAGCAGTTAGTCATCAAACAGTGAGCAGTGGAATTGCACGCGTTATCATAGCAGTGTTTTGGCTAGCTCTGATCTGTGACTTTGTGTTGTACGTGCTTTATAACTGGATGGATACGATACGACATAAAAATGTAAGTTATGACTTATATGAGATCTAATATTTTTTATCTATTTTACGCTTAATTTTGATTTTGATACTTATGTACTCAAAAACGTACCACAGCACAAGAAGATCGATATTTGGTGAACACCATGCTTCGTAATCGCTTTCTCACAAGAACTAAACTTACAAATCAGTTTCGACGCCTCGGAGGAAGTAACCCAAGCGCATGGACGACGACTTGCTGAGGCTAACTTGAAACCACTAAGACCTGCAAACGGCTCTAAAATGGAGCGTGGGTATCGTATTTCAAGAAGGTATGCCTAAAACCAGTTGAATTGGAATATTGAAGATTGGTCAAAAGTTATGTTCTCCGTCGAATCAAAATAAGACCAGGGGAAAGGTTCAAGCAAGCATGCATCGAAGAAAAAGTAGCCTAAGGCGGTGGGTTTGTACTTGTGTGGGCCGGAATTTCTTCTGAGAGTCGCACAGATATGTGGAAGAAATCCTAAATGAACACGTTGGTCCATTTATGGTCAATTTGGGTGAGGATGCCATTTTTTTGCATGACAATGCCTGACCTCACACAGGTCAGATTGCAAATGACTATCTTCAAGAGATGAACATTACTCGTATGGGCTCCATACTATGGAGTGGCCAGCACGCAGCCTGGATATCAACCCGATCGAGCATGCTTGGGATGAGCTAGGGAGATTCGTAAAACAACGAAACCCTCCCCCAACCACACATCGTGAGCTCACAATTGCTCTCACAGAGGAATGGGAGAATATTCCCCAAAATCGTATCAGGAACTTGATGTATAGTATGCCGAAACGCGTAAACGCAGTAATGGAAGCACGAGGAAAAATATATAAATTCAAAAAATTCGTAATGTTATTCAAAAATGTATTGTTTTCTGTTTTTGTTTTATGGCGAGATCAGCAGTTTTTTTCTTATGTAACTTTTTGTAAATAAAATTTAGTAAATCATTAATTTTATTACTTTCATTTAAGGGGTATTAAATGGTCTATTAAACACAATTTTATTAATATGATTAATTTAAATAGAGACTGGTTATATGGCCAAAATTTTCGATCATAATTTTTTTAGTACGAATTATTGTATACAAAAAGACTGATCTGTCTGAGTGAGACGTAATAAATATTATTACATAAATGTCATTACATAAATAAATGGTTTTGCATGACAAACTTATTTGTTTTATTTAGTGGAGAAAATACCTTCTACAGAAACACCTTCCGAAAGAATGATAAATCTGAAAAAAAATGTTTTTTTTTTCAATACCGGTATCCGGGGATCCCGGTATTGAGAAATTTTTTTTCGGTATTAATACCGGTATTCAAAAAATCCGGTATTCGAAAGCCCTAATCGGAATGCGATGTATATTGCTGTTTCATAATCATAATCGTTTTCGTGTTTTACGCTGTGATTGTTGTTTTTTAATGCAAAACGGATTGTATTTGAATAAATAATTTAATTTTAAAGCAGAAAATAATTATGGTCTGAATTCAGGGTTTCAGTTTTTCCTAAGCTGTTCCTTACACCCTGTATATTAGATGAAACATGAGTTTTTATTTATTTTATTTAATAAAAATAAGTGTTATTTAATAAGTGTAAGCATTTCGCCCACATTATAGCAAAACCGTCACATCCCAAAACTGACTCCTACATTATGCGTGGGAAGAGTTTACAGCTTTACAGATGAATAATTTTATTTGACAAAAACGTGTGATATTTTTCAGGGAACGCATAATACTGGGACAAAGGAGTCCGTTCGAAAAAGTTGAGAAGGATTGTGTGAAATACAACGAAGTAAAAGAAGTATGCCGATTGGAACTAGTTTTTTCTTTGTGATATTATTTGCATGTATAGTG
The DNA here is from genome assembly GCA_949987775.1 of Aproaerema taeniolella. Taxonomy (NCBI): domain Eukaryota; kingdom Metazoa; phylum Arthropoda; class Insecta; order Lepidoptera; family Gelechiidae; genus Aproaerema; species Aproaerema taeniolella. The sequence goes on along the minus strand of OX465259.1, from coordinate 1,448,819 downwards.
TTTCACAATGCGCTTTTTTCATCATCATCATATCAGCTTATTGCAGTCCACTGCTGAACATAGGCCTCCCCCAAGGTGCGCCACTTTGCACGATCCTCCGCTGTTTTCATCCAGCCACTACCCGCTATCTTCTTTAGGTCATCTGACCATCTGGCTGGGGGGCGTCCTACACTACGTTTGCCAAGACGTGGTCTCCATTCGAGAACCTGTCTACTCCAACGCTCGTCGGTTCTGCGACAGACATGGCCAGCCCACTGCCACTTCAGCTTGCTACACTTTTGGATAATATCCATCACTCCGGTTTTCTGTCGGATGACCTCGTTTCGGATTCTATCCCTTAGCGAGATCCCGAGCATGGAGCGCTCCATTGCTCGCTGAGCGACGTGCAATCGGTGGGCCACCCTCACTGTCATGTTCCACGTTTCGGCTCCGTAGGTCATGACTGGTAGGACGCATTGATTAAAGACCTTGGTCTTTAGACACTGCGGGAGTGGCGACGAAAAGATATGACGCAGCTTCCCAAATGCGCTTTTTTACCAATACCTAATTGTAAGTGTCTCACAGATACTACACCCATTAACACTGTCTAGGGATACATACGCTCACGCCTATAATCCCTAACGGGGTAGGCAGAGCATCAGTGGTTCTAGAACCACTAGATGCCACGTTTGACACATATTGTGAGGGTTATCAGATGGAACAAGTTGTATAATGGTGAGAGGTGGTCAACCTTTCTCCCATTATACAGCAAAACCCTCGCATCCCACTTACCTACAGACTTATTGTATACCTGGGAAGAGTAGGTAGCTGGCACATTCAAAGTTTTTCTTTCACACCCAGTCCAGCGTGGAAGATGCTCTTTATTCCTGTTGTATGAAAACAGTGGATTTTGCGTTTTTTTTTTTCATTTTCGTCACGTTTTCATAAATTACAAGCAAAACTCCCGCACACACTTTCGTTGTCTATGATTCTCAATTTATCCACAGAAAAAGACATCAAAAGAAGGGCATACCACCACGAAAGCGCCGAGAGAGGTAAACTTCCTACAAGTACCTTCGGTCCACAGATTGGATAGTGGACAAAAGTCCCCCACCGAGTCTTTGACCCCGGAGCTCGGGCGAGACTTGTCTCTAGTAATGCTGATGGATGATGAGCCCTTAGATTATGAGATAGTCAACATTGATTCAAATCTGTTGAATATACCAGATGTCGGTTCTTTTGAAAGCTTGTGAGTATTTGGGTTAAGTTTAAAACGGTTACTTATGTAGCGCTTCTTTGATGGGATTCTCTACCTGCGTTTGTATTTTCGGGTTCACATAACCAGAATCTAGGCTCGACTATCTACTTACAACCGATTATTTATTTATTATAAGGTGGGTTAACACTTGACCTCAATCTTGACCAAGGTCATAGATGAGGTCAACGCTGGAGCCAGTAAACCCAGAAAATGCCAATTAAGACACAGGTATTCCTACGCACTGACGGAACACAGCAAGCTGTTTGGCGTCAGACTTCGGTAGGAGGAGTTGCGAACCAGACGGCCCTTTGCACACCGCATGAGACCATAGGACGACACCTCAGCTTCAGAACAAATTGAGGTGTCTTTGCCTGGGGTTGATTAATAGGAGGCAGGTCTCATTTGTGTTTCCTTAATCGCCTCTTACGACACCCACGGAAAGAAAAGGACAACACGGTAAACTCAATAAAATAAAATAATTACTGTCAAAGTTAACAGTTCGAACTTTCAAAGCGTTGATTTTTTGAGATGAGCCCTTATCGTTTTGACTGGTTTAATCAATACTATTAGATAATATGATTGCATATGGAAAATTAGAACTATACATTCTGTTTGAGTATATCGATTTGATTTCAGGCCAAAAATTAGAAAGAGTTCCAGTTCACTACATTTTGAATCAAAAAGTAAGTAAAGAGTAGAATTTGTACCTTGCCTATATGAGTGAGTACCTAGACGACGGAGCTGAAGCTCGGGTTCGCGCCATCCCTCTTGTATCAAGTGGAAGTCAATTTTGTTGTTGCGTTGTCTGCAACATGGCGAAATTAAATAAATAAATGTAAACAAAGAAGAACTAATTCGTGGGCGTCCGACATTGACCACTTACCTAGCTTTTCGCCCGCATGGACTACAGGTTATGTCGTGCCCAGCTGTTGGATAAAATGTAGCCTATAAAACGCTACACACTCAAAGGCCCACACTAAGGTTTTCCCTTGTGTCGTGGGTCCCTTGGAACATACATAAAGGAGACACAAACACCCATGATCTGAGTACAAACATTCGCTTCGACACAAATGTTTTCCCCGACTGGGAATCGAACCCAGGATCCGTTGATCAAGAGGCAGCGCCGCTACCTTGTCCTTTTCCAAGGTCTAATCTATCTCTGTACCTTTCTCGAAATCGGTTTAGCGGTTAAGGCGTGAAAGTAACAGACAGACAAAGTTACTTTCGCATTTATAATATTAATAGGGATTATGGGGGTCAGTGTCAGCATCTTTTGTCGAGTAAAACAACCAATTATGTTTTTTTTACCAAAAAAATTTTTATCCAAAACACTCCTAACCTGTGGATTTCATTAAACTTTTTAGAGCTATTTTCGAGAAACATATTACATAAAAATGTAAATGAAAGATTAGCTCGTTTAAGATTAGTCTAGGATGAATACACAAACAAAGTACTAATTAAATTATTACATCAAGTTGCGTAACTGCAACGATATTAAACCGCTTAATTTAATACTAAAACGGGTCTAAATTCGCGTAGGTATATACCTATGAATTGCCGTTTTCCATACAATATTTTTGGAAAACTAAATTTTCCATACTAACGTTTTTGGATTTTTCTCGGGAATGCGAAATCCAAATTTAGCAAAATTTTGTGGGAAGGTTTGGACAACATTAGGTAAGTTAATTTTCATCATACTTATAGTTTATTGAAAGTTGTAACTGTAACAACGGTACAGCAAAAATAAGCAATGAAACAGGCAACGGATGAAACGAGCTATATTTGAGCTTCTTTTTCAGCAAATAAATCTAAAGTAAATATGTATTAATTGACTCAATATCTCCGTTATATGGCCAAGGTTTTAAATAAAAAACAATTTGAGTAATATCTGTTCAATCAAATAAATTATGAATAAAATAAAGCTTGAGAAAAAATCGGAAATTTCATAGGTAAAGACCTATTATTATTTTTTAACTTTGTCCCCGACGTGTGTTCAGATCGCGAAATCTGAAAGTGTTATATTAAACCGCTTATTCCAGAAAAGAAAAGATCAGATAACCGGAGACTAAAAAATGACGTGGTCTACGAAGGAGAACCCAATGCTTTTACCATTGAGCTGTTTGGCCTCAAGGACACCGTAGATGGCAGGTATACATATACTTAAATATAATCTATACTAAAATTATAAAGAGGAAATATTTGTATTTTTGTATGTAACGAATAAACTTAAAAACTACTGGACCGATATCAAAAATTCTTTCACCATTAGGGTGCTACATTATTTTATGAATTATTGTATGTGAAACAAAAAATAATGCTAGAAATATATTAATATCCGAAAACAGCATTAAATTTGGTTTATAAATGAACAAGTTATTAGCATTTATACTTATTAACGTAAGGACTAGCTATCTCGTTTTTACTTACGCAAACAAATGGCGGTGACGTCACGTGCCAGTAAGTGCATCTCTTTTTCGTTGTTTGACAGTTTCCCCCTCTATTGAAATTTAATAGCTTGTAACTTTTTTATTTCTCAATAGTTTTCAAAAATTATGTCGGTTTTAGGTTTTTATATTCAGTTCCTTTTTAAGATAAACAATTTAAAAAAATTGTCAACATCCCTATTTTCCCAAATTCCCGAAGTCCCGAGTGGAGTGCTAGTAATTAATAAATAAAAGGCCCACACTTATATATTTACTTGTGTCGTGGGTCCCTTGGAACATACACACACAAAGACAGACACGAACACCCATGACCAGAGAACAAACATCTGATTTTTACACAAATATTTGCCCCGACCGGGAGTCGAACCCAGGAATTTTATTTTACTTTGAAATTGTAAAAAACATGACAGACAGACATACACTTACGCTTATCATCCCTTACGGGGTAGGCAGAACGTCATGTGGTTCTGAAACCACTTGTCGCCACATTTGATATTCATTCTGAGGGTTATTAGATGGAACATGAGTATAGTGGTGATAGGTTGTCATTTGCCCACTAAACAGCAAAATTCTCGTATCCTGGATTTTACAATATGCCTGGGAGGAGTCGGCAGCTAGCAACATTTTAACATTTTAACCTGTTATTATTATTGACCATTTTGACATTTGATAGTTTTAATTTGTTTTATTTAATTTATTTTATTTTGACATTTAATAGTTTTATTTTGTTATATTTTAGGTATTTCTTTTATTTTTGACATTTTTGTATAAATGTTTGACAAACTTTGGACTGAAAAGATTGAATGTTATTATTATACTTATTTTATTATATTAATTATTGAATTTTGACGATCACATTATACTTTGACATTGCTTTAGACATAATATTGTAACTGGAATTGATAATGTGAAATAAATGAATCTAATCTAATCTAATCATTCAAAGTTTTTCTTTCACTCCCTGTGGAAGGCAAGTTGGTAAAATTGTAAAAAGAACATACATAAATACATACACTCACGCCTATAATCCCTAACGGGGTAGGCAGAGCATCAGTGGTTCTAGAACCACTAGATGCCACGTTTGATACAAATTCTGACCGTTGACAGATGGAACAAGGTGTATAATGGTGAGAGGTGGTCAGCCTTTCGTTCATTAAAAAAAAGAAGAGTAGAAAAACTAATCTAAGTAACTGTTTCAGGCAAGCCTTCGACATATTAGAGGCGGCATTTGAGTCTATGCCAAAGTACGAATACGGTATCATTCGCGTCCCAAATGCCAGCAAATCCTTCCCACTGCTTCACCATTTCTGTGTAAGAACTTATATCTGTACTTTGAATAAGCTAGCGAAGCGCTCCTGGCCCAGTGGCGCCTGCTGATCTCAACCGGTCAGTGAGGTTAAGCAACGTACACAGAGGTAGGTAACCTGATGGGTGACCAAAAGTGGAAATTTATCACTAGCGTTTTCGTGCTTCGGAGGGCACGTTAAGCGGTCGGTCTCGGCTGTTGTCGATTGACAACAGTCGTTAAAACCAAGTCAGAGGCCATTTGGCGGTTCCAGGGTTAGCAAAGTTCGCCACACACTTGACTAGGTATACGATTGAAGAAGAAGAAGCGAAACATGGCATTTTACTGTGGGGTAATGCTGCGGATATCAATAAGATCTTTGTTCTGCAGAAAAGGGCTGTTCGCGCGATTTATCAAATGAGACCTAGAATGTCTCTTAGACAAATGTTCAAAGAAATAAATATTTTGACTTTTGCATCCCAATATATATGTGACAATCTTTTATATGTGAAGAAAAATGAACATTTGTTTAAGAAAAATAGCGATAGGCACAATGTTAATACAAGGACCAAACATAAACTGGATGTACTAGACAGTCGTCTCCACAAGGTCACGAACTCTTTTATGGGTCAATGTATACGTTTCTATAATAAGATTCCCATGTGTATTCAAAATTTACCTTTGGATAAATTTAAGACAGTGGTTAAACAAAAACTTTGCAAAAAGGGCTATTACAAAATTTCTGATTATCTATCAGACAGGCAGCCATGGGAATGAACTGCTCAGCTCTAGAGTTATGTACTTCAGATTTAGTTAAAATTAGTAAATAAGAAAATTTGTAATGCTATTTAAAAGAGCAACCTCAGAGTTTCTTGCCTGTTCTTCTCTGAGGAAGACTGCACCTTTGCGAATAGGCGTAGAGTCAGTAGGATCAGAGGTACGAATGCGTATGTATGTATTTAAATCGTTTAATGTATGTTTGTATGTATTTCATTGGAATCTTGACTTGTTTTAAGTGACATCCTGAATGTCCTATAAAATAAAGATTTTTCTATTCTATTCTATTCTATACTGTAGGGGGTGACTCTTCTCGTAAAACTGAATGAGTTTTCTCAAGGAAATCCCCAAAAAATCTTTTGACTTCTCATACTAAGGCTAATCGCTAAAGTTGTACGGGGTGGCAAGAATAATAATTTTCACCTATGTTCTTTGTAAAATGTTGTTTAGTAAACAGCTGATTTTAAGTCACTCAATTTACATATAGAAAATCTATATAATATTAGGTCGGAGTAAAAGATTTTTCGTATTTTACGTATAATCTTTTCCCCGACCTATTTATTATTACTAACACCATATTATGTATGTTAAAGGCTACTAATCAAGTATCTAGTGGTGGGGGGTATCCACAGGATATCGTAGTTTAGGTACCAGCCTCTAATTTTTATACATCGCTCATAGCTATAAAATTTTAATGTCGTGGCGTATGGCGAACGCTTGGTGAACGATATTAAAGTTAAAAAAAAATTGTCTGATATATCAGACTTTGGCGGCGAGGGCACAAAACTTAAACGTCTGATATATCAGACTTTGACGGTGAAAAGGTTAAATCAAGTCAGAGGCTATTTGTCTGTTTGAAAACATGGCAAACTTGACTAACTCTGATGTTAGTCCATTTATCAGTTTGAAAACTAGGCAAACTTGGCTAACTCTGGTGTTAGCCCATTTGTCGGCTTGAAAACTTGGCAAACTTGACTAACACCGGAGTTAGTCAAATTTGCCATGTACTTATACCTACACTATAAGGAAGGAAGTACCTAAATACATTGTAAAAATTGCTCCAGTTTGTGCCGACGAAACCTGACGTGGATTGTAAATATGCGCTGTACATCGCACACCGAGCTTCTGTACTTGGGTATGTTGGAGTTAATTTTTTAACCAAGCCACATGTTCAAAAGCATAAACTAAGGTTTTCACTACCTAACTAAGGGCATAGCCAACTTCGCGACTGACATTAGAGCTCAACTCTGTTCTGTCTACGACCAAATTTTCAAAGCGCCTAATGCCAGTACATCTGTCTTGTGCTATACATATGACATATGCTAGAGATATATTAATATCCGAAAACAGCATTAAAATTGGTTTATAAATGAACAAGTTATTAGCATTTATATTATCGTAAGGACTAGCTATCTCGTTTTGTGGGGAGAGCTAGCTATATCGTTTTTACCTACGCAAACAAATGGCGGTGACGTCACGTGCCAGTAAGTGCATCTCTTTTTCGTTGTTTGACAGTTTCCCCCTCTATTGAAATTTAATAGCTTGTAACTTTTTTATTTCTCAATAGTTTTCACAAATGGTTTCGGTTTTGGGTTTTGGATACAGTTACTTTTTAAGATAAATAAAAAAAGAATGGTCAACATCCCTACTACCGGGAATAAACGGTTAGATATACTGGAACCTGACCCTTCACACACAAATAATGTTTTGATAATAAAATAATCTTAACTGTTTTCCACCCAACCAATAATAATTTTCCAGAATATTCCGCGTCCGCAAAGTGACGTACTCGGATACCCCAGAAGTATGCCACTTCTTGAACAACATCAACGCGAAGGAAACAGTGTACACGATTGAAGAACGAATAACTTACAGAGAATATATGGCGTATATGATACTTAGTGGCTTGAAAATTATTGGCATTGGGATTTTGGAGTAAGTCTTTTAAGCTATTATCCGGCTCGAAGGACCACTTTGTGTGGGCTGCTAGCGGTGGTTGAGGCGCACATAAAAATCATTATCCAATCTTTATCCATTTTGTGTAAAAAAAAGTTTACACAAAATGGATAAAGATTGGATAATGATTTTTCTGAAAAAAAAAGAACTTACGGATGATGTGTTGTTTTCTAGATTTCTTAGGGTGTAGATTATGCATTGCACACTCATTTTCAGGCGCGTGCACTGCACTGCGGACATTGACTTAGGCAAAAAATTAATTAAAACCCATATACTTACTTAATTTTTCCATAAAATTCGGTAAATGATACTCCAAAAAAATTACATCCATTCACTTTTTTTTAGAAAATATCAACATGAGTGTCAAAGCTAATAAATAAAACTATATTATCATTCATTATCAAGTGTCAAAATTCGTTTGAATCGTTGTGAAACAATCACTAATTGTTTAGGCGCTCTCCTCAAGAAGACCATTTTTACGCATGCGTCAAAACCAATGTTGACGCGTTGCTATGGCAACCTTATATACTAGAAGAAATACTGAAGAAATGGCTATCGTTTGATTTTACGTTTAATTATTTTAATTTGTTTTATGCTAAAAAAGTTATTGATCTTTGTTGTGAATACTATTAAAAAGTGATAAAAAATGTAGTAAAGACTTTCAATTATTAACATTTGGTGACCTGCGACGTGATACGCTGAAACAACGCTGATGCCTACGAAAAGCTGAAACAACGCTTATTTCTACATTTGGCTGAAACAATGCTCCTTGTATCAAATAAAGAGTTCCTGCTATGCGATGAGCTGCAACAACGCTTCTAACCACAGGAAAGTTGAACCTCTTTATTTCTATTTTCTAGCTTTGACTTTTGTGAATAACCAATTGATAACTCTGCAAACGTTCTTTAATTTCATTTTAATATTTTCTTAAACCGAGATAATTATTTTATGACATAAAAGGTGAGATTTCCCTAATTTCTATTTTACTAAGTGAGTTTTTGGGTTATAGTTGTACATTTATTAACATACTTATTTTCATTGACATATTTCCTTTGTTATTTTGCCTTGATTTTGTCATGATTTTAGTTCTGCGCCATTTTTATTTGTTTGCGCAACTTATGTCATTTTAAATCAGAGATCTTTTCACTGTTTGACAACTTAGTTATTTGAAAGAGTTCTTTTTTTATCAAGTAATTTGTTTCTTCAAGATGAGTGACTTTAAAAAGTTATCGAAGCAAAGAGCTTCATTGCGAGGTCGCGTTACATTATTTGAAAAATACATTGATTCGTTAAAAGACATCACACCCGATGAAGTAACTAAAAGACAAGTTAATGAGTTGTCTATACGTTTAAATAGCTTGCAACAAATGACGGGATCTTTTAATGAGATTCAATCCGAAATAGAACTATTAGAGGAAGGAGATGGGGGCGATCAACTTTTAGAGAGGGAAAAAACAGAGAATAGGATATTCGAGTTATCCGCCCAGGCTCAAGAGCTTTTAGACATATGGAAAAAGTCGGAAAAGGAAGAGGGTTCTAACTCAAGTTATAGCAGTTGCCCTAATCATTTTAACAACATAAAACTGCCTCCTATTAGAATCCCTTCCTTTGACGGCAGCGCTAGTAAGTGGCTGGAATTTCGCGACATGTTCTTGTCTCTAATACACAAAAATGAACGAATTGATGACGTTAACAAACTTCATTACTTAAATTCCTATCTTGAAGGTTCAGCGCGTAACGTCATCAGTTCCGTTATGATTTCAGCCAAAAACTATTCCGTAGCTTGGTCGCTTCTATGTGAGAGATACGACAAGAAACGTCTCCTCATTAATGAACATCTTAAATGTCTGTTTTCAATCGATAAAATGAATAAGGAGTCAGATACGGGAATTCGAAATTTGATTGATACTTTGTTAAAAAACTTAAGCGCCCTGAATAACTTAGGAGAGAAAACTCAGTATTGGGACACGCTGATCGTATACATAGCGTCAGCTAAACTCGACCCTCAGACTTTGCGGAAATGGGAAGAGTTTCGAAGCTCTGAAGAGTCGCCTTCACTTGAAGATTTCTACTCTTTCTTACGTCTTCGGGCAGATGTTTTGGAGACAGTTAATGCAGGTCAGTTATCCTCACCTTTCCGTACTAACGAAAAGCGCCAAACTTCTAATAAGTCAAAGTCATGCATGGCTGCTTCTGGAACTGCCGTTTCTTTAGATAGCAACATCTATAATTGCAAATTTTGTTCACAACCACACAAACTGCATGAATGTGACAAGTTTAAGTCACTGCCAATCGAAGAGCGAATAGCGAAGGTCCATCAATGGCAGCTGTGTAGTAATTGTTTGCGTGGCGGCCACAAGTCTTTTAATTGCAGGTTAGGTGGCTGCAGAATCTGTAAAAAGAAACACAACACAATTATTCACAGAGAAGGACTACAACAAGCAGTGCCACAACAGACACCTATTTCTCAAGTATCTTCTGAAAATAATGACAAAAAAGACGAAGTAAAGCCTAACTCAGGTTCATCGTCAGTGAGCATGTCTGCGGTTTCTTCACACCAAACTCTTTTGTCTACTGCTTTGGTGGAAGTGACCAACAATGACAAGACAACGATTTTGCGGGCGTTACTGGACAGTGGAAGCCAGTCCTCGTTCATAAGTGAGTCTGCGTTGCAGCAAATGGCGTCTATCAAAGAACAGGTCACAGACCAGTGTGTGTCTGGGATTAACAACAATGCTGTAAATATTACTCGCTACTGCAACGTAAAGATAAAATCTTTGCACAATTCTTTCTGTTCTTCAGTTAAATGTTTTGTTTTGCCACGCATCACTGACAACTTGCCGTTAGCTCCAATACCGGTGCACAAGTTGAACATTCCTTCCAATATTAAACTAGCTGACCCAAATTTCCACCAGCCAGCGGAAATTGATCTGCTTCTTGGAGCCGATATATTTTGGGATTTGATCAGCGAAGGCAGAATAAGACTAGGTTTAAATAAGCCCACCCTGCAAGAAACAACATTAGGTTGGATCGTGTCTGGTCCCACGGGGGGGAACAAACATCATAAAAATCAAGTTAAATGTCTGTTCAGCCATGAAATAAGGCAACAGTTGACTAAGTTTTGGGAGCTGGATGATTTATCCCCTTCTAAACTTGAATCGAAGGATCGTGACTATTGCGAGGAATTGTTCTCTCAAACCACACGTCGTGAAGAGAATGGTCGATTTTCCGTGCAAATTCCACTTCGTGAACCACCTGAAGCGTTGGGAGACTCATATGAAACTGCTAAGAAGCGTTTTCTTCAAATTGAAAAGAAAATGAATGCAAAACCGTACTTCAAACAAGAATATTGCAAATTCATTAATGAATACGAGTCTTTAGGGCATTTAACCGAAATATCGAAACCTTTATCAGGTTATTATCTACCGCATCACGCGGTCGTAAGAGAACAACGTGAGACTACTAAATTGAGAGTAGTGTTCGATGCTTCGGCTAAAACAACTTCAGGTAAATCTCTTAATGACATTCAATACATAGGTCCTGTTGTGCAAGATGATTTGGTCTCAATTTTGACTAGATTTCGTCAGCACAGATATGTCGTAACAGGTGACGTTGAAAAAATGTACCGTCAAGTATTAATTCACGAAGAACAACGCAATTTACAGCTGATATTATGGCGTGAAGAACAAGCATCGCCTTTAAAGGTGTTACGACTAAATACTGTCACATACGGTACAGCGTCAGCCCCATTTTTGAGTACGAGGTGTTTACTTCAATTATCAAAGGACTGCCAGGATCCTACGATATCGAAATTGATCAAAGAAGATTTTTATGTTGATGATTTTATATCAGGAGCTCAAACGAAGAAAGAACTGCATCATATAGTTTCCGAAGTCACGAAGACATTAAATTCCGCATGTTTTCCATTACGTAAATTTCGTACAAATGCACCATCTATTTTCGAAGATATTACGATGTCGCCGAAAGGTTTAGACTATTGTGCACAGTCAAGTGCATTAGGTCTAAAATGGAACCCAGCGTCAGACATGTTTGAATTCCCGGTCAAGATTGAAGTGCAGGGTCAAAAAACAAAACGTTCAATTTTGTCAAATTTAGCAAAATTGTTTGATCCCTTAGGATTATTGAGCCTTTGCACAATTACTCCTAAGATTATTCTTCAGAAACTATGGCTTACTAAATTAGACTGGGATGATCCTGTCCCAGCAAGCATTGAGAAATTATGGACTGATTTTGTGTCCAGCCTAAACCAGCTCGCTAGCATTCAGATTCCGAGATGCGTCATTATTGATAAAGCTATATCTTTAGAGCTTCATTCATTCTCAGATGCTTCTGAACTTGCGTACGCTGCTTGTATCTATATTAGATCAATTGATTCTTTTGGAAACATCATAACCAGACTTCTTTGCGCCAAAACTAAGGTGGCACCATTAAAACAAATTACTATTCCTCGTTTGGAGCTTTGTGCAGCACAACTAGCCGCTCGCTTATACGCCAAGGTTAGTAAAGCTCTTCGTTGCTGCTTCTCAAATGTCTTCCATTGGACAGATTCTACGATTGTGCTTTGTTGGATCTCAACACAACCTTGTGAATTACAAACCTTTGTTGCAAATCGAGTGAGTGAAATACAAGACCTCACATCTACTACAGCATGGAGGCATGTTCCAGGTCAAGACAACCCGGCGGACATAGCGTCGCGAGGTTTGGAGCCAAAAATACTAAAAAAAACTAACCTATGGTGGAATGGACCCACCTTTTTGCAACGGGATCCTGTTGATTGGCCAAAACTTGAAATTCCGTCCGTCGAGGTACCTGAGAGAAAATCTAAAGCTTTTGTTCACAATGATATTTCAACACATTTTGCTTATACTACAACTAATACAACCACAAAATCCAAAGAAGTAGTAAACTTTGACAAGTTTTCTAAACTGTTGACTCTACAAAGAACTTTCGCTTACGTGTTACGTTTTATTTGGAATGTGCACCACCCACAGGACAAAAAACTTGGATCGCTGACTTGTGAAGAATTGGACGATTCACTGAATAAATTAGTTAGACTACACCAATTAGAATGTTTTCCTAATGAAGTGTCAATCTTAGGTAAAAACCAAAGTTTATCCAAGAATTCTCGAATCTTGTCTCTCACTCCATATATCGATGAAATCGGCATTTTGCGCGTGGGTGGTAGGATTCAAAACTCGTCTGAAGTTTTTACGAAAAAACATCCTGCTTTGCTGGACTCTAATCACAATTTTACCAAGTTAATTTTTAGACATACGCACAATATTAACTTACATTGCGGTCCACAATTGCTCTTAAATAGTGTCAGAGATCGTTTTTGGCCCTTAAAGGGTAGGATTTTAGCTAGAACAACCGTAAATAACTGCGTTTTGTGCAGGAGAATTAAAGCTAACACTATTAGTCCAATAATGGGTAACTTACCTGCCTCTAGAGTCACACCAGCTCCTCCGTTTCAGGTGACTGGTGTCGACTTTGCCGGTCCATTTTATATAACAGATCGTAAAGGCCGGGGATCTCGAATAACTAAATGTTATTTGTGTCTCTTTGTTTGTTTTGCGACCAAAGCTTTGCATCTAGAGCTTGCCAGTGATCTATCCACGGATATCTTTATTCTCTGTTTCCGTAGATTTATTTCGCGTCGAGGTAAGCCTCATGAAGTTTATTGTGATAACGGCACAAATTTTGTAGGGGTAAATAATGAGCTAGCAAACTTTCTTAAATCGAGCAGTGCAGAGATCTCTTCTTTTGGTTCAAATGAGGCAATCATCTTTAGATTTCCACCCGCTTACGCCCCGCACTTTGGCGGACTTTGGGAAGCTGGCGTAAAGTCAGCCAAATTCCACATGACCCGAACTTTAGGTAAACAACACTTCACTTTTGAAGAGTTATCTACGTTATTCACTCAAATTGAAGCTATTCTTAATTCTAGACCCTTGACTCCCCTTTCTTCTGATCCTACTGATCTTAATCCTTTAACTCCTGGCCACTTCCTGATTGGTAGAGCACTTACCTCGTTTCCATCGCCAACTCTACTAGAAATGAACATAAACCGAATCAACCGCTATCAGCACATTGAAAGGATGCGACAATGCTTTTGGCAACGTTGGCGCCATGAATACCTTTGCGAGTTACAACAGCGCCTTAAGTGGAAAATTGAACAAAGAGGACTCAAGGAAGGTGACATGGTTATACTCAAAGATGCAAGTTCTCCTCCACTTCATTGGCCTATGGGACGTATACAAAAGCTTATTCCTGGTCTGGATGGAGTCACCAGGGTAGCAGATGTTACTACCAGCAAGGGCACTGTGCGCCGTGCTATGAACAAGATTTGTCCCTTATTACCATCATCGGATGAAGAGGACGCTTCTCGAGACCCTTAAGTGCTCGAGGGGGGGGAAGATGTTTAGGCGCTCTCCTCAAGAAGACCATTTTTACGCATGCGTCAAAACCAATGTTGACGCGTTGCTATGGCAACCTTATATACTAGAAGAAATACTGAAGAAATGGCTATCGTTTGATTTTACGTTTAATTATTTTAATTTGTTTTATGCTAAAAAAGTTATTGATCTTTGTTGTGAATACTATTAAAAAGTGATAAAAAATGTAGTAAAGACTTTCAATTATTAACACTAATCGATCTTAGGTGAAGTAGTCAGTTCAAAAAGATTTTCAAACTTGTTTTACTTTTAGATTTGTTTCTGAAAACAATTTAGGTAATCTGAAAACATAAACAAAGTCAAAAATCGTTTGCACCAGCGTAAAATAATCACCTATCGATCAGAAAGTGAAATAGCTACAATAAAATATTTTCGACTTTTTTGACTACTGTTAGAATAAAGTATTTGTCATGCACATTCACTTTTTTGTCAAAAAAATATTGTAAAACTAAAACAAATCTAAAATGTTACTGAGGGAATAGCACTAGCTGTTTCAATATGTGATGTACAGGTGATTATTTCACGACACAATTTTTTTATTTACTTTCAGTTTTATAACCGTTTTAATTATTTTTTAAATATGTATTTACTTAATCCACTCTTAAATGGTTAAAACACACATCCCCTAATATCGGCATTGTAAATAAATAAATATTAAAAACAAAAAAAACGGTTGACTTTCAATTAGTTTGCAAAACTTTTGGGGATGGTTCACCCCATGAAATGGAATAATTTTTCCCAATCACCCTTTAAAAAAATCCCAAAAAAATTTTCGACCTATGGCTGATTTCTCAATTTGTATGGAGAGGTTATATTTATATTTTTTAATTATGACCTACTTGAGGGAAAGCTGTTCAGTTTAGTATGCTGAGTCGCATCCTTTAATTTTCGCTAACTAATTTTAAGTCACCTTAAGGTTAAATTATGTCAACAAAGAAGCAGACATTTTTTACAAACAAAAAAATTTAACCGACTTCAAAAAACGAAAAATAAAGACGTAGCACTTAATGTGCTTATTGATCTGTTGGAAGTCGGTGCGAAGCCATAAGGTATGAATACGGACATCTGCCTTCGCACCGATTTTAAACAGATCAGTAAGCAGGTACATAGCACATTAAATGCTACGTCTTTAAGTTTCGTTTTTTGAAGTCGGTTTAATTTTTAGTGGGTCCGAAAAGGTAGAGATGAAGATTTATCAATACCAAATACATGTTACTACATTAAGATAAACTTTTATTGATTTTTTTAGGATGAAAAATTAACAGTGAATAATAATTAATAAGAGATACAATTAACAGATTATTGACAGATTTAATTATAATAAAAATTAATATGATTAACAAAGAATTTCACAGAGTTGTTATTAACATTTAAAATCCCCTTCGGCCGCGTTCATCGTCATACAATATTTAAAAAAAAACTTACGATTGGAATCCTACTACTTAAACTTATTCAACAGCTCTATTTCCAAAATTATTTTTAGCCAACTATAAAGAGTTATATAGGTATCCCAACCTTCCCACAACAATTTGTTACATTTGGATAGAAAACTAGATAGATATAAATTCTTTATTTCACATAGTCACAAAAAAGTTTTACATACCTAACTAAATAAAAAAGTGTGCAAAGGCGGCTTTTATTGTTATTATTAAAAGATTGCCGATAAGATTGCCAATTTTTTTTTATTGAAAACATCGATAATATTTACGAAATAGCCTCACCACGGACTGATGATGGCCATATTAGAGAGCGTAATTTAAAAAAAATAAATGCAAGAGTAACAAAAAAGGAAAGAAAGTTAAATTTGGAATTGTTCCACTACTTTTTCAAAGCAAACCTTTTGCAATTCGTGCATCATATAGCATTGAGCCAGTTGTAGCAGCTCCAAGTACCCTGTCTCAGGTATTGCTTTGTTGTACATGAAATCCTTCAGCTGTTGGAGGGTAGCTTGGGTAGCGTCTTTAATGTGGTAGCTGCGGTCTTTGGTCTCTTTATATTGTTTCCCCAACATCGCTCGCAAGACGGGGCTGCTAGCGGCCAGTACAGCGCTGTGGACCTGTACTGATGAGCCATCTTCTCCGCGCAGTTCAAAGTCAGTCAGTTCCGTGTCTTCATAGAGGATAGAAAATTGATTCTGTGTTCCTTGTATCTTTTTATCTACCTCAATGCTAAGGTCTGTGACATCACAATAATTAAATGATTGAGGGATTTGTCGGAATTCTGAATCGTCACATAAAAGTAGAAAATTTTTCATATTCATCTTTTCACTGTTTAAAGTGCAAACGTAGCGTTCCTTATCACTTTCTTTTACTGGTTTGATATTTAAGTATAACTTATAGTACTTACTGTCTTGTCTGTCAAACTTGTAGAATAGATTAAGACCATTGCAAGTTATTTTGACTTCTTTAACTTCTTCCACCTTTATTTGAATTTTAACCTTATTGGGTTTTTCAATAGACACTGAGAGCAAGGTCATCCTGTAATGTAAAAATTTACACAAACTCAGGTTGAACTTCAAAAAAATATTCGCCACGTTTTAAAATCTCCATACATTCAAAGTTGATTTGCCACATCTAATAAAAATATCTATAAGTAGTTAAGAGTTATTGTGGATTTGCCCCACATCCTCATTTTAGCTCAGAATGAAGTACCGTTAGCAAATAAAAACATTGGCGTTTGATTATAATTATAATAAATAAATATATTATATCTTTCTCTGTAAGGATGTGTAAAAATATACTGTATATGTTATGGACCAAGTGATTAATGCGGGCATTATGAATAATGCCCGGGCATTATTCATAATGTCTAGCTCTATCGGGCAAAGTGATTAATTACTATCTAAACTTCATTATTTATCATATTGCCCGGTCATTATTATATTGCTACGTGACAATTGGGCAATTTGATAATAAAGCTAAGTTTGATGCAGTGCGGGGAGGGAAGTGCGGGGAGGGCAGCGGTGCGGGGAGGGAAGTGCCCTCGTTGCAATTTATAAAAATTTTCGTTATTTTTTCATGACCGCCATCTTAGATTTCATAATCTAAAACGACATCCATTACGGATTTTTACAAAAAATGCAAGTCCGCCATCTTGTATTTCAAAATGGTTGTCGTTTACGGAATTAGCACCCCCGAAAACCTATTAAACGACACACATATCAGTTTTTTCAAAAATGTAAACGTCCGCCATCTTGGATATTAAAATGAACGACATTTTCGGAATCAGCACCCCCGACAATCTATCAAACGATACCCATGTCGGCATCCCGAAATTTAATATCCGCCTTCTTGGATTTTTTGTGCGGGGAATCGCGACGCTCCGGCGTTTGCCCTTCTCGTTACGATTCCCCCAACTAAAATCAAAGTTGGCGAATATGAAATTTTCGGAAGGCAGTCGGCGGGTAAGACGCTTGCTTGGTGACGCTTCGGGCTTCGCCCTACGCAGAGCTCGGCCTTCGGCCTCGCCCTATACGCAGCTTTCCTCGGCATACGGCCTCACCCCACCTTAAGTATCTAAACTTGTATGGCGGCCATCTTGAATTGGGGGGGGGGAACGCTCTGGTCGTCGCCCTACGCGGAGTTTGGACTTCGGCCTCTCCCTAAACGCAGCTCGCCTCGGCCTACGACCTCTCCTCACCTACCATGTATGGCCGCCATCTTGAATTGAGGGGGTTGACGCTCCGGGCTTCGCCCTACGCGGAGTTGGGCTCAGTCTGCGACCTCGCCTCACCATTAAAATCTTAACTCGCATGGCAGCCATCTTGGATTGGGGGAGGGAGACGCTCCGGGCGTCGCCCTATACGGAGCTCGGCCTTCGGCCTCGCCTTTTACCTTGCTACTTAATCCAAATAATGAGTCTGATTATTTAAATTGTTTAACATTTAGTTTATTTGAAGTTAAATGACTATAACAATAAAAAATTTGCAATCAAATAAGTTTGTATTACTCTGCCCAAAAGGTGATGGGCATTATGTATAATGCCCGGTCAATTTGATTATTTGATTAATTATTATCAAATTGCCCTCTCATATTGGGCATTTTTCATAATGCCCGGTCATTATGAATAATGCCCAATTTATCACTTGGTCCATAACATATACACGGACACGGAGATGTGAATAGTGACGACAACTTTTCCGAACATAAAATCTTAAAGTGTGGCGAATCCACAGTAACCAAAATTAAAATTCATCATAAAAATAGAACTGTGGCAAATAATTTTTTGTGTGGCAAATTAACTTTGTGGCAAACCCACAAAAACTGGGTGTTAGTTATCTTAGCACTGACTTGCCGACAAAAACAAGGCTTCAAAAAGGCTGCCATAAAATAATAGCAAACATGTCAAAGGAGGCAGTAGAAGTCATGAAGTCCTTGGGCTGATGAAAATAAATAACAATCAGTAATAAAACAATTGGGTAGACAACTTAGATCAGGGTTTCTTAAAGTGGGGTCCACGGACCCATTAGGTTGTATATCGGGGGTGTGCAGTAGGTCAGTCTGTAAATATATTTATTAGGAAAACTAGTTTTCCGCCCACGTGGACTACATGTTATATTGTGCCCAACCTGTGGGAAAAAATGTAGCCTATGTCCTTTCCCAGGATTTAATCTTTCTCTGTACCAAATTAATGGTTCTGTAGTTTAGGCGTGAAATACAGGCATACAGAGTTACTTTCGCGTTATAAATATTAGTAATGATGTGTAGTACCTAAACTTCTTCTCATTGAGGTCAAACAACACCACCCTTCCCATTAACTTAGTAGCAAGAGTAGTGAAAGTACCAATAAAAGTATTTTTTTATCTACCTGTACTATCTTCTATACATCTAAATATATAAAACTCAAAGGTGACTGACTGACATAGTGATCTATCAACGCACAGCCCAAACCACTAGACGGATCGGGCTGAAATTTGACATGCAGGTAGATGTTATGACGTAGGCATCCGCTAAGAAAGGATTTTGATCAATTCTACCCACCCCCAAGGGGATGAAAAAGGGAATGAAAGTTTGTATGAAACTTTGTCAATTTTAAACCGATCGGGCTGAGACTTTGCATGCATAAAGCTACTATGACTAAGGCATCCTCTAAGAATGGATTTTGATAAATTCAACCCCTAAAGGGATATAAATTCCACCCCTAAGGGGTTAAAATAGGTGATGAAAGTTTGTATAAATCTTCTTAGATTTTCGACTAATTGAAATGAAATGAGCTACTATGATGAAGACGTTCGCTTAAATAGGATTTTGATAAATTCAACCCCCATATGGATAAAATAAGGGATGATGGAGGATGTAAATGTATTAGTTTGAACCTATCAGTACCTAATGGAACGAATAAATTAAGACAAACAAAATCATCCGAATTAAGACGAACAAAAAATCCTGAATTACTTACTAATTGATCAACGCCCAGCCCAAACTCTTAGACCTAGAAAGCTGAAGTTTGACAAAAAGGTGTCTTTTATAAAGTAGGCAACCACTAAGAAAGGATTTTTAGAAATTCAACCCCTAAGAGGGTGAAATGGGGGCTCAAAGTTTGTATGGGGAAAAATACTTTTTTGGATATTTTGACTCGAAACTTCGTCAAGATATACCTTAAAGCAAACAAACGGATACGTATTTCGCAATTTTTCAAAAATCACCCCCTAAGGTGTACAAATGGGTTAAATCAAATTAAATTGCAAGGTCCTGAATTACTTACTGATTGGTCAAAGCCCAGCCCAAACCCTAGAAAGCTAAAATTTGGCGAAACGGTGTCTCTTATGACGAAGACAAGCATCAAGAAAGGATTCAAAGTTTGTATGGGGAAAAATATATTTTTGGACATTTTGACTCAAAACTTCGTCAAGATATACCCAGCGGATAATGAACGGACACGTATTTCGCAATTTTTCGAAAATCATTCCCTAAGGGGTATAAATGGGTTGAATTAAATTAAATTCCAAGGTCCTGAATTACTCACTGATTGATCAACGCCCAGCCCAAACCCTAGAGACCTAGAAAGCTGAAGTTTGACAAAAAGGTGTCTTTTATAAAGTCCACTAAGAAAGGATTTTTTGAAATTCAACCCATAAAAGGGTGGAATGGGGGTTCAACCGGGGTTCACCGTAGTAGAATATACGACGAAATTAAAAGGAAAACTATCACACATAAGTTTGCCGTTCAAGTTTGCGAGTAATAGTCGACCAAGTCCCAAACGTTGTTAGGATTAATAAGAATATACCTATTTACTAATATTAGATCCTTGGTACTACAGAGCTAAGATTTGGTATGGTCATACATATTGATTGCGCTGACAGATCTTAAAAAATAAAACGATGGAAAAAAATTCGGGTCTTTATAATATTGTCGCTAAAAAAAACCATTTTCGCGCTCGCTTCGCTCGCGCTTTACTTACTTTCATTGTGTTGTATTATTTTGTTGTATTTAGGCCAAAACTCAAGTTATTTCTGAAGTAATCATCGGGAAACTTTTCCCATTAGTATAATCGAGGTGCAGCTAAATAGTGGTTGTGTTTTTCATATTATCCTAAATGCAAAAAAGCTTTAGTTCATAATATTATGTATTCAATATTTACTTCAATATTCATATTTACTGTGGTTAAGTGACTCCTGACAGAGTGTGCAACGGTTTTGTTATTTGTGTAGTCATTATGGGGTTACAACAAATTCATATTAGTTGTTGTACGAGTAGTAACTTTTTTAATGTACTTATATCAAATTGTTTTTTTAATTCGATGAATTTTTTTTCTCGCCAATATCATCGAGGGGGGAATCGTAGGATAGATTTTTAAAAGATAGGAGTTTACTTAGATCGATTTTCGATTCAGCACTCCGTTTGTGAAAAATCCATTTCTATAGTAAAATTGTTAAAAACAAGTGTCCCCCCCCCCTCTACCAACTAAATGGTTGTTTCTAAAAATGTGAAAAACTCACAGTGATAGAACATACAAGAATATTAAAAGGACAACTATCACACATAAGTTGGCCCTTCAAGTTTGCGAATAATAGTCGACCAAGTGCCAAACTTTGCTGGGAATAATAAGAATATATGTATTTACTAAGCTTGAATTTGGTATGGTCATACATATTGATTGCGCTGACAGATCTAAAATAAAAAAAATATATAAAAATAGTTTTATTTCAGGCATGGCTTATTTACGTAGCGAATTTAAGCAGTACAACATTAATTCTAATCCAGTTAAGAAACTTAAGTACATTGTGCATTTAATATAATATGTAGACTAATATTATAAAGAGGAAAGATTTGTACCTATTTTTGTATGTTTGTAATGAATAGGCTCAAAAAGTACTGGGCCGATTTAAAAAATTCTTTCACCATTCGAATGCTACATCATCCCTGAGTAACATAGGCTACATAACATTCCCGAATTCCCACGGGAACGAAGTCCCGAGCGGGATGCTAGTATAATATGTAGATCAATATGGCCCTTTACAGAATTTAATTTAAATTAATATTTTGCCTATGCCTATAAATAGCGCGTCGAAGGCCGCGCTTCGCCCTATAGCACTTTATGATTAGCAGCGATCGTACGCGTCTGTCTGTTACGCTTTCACGCCTAACCTACCGAACCAGTTTTGATGAAATTTGGTACAGAGATAGATTAGACCTTGGGAAAGGACATAGGTTTCATTTTATCTTACAACTGGGCACGATATAACCGTAGTCCACGCGGGCGAAGCCGCGGGCGGAAAGCTAGTATATTATAAAGAGGAAAGATTTGATTGTTTGTTTGTATTAAATATAGGCTCCGAAACTACTTGACCGATTTGAAAAATTCTTTCACCATTACAAAGCTACATTATCCCCGATGGACATAGGCTACATAGTTTTCCCGAATTCCCACAGGAACGAAGTCCCGGGCGGAATGCTAGTAATTAATATAAATAAGGATTTTCTTTCATTTTCAAAAATATTTTTTGACTGGGGTCCGTGGAATTGTTTGAGACGTGAAAGTGGTCCATGACTGCAAAAAGTTTAAGAAACTCAGACTTAGGTATATAAAATAACATACATATATTTGTAAAGCATAAATAATATGAAAACAGAATTCGAAATCATATTTGAAAATGGACGAAACATTTTTGTCTATCTCTTTCTAATAAAACGCAAGTACAGTCAAACCAGGAGAGCTCAAGGGACCGCGATTTTGTTTTTCTCTTATAGAGGTTTCTCACTAACCCGAGTTTCTAACTTACAGAGTTACAGCAGGGGTCTATCTCACTTACGAGTAAAAGGTCTATAAAAATACGGCTAATAGTGATAAATAAGTGGGTACGCACATTTAGCTTTTTGAATAGAATTGAATAAGTACCTAGAATAGAAAAAATCTTCATTTTATAGGACATTCAGGATGCCACTTAAAACAAGTCAAGATTACATGAAATACATACAAACATACATTAAAGGATTTAAATACATACATACGCATTCGTTCTATTGACCCTACTGACTCTACGCCTATTCGCAAAAGTGCAGTCTTCCCCAGAGAAGAACAGGCAAGAAACTCTGAGGGTGCTCTTTTTAATAGAATATGAGCTCCTCGAACTTATAATAAAACATAACATTTGCACATTTGGTCGTTCAAATACAATGTAAGTTCCTAAAACTATAAAAAAAATAACAGACGCACATTTGGTAAATCGATTAGAATGAGAGTTCCTCGAAATTTTAGAATGAGTCATAAATAGCAAAGGTTTAATAGCAAACCTTTAATATTAGTTAATATTAGTAAAACGAAATATACAATATTTCGAAATTGGAAAATGAAAAAATTGAGTCTTAACGTTAAATGTTGCGGTCATGATCTAGTGGAAGTCTCAGAGGCCACTTTCCTCGGTATAACTCTGGATAAGCACTGTACTTGGGCCTCTCATATTGTAAATGTGTGCAACCGAATAAGTAGGTTCGTATATGCCTTGCACAGAATTCGCTGCACTACAGATATTGACATAGCCCTTATGGCTTACCACGGCTATGTTGCATCTGTCTTAAGGTATGGTTTGGTGCTGTGGGGAAATTCCGGAAATTTGTATGATGCATTTGTGATACAAAAGAGATGTATACGGGCACTTTGCAGTGCTGCACCTCTTGATTCCTGTCGCCCACTTTTTCGTAAACTAAGAATTCTACCCTTACCTTCTTTATACATATTTGAAGTGGCCTGCTTTGTAAAGAAACATACGCATCTATTCAAAACTAAAATGCAGGTCAATAAATTCAACTCTAGGTATCCAAATAAACTGGTGCTACCAAGCGGAAAAAGCTCCTTATATGACAAAAACTGTCCTAGAATGGCGGTAAGAATATATAATATTTTACCAAACGACGTAACAGATTTACCTTTCGCGATATTTAAGAGAAGACTATTTAACTGGCTGTGTGATAGGTGTTTTTATTCCCTTAAGGAATTATATGACTATAAGGTTTATAAAACATACTATTAATTGAATTATTTGTAAATTTTGAATATTTGCATGCCATACGATTGGTGGATTATGAGACGCATTTCTTTTAATATATTATCATTGTAATTACCATTATCCGTGCAAATAAAGACATTTCATTTCATTTCATTTAACTGTCGCTTATATTAGAGGTAGAGACAAGTAACAATCTTACTTACAGAGGTTCATGCATAAAAAATCAGTCTCACTTATCCAGGCTTATATTTCTCACATAAAGAGGTTTTAGTAGGGAAAAATGACGGGACTTTGCAAATACTCTCATTAATAGAGTTTTCTCCCTTACCCAGTTCTTACTTACTCAGGTTTGACTGCATTTTGAATGTTTGTGGCGGTACCTACCTACTCAACCGTGAGGTAGGTATTTGTCTAGCTCTGTAGAATTAAGAGATTTAAAAGTACCTAATACCTACTAGTTTTGTATGCTCAACCTATTATAACATTAACGATTTCTAGATAGGTTTAACTTTGATATAATTAAGAAAGTTGACATAGGCGGCCTATGTTACTCGGGGATAATGTAGCATCCTAATGGTGAAGATTTGGCCTATGATAGGCCACATAATATTCCCGAATTCCCGCGGGAACGAAGACCCGAGCGGGATGCTAGTAAACAATATACCTACTTACATTATGTGCCAAATCAATACAATACAAAATTGATTTTTTATCAAAATGTCAACTTTCTTAAGATTTTTTTAAATCGCTCCAACAGTTTTTATAATATTACCTATAGTATACTTAGATGAATAAATTGAATTTAGTTAAAAGATATATACCTAGGTAAGTACCAACCTAGGTAGGTATACCATTTCCACAATACCTATAAGAAAAATCAGACTCCATACATTTTCGCTGTCATCCATATTGTCGGTTGAAAATTTTCTGTCACCAAATCTTACTTGCTGACAGTTTTTAATGAAATGATAGGTAGGTACCTAGACCTATTTTTGTTATCATTTTTGCCACTTTTTCATTTATTTGACGCTTGATATTTAGCAGCCAACCTATTAATTCCAATAATACCTAGTTATTAGATTTTTGTAACTACGAGTACCTTCACACCAATAATACCCAACATTATTTTTCGCTCGATTAACTACAATCCAAAGTTAATTTAGCAATACCTACTTACCTAGTAGATGCTGGAACTGGTACCAATTTACTTCTACACTTTTCTGATAGTAAAGTAATAAAAACAGGGAAATACGTCAGGCGACAAATGTGCTCAAACACAGTGTTGCCACATGAAGAAGACGTGAAATCTGTATTTTCATTACTAAAATCCGTATCAAATCCGTATTTCTGTTTTTATTGAAATTCCGTATTAATAGCCCGTATTTTAATTGAAAATCCGTATGAATTCCGTATAAAAATTCAACGTAACATTTTTGAGTCAAGATTTAAATCAAAAGAGGGTAATTTCCCTAAAATTTGTTTAGTAGTAGCGGGTCCGTTATCGTCGAGATACATAATTTATTTCTTGGTTTCGTCTTCATTGAAGAAATTTTGGTGTACTGCCGCACAACAGTGGAGCAAACTCACCAGCGTTGTGACGAAATTGGTCAAAATTATGTAAAGAAGGCTCGAAAACGGGGTCCTTTTGAAGCTAATTCTGTGTTTAGAGTAAATCCGTATAAAAATCCGTAATCTTGATTCATCCGTATTGAACTTGCAAAATCCGTACAAATACGGACAAATCCGTATATATGGCAACACTGCTCAAACAACTATGTGTACTACATACAAATACCCTACCTCCACTCCAACTCCAACTTTGTTTCAGTATTGCTAGCGCCCAATCCTCAAAAGTAACGCAAGGTACATACTTTGATGGTCAAAAAGTAACCGTTTTGGAAAGGTAACTCTATTTTCAACACATTTGCTCATAAAGTGGATCTTATGTCATTGGTTTAAGGTTCATAATGATATGTTTTACCCAGCCCGTGCGTAGTAACAATAAAACACTAATACGTAATGTTTTTATTTTCTTAATTTCAGCAAAGAGATCAGATCTTATTTTTTATTTAAAATTACTTAATTCTTGATTACAATGTTTATTAACGCTTACGTTTTGTAAGTTGTTGAAAAATCCGTTATTTCATCTAAGTATTTAATCATTTTTAAATAAAATAATTAAGTCATAAAATACCAAAAAAAAAACAGTTCGAAAATAATTATTATCATGAAATAAACAAAAAAAACGAAGCCAAAAAGGAAAAAAAAACAAAAAAAAATTGAATTACAGAATAATACTACTAAGTATGTTGTAATTTTTACTGCGTCATTCCAGTATTAAAAGCAATAATAAATGTTGACCACGCACCTCAAATTCAACCTCTTGACGAGAAGAGATTATTCTTAAAACTTACAAAATTTACTTAATTGGTCACACACTCCAATATTACTTCCTTAGGGTTTTCCCCAAGTAAAAAAGAAGAAAGTAATTTGAGTCTTCCCCTAATCTTCAAACCAAAATCATCTTAGCGACAGAGACAACGCTATACATAGAAAAGAGAAGTAGAGGGATGGATGCACCTAATACCAGCCTTTTGGAGCAAATTTCAACTTCAAAAAATTATATTTCTTGAACTATAGGTCGGAACCAGTCACAGTTTTTTTTTAAATCCGTAGATTACTTAATTGAGCACAAAAATAACTCACAAACTATAAGGATAATTTTAAAATAAGAATTAATCAGCATGATACCTCCTGTATCTAATTGCAGCCACCTTGTACCTAATGCCATCTTTTTGTGTACCGAATACCAGCCTAGTCTAGGGTCATGCTTTAAGACTTTTTTCTTTATAAATAAAATACTGAATGCATGAGGTAGAATGTTTTTTTACCTAAATATATAACTAATATAATTTTATATAATATTGATTGTAATCTTCATTCTTTACAATATTTAAAGTCTGTCGTATTTAAGCCGTCTTTCCGGGTTGAGATTGAGAATCAAATCTTTAAGAAATAAATACATAAATTAATAAATACAGTTCAATGTTAGTATTTTTAAGAGTATACAAATTGAAAACAAACTTGCAAACCAATTCACGTAACTTCGTTTTCAAAATTAAGCCTGATAGGTATAATATTCGAACTTACTAACTTTCCTTTATGTTTGTGCTTTGTGACAACCCTAATTATTAAGACAGGGATGGAATTAGGTACTCCGTCGAACCAAATACCAGCCTAGGGGGGCTGGCATTATGTACTCCATATAAATCTTGAACGTAATTGCAGCGCCCTTAATTCACATTAACAGAAAGGTTAAAACTTATATATTTACTCTGTAATCCATGCAGTACACTATCCCTAACCATAATCAAACAAATCACAACACGTAGAACTGAATAAATGTAAAAAATACCTTATTTTAGCAGCTTCCAAAGAGTCGAAAAAATAGGAAAATGGCCGTCGTCTGCTCCGTTCAAGCTTAGATTTGAAACTGACGTTGAAATATTCATGCCAGTATTGCCAAATTTGGTACACATGTTCTACCAAATAAAGGTTTTTTTAATGAAGACATTGCTAAGTGTTACCAATAGAAAACCTAATAAAAAGCGAAAATGTAAAAGGGCTGGTATTACGTCCAAAGCTGGTATTAGGGGCATCCACCCTATAACGAATCTGTCTATGGGCAAGCTATTACTCTTTTGGTCTATGGTAGGGTAGCGACTAGTGGCGGTGAGTAAGTATCGAGTAATTAAAAAAGTATCGATACCTAGTAAAATACTATATCAAAAGTATCGAGTACAAAATTACTAGGTATACTGATACTACTCGGGTATCGAAAATTTTTGCGGATCCCTACTTGGTTTTCACAAACGGCATTTTTATTCATCAGATTGTGATTATTGTCAGAAATACAACAATGTCTTCTTCTAGTGTAGAACAGGAAACCTGGTACGTGGGTACACCGCCAGAAATACGTTCAGAGGCGCAACATGCAAGTAATAGTTTGTTGCCGCCAATATCAAAGGAAAGTTTATATTTATTTCTTTCCTCGCAAATGTGTTGAAAAACGTTGTATGACACGCGTGGATATTACATTCTCGGCTCCGTTGAGCCCGTTTAAACTCGCCTCTAATGTAATATCCAACTTAGCACACTTTGTACTATTCCCAACTTCGTTTTTTTATGAAATGCAAATGCATTAAGTATACTCGGTGCATTAAGTACTTAATTTACCCAGGTTGTTTTTTTTTATAAAAAATGGGTTCGCTCTTGACCACAATCTATCTTAGGGCAAAGATGTGGTCGAGGATGTAGCGAGCTCACCCAGAAGAAGTCTATTCACTCTTACTTTAAAGATATTTGGGTTGTATGAACTCGGAAATACAGACATAAATCACAAATCACGGACATACTTAAATCAGGTAAATTAAGTCGACTACAGGAATACATACATTTAAGTAGGTACATGTTACTCAATACTCAATCGTTTACCTATTGAATTAAGTTCTACCTATTGTGGTTTTACATTTAAATTATACAGACA
Source organism: Aproaerema taeniolella (assembly GCA_949987775.1). Taxonomy (NCBI): domain Eukaryota; kingdom Metazoa; phylum Arthropoda; class Insecta; order Lepidoptera; family Gelechiidae; genus Aproaerema; species Aproaerema taeniolella. The sequence continues at coordinate 1,420,653 of OX465259.1, read as the reverse complement.
TTTTGATAGAAAGTGGAGAAATGGGGAAGGTGTCATTTTTTAGGGTTCCGTAGTAATCTACGAACCCTTATAGTTTCGCCATGTCCGTCTGTCCGTCTGTCCGACTGTCCGTCTGTCCGCGGGTTTCCTAAGAAACCCTTAGTACTACAGAGCTGAAATTTGGCATGGTCATACTTACATATAAACTACGCCGCCGTCAGAACTGTATCTTAGAAAAAAAACATTTTTCGGGTGTCTCCCATAGACGTGAAAGGGCAATGATTTTTTTTTCTCGCCTATATCATCAAATGGGGTATCATAGGACAGCTTTTTAAAAGACAAAAGGGGTTTACTAAGAACGTTTTTCGATTCAGCACTCCGTTTGCGACAAAATAATTTTTAAAGTGAAAATTTTTGTCAAACACAAGTGTCCCCGACTGGGGATCGAACCCAGGACCGCCGATCAAGAGGCAGCGTCACTACCACTCGACCAAACCGGCCGTCAAAATAATGTTACATTATTGTATCACTGATAAAGTATTTGAATGAAACAAATATGAAATTCGACTAGGTACCTAATTTTATTTCCTACTAACCAATTCCCTTTTTTATTTTTCTGAAACTAGATCACTTACAGAATTCGTTTTCGTGAAGAAAAGAGTATTCAAGCTAAACCTCAACAAAAATTAATATTCAACTTGCACTACAAAGAATCTAACTAACTTAATTGCATTTAATGTTTGTATGGTATGGTTTATGACAAAAAAATGTTTAAAACCAAAAAATATTTAACGTTGTAGCTAGGCGACAGTCGGGCTCAAACTTGCACCTTGCTGCAGCAGGCAGACGGGGTTCCACTGCGCCATCTAGGCTTATGCTTTAAGATGTAAAATTATGAATTGCACTCCGCTTGTTATCAGAGCGGATAACAAGCGTAGTGGGGATTGCGTCATTTGTGTCCATGAGTGAGTTTACGAGCAGCCGAGCCGCAAGCGACATTTTTTCTGTGTTTTGTATTGACTATGCCTCCATTTATGAACGTGATATTACATTCTACCAATACATTGACAAGCAGGGCAATCGCGCTAAAAAAAGTGGATTGAGTCGCAATTGAAGCGCAGCTGGGGGGCTACCACCTAAAGCGAAGCTGATGCTGATTGAACTAATAGAATGATGTACATTGCTGTATTTGGTTCATGTCGTTAATCAAGGTGTCCTTATAAAGAAGCACTCGACAACGTTCCATTCGTTTACCCAGCATCAGCTTCGCTTAGGTGGTAGCCCCCAACTACGTTTCAATTGCGATTCAATCCACTTTTTTTAGCGCGATTGCCCTGCAGTACCTACCTTCTGAAATCTGTCATCTATGAACAAATCTAAACAGTACCTATACAAAACAACTAGATGGCGTTGGTTTTACCAACAAGGTTAAAAGTGCGGTTTCTTAAATATAATTCACCCCTCTTAAGACCTTAAAGCATTATACCCTTAAGTTAGCAGCATATTGTTAAATTCCAGGCACCCCCAGCACATCGACATGGTTCGCGCGAAGTTCATGATGGACGTCCACCAGCGGCTGAACTACCACATGTCTGGACAAGGCCAGGACAGTGGGGTTGCCACAGTGCAGACAGTGCTAATGTATCCTGTGTTTGAGCCACATTTCGGTTTCTTCGCAAGAGAAATGATGAGAATGTCAGGCAGTAATACATTGCTCTGGTTGACGGCTTATAGGAATAAAATTGTAAGATCCATTTTTATTTTTTCTTCGTTCCCGTGGGAATTTTGAATTATGTAGCCTATGTGTTAATCCAGGGTATCAGCTACCTCCATACCAAATTTGATCAAAATCAGTCCAGCCGATCTTGAGTTATAAGTGTTGTAACAAACACGACTTTCTTTTATATATATAGATTTGACAATAATTTATTTTTTAGTTAGAAAAAATAATTTTAAGTCAAAAATTAGACGTAAAAATAAAAATGTTCTTAGCATATACATCCGTTCGCAATTGCACCCTTCGCATTTGCCTCCGAACGCAGTTGTATTCGACAAATTTTATATGAAATACATAAAAGGAGAAACTGACTGACTGACTGACTGACTGACATATCAACGCACAGCCTAAACAGCTAAACGTAGGCACTTGTTTGGCAAGAGACGTAGTTACGGCACCTCTACGGTACCTAAGAGACGTAGCTTAGGTACCGTAGAGGTGCACTAAGAAAGGAATTCCCGAAATTCCTACGGGAACGGGAATTAGCGGGAAAATACTTTTGTATGAAAAATCTAAACCGCTTAAGTTAGACGCTTGAAATTTGGCATGCAGGTACCTTAGTAAACTTAAAGCTTAGTTGCAACAGGATATTGCAAAATTCCCACGGGAACGGGAGTTAGCGGGAAAAAACTTTTGTATGTAAAAATCTAAATCACGTAAGATAGATGTTTTCAATCTAGCATGCATGCATACCTTAGTAAATATAAAGTTTAGTTAGGGCTGTATTTTGAAAAATTCCCATGGGAAACGAGGGTTATCGGGAAAAAAATGTTGTATGAAAAAATCTAATCGGTCTATAAAAATACATACAACACGCAGACGAAGTTGCGGGCATCAGCTAGTATGAAATATAGCGACTGATTATTACTCAATGTACCGTTTACAAAAAAAGTGTTTATGAAGTTGTTCCGTTAAAATAATGTATTTAACTAAAAAAATATATACTTGACTTTACTTTTACATGCATGTTTCGTGCAAACTAATTTTCAGTTACCTAACGAACGGATGCATATTCTACGGATCCAAATAAAACACATTTATCCGGAAAGTAAAAGAAAAAAAATACTATTATTGTTTCAAATTTGTCACAGCATGCAGAAAAGGGTTGAATAAGTTATGAGACGTACTAGATCCCTGGTTTATTGGGGAAGAGAACTTAAATAAGGATAAATAAAATAAACGCTACACACTCAAAGGCCCACACTGAGGTTTTCCCTTGTGTCGTGGGTCCCTTGGAACACACATAAAGACAAACACAAACACCCATGACCCGAGAACAAACATCTGCTTTTTACACAAATGTTTGCCCCGACTGGGGATCGAACCCAGGACCCGCCGATCAAGAGGCGGCGTCACTACCACTCGACCAAACCGGCCGTCATTTAATTTATGATAGTTCAATTAATTTATGAAACCAAAATCACACCGCGTATGTTGATGACTTACTGATGTTCTTGCTGTTACACATTTTTTTCAGTTTCGTTTTCGTAAAAAAAATATGGGGTGACTTTACATTTGCTAACTAAATTGGGGGTGATTCTCCCCATGGAACTGAACAACTTTCCCCAAGTAACATAATGATAAAAACTAAAAAAAAAAATAGAACCAACTTCAAAAAAGCGAAAAATAAATACAATACAATAGCACATCAAATGATATTGTAATTATTTTTTGCTTTTTTGAAGTTGGTTCTATTTTTTTTTTTAAGTTTTTATTTTTCCATTTTTAGTGCAAATTAAGTACCTATAACCACTTCAGTTTTTGAAGTCGGTTAATAAAACGAAGTGTTAGCTTTGAAAAGTTTAAGCGAATTTTTTATTTTTATTTTACATACATAAAGTTTAAACTGAGAACCCCCCTTTTTTTGAAGTCGGTTAAAATACTAAAACCTTCTCCTAAATGTAACAAATACTTTTCTGAAAACCGCATTAAAATCGGTTTAGCCAAACGCGAGATAATCGCGGACAAACATACATACATACATACAAACATACATACATACACATACATACAGGTCAAAAGTTTAATTTTATCTGTTTTACTATCTTATCCCATTCGTGTTTCGAAGGGGGGCTCGTGCCCCTCGGTGGGGACGTATGTGGGCTGGTAAGAAGACTATCCAAGTGAGTTATTTATACATTTATTGCTACACCTAACACTTACACTTACACTTACTTACACGCACTTTCACACGCACTTACACTATCTCACTTGAATACATACTGGTACACATTTCTGATAAGTTACTTCATTATATTTTTTTTACCCCAGGTACGCGCGAAAAAAAAAACTGTAGGCACAGCTGAAAATCAGTTTGTTGTCTGTCATAGACAGCAAGTATGCCGAGTTATGTGTCCTACTTGCTTCTACAATCTACGTCACACATTTCGCTAACCTTTTTTTTTAATTGTATAAGAACATTGTACAATGTTACAAATTGTTAAGAAGCAATAAAGTTTATCTTTCTATCTATCTATCTAAACTGAGAACCTCCTTTTTTTTTGAAGTCGGTTAAAAAAAATCCACTTCCCATACAAAAGCCAATCAGTTGATCGCACGAGTTGTATCGAGACGCGATTTTTTTCTCTTCATATTTCTACCTACCTATATGTTCCTTGAAGAACATTTGTCAGTTTAGTAGGCTGATTCACATCCATCATTTTCGTTTTTTTACCAGTCCTTATACGTCCCCACCGAGGGGCACGGGCCTCCCTTCGAAACACGAAATTTCAATTCAATTTCAATCCATTTATTCGTTTACAACATCGTCGTGTGTTCGAAATTAAGTACATATTAAAATAATAATAAATAACTACCAATAATCCATGAATGTCAAATTAAATAATTAAAAACTCATCTAGCAATATAAAACATTTAAAAACTTATAATTAATTCATGCATGTCAAATATAATTAAAATTCATCAATGTCATAACAGCACCTTTCCAAAAGAAGAACCTTAAGTCTATGTTTAAATGTATTAAATTTAGTCTCGGTTTTTAGCTCAATAGGCAACCTGTTAAACAGTTTTACTGCCTAATACAGCGCACAGTGTTCCACCACTTTTAAAGTTGGTTGTATTACATGTGTCATATCTTTCCTTCTAGTGACATATCTTTGTTGCTTTTGCTCTTCCGACTCAAACCTATAACTACGCTTTAGCAAATCTGTGAGTATGATCATGATATACAGACTCGGGACTGTAAGAACACCCAAGGTCCTGAAATACTCTTTACAAGACTCCCAGGGTGGAATGCGTGCTATAGTGCGAATCGCTCTTTTTTGTGCAACAAAAGCCTTCTTTATATTGTATTTATAACTGTTGCCCCACAGTTTAATACTGTATCTTAATCTGGACTCAACTAATGCGTAGTATACTGTAGGGACACATGATTCGTTTTGTAAATTCAGCATATTTGCCACTTCCAGTAGAGGTGGGCGAGGTGACGTCAGTCGTCTCTCGCCCGCCACGCAGGTCACTCATTTCACGGTGACCACGTCGGGGTCACCAGTGTTGGGTTTGTAAGCAGGAACAGGGTAAATGAGGAGAACTACGTTCTTGGAGGCACATTTTCTATTAAACAATGTCCAAATAAAAAAATACATTTTAAATGAGTGACCTGCGTGGCGGGCGAGAGACGACTGACGTCACCTCGCCCACCTCTACTGGAAGTGGCAAATATGCTGAACTTACAAAACGAATCATGTGTCCCTACAATACAGATATCAGCTGCTCCTTTGTAAGTTCATCTCGTAAACTACGAAGAAATTGAAGCACTCGTAGCCCAGTCGCGCTTGCTGATCGTAACCGGTCAGTGAGGTTAAGCAACGTACTTAGAGTCAGGAAACCTGACGGGTGACCAAAGTGGCAACTTATCACGATCATTTCCATGCTTCGGAGGGCACGTTAAGCTGTCGGTCTCGGCTGTTGTCGATTGACTACAGTCGTTAATACCAAGTCAGAGGCCATTGTGCGGTTTGAAAACTCTGACACCAGGATTAGCCAAATTCTCCACACACGATAAGAAGAAGACGAAACTGATTTAATATCACCCAATAAATTTTATGTATTTAGTGAAGGTATTACTTATCTCTTATTTCTTTCTTTATTTTTCAGGTGGCGCACAAAGCGAATGCGATAATATCAGCCATGACTCCGTTGCCTTTTAGAGTAACACCAGAGAGCGGTCTCAAGCCTCAGTTGAAACGAGTTTACCAGTCTACTAAAAACTTGTACGTTTATCTCTGCTGTTGATTTTTTTTTATTATTATAAGATGGGTTAACTCTTGACCTCAATCTTGACCATAAAGGTCAAAGATGAGGTCGACGATGGAGCGAGTTAACCCAGAAAATGCCTGTAAAGGTACTGGTACTCCCACGCACCGACGGAACACAGCAAGCTGTTTGGCGTCGGACTTCGGTAGGAGGGTGGTCGCGAACCAGACGGCCCTTTACAGAGCCTATCACACCGCATGAGACCATAAGACGACACCTCAGATTCAGAAAAAAAATGAAATGTCGTTGCCTGGGATGGATTACTAGGAGGCAGGTCTCATTTGTGTTTCCTTAGTCGCCTCTTACGACACCTACGGAAAGAGATGGGGTGGTGTTATTCTTAACCGAACACCACACGGCCAGTTGATATTAAAGTGCAGATCTTCCTGAACTGTACCAGAAGGCCAATAGGGATGTTTTTTTGTTGTTTATCTTAATAAGGAACTGAATCCAAAACCCAAAACCGAAATAATTTTTGAAAACTATTGAGAAATAATAAAGTTACAAGCTATTCAATTTCAATAGAGGGGGAAACTGACAAGAAACGAAAAAGAGATGCACTTACTGGCATGTGACGTCACCGCCATTTGTTTGCGTAGGTAAAAACGAGATAGCTAGCTCTCCCCACAAAACGAGATAGCTAGTCCTTACGATAATATAAATGCTAATAACTTGTTCATTTATAAACCAATAATGCTTTTGTCGGGTATTAATAGATTTCTACCATTATTTTTTGTTTCACTTACAATAATTAATAAAATCAAACACTGTCAACATCCCTATTCCATTAAAAAACTGCGAGTGTCTTACAGTCCACCAACCCGTGGTGGACTGTGGCCTAAATCCCCTTCGTGTTTCGAAGGAAGGCCCGTGCCCCTCGGTGGGGACATATATGGGCTGAAAAAAAAGGGTCTTGCAATCGTTATTTACTTCGTGACATTGATATTTTTTAAAGGCTTTGAATAACGTGGCTTAACCATTTATTTCACACTAAACCAACAGACCAATTCCATTTAAAAAATTGCAACTGCATGCTTGCAACTGTCATTTATAATGTGACATTAATATTTTGATACAGGCTTGGAATAACGTGATTTAGCCATGTATTCCATACTTAACGACGTCATTCAAAGCCTTTAAAGAAATCAATGTCAATCTGTTGCTCGATTTGAGACACGTCGCTCAGCAGTGCAGCTGCAGTTTTTTTAGTGGGGTTAGCCTGCAGGATTACAAAGCTTTCAAACAAACAAAATAAACCTCTACAAAATCGGTTCATCCGTTTAGGAGCTACAATAAATTACATACGATTTGTATTTTGTATACGCTTTTAAGATATATTGTAACTAGCTTTCCGCCCGCGTGGACTACACGTGTTATATCGTGCCCAGCTGTGGGATAAAATGCAGCCTATGTCCTTTCCCAAGGTCTAATCTATCTCTGTACCAAATGTACCAAAAATTGGTTCTGTAGTTTATGAGTGAAAGCGTAACAGACAGACAGAGTTACTATCGCATTTATAATATCAGTCATCATCAGCCTGTGTCAGTCCACTGCTGGACATAGGCCTCTCCTATGGCACGCCACTGAGCTCGGTCTTCAGCTCTCCGCCTTCAACCACTGCCCGCTACTTTACGAATATCGTCACCCCACCTAGTAACAGGGCGCCCTACGCTACGTATAATATTAGTATGATGTAGAATAAGTTTAATGTAAATATTTTCATCCAGGCTCTCATTCAGCGGTTGGTTCATCAGTAAGAAGTTTTCAAGCATCGCTAAGTTGAACGTCACCACCCGCATCGTCGTCGTCGGCGCTTCGAGAACTGCCATCGCCTTCCTAAACGACTTGCTCTTTAAGTAAGTGCATATACCTACGTTATGTTAAGAGAAAATGTATCGACGACACAAGTGGTACAACACTCCAGTCCACGCGGTGTGGCACAGCACTAAGCGGCCGTTTCTAACAGATCATTTTCGTGCGCAGATCAGAGATTGTGTTCTTGCATTTTAATGATTAAATATCGAATTAAAAGGACTGTACAATTAGTAAAAGGTGTTTTAACTTAACACTTAATTCGTTGAATTCTTTTACTTCCCAAGGGTTACTAGTAGCTAGAACTAGCCAAAGGATCGATATTATAAGGAGACTACCATCTCTTAAAAGAATATTAGAATCCTTTCAGAAAATTATGGTGAGAACCCAATGGACCTTTTTATAATTCGAACGGCACGGGACGGCACTTCAAAATTTTAATTACCATTGCCCCCTATGTTCTCAGCTTCTAGTATTACTATTACATAGGAGGCAATAGTAATACAATTTTGCCGTGCCGTTTTCGTAATATAAAAAGGCCCACTAGTCCTCAATAATATTATTAATATGAAATCACTTTCGTCACGTCGAAACGAAGCAAAGGATAGACATCATTGTTTAGTCAGGAATAGCAGAAGGCCCGTGCCCCTCGGTGGGGACGTATATGGGCTGGTAAGAAGGGCACAAGCGTAACTTAATTGGTAAGCTAGTCTATGTATTAAAATTGAGATTCGGTGCGTAGGTACGTACGTCTTATTACTACGTATATACCTGCATGCTTGTGTACCTTTGTTAAGTAACTACGGACGAATTTTTAAGCCTTTATGGCGGTTTTGTGGCACTGATCTATTCTAATAGGTATTGTTAGGGTCAGATGTAAATAAAAGGCCGAGTACACCATTAACTCTTCGTGTTCATATAACCAAATGTAGGAACAATATTCACTAGCTTGGTCAGTATTAATTAACAGTAATAAAACTAATAAATGTCCGTGAATATAACACAGCGGCCGGTCAGGCGCACGGTAAGCACAGCAGTGTGTGTGTGCAATGGCCGTCAAGCACGAGTCGACGGAAGTCGATTCGAAGGGCGGGAAATTTAAATGTGAGATGGCGTAACGCCACACCTTAAATGTTTTCTACTTAACCTTTGTTATATTATGTTTATCGGGCGTTTTCCGCTCTTAGCCTCTCGATTGGGCCATTGTGCGTGATATTGTTTGGGCTAGCTATTCCAGCTAGCCAATGTCCTCCCAGAAGCACGCAAGATTTCTCACGTTCCTGCATGCCTCTGGTAGGGATCCCGGATTATGCAGGATCTGTGCCCGTTGTGCTTCCACGCTGTGGCATTCTATTGTATCATGCGCTGGAGTCCATGCAGCCGCGGCATAGGGGACTGTCTGTGATGCCTATGTTGAACATGTGCCTGTTTAGCGGAATCAGGGCTCTTTTATTGTCGTGCGTGATTGCGCCTGCATGCCAGCCGCAACCTGTTATGTTTTTCTTTTCCCGCGTGCGTGTGGCCCGCCTTACAATAAAAACACGTATGAAATGACAGGTTGCGGGCGGCATGTATGCGGGGGCAAACACGCTTGACAATAAAAGAGCCCTTAACCTTTGTCTACAGGGACACCTCAACCTACTTGACCTTCACCAACGTGACTCTAGTGTCCACCCACGGCCTGCCTTACTTGCGGCATACAGTGCCAGGAGTGGAACTCATGTTCCCTCACTGCAATAAGTCCTCGGACCGATTCCTTAAAAGCACGCCTTTTACTTACTATGTCAACGTTGTCAAAGCTACTATGGTGGAGATTGACAAGTAAGTGAAGTTGTTATATTTATTAACTAGCTTTCATCCGCAGGCTCCGCCTGCGTGAACTACAGGGCCGCGATTCTGTAACTTAAGTTCTGTGTCGATGGAATGGTCGCCAATTGAGAATTATCCAAATTTAATACATCTAATGACGGCTGCTTTGACTGGTGGCGCCACCGCCAACTGAATTCTCAGTTACAGGTAGTTTGCAACTTTACGTTCGGTTGGCGGTGGCGCTGCTGGTCGGGGTGGCTGTCAACAAGTATATTATAATTAAATAGTTCTCAATTTCGGCACCTGAACAGATAATATGGCCTCCATTCCATCGACACACAACTGAAGTTACAGAATCGTGGCCCTGGTTATATGTTCTTTCCCAAGGTCTATCTCTGTACCAAATTTAAAAAAATCGGTTTAAGCTTTAAAGCGTCACAGACAGACAGAGTCACTTTCGCATTTATAATTAGGGAAGTAACCATTAGCTTGCTAACCGAGTACGTATACATTACCATTCTTTTTTAAACAGAATGGGTTCGCTCTTGACCACAATCTAGCTCAGAGGCTAAGACGGTACATGGTCGAGGATGTAGCAAGATCACCCAGAAGATGCCTATTCACTGGAAATTTAAAGAGATTCGGGTTACATGAACGCGGAAATGTATACACATGCACATAAATAACCACATTCATTAGGGGCCAACCATAAATTACGTCACACGAATTTCATGATTTTTTGACCCCCCCCGGCCTTGTCACAGCTGGTCACATTTGTGAGACTCCCCCTTCCCTAGTGTGACGTCACACATTTTGCAATTTTACATCTAGTAGGGAATTATTGAATAAAAAAGCGGTCCCGAAATAAGTTATGTTTCTATTTAAAATATTTTTTACTAAAACTAACATCAAAAGTAACATTTCAAGAAATTAACAATTTGAACCTTATTTTTTTACAGATAAGAGTTGCAAATGTATTTGAGAGTTTTTCGTTAATAGTTCAAAGTTCGTGTTTTAACACTTAGATATAATAGATTTTGAAATGTGACGTCACGAAATGAATGACCCCTCCCACCCCCTTGTCACACAATGTCACACTTCGTCAACCCCCTCCCTCCCCCTTAACGTCTGACGTAATTTATGGATGGCCCCTTAGTAGTGTGTGCATTATTATAAGGATGAGAATAATCGCTTGGTGCAAATCCGTGGGATCTCAACAAGGGTGGTACCGATATAAAAAAGAAGAAGATCCTTACTAATATTATGAACGCTAATGTTTGTATGTATGGATGTTTGTTACTCTTTCATGCTCAAACGGCTGGACCAATTTTGATAAAATTTGGTATGGAGGTAGCTGACACCCTAGATTAACACATAAGCTACATAATGATTTTCCCAAATTCCCAAGGAAACAAAGTTCCAGGCGGAAAGCTAGTTTTCTAAACAGCTTTTAAACATTCGTGCGATTCTTGCACATCCTATATATCGCACGCGCCATAAACAAGCGCGCGGCGGGCTAAAACTCTTCCCAAAAGAGATCATACCAAGTACTCGTACAATTATAATGTAATTTTTGAACTTTCCTTTTGCAGACAAGAAAAGTGCATCATAACGCACAGAGGCCAAAAGGTATTTTACGACAAACTATTCCTACTGATGGGCAAACAGTTCCAACATCCCGACTACATGAAATCACTCACCGAATTGGAAAGAGCTGTTAAGTAAATACTGGTGTAAAATATTTGTTTAAGGCGACTACAGCACCTAAATTACTATTTTATGATGCGTATATAAGCATGACGCACTGCATAAAATCGAAGAAAATAAATACTACGGTAATATTGAGGACATTAACTAGACAAGTAGTTTGCTGAAAACATGATTCAGCACTTTTGGTTCGATAGAAAAAGCTCACAAAGTCACCTCTAAATACCCAATATTGTGCATCTTTTAAGCTGTAAAACGATAGTAAAATGCACACAGGAACTCGAATTTTCTATCAAAATTTTCGTGATTGAACACTCACGATAAGTAGTTAACGCATTTTTCGATTTAAGCAGTTACCTTTCCATAAATCTCGTTTTTCTAACTTTCGAACATGTTTTTACGCACGCACGCTTTCATAGTCCGTAAACTTTGTGTATCGACACTGTTCGCACTGCCGGCCCAGGCCTGTTGAGAGACGGAGATTTCACTATTCCTATGTGTGCTGCCTTTATCGGGTGCTGTAGTCGCCTTAAGTAAATGTAACAGTGAAATTTTAACTTTCTAGTTTCAAGGGATAAGGACATCCTCACTCCGCGTCCAGTACATACCACGCCTATAATCCGGGGTATAGGCAGAACATGTTCTATCGAACTGATTGATGCCACGTTTTACACAAAATTTTTAAGGGTTATCGGATGAGACAATAGATTAGATTAGATTCATTTATTTCACAATATCAATTCCAGTTACAATATTATGTCTAAAGCAATGTCAAAGTATAATGTGATCGTCAAAATTACAATAATTAATATAAAAAGTATAATAATAACATTGATCTACATTAAGTAGATGTTTTCAGTCAATAATATGTCACAGATTAATACAAAAATGTCAAAAAAAAAAATGAAACTATCAAATGTCAAATATCAAATGTCAAGATGGTCAATAATAATAAAAAATTTAAAATAATGAGGAATTATACTCATCTACTGAGTAAAGCTCCTTTTTCGTAAGAAGGCACTTTAGTCGGCGACAAAATGTTTCGTCATCGGTCAGGTCTTTTAGAGTTGCAGGTAGATGCTCGTAATATGTTGGACCAATTACACGGGGATTTTTGCAAGCAAGCTCTGTCCTACGCGCAACGGTCTCCAGTTTACCCGTACTTCGCAATGACCGCCCTCCGCTAGTGGTACGGTTAAATTCAGATATGTGTCTTCTTACGTGCATGACGTAAGAAGAAGAAGTCCAATAGGAAGGCGGAACATGGCTACTGCGCTACTAAATACTAAATCCGACCTACTATTACAATATAGCACGATGCCCATCTAATTTGGTAGGATTATACTATTCGTATTACCCTGCCAAATCAAATGAAACCTATGCGATAGTGAAATACTATACAAGCGCTGTACATACTTGTAACGATGCGTAATAGCGACTTTCCGCCTTTCTATCTCACGCGGAGTATTGCAATAATCAAGTAGATAGCCATAGCCTCTTGAATTTTTTTTAAACCGCTAAATTGTATCTTACCTACTTAGGTTCATATTACAGAACGCGACTCCGACTGATCTATACTTGAGTAGCAGTCGTCTTTGTCATGTTGATAGTGAGAGAAAGAGATAATCAGTACTTAAGTATAGATCATGACTTGAGTCTCCTTCTGTAATATAACTCAGTGTAATGTAATATAAGCGCGTACATTGGACACTCAGTCAGAAAATGGAGACTTGTTTCCTCCTTGTCGCATTCTGGGCATGTGGGATCACTTTTTAGGCCCATTATTGCTAGGTGTCGGTTCAAAGGACAGTGTCCCGTAAGCAGTTTGTGCTCTTAGTATCACCAATTCTTTCACCTCAACAGATTGGGCTACACACCACCTTACGTCAGAATGGATGACCCTAAGTATATGGAGTCTCTGGAAGAGCCAGCCACCGAGTACGACACTCCTCACAACGTCTTCTTCGTCAACGATGTTTACGACGCTCAGCGCGCGCTTAAGTACGTCAAGACGCTTAGCTGGAGATATTCTGAGTGTATGTCGCTTTCATAGTCATATTCATTGGAAATTCTTACTTGATAATATACGGTCTAACGCTATGCGTTAGAACAAAGAAGGCGCATAAGTAAATTGTTTTAATGGTTACGTAAATATATGAGCATTAACGCTGAATTGCACCTTAACTACGTGTTTCTAGAGTAGCTTTTACAATATCTGGGGCCCGGCAGTGCCCCTGCCAAGTCGAGCTGAAACAATTATTCTGTTATATAATAGCCGGACTTGTCATCCGAAGGTCGCGGGTTCAAATCCTGGTGCGGGCGTGTACCACTAAATTCGTCTTTTCGGATTTATGTACGGATTTCTAATTATCACTTGCTCAACGGTAAAGGAAATCATCGCGATGAAACCAGTCCGTCCAAAAATTTTTTCGAAAGATGAGCGGTCCACCAACCCGCATTGGGCCAGCGTGGTGGACTATGGCCTGAATCCCCTTCGTGTTCGAAAGGAGGCCCGTGCCCCTCGGTGGGGACATATATGGGTTGGTAAAAAAAATAGTTGAAATAATCCAAAATTAATACTTACATAATCTCGAACGTGTCTACAGATAAAGTTTGCGTATATGGAGCTTGTATAGAAGCATATTGCTGCATATCAGCGCTATTACACGACGAAGTGCCGCCAGAAGACATAATCTTTGTGGAGCCGTTCCCTTTTGAAGACCGAACCAAATCGAGAGTCTCCATATTTTGTAATTTACAGGAAAGTATTTAATTTGTGTATAATTTTTATGTTGTATCGGCCAAGAAAGTGGTCTATCAGTTTTCACAGAACTTTTTTTTTTGACCATAAAGGTCAAAGATGAGGTCGACGATGGAGCGAGTTAACCCAGAAAATGCCTATAAAGGCACTGGTACTCCCACGCACCGACGGAACACAGCAAGCTGTTTGGCGTCAAACTTCGGTAGGAGGGTGGTCGCGAACCAGACGGCCCTTCACAGTGCCTACCACACCGCATGAGACCATAGGACGACACCTCAGCTTCAGAAAAAAATTAAGTGTCGTTGCCTGGGATGGATTACTAGGACTAGGAGGCAGGTCTCATTTGTGTTTCCTTAGTCGCCTTTTACGACACCCACGGAAAGAGATGGGATGGTGTTATTCTCAACCGATCACCACACGGCACGATATTTTGGTTACTTCCCGTGTAACCAAAATATCGCTAAGGTTCACAACGTAACAAAGAAAGCGATAGAATGATGACGTATTAAGATGCAGTTATAATGAGATGACATGTGGAGTCATATGTCAGTTCATAATTGCAAGGGAAAGTAAACCTTGCTGTTTTATGTCACGAAAACGAATTTCAACCTTAGGGTGGTACACCACATTTTTGGCCGACTATACCTAAATGTTACGCTTTACCAGGTTTCATTTCTCTTCGTGTTAATACGTTTTAGTGTCAAAAAAAGTCAACCTTGCTGTTTTATGTCACGAAAACGAATTTCAACCTTAGGGTGGTACACCACATTTTTGGCCGACTATACCTAAATGTTGCAAGGGAAAGTCAACCTTGCTGTTTTATGTCACGAAAACGAATTTCAATCTTAGGGTGGTACACCACATTTTTGGCCGACTATACCTAAATGTTACGCTTTACCAGGGTTCACTTCTCTTCGTGTTAATACGTTTTAGTGTCAAAAAATTTTGGCCCAGAAACAAGCCCTATGTTTCCTCTTCGGTCGACCTTACAAATACCTGCCAACTTATAAATCACTTCAAATTACTCACTCAAATTCAAAGTACGGTGTGCAAATGATAAAATATCGAAAGAGAGTCGAGATACGTATCCGTAACAAAGATGCCATATCTTTGTATATATTTTTCGATATTTTATCATTTTGCACACGGTGGGGTGACGATATTTGTAAGGTAGCGGGCAGTGGTTGGAGGAGGAGAGCTGAAGACCGAGCTCAGTGGCGTGCTATAGGAGAGGCCTATGTCCAGCAGTGGACTGACACAGGCTGATGATAATGATACGGTATATTTGAAGGTGACGTCGTCGGCCGGCCTCAAGTTAACTCGTACGAGATTATAGTTCTTGTTTATCCTATAGGCAGACTCTACAGTAGCCGAATACCTAGCCACCCTAAAGGTGCAGACACACCGCGGCTACTACTTCCATGGCTGGTGACGTCAGAGATTTGGTGTCTACTTTCTAGTCTATGCCTAATGATGTCTGTTCTCCTATAGGTAGACTCAACAGTAGCCGAATACCTAGCCACCCTAAAGGTGCAGACACACCGCGGCTATTTCGTCCATGGCTGGTGACGTCAGAGATTGGGTGTCTACTGTCTAGTCTATGCTTAATGATGTCTGTTCTCCTATAGGTAGACTCAACAGTAGCCGAATACCTAGCTACCCTAAAGGTGCAGACACACCGCGGCTACTACTTCCACGGCTGGTGACGTCAGAGATTGGGTGTCTACTGTCTAGTCTATGCCTAATGTTTGTTCTCCTATAGGTAGACTCAACAGTAGCCGAATACCTAGCTACCCTAAAGGTGCAGACACACCGCGGCTACTACTTCCACGGCTGGCGCTGTGAGGACGAGCCTCAGTTCCTCAGTCACGTGGGGTTCACATCTCAGTACCACCACCTCGACATTGAATGCGCTGCCTTCTTCTATTACGGGAAGAAGTATATCAATCCGCATGCTTTTGTTGGTATGATTAATCCTACTTCTATATTTCTTCTTCTTGTCGTGCGAAGAAGAAGAAGAAGTCTATATTAATACCAATATAATAATCTTTATTAATATTATAAAGAGGAAAGATTTGTATTTTTGTATGTAACGAAATAAACTTAAAAACTACTGGACCGATTTCAAAAATTCTTTCACAATTAGGATGCTACATTATCCCTGTGTAGCATAGCCTACATAATTTTCCTGAATTCCCACGAGAACGAAGTCCCGATCGGGATGCTAGTATATTATAAATGTGAAAGTGTGAAGATGTATGAATGAATGGATGTTTGTTACTCTTTCACGCTCAAATGGCTGGACCAAATTTGATAAACTTTGATATGGAGGTAGCTGACACCCTGATTAATACATAGGTTACATAATTTTCCCAAATTCCCAAGGGAACGAAGTCCCGGGCGGAAAGCTAATTTAAAATATATTTATTTCATTTACATGCCAATGGTATGATAAATGCTAAAGCTTGTGAGGATGAATTGTTTGTAATTCCTTCACGGAAATATTACTGGACGGATTTTGCTAAAACTTTGCAACAATGTAGCGTACATATCAGAATAATACATATAGGCTACATCGTTTTTTGAAATTCGCACAAGAACGAAATCTCGGGCGAAAAGCCAGTTGATAATATACTATCAAGAAACGAATACAGATGATGAAATATGATTAGTTGGACTTAGTACTTACGTAAAAGTTTGATATACTAAGTAATAAGTGATAAGTGATATGGGCTCCCATTTTCCGCATGTAGGCTCTTAACTGGCCCATTATGCGTATGGGTCAGTGGCTATTCCAGCCACTTCAGCTCCGTCCAGAAGCTCAGAATCCTCCTGGGGATTTCGCAGGCTTCGCGAAGCGACCTAATTGTCTGCAAGGATTTTTGCCCGGTGTTCTGCCACTCCCATGCAATCCAGGATTACATGGGCGACTGTTTCATCAGCCTCTAGGCAGCCCCTACAGAGGGGACTGTCGGTGACGTTTAGTACGAATAAATGCTTGTTCAGAGCACAGTGGCCCGTAAGGGTACCCTCCATTATTCGGAGGTTATCTCTGGATAGGTTTAGCAGTCTGCGCGTCGGACGCGGGGAGGGTCCTGTAAAGGCTTCCTTCGACTGCCGACAAGTGGTTACGTTGTCCCACCTGTCTTTGTGTTGCATAAGGGTGCGTGCTCGGATCCAAGTCCGTATTTGGCTAAATGGAATCGGGATGGTTGGCACAGGGCCTGCCAAGATGGTGTTTGATCCCTTCCTCAGTTAAAAATACAAATACATGTATTGTAACATCTGCAAAGTGAAAATTGTGTAACAGTGCACTTGTGATAGTGTTATTTTAGCTTACATTGCATTAAAACAGTGAGAAATACTTAAGTGTGCCTCTAAAACATTTTCATCTACCTTCAAATAAAAAAATAAAAAATGAGTGAGTTGGATGAAGAGGATAATCCTCCTGAAACTGAAGAGTACGTAAGCCAGCTGACCACAGGCGATATCCAAAGGATAATTTATGGATCACCAGCACCATCTATACAGAGTAATATGGAAAATAACCTAGAAAACAGCGGGGTAGTTCAAGAAAATGCGCATACAATTAAAACTAAGAGAGTTAGGGAAGTTTCGAACTCAAGTGAAGACGCGGATGGTTTTACGGTGGTGACAAGCAGGAAGCGACAGAATCTACGTCATTCTCCATCACACGAGAACGGAAATGAAGTCCAAAGTAGCAATGAATATTATGAAGTTGCTGTTACATCAAAGGAAATCCTGCCTAAACAGCTGGGTCTTGCCAAGCTCCTGAAGAAAGAGGGTATTCTGGAGATCCTAAGAGTTACATATAAAAACCCATATAAGGTACTTATTCGCTTTAAAACTAGTAATGCTGCGGAGGCTTTTATGAATAATGATAATCTTAAAAGTAAAGGCTGGAGTTACAGAAAAACAGATGAGGTGGTATACTCGTATGGTGTGGTGAGAGATATTGATCTTGAGCTGAATGATGAAGAAATAATGAATATTCTGGAATGCGAAACTGAGATTTTGGCAGTGAAAAGATTATTAAAAAAAGATAACGAGGGAAAATGGGGAAAGAGTGAGACCATCCGTCTGGCATTTAAAGGATCAGCTCTCCCACCATATGTTAAAGCATATGGTTGCAGTATGAGAGTTGAGCCGTACATGTTCCCGGTTACCCAGTGTTCCAAATGTTGGAAATATGGGCACATTAAAAATTTCTGCCCGGCAAAAGTAAAAACATGTCCAAAGTGTGGGGAAGGACACGAAAACTGCAGCACCAACAAATATAAATGTGTCAACTGTAACGGGGAGCACATGGCTATATTTAAGAGTTTATGCCCCGCTTTTGAGAGAGAAAAGGTTATACGAGTATATATGTGTAAGAATAACTGTACATACAAAGTTGCCTTGAATATTATCAAAGCAGAACGAGAGAAATTTGAAGGCAGGAATAAAGAAATATATGACAAAGAGACTAATATGGAACCACCCCCACAAACAGTAGCGCTACCGTCTGATAAGAGAAATAAAAAGAGTTATGCTGAAATTCTTAGTGGGAGAGCTAAGGAACCCCGCGTAGAGGAAGAGGTGATGCAAACGAACAGAACTTTCCAAAATCAGAATGATTCGAGTAATTTACACAGAACTACGAAATCAAGAAAGAAAAGAACATCTAATAAACACCCGAGTGGAGAACATTTTGAAAATGACTGCAGAGAATTTGAAAATACGCAAGAAACTGAAAGTGATTTAAGCGACTCTGATCTAGATGAAGATATTATAAAAGGAAAGAAAAGATCCTTAATTACTAAATTTTTATTAAAACTGAAAGAAATTATTTTTTGTAAATTGGACTTTGATGCGAAGATAAAAATGACTATATCTCTAGTTGCCGTAGCTGTAAAGAAGGTTGTAGAGAAATATATAAATATGGAAATGTTGGCAGGATTATTCGATAAGATTTTCTATGGATAACACACACCAAAATAACAACAGAGAGAATACATTAAATATATTTCAGTGGAATGCAAATAGTTTAGTACCAAGATTACGAAATCTAGAGCTCCTGATGCATCAGTACAAGGTTCATTTAGCATTCATCAGTGAAACCTGGCTAGCCGAGTATGACTCGCTTAGAATGAGTAATTATTATTTTATCAGAGATGATCGAGACGACGACTATGGAGGGATCTGTCTCGTAGCACATAAGTCTGTCAAAATAACAGAGAGGGTTATCAACATAGGCAATCAAAATATGCAAATACAAGTTTTCAACATTCTTAATGTGCCAGGTTTGAAAAATGTAATCTCCTTGTACTGTCCTCCAACAATACGCCCTAGCCAGCGAGAATGGGCACAAATATTTGAACTATACAACTCAGAGACAATTATAGTAGGGGATATAGTAATGCGCACCACATATTATGGTCGACTAAAACAGAAACAAAGGGAGAACGCATCTACCAAGCAATGTTTGAGAATGATTTCATATGTCTCAACGATGGCAGCCCAACTAGAATTAAACTCGTAAATGGAGTTCTACAGAAAACCTCACCAGATGTATCATTTGCGTCTGCGGATATTGCTATTAAATTATCTTGGGGCACGACTAACGAACAACTGGGCAGTGATCATATTGTCATCAAAATGAAGTTTGGCTTTGAAAGATCTGGCGTACATGTTAAAAAGAGGAACTTTAAAAAAGCACGTTGGAACGATTATAGAAATAAATTAGAAGAGGCCTTTAATAATTTTACTTTCAATGACAATGTTCAGGACTGCTACCACGCGTTTGTTCACGCTATTCAATCTGTGGCGGACGTCACAATACCATGGCTTAAACTCAGCCAGGAACCTACCTCGGTCTTTAAACCCAAACCCTACTGGAATAGTGAATTATCTAGAGCTGTGGCTGCAAGACGTCTTGCATTAGCAAATTTAAGACGAAACCCTACGCCTGATAATTACGTAAAACTACAAGAAAAAGTCACTAAAGCGGATGCCCTAATTAAAAAGGCACGTTTTAAAGGGTGGTCGGAGTTTTGTTCAAGCATTGATCATGAGGTATCTCCACCTGACATGTGGCGTCGGATGAGATGGATGAAGGGAGGAGGTTCAAAAAATGCCACAGTAGACCCCGAGAAAGCAGAAGAATTACTGTATTCCCTGACGCCTGACACTGTTGGAGAACCACCACCGATCCTCACTAACCAGCAATCTTCAGTTTTAGAAAAAGATGTTACCTTGGCAGAACTTTTAAATTGTCTTAAACGTAAAGACACATCCCCGGGTGCAGACAATATCTCGTACTCTATGTTACATAAACTACCACTTAATGGCAAAAACATTCTAGTTAAGCTGTACAATTTGATACTACATAGTGGTGTGGTCCCTAATCAATGGAGAGATGTGTTGATTGTGCCTATACCTAAGTCAGTGTCTAATCCCATCTTGCCGTCGTCTCTGAGACCTATCTCATTGATGTCGTGTCCGTGTAAAGTCTTTCACTTCATTATTTTAAAAAGAATGGAGTGGTTTGTAGAAAACAGAAACCTTCTTCCTCCGTCAACGATCGGATTTAGGCGATCTAAATCATGTTTGGACAATCTTACTGGATTAGTAAACAATATTCAGCTAGGCTTCACGAAAAACAAACCAACCGTGGCATGCTTTGTTGATATAAATAATGCCTACAATAATGTAAATGTTGCACCCCTGGTTGCGATTTTGGATAGAATTGGTATTGGTTATAAGATTTGTAGCTACCTGTAGAACTTTTTATATAGTAGACAATGCAAAATGATCATAAACAATAAAAGTATTTGTAGATACACAAACAGAGGGTTAGCTCAAGGGGATCCAATGTCACCTTTACTGTTCAACATCGCAACCATGAATATAAGCCCGAACATATTGGTTAATGTTGCACAATATGCAGACGATTTTGTCCTTTATAAGACAATTCAAGATGGGAACATTGATATGATCGCAAGGGACATCAATGAAGATGTGACCGTATTAATCGAGTTGCTGGGCAACATAGGTTTAAGCCTCTCCGAAAGTAAGAGTAACGTGGTTGTTTTTAATAGATCTAGGAAAAAAATTGATATCCAAATCGTTATTAATGGCAGCGCTCTTAGGACATTGACAAAGGCTAAATATTTAGGACTGTGGTTGGACTCGTCACTGAGATGGAGTGCCCATATAAATGAGACATGCGAAAAATGTTACAAACATTTAAATATCCTCAAAGTCCTAGCAGGAAGTTCATGGGGTGTTCATCCCAAACATTTACGGCGGTTGTATATCTCGCTTATACGAAGTAGACTTGACTACGCTAGCTTCTTATATGGGAACTCTGCAAAGTCTCATCTTTATAAACTTAATTTAGTTCAAAATAGAGCATTAAGAATATGTGGGAGCTTTATTCGTAGTACTCCGATTCATGTCATGGAGAGTGAGCTAAGCCTCCCGCCCCTGTCTGTTCGTAGGCTGTGGCTTGGTAGCAGATATTGGCTGAGGAATGGCTCACTCTCCAACAATGAGAACATAGTTTTAATTGATAAATTATCACATTCACAACACACAAATTACTGGAGAAATAAGACGAAACCTTTGTTAGTTGAAATTCATAATAATTTTAAAGATAAAGAACTATATATGAGTCGCGGCTTGGAGATGTTCCTCTCGAATATATGGTTAACTTATATTGATATTGGCAGTTGCGTGCGAATACATATTGATGGTCTGTCGGCACCCAAACGAAGTTATGATGTCCAAAATCTTAAAGTTATGACATTGAATTATATAGAAGCAACATATTCCGGCTATTACAAGTTGTATACCGATGGCTCGAAGAGCGAACATGGAGTTGGAGCTGCATTTTTCGACCCACAGACTCTAACATCACTAAAAGTTAAACTAACACATGAAGTTTCAATTATGAGGGCTGAGTTAGTCGCTATAAATGAAGCTGTTTTGCACATACAGACTCTACCTGAATGGGCTATGTGCAAGATTTTTAAAATAATTTGATTTTTTTATTTTAAGCAGGCTTAAGGTCCCATATTCAAACAAAAAATATATCAAATAATTTTGATCATAGATATAAAAATAATTAATTTTTAAAATTTTGGTTACGATTTGTTGCTTATTACAGCATTCTACAGATTAACTCCTTTGCCAAAGTAAAAAAAAAACGATTGACAGATGGATGACATATAACCTATACCGTTGCGTTTTTGAGTTTAATTTCAACATTTAAGTTTCAATCACAGACTAACTAGAGATACGTTTCAATGTACTTACGTTTAAATGATCCTCACAGCATTTTACACCAACTTTCTTTCAATTCCTTTGGAATGGTAACAAACGTCAAATCTGGTGAGTTAATGTCAGTGTTTGAACAAAAAGGTATAAAACATTTTTTGGTTCTCTCCACCGCTGTAACTCGTCAGATGCCATGTTGAGTAGCAAAGCCTGCTGCGCTGTCGTTATTAGTGTTATTCCACAAATCCGAAGAGTATTAATCACTATCGTTGAAGCAGTTCTTGGAGTCCGGTATGAATAAGGTGTAGTCGTGAGAAAATCAGTCAAAATCTAGCACTACAAGTCCGTGCAAAGTTAAATCGTAATCCGGTATGCGGTAGCAGTAAAAGACTTCAGAAAAAATTAACCAAAAGCAAAAATAAAACTCAAAAATAAACAACCAAATACAAAATGAAATAGGTTATGTTTTTTTTTTTATTGACATGACAGCTTGGCAAAGACACGATTGTATAATGCCGTATTGATGATTAGTTTACCCTACTGAGAAACTTTTAATTATTATATTTTTATTTCAAAAGATAGATTTTTTACATATTTTTTTTAGGAAACGGGACCTTATTCCTTTATGTTAAATAAAAAATTAAACTAAATTAAAAATATTTTTAAAATGTCGTACATAGCCCATTCTCAAGAGAAAAATTTGTTATATTGTCGGACTCGAAGAGTGCTCTCCAACATCTAGCCAAATGTGTCACTGGGGCCCGTGGGGTACCAATCGCGTACGATGTCCTCATATCCCTTTACAATCTCCAGATAAGTGACACCCGTATTGTTTTGCAATGGATACCTTCACATGTCGGGCTTTGGGGTAATGACAAAGTCGATCGATTGGCAAATGAGGCAGCTTGTGATGGTAGGATTGTGTCTTGTAAACCATATGCCACAGAACTATTTAAAGTAGCTAAGTCGTGGTGTACTGAGAAGTGGTGTAATTATTACGCAGAAACATCGGCCACCAAGGGACTGTGGTATGGAACAATACAGAGATCTCCGAACATAGTCCCTTGGTTCGATGATGTCAACATGTCAAGACAGAGTGTGATAGCTGCATTTCGGTTGCGCTCAGGTCATATACCACTAAATAAATATTACCACATGATTGGCAAAATACCATCACCGCTATGTGAGAATTGTGACTGCGTTGAAGATCTTTTACACTTTTTAGTGGAATGTGACCGAAACCGCAATGTCAGACAGATAATGTTTGGGTGTAGCTTACATGGAGCACAGATTAATTGTATGTTGGCGGATCCTCTGTCTGACAGTGCGGTTCGGCTATACAGGTTTCTGACAATTTCTTTTAAGAAACGTGTCTGAATTGTAGAATAAGGTTTAAAATTGTATCTTGTAGTAGGAAATGTATGTACAGAGTGATACCATGAGGCTGGCATAACCACGTAGAGTGGCTGAAGCCTCGTTAAATATTAAGATTAAAAAAAAAAAAAAAATCCCTTCCTAGCCAGTTCATCTGCCGCATCACTGGACGGATTTTGCTAAACTTTGCAACAATGTAGCGTACATATCAGAATAATACATATAGGCTACATCGTTTTTTGAAATTCGCACAAGAACGAAATCTCGGGCGAAAAGCCAGAATGATGACGCCAGAATGATGGGCGAAAAGCCAGAATGATAATATACTATCAAGAAACGAAGACAGATGATGAAATATGATTAGTTGGACTTAGTACTTACGTAAAAGTTTGATATACTTTTGAGCGTACCAAAATTCTGCTCATATAGTACTTGAATGACCCCTTATCAGTGTGTGGTTTTGGAACGTTGGCTTTGGATTAAGAATGACAGTTAATTACAACTTGTAAAGCATCCGTAGAGGCTTATTTATTTCTTAAAAATAGAAACTGCTTTAGCTCTATACTGTTAGGAAACGTCAAAACAATAAATTTTCTTTAATCCTCCGTAGCAATAAACAAATGCGGGTTAGCATACGACGGCGGGATCGTCATAGACCACTCGTTCCTGACTCGAGACCCGCACATCTACTCCGCCGGGCCGGGCACCAGGTACTACCGGCGGTACTTCACACACCACACGAGCCAGAACCAGAAGTTTTATGACTCCTACGAGATCGGACAGATGGTAAACTTTGTAGGGACACATGATTCAATCGTTTTGTAAATTCAGCATATTTTCCACTTCCAGTAGAGTTGGGCGAGGTTAAGTCAGTCGTCTCTCGCCCGCTACGCAGGTCACTCATTTAAAATGTAATTTTGTAATTAAGTGACACTCAATAGGAATGTGCCTCAGAAAATCTGGTTCTATTCATTTACCCGGCTTCCTGCATCCTCAACAACTTCATCTCTAGCTTCACTCCTGCGACTTCGCTTGTAAGGTACACTCGCCGGGTCCTTCCACCATCCTTGTGCAAATAACTCTAAAATAAAAATAAAATTATTACTCCCGACACTCGATTGCTTATAATTTTAAGTTGTCCCACCGCCCAGAAAACGTCTAACTATCGGCTATTTTCTCGCTCAAGAAACGTACAATAGATATACATTCAGTTTAAACAAAAGAGATGCATATACAAATAATTGATCGCTGACTGTTAACACTGCCGGCGAGCGAGGACTCGCTTCACTAGTTTGTCGCTGGTCGATAAGAGCTAAGAAAGATAACACTCGCTCAGCGATCAGAACTCACACTGAGAGAGCAACTAGCTAGCGGTCATTTCTCTACAGTGCGGATCTGAAAGTACACTCGCTCGTCTCACTCGCACACTCGCTTATAGCAGCCTAGCTACACAACTATCGGAACTACGCACTCGCTCCCCGCGGCCGACTCGTTTCTACATTCTAGCTCTGCTCGCTACTCGTTCATCGTTGCCGGTGGGACAACTGCCCTAAGAACCATTTCAATTACGTTAGTTTTCAAACGAAAAACAATCTCGTCGAAATCAAATCAGTACAAACTTATAATTATAACACACCTCTTTTTTTGTCGGGTGTTAAAAGAACAAGTCTGTCCGTTGCTCTATTACGACGTGAGAAAAATACATACAGTCAAACAAACACATACACTCACTATAACATCATCGTGCTATGTTATAAAAGAAAGTCCCCCGCCGTGTCTGTCTGTCTGAACACGGTAAACTCAAAAACTTCTGAACAGATTTTCATACGGTTTTAACTACCTATACACAGGGCTTTAGGTATCTCACCTCCAACCTCTCAGGTGGTTAATCAGTCCATGAAACTGAACAACTTCCCCATGGAACATAGGTCAAAATACGAAAAAAAAGTTTTGAGTTCCCATACAAACTTCATCAGCATATAGCGCATTTTGTATGGGAGATCAAAATTTTTTTGTCGTCTTTTGACCTATGTTCCTTGGGGAAGTTGTTCAGATTCATGGACTGATTAACCACCCGAGAGGTTGAAAGAGAGATACCTAAAGCCCTGTATACGCCTATGCCTACGATGCTGTCAGGGCTCCAATCCCGATTGATAAACTGGATTACGATTAGCGAATAGTAAAAATATGAGCCAAATGCTTTGCTGTACGACAAATGGACTTCATTCAATCGTAATCGACATAATTTCTAAAATCTCTCCAGTTCTATGACCAATTAGCTCAATCTTTCTTTTTTAGCTAGCAAATCAAATAAAGAACCAGCTGGACCCTCTGTTTCTAGAGAAGCAACCGAATGACTTTGATTCAATTGGCTTAAACGAAAGCTCTAGCAACGGCGAGTCATTGTGAGTAGTCCCATTTACTACTCACCCTTTTTATAAAACTGTCGAAATAACTGAATGTTTTTTGACGTGACAACGTCTTAAATTAGGTTGCGGCTGGGAGTCACTTATGAAAAAGTGTAACGCTCGGTAACTTTACGATGAGTCACCGAACGAGAGAGAGGCCCGCCGAATGCCTTGCGTCTCTCTCCCACTCAACTATGATCGGTCTGCCGCGCGCGCAGCACTAGAGAATTAGGCGCATTGAAGAGAGCGAGTGAGAGGCACGCGTCCCTTCCACTCGGGCATGGTTAGCCCGCTAAAATTATTTTACCACTCAAAGTCGTTGTCACGTAAAACTTTCGCCCGTATACCGACTTTATTTTTCCTTGTTTGAATATACGCTCATTAAAATGACTGTGGGAGTCATTTATTTCCACTAGTTCGATCAACAGAAATAATGGGAATAAAGAGAACAGTCGGTTTTGTGAACCACTGGCCTATGTGATAAGGGAATACATAAGTAAAATGAATATGCATAACGTGATTACTTTACCATATTACCATTGGCAGTAGTTATCTTTTAATTTGAGATTTTATTTAGGTCACACCAGTACCAGTGGTAAATCTCTTTCAACCTCGGGTGGTTAATCATGAAATTGAACAACTTTCCCAAGGAATACAGGTCAAAATAAGAAAAAAAAAAATTGAGTTCCCATACAAACTCCATCAGCATATAGCGCATTTTGTATGGGAGATCAAATTTTTCTTTGAGCACAATTTTCTACCTACAGTATTAAAGAATACTTTCCCTTTAGGTAGCATTACAAAATTCCACCCTGTATACAAAGTATATGTCACCGGAAAATTGAAAAAACCGCAATATTACAATTTTACTAGTGAAATTATAAATTTACAGCATCGTCGCTAGTCGTTGTCGGAAGCAGACGTGTGCATCTTGATTTCTGCATTTTTTATTTTCGTGCCATTCAACTGTCAGCCATAATTAAGTGAAGTTAAAGTTGTTTATTTTTTGCATCTTAACAGAGTGACATACGACTCTCTGGTACTGAGGTGCTTCTCCATACAGTGAAACAGGACGATATCGTTCATCCCTTCACACATCTACCAGCGTTAGTCAAACTTTACAATGACTGATTGCCCGGTGTGTGACTACGAGTTAACAGACGGAGTTAAGTGCTCTGGGTGCAGTGCCCTTCTACACTATGGCTGCGCGGGTACTACAGAATCCAAATACCGCAAGTTATCAGCCGATAAACGTAACAACTGGATATGTCAGGTGTGCAAATCAAAACAAGGTGGTGACGGGCCGGAGACTAATGCTACCCTAGCAGAGATACTAAGTGTTGTGAAACAAAACCAGAAGGATCTGGTTAATCTTAAGTCAGAAATAAGAGATTTTCACTCGGAGATTGCGGAAGTTACGAAATCCGTCGTATTCTGCCAGGATCAAATAAAGGGTTTGACGGAAAAGGTTGATGGCTTCGAATCGCAAGTTAGGAAGATGAAGTCACACGATGAAGAAATTGCCGTTCTAAAAAATGAAGTTAACTCACTAAAGCATAGTTTGGAGGAACATAGTCAGAAGGACAGAATCCGTAATGTTGAAATACGAAATATACCTCAGACCAAAACAGAGAATTTAATGACTATCCTGCAATTATTATCAAAAGCGATAGAATTTAATTGGGACAGCAGTGATGTCGAGTTTATTTTTCGAGCCTCATCAAAATACAACAAGGACCAAATTAAACCCATTCTGCTGAAATTCCATCTGAAGAGCAAGAAGGACGAATTTCTCTCCCAATTCAAAAAAATCAGGGGTATTGACACGAAATCTGTCGGAATACTAGGAGATGCGAACAGCCATAAAATATTCGCATCGGATCACCTAACTCTCGGAAATAAGATTCTTCGCAAAAAAGCTAAAGAAGCGGTTGGGGATAAGGGTTTTGTCTGGACCGTGGACTGCAAACTTTTAGCACGGAAGAACGAAAATTCTCCAATAATTCGTATACAGAAGGAGGAAGATTTGAAGAAGTTAAAGTAATGGTAAACACATTGTGTTCCCTCCTTTCTAATTTATTTAATTCTTTTCGTTGTCTTCTCTTGGAAAAGCGGATTAACCGTCATTATTTTAATACATTATTATGCCAAAGTTCATTAACTAATTATTATTTTCATGTTACAATTCTACAAAGTTTGAGTGCCGCATGTGTTTACGTCTTAGCATGTTGTATTACAAAGAGATCACTTGGTGATCGGCCGTATGAATTATTTTGCTGTCCTTTAAGTCTACTCAATTTGATTTTGAACCCTATGACCAACGAAATTGAACTGTTGGGCTATTTTTGTGTAAGCATGGATAAGATGGGCTGCGCTTTGTTACTGACACATCGATTGAATGTTATTGTTTGTTTAAAATGATTTCGTTACGTATTTTATATCAAAATGTAAGAGGGTTACGGACAAAATCTCAATGTTTTTATAGGAATATCTCGTCTAATGATTACGATCTTATAGTGATTACGGAAACATGGCTAAACGATTCGTTTTTTAATAACGAGTTCTTTGATAATAGGTATATTGTATTTCGCCGTGACCGTAATTATGCCGTTACCGGACAATCACTTGGTGGTGGAGTATTAATGGCTATTAAAAAGGAATTTTGTGTTACTGAGGAGATGTCATGGAGAACTTGTGCAGAGGATATATGGATTTCGATTAAGTTAAACAATCAAAATTATTCTCATAACTACCTACATATATCATGTGCATACATACCTAGGGACCATAAATACGAGAATAACATGAGATGTTACTTTGAGAATGTTTGCAAAGTTACATTAAACCGGGCAACCGATTTATTCTTGATATTAGGAGATTTTAATATGGAAGGATTATGTTGGGAAGGACAATCTAATGCGAGGTATTTAAAGCCGAGTTCGACTACGTCATTGCTATGTAACTTTGTGCTGGATTCATTGGCATTCAGTAACCTACATCAATATAATTATCTACAAAACTGTTGTGATAACATCCTAGACTTAGTTTTGGCTAACTTTCCTATTTATTTGTCGGCGGCTGATGAACCGTTAGTGGAAGAAGACAAATTTCATCGAACACTGTTTTTAGATATTAATCCGTTAAGCATGGAATTTCTAAAAGAGGCTTGTAGCACTAGATATTGTTTTCACATCGGGCAATACAATTCAGTGATTAATGCTATGAATGTTATTAATTGGACAGAATTATTCCACGATAGGACAGTAGATGAAGTAGTGTCTATCTTTTATTCCAAAATTTATGATTTAGTGGAATTATATATTCCCAAAAAACGCATCAGCGCCGCTAGGTATCCGCCATGGTATAATTCGGTTTTGATTAAGGTTGTTAGAGAAAAAATTAAATTCTTTCGTAGGTTTAAAAAATATCAAAATAAGTCCGATGAAGAAAGCTATAAACTACTGCGTAGTAAACACAAGTACATGGAGGCACAATGTTATCGAACATACTTGAGTAAAATTCAATCGAATATCATTACCAACCCCAAATGTTTTTTCTCGTATGTGAAAAATATTTCAAGGACTGGGAGCCTACCGAATGTAATGAACCTTAATAATACTACCGCTTCGGACGGCCAGGGCATTTCAAATTTATTTTCAGATTATTTCTCCTCGGTATATGAGCAGTCACTACCGGTCACTCCGGATACTTCTTTTGATAACTCAACTAATTACAGCACGGGAATCTCGGATATTGAAATCACTGAAGATATTGTCTTAAAATATATCAACAAGTTAGATATCAATAAGGGCTCGGGGTCGGATAGAATCCCCCCGATTTTTGTAAAGGAATGTGCTCCTGCGCTTGTTGTGCCTTTGGTTTACATTTTTAGGTTGTCTCTTTCCTCTGGTACCTTTCCGTCGTTATGGAAAGAAGCATTTATTACTCCGATTCATAAGGATGGCTCAAAAAGTGATGTGTCTAATTACAGGCCGGTCTCGAAACTAAACGTGTTCGCTAAGTTGTTCGAAAAAATTGTTTTTGAACAATTTTATAGCGCGATTCAGGATTCACTTAATACAGATCAGCACGGATTTGTTGCGGGACGGTCAACTGTGACTAATTTAGCTGTTTTTAATAATTTTATATTGTCCAGTATGGGAGATGGTGTGCAGGTGGATGCCGTGTACACCGATTACAGTAAAGCTTTTGATAAAGTGGATTTTTATGTATTAGAAAAGAAATTAGAAGTGATCGGTGTGCACGGCAACTTACTCCGCTGGATCATCTCTTATGTAAGAAACAGAAATCAGGCAGTGGTCATAGGAGGCTATCGATCGGACTGGTTTGTTACAACCTCCGGTGTACCCCAGGGGTCGATCCTGGGACCGCTTTTATTAAACATCCTAATTAATGACATAGCGCAGTGTTTCCAACATACTCGTATACTTTTGTACGCGGATGATTTAAAAATATTCACTAGTGTTAGAAGCTTGGAGGATTGTAACAGATTACAGAGCGATCTTCATCGTTTCCATCATTATTGTACTATCAACAGATTACATTTAAACATAGCTAAATGTTTTGTAGTAACATTTACTAGAAATCAACAAATCATAAGATTCCCTTACGAGTTACATGCTAGTATCTTGCAAAGGAACGATTTGGCTAAGGACTTAGGGATAATGTTGGACAGTAAGTTACTATTTGATCAACATATCAATAAAATTGTTAATAAGTCCATGAAAACATTGGGATTCATAATAAGAACATGTAAAAAGTTTAGTAGCGTTCAGGCTATGAAAACGTTGTATATAACTTACGTGAGGTGTCAGCTCGAATACGGGAGCCAAATTTGGAATCCACAATATTCATTATACATCTCACAAATAAATAGGGTTCAAAATAAATTCCTACGGTTTTTAAACTACGTATCTGGAGTTAGATTCGAAAGTTATGCTGAGGCTGAAGCATTCCATGAAATACCTTCTCTTGTTAACAGACGTGAACTGGCGGACCAGGTCTTTTTGTATAAAATAATTAATGGACACCTTAATTGTCACCATCTCATAAGTAGTATTTATTACAGAGTACCAACTAAGTTCAATCTGAGGGATAATCGACTTTTCTATGTTAATCATAAGAATAAAAATTATGTCAGAAATGAGTTCATTCGCAGAGCGACGTATGTTTATAACAAAAAATACAGTGAATTGGATATTTTTAAATTGTCCCTGGCACAGTATAAAAACCAAGTAAAATGTACCTTTGATAGTTCATAATTTAATTTACCAGTAAAGTACGCATCTCCTCACCCAGTGCTCTTTGAGTGAACCCAAGATGTTAATCGTAGGGCTGGGTGAGCAAATGTACGCCTGTTTATTGTATAATTAGCATTTTTGTTTAGTCTCTTTATGTATGTACTTGTACACGTAAGCTTTCTATTCTTTAGCGAGCACCTGTAATTGGTCAAGATGTAGCTGATAACTATATTCATTTGTAATAATAAGACTGTTGGTGTTCCAATAAAAAAAAATTATTTATTTATTTATTTACAATTATTAAGGGCCAAGGCCCTTATCCATCGGGAACATTGAGGCCGATGTTACCCATAGAATTAGCGTGGGATGGCAGAGGTGGAGGGCTCTGACGGGGGTTTTATGTGATACAAGAATGCCGATTAAAACCAAAGGCAAGATCTACAAGACCGCAGTCAGACCAGCCATGACGTACGGCGCCGAGTGCTGGGCCATAAAGAAAGCCCAGGAACAGAAAATGCACGTAAGCGAGATGAAGATGCTACATGCTGAAGATGCATGCTCCCGGAAGTGAGTCTGCGGGCTGAAGCTCCGAGCACGCCTGTGTACTTGTCGCGACTGCACTACAGCACTGAGGTGCAAGACGTCGTCGAGTACATACGGCAGAAGACAAAAGTTCCCTTAGGTCTCCAGAGAGTGAAACCGTTGGAATCGCATCGCCATGCTACTTTCAAAGCATTTGTGGTGCGGTTCCCGTCGTTCATGCTGGAGACAGTCATGAAGGTGAGCTTTTGGCGTGGTGTTCCGCCGTTTCCGAGGGAGATTCCCGGCTGCAAACACCCCCGGAAAAACACCCGGGAAATAGTGTTACTTAGTTTTATTTTATTTTGTTTAATTATAATTCATATATATGTTAGTCTGTAAGGTATTTATCTATGGGCCTTAGATGCCTGATAATAAATGATTTTATTATTTATTTATTACAACGGGCAGCAGGCGTAACTCGACTCGATAAAGTGCGAAACGAGCACATCAGAGGGAGTTTCAAGGTCGCACCTATAGCAGAAAAACTCACCGAAAGCCGCCTACGATGGTTCGGTCATGTCATGAGACGCCCGGAAGACTATGTCGTAAAACAGGCCTTACCACTGCCGAATAATAAACGAGGTAGAGGACGCCCACCTGCTACCTGGTGGTCCACGGTGGCCAAGGACTTAGAGCTTGCCCAAACAAATAATAGGTCTTATTATTTGTTATATTAAGACCTATTATTTGTTTGGGCAAGCTCTAAGTCCTTATGAAATTGCCGATTTTTTCTCAAGCTTTATTTTATTAATAATTTATTTAATTGAACAGCTATTACTAAAATTATTTTTTATTTAAAACCTTGGCCATATAACGGAGATATTGAGACAAATTGATACATATTTACTTTAGATTTATTTGCTGAAAAAGAAGCTCAAATATAGCTCGTTTCATCCGTTGCCCGTTTCATTGCTTATTTTTGCTGTACCGTTGTTACAGTTACAACTTTCAATAAAGTAAGTATATCGAAAATTTACTTAATGTTGTCCAAACCTTTTCACAAAATTTTGCTAAATTTGGATTTCGCATTCCTGAGAAAAATCCAAAAACGTTAGTATGGAAAATTCAGTTTTCCAAAAATATTGTATGAAAAACGGCAATTTCATAGGTAAAGACCTATTATTTCGACAACCCAGGACAGACTGTCCTGGCGCCGCAGAACGAGGAGAGCCGACCCCAAATAATGGGAAATGGCTAGGACAAAGAAGAAGATTAAGGGCCAGGGCCCCCAGTCTGAAATAAGATTTGTTTGGTTGGGTTTTTTTGAGGTTCGGTTAGTTGAGGTTGCTTTAATATTATAAAAAAGTCCGTCAATGTGAAAAAAAAATTGAGGCAGTTCACAAAGTACTGAGAGCTTATAAAATCTTACTAAGTCAAATACAATATAACGGATTTGATAATATTATGGTGTCATATACAAAATTAATAAGCATTTTCAGGGATGACACATACAAAGGACAGTTACCAAAGCTGACGAGCCCTAAAGTGAAATATTGTCTCTTGCCGGGTGGGCTGCAGTACTTAGATGTGAGACCGCCTGGAAGTACCAACCCGCATTATTATATACTGGCCAAACATTACGCTGTGAGTATTTTATACTTTACTAAGACAGGACACCCGGGACTATGTTCCTGTAGGAAAAATGCAAAATTCTTCCCTTTCCCTTGTTTATGCCGTTTATTTATTTAATAATTTATTGCACACATGAAAATTAAACAGATACAAGAAAAGATAGACGACGCAATAGGTGTAGCTTATTTCTATTAAGAAATATCTTCCAGCAAACCCAAGGATAGGAAATGTGAAACATATATGAGCAGATATAGTCGTGCGCATGATAAGAAAATTATTTAAAGAATCCATACACGTAAACATATATATATATATAACATAATATATATAACATAAACGTAAACATAAGTATAAAACAAACTTACTATTTATATCTTCATATAAAAATACATATTACTATAGTTTGTGCAAAATTTCAGATGGTTCTTCTGATTTCAGGGTTCAGTATTCGAAACATATGAGAACGGATACTTCAAGCTGCATCTAAACAACGAGCTCATAGTCGACGGGATAACTTGCCTCACCCCGAAACACAGGAACATTGAGCATTTCAAACTACTGTATGGATTATCAGCCATCACGCTCAATAACGTCCACTTGAGGTATTTGGTAAGTATTATATAAGGTGGTGGAGTAATTAAATAAAGATACTTTGATTGAATGATATAATTTAAGATAAGATAAATCTTTATTAATTGACACAATGTACACAAGCAGTGATAGCCCAGTTGGTACTGAGCGAGACTAGTGATCGGAAGGTCGTGGGTTCAAATCCTGGTGCGGGCCCGTACCACTCAATTCGTCTTTTCGGATTTATGTACGGATTTCTAATTATCACTTGCTTAACGGTGAAGGAAAACATCGTGATGAAACGCGCCTGTCCAAGAAAATTCATTTTCGAAAGACGAGCGGTCCACCAACCCGCATTGGGCCAGTGTGGTGGACTATGGCCTAAAACCCCTTCGTTTTTCGAAGGGAGGCCCGTGCCCCTCGGTGGAGACGTATATGGGCTGATGACGACACAAGAACTTAAAATACAAACTAAACATAAACGTCCCGGCCGTTTTTAACCGGCTTTTAAAAAGGAGGAGGTTCTCAACTTGATTGTATGTTTCTTAAATTAATTAATTTATTTTTGGTATGTTTGTTACGCAATGACTCCGTCAATTGTAGGCCGATTTTAAATTTTCAGTCAATCGAAAACAGCCGCTTTGGCCACCCATCAGGTTCCCTGGCTCTGTGTACGTTGCTTAACCTCACTGATCGGTTGACATCAGCGAGTGCCACTGGGCTACGAGCGCTTTTATAAAATAAAATTCGAATAAAATAAAATAAAACTAAAATAAAATAAAATTAATTTCTTAAAATAAAATCAAAGACGAAAATCTGGATAACTTGCACTTTCGTAGATTCCTATACAAATAATAGTATCTCCTAAATAGGTTGCAAATTGACTTGTGGCCTGGGGTGGAAATCCTTGTCCTTTTTACCACTAGTTAAACAGGGTGTAAGAGACAGCTTAGCAAAAACCTATAACCACGGTCGACTACATTTTTTATTTTTTTTCTGGAATCGTCTAGTTAGTTTTCGTTATTTACCTATTTTGGCACTACGCAATGCATCGCAAAACTACGGCCGCACATCAAGTTACCCATGCGTGCACTCTGTGCTGTTGCGAAAAGAACGGTTTTTCAATGAACCTGATATGGTGGCTTCTGTACATTGCTGATTTTCCTTTTTTGCTACCCTATTATCATAGAGTTTTACTGGGAAGTGGAGTGTATGGAATCAATAATTTAATTTTTAAAAACATGAAAACATTTTTAAATCCTGAGGAATATTCCTCTGGAAAATCATTAAGAATGATAATCTGAATTCAGGCTTTCAGTTTTTCCTAAGCTGTTCTTTACACCCTATGTACTCGTACCAACAAAAACATCATCAATCTTAACACTTCCTAATAGACGGAGATCCCAGGGCCGCCAGACCTTGCTTATTTTCTCATAAACCAAATGTGTGGGAAACAGTAGTGCTAGTGCGTACTAGTAATGTATGAATACCAGCTAACCTGGGCCGGCGGCCAATTTTCAGCTATCAGGTTCTGAAGGTACTTCCAAAAATTACTCACTTGTCTTGAAGTCTAGCTGCTGATGTCTTAAGAATATAATTAATTAAATATAAAAATTAATGTTCAACACCGCCAGACACTCTCCGTCGGCTGTAATTTCTGCCAGACGCTTTACAGTTCGCAAGTAAATTATGCGATTACAATCTGAGCCGTGATTTTTGTATATGATGTTCAGGGAACTATGACAATACTTTTTATAGCACCCAGACTTCAAGACAAGTGAGCAATTTTTGGAAGTACCTTCAGAATCTGGTAGCTGAAAATTGGCCGTCGGTCCAGGTTAGCTGGTATTCATACATTACTAGTACGCACTAGCACTACTATTTCCCACACATTTGGTTTATGAGAAAATAAGTAAGGTCTGGCGGCCCTGGGATCTTGGTCTATAAACAAAATAATTTAATGGTTTTAATAACATTGACCCAAATTTACTCAAATAGAAACCCTTACTGCCATTTATTTAATGATAAAGCCCCAAAATGTTCTTTGTTATTTACCTCCACCCTTATGAACTATGCGTACTAGTAATGTACCTATGAATACCAGCTAACCTGGGCCGGCGGCCAATTTTCAGCTATCAGGTTCTGAAGGTACTTCCAAAAATTACTCACTTGTCTTGAAGTCTAGCTGCTGATGTCTTAAGAATATAATTAATTAAATATAAAAATTAATGTTCAACACCGCCAGACACTCTCCGTCGGCTGTAATTTCTGCCAGACGCTTTACAGTTCGCAAGTAATTATGCGATTACAATCTGAGCCGTGATTTTTGTATATGATGTTCAGGGAACTATGACAATACTTTTTATAGCACCCAGACTTCAAGACAAGTGAGCAATTTTTGGAAGTACCTTCAGAACCTGGTAGCTGAAAATTGGCCGTCGGTCCAGGTTAGCTGGTATTCATACATTACTAGTACGCACTAGCACTACTATTTCCCACACATTTGGTTTATGAGAAAATAAGTAAGGTCTGGCGGCCCTGGGATCTTGGTCTATAAACAAAATAATTTAATGGTTTTAATAACATTGACCCAAATTTACTCAAATAGAAACCCTTACTGCCATTTATTTAATGATAAAGCCCCAAAATGTTCTTTGTTATTTACCTCCACCCTTATGAACTATAATGTTCTACTTTTCTTTGTAACCCTGCCCTATTTTTTAAGTAAATACGCGCTTGAAATTCATCGACATGTGTAAAGGCTGCTATCAATTAGAGCGAGGTACCTGTATTATAAGTAAGATATAGGTATTCTAGCTTTCCGCCCATGATTTCGTTCCCGTGGGAATTTTGGAAAATTATGTAACTCCATACTAAATGTATCAAAATTGGTCCAGCGGTTTGAGCGTAAAAAAGTAACAAACGTCCATACATTCATACAACATCCATACAAGCTTTCGCGTTTATAATTTAGGAAGGATAGTCTAAAATTATATAGATGAGAACATGTCGCGATTCAAGCACCTTAAAAATTCTTCTTCTTATCGTGTAGGTAAAGTCAGGTGTGTGGCGAACTTGGTGTCAGCGTTTTCAAACCGCACAATGGCCTCTTGACTTGGTTTTAACGACTGTAGTCAATCGACAACAGCCGGGACCGACAGCTTAACGTGCCCTCCGAAGAATTGCCACTTTTGTCACCCATCAGGTTCCCTGCCTGTGAGTACGTTGCTTAACCTCACTGATCGGTTGAGATCAGCGAGAGCCACTGGGCTGCGAGCGCTTCCCCACCTTTAAAATTAATAATAATATTTACTCTTATCTTCCAATATAGAGCAATAGAATAACAGATTTCTACGAGTACTTCAGGGCACCGTGGAGTTTCTACATCTACTATGAGCGATCCGAAGAACTGCTTACTACGATAAAACATCTCAAGCCTAAGGTAATAATAATAACAAAGTCCGGGACTTAATTGCCCGAGATTATGGGTCATAAAACAATTAGAATGATAATAGTAACTAGCTGTCATCCTTAATACCTGCCGTATAGTCCGAAAATTTTATTTTTGATTCCTTAGCACTTAGCTTCGGCCCGTGCAAAAACTTACCTCTACGGAGAGAATAATATCCAATATGAACAAGAAATAATAATAATAATCCGTTTATTTCTTCCAAACAGCACACACACAAGACATTCCGTGGGTGTCTTAAGAGGCGACTAAGGACACTCAAATGAGACCTGCCTCCTATTAATCCATCCCAGGCAACAACACCTCAGCTTGTTTTAAATCTGAGGTGGCATCCTATGGTCTCATGCGTTGTGGTAGGTTTTGTAAAGGGCCGTCTGGTTCGCGACCACCCTCCTACCGAAGTCCGACGCCAAACAGCTTGCTGTGGTGTTCTGTCGGTGCGTGGAGTACCAGTGCCTTAATAGGCATTTTCTGGGTTAACTCGCTCCATCGTCGACCTTGTTGCTCAGGTTTGGGGTCAAGAGTTAATCCATCTCAAAATAAAAACAAAAAAAACATACATTTAAAAAAGTTCTAATTTATGTTCTTATGTTACAATAGTTTTATGCTTGCATATGTCTGCCGAAGTTAAGAAGAAAGGCCTGGGCTCAGCGATTCATGCCAGACTGATAGCATGCTGGCAACACTGATATTCAGAATCTTCTTATCTGGCCTGTATCACACCACGCCAGTGCACGACAAAAGGGAATCATGGCACAAAACGTGGCAGATGAGCTTCTAAAATAATTTTCAAGCAATTTTTAACCCCCCACAAAAAAGAAGAGTGGTATAAAGACGTGTGTGGCTATTACAAAATTTTAATTACATAACTGACAAGCAGCCTTGGGAATGAACTGCTCAGCTCTAGAGCTATTTCAGACTTAGTTAAAATTAGAAAATAAGAAAATTAGTAATGCGATTTAAAAGAGCACCCTCAGAGTTTCTTGCCTGTTCTTCTCTGGGGAAGACTGCACCTTTGCGAATAGGCGTAGAGTCAGTAGGGTCAATAGAACGAATGCGTATGTATGTATTTAAATCCTTAAATGTTTGTATGTATGTATTTCATGTAATCTTGACTTGTTTTAAGTGGCATCCTGAATGTCCTATAAAATAAAGATTTTTTCTATTCTATTCTAAAAGAGGGGTGTTATAAAGATGAATAGATCGATTTTGATGCGTTTTTTTTGTTTGAAACTTTTAAAAGCTGACGTAATCGAGACGGTTCTTAGCTATATTTTTTGATCAAAATTGGTTCAGCCGTTTAAAAGTTATAAGCAATCCCTCCTACCGAAGTCCGACGCCAAACAGCTTGCTGTGTTCCGTCGGTGCGTGGGAGTACCAGTGCGTTTATAGGCATTTTCTGGGTTAACTCGCTCCATCGTCGACCTCATCTTCGACCTTATGGTCAAGATTGAGGTCAAGAGTCAACCCATCTTATAATAAAAAAAATCGAATGTCAGGGGTAATATATATTTTTTTTAATTTTAGAGTTATGTTTGAAAATAGATGGGCCTTGAAAAAAAAGGGTAATGGTAGTTAGCTGAAAAGGGTAGCCCGCCCTGTATTTAACAAGGATCCCTCGATCGATTATGATACGGGCCTGTAGATTCGGCTTTTCAGAGTTACAACACGGTCACATTAACTTGACTCATGGCCTTGATGACGTCATTTCAAAACCATAACGAAAACGTAACAAATGTCCAAAAACAGCAACAGAAAACTAGCCAAAATATCGACGTTCGTATCGGTAACAAATATGCTAACCATACTGACGTTTGCCGGGCGAGCTAAGGGAATGCGGGGGGAAGCAGACGGGGCCTCGCATTCCAGCTTTTATATGTGAAGAAAAATGAACATTTGTTTAAGAAAAATAGCGATAGG
Organism: Aproaerema taeniolella; assembly: GCA_949987775.1. Lineage (NCBI taxonomy): Eukaryota > Metazoa > Arthropoda > Insecta > Lepidoptera > Gelechiidae > Aproaerema > Aproaerema taeniolella. The sequence continues at coordinate 1,381,097 of OX465259.1, read as the reverse complement.
CACAATATAAATACTAGGACCAAGCATAAACTGGATGTACTAGACAGTCGTCTCCACAAGGTCACGAACTCTTTTATGGGTCAATGTATACGTTTCTACAATAAGATTCCCATGTGTATTCAAAATTTACCTTTGGATAAATTTAAGACAGTAATTAAACAAAAACTTTGCAAAAAGGGCTATTACAAAATTTCTGATTACATAACTGACAAGCAGCCATGGGAATGAACTGCTCAGCTCTAGAGTTATTTCAGACTTAGTTAAAATTAGAAAATAAGAAAATTTGTAATGCGTTTAAAAAGAGCACCCTCAGAGTTTCTTGCCTGTTCTTCTCTGGGGAAGACTGCACCTTTGCGAATAGGCGTAGAGTCAGTAGGGTCAATAGCACGAATGCGTATGTATGTATTTAAATCCTTTAATGTTTGTTTGTATGTATTTCATGTAATCTTGACTTGTTTTAAGTGGCATCCTGAATGTCCTATAAAATAAAGATTTTTTCTATTCTATTCTATTCTAGCGATGCGTCAAGTTAATGTGACCGTGTTGTATGTACGGATTTCTAATAACTTATGGGTTAGCGTGGTGGACTACGGCCTAAATCCCCGTGTTTCAAAGGGAGTCCCGTGCCCCTCGGTGGCAACGTACATGTGCTGATAAAAAGAACTCAATCTTATACTGACTAGACTTTTTTTATGGGTTGTGAGGGTCTTCTTAGTGCTCCAAAATCGTCGTCCTCATCTGCCAGCGGTGCACCCTGCTGAACAATGGACGATGCTCTCACATCTACGAGCACTCAACCCTATATAGAGACGTAATACATGCGAATTTGAAAGAAAACGATTTTGTCAACTTTTTGTCAACTAGGTGCGAAGTAATCCGAAGAGATTCCGAACACGATCGCTAGGGCGTGCGTTATATCAGTGACTAGGGGTCATCCATAAATTACGTCACACGAATTTCATGATTTTTTTGACCCCCTCCCCCTCCTTGTCACAGCTGGTCACATTTGTAAGACTCCCCTCTCCCTAGCGTGACGTCACATATTTTGCATATTTTCCATTTTTTTAAATTTTATAATAAAAGCAGTACTTAATAGAGTTGTTATTTTTTCGGGAACTCAAAACTCATTGTTTCAACCAAAGTAAAAACGTAAAAAGAGTGCTTGGGACTGAGGAGGTTAAGTTTGTCGTTAATAGTTAACATGTTTTGATACTCATAACACATTTCGAAATGTGACGTCACGAAACTTATGACCCCTCCCACCCCTTTGTCACACAATGTCACACTTTGTCGACCCTCTCCCCTCCCTTTAACATGTGACGTAATTTATGGATGGTCTCCTAGCCACTGACGAGTTGACAGGTTCGGTTCGCCTTGTATTACGTCTCTATATAGGGTTGAGTGCTCATAGTCTGACATACTACAACCCGTAACGGATATCTTCACCGCTCTTTATTGAAATGTTAAGGCGACTACAGCACTCGATCGTTCTTGAGCAAAAGGCGGCACACATAGGAATAGTGCCATCTCCGTCTCTCAACAGGCTTGGGCCGGCAATGCGGACAGTGTCGATACACGAAGTTTACGCACGCACACATGGACTATGAAAGTGTGCTGCGTAAAAATATGTTCGAAAGTTAGAAAAATTAGATTTATGGAAAGGTAACAGCATAAATAGAAAAATGCGTTAACTACTTATCGAGAGTGTTCAATCACGGACATTTTGATAGCAAATTCAAGTTTCTGTGTACATTTTACTACCGTTTTTACAGCTTAAAAGATACACAAAATTGGTATTTAGAGGTGACTTTGTGAGCTTTTTCTATCGAACCAAAAGTGCTGAATCATGTTTTCAGCAAACTACTTATCTAGTTTATGTCCTGAATATTACTGTAGTATTTTTTTTCTTCGATTTAATGCAGTGCGTCATGCTTATTTACGCATCATAAAATCGTAATTAAGGTGCTGTAGCTACCTTAAAATAGTCTAACAACTATTTTAAGGTGGCTACAGCACCTAAATTAAAGAATGGAATTAAATTGATTTTTTCATGTTTTCCAGAATGAACCATGCGGAAAACCCTTGGAAGAAGTTCTTCGTGATCTTACTAAAGGACTTAAAGATGACGTAAGGGCTTATCTAACCTGTTTAATACAAAGAGAAACTGGGGACTGAGCCGAAGCTCCAGCTCTGAGTCGCCATTTTTTGTAAATAAAATGAATGAAGTTGCCATTCCAAAACACTCCTTATTTTGGATTTCATCAAAATCTTTACGGCTGGCTGTTTCAGAGTAAAGTGTCTCTCGGTGGGAACGTATATCGGCTGAAAAAAAAACCAAACATGTTTACTGATTCATACGTCTTACCTACAAGTGCGCACACACACCTACACGTAGGATCGAACACACACCCACAAACACAATACATTCTTTACACACACATATATGTACTTGTTATTTTGCACACTTGCGACAGATAACAGTTAAACTACAGCATTTTTTCAATTCTTTATTTGTCTTTTTTTCTTTTCATTTACAATTTTGTTTCTGTTTGTTTTTTTTTAAATCTAGAGTATAAACCATGTAATTCTGTTTAGTGTGCATGGTAAAATCCATAATTGGCAATAAATTTAGGAAAGCATAGATTTTTTCGTCCGTCGCATTTCTGCTGTGAATTTTTGTTAATAAATAAAATGTTTAGATGTATATTTTCAAACAACAATGAAAACCATGTAAAATAGTTCTGAATTCAATTGAATCATTATATTCTGTTCCTTTTCCTCTCCAGGAGTCTGCCCTTAACACCCGCATGACGGTGCACACGTGCTTCGAAAACTCTCACTACTATGAAGCGATGACGGACTACGTCATATCCTGGCTCAATGACAACGAGTTGATGCTCTCCGTGTTTATTACCTCTAGCAATGTAAGTTGGTAAAGAGAAAGTACTAAGTCCATGGTTGGTATACTTACTACAAGGTGAAATTGAAAACATTCGACAAAGTGGGATGAATCTACCCATGATTACGAACAACTTTTTCTATGGGACCAACTTTCCTACAAAAAAAAAGTTGTTCCATAACATTTTGGTTGAGTACGTATTGAGCTTTTGTATGGAACAACAGATTTTTTTTAGTAGTCCCTTAGAAAAAGTTGTTCATAACCATGGGTAGATTGATCCCTTCAAGTTTGTCGAATGTTTTCAATTTCACCCTGTAGTTCTCTAGCGAGTTTGCTAACTACGGCATGTATTACAGGAGACTCAAGTCTTGACTGAGTCTTGACTGTTGTATATTTAGGTGTTGATTCTCTTTCTCTCACTATCAAAATGACAAAGACGACTGCTACTTCGTTGATAGTTGATAAGGGCTCCCGTTTCCGCATTTGAATCGTTTATTTGAGAAACCCCATAAGTCACTTTTTCAACGAGGTTAATTTTTTTAATGGTACAAGTTGAATAATTGAATTTTTCAACATGTAATCATTTTAACCGATACTGACATTACTATTTTATAGGATTTTTGAATAATAAATATGCTCAGTTTTTTCAAAAAATGATTTTTTATGTTATTAAAATCATCCGACGATTCTGACTTATGGGGTATCTCAAATAAACGATTCATTTAGGCTCTAAAATGGCCCTTTATGCGTGTGGGTCGGCGGCTACTCCGGCCACCTCAGCTCCGACCAGAAGCTCAGAATCCTCCTGGGGAATTCACAGGCTTCACGAAGCGACCTAATTTCTGGTAGGATTTTTGCCCGTTGGTCCGCCACTCCCACGCATTTCAGGATTGCGTGGGCGACTGCTTTAAACCAATAATTAATGAAAAACAAAACAGCGTGGTGAAGTATAGCCTAAATCCCCTTGGTGTTTCGAAGGGAGGCCCGTGGGAACGTACATAGGCTAATATAAAAAAAAAATGGATACACTCAATTTTACAAAAAAAAACAATAATAACATCGTAAAACACGAAAACCAGCAATGTACGGACGGCCGCAACGCAGGTTACCACAGGCGTGCACTCTGAGCTGTTGTGATAAGAGAGATTTTTTCAATGAAAATGGAGTAACCTGATGCGCTGGCCTCTGTACATCGCATTCTAACAGCGGCCCGGGGCGCGGTTTCACGGTACATTGCGTGCTGCTACAAATACTAAATAGTAGCTGATCATAGCTATGGGTAGATTACACCATTTAAGTATTTGCTAAGCTGTCCTTTATTTAATTAATTATCTAATAGAAATCTGTTCATTCAGGTGATGGAGTTCTCCCACGATATCAATCGCAACCCGGCGTTCAGACGCTGCAAGAAAACTATCAAGAAAATGTTAGAAATGGTCGCTTGAATTTTTAAACCAATCGTATTTAATTACATAATTTTTGAAATATATTGTTGTACATTGTTAATAATTCTTTTCTTTGTTTTCGTAACATAGGGTAACTTATTTTCTGCCGTGTGGTGATTGGTTAAGAATAACACCAGCCCATCTCTTTCCGTGGGTGTCGTAAGAGGCGATTTATGAAACACAAATTTATATGAGACCTGCCTCCTATTAATACATCCCAGGCAACGCCATCTCAATTTGATCTAAATCTGAGGTGTCGTCCTATGGTCTACCTACACCGAGGCTCTGTAAAGGGCCGTCTGGTTTGCGACCACCCTCCTACCGAAGTCCGACGCGAAACAGCTTGCTGTGTTCCGTCGGAGTTTCAGTGCCTTAATAGGCATTTTCTGGATTAATTCGCTCCATTGTCGATCTCATCTATGACCTTGGTCAAGATTGAGGTTAAGAGGTAACCCTTCTCATAGTAATAATAAAAAAGGCGAAAATTAGGGATGTGAATTAGCCCACAAAACTGATCAACTTTCCCCTAGGAACATAGTAGCACAGGAAAAATAACATATTTTCGAGGAAAAATATGTACATCAATGAAACTTTGTTTACAACTTTATCTTGGCACTAGAAATGAGGATCAGCCGAGTCCTACCGAAATTTTGGCATCCGACCCCCTCCACGGGGTTTTAAGAAATTCCCATACAAAAGAAGAATCGGTATTTTTTACCCACTAACAAAGATTTCCACGCAAAATCAAAACTATTGAAGCTGTAAGTTTGAAATTTTGCTTAAATGATCTTCAGATATTGTGGGAGCTTACCTAAAAGAGACTATACGGAATTCCCATGGGAACGAATTGTAGGGCGTCAGATAGTTGATATGTACGTTTGGTGGTTCAGTCGCAGCCCCTCTATCTTTTAAACTATTATAGACAGCATTTTCAAAATTTCTGAAAATACGTATTATAAAAGTGACTAGCGTAAAATAGAATTAAAAAAAATTTAAACTTAAACCACAGTGGGGTCCCCCATACGACAAACGCCCAAAATATCGCATATTTTTACAACTTTTGTTACTGCTCTATTTCAAAAACTATATAATACATACATTACAAACTTAGTACATATTTAAAACACACTTTAAATTATTTCAAAAATATACGAAAAGTAGTCAAGAGTGAGTCGGACTCAAGCCAAAAATATTTAAACAGAAACTCGCACTTGAACTGTTTTTGTGGCATTTACCTGGTTATTTGTCATATAATTACTGTGATATTATAACAAAACGAAGACAATACATCTAATGCACGCATCCTTAAATTTCTGAGACATAGTATAAATAATAACAGTAATTCTACGACAAATAACCAGGTAAATGTGTCAAAAACCGAGTGCGAGTTTCTGTTTAAATGTCTTTAGCTAGAGTCCGACTTACTCTTGACTGTTCTTTATCTTTTTTAATTAATGTAAAGTATTTTTTAAATGTGTACTAAGCTTGATTTGTATCCATTACATAGTTTTTGAAATAGAGCAGTAACAAAAGTTATTAAAAAAAATGAGATATTTTGGACGTTTGTCGTATGGGGACCGCACTGTGGTTTAGGTTTAAAATTTAATTTATTATATTTTACGATTTATATCATCATAATACGTATTTTCTGAAAATTTGGATACGCCGTCTCTAATAGTTCGAAAGATAGAGGGCTGTGACTGAAACACCAAACTTAAATATCAACCAGCGTCTGCCCTAAAATTCGTTCTCATGGGAACTCCGTGTAATCTCTTTAAGGTAAGCTTCCACAATAATTGAAGATAATCTTTGCAAAATTTCAAACTTATAGTTTCATTAGTTTTGATTTGAATAGCCTAGTTTGTAAAATGTGCACTTTTAAAAATTTCCCTCTGCCCATACTTACCCCCTGGGAGGGGGTAGGACCCCCTAAATTTTGGTAGTACTCAGCAGATCCTATTTTTTTTAGTGCCAAGATAAAGTTATAAACAAAGTTTCATTAATGTATATTATTGCCGCTAAACACCCATTTTTAGTTTGACTTTACCTGTGCTATAGGTCGAAAGCGATGTGCGAAACGCCTAAGTATGCCTACATACAACCTCCATAGCGCAAACCTTTTTCGCTAATACAAAATTTTAATCTGTGATTACCTTTTCTGTATCTGTAATTTTAATGACGTATATGGCAAATTGACACTTGCTTTGAGACAAAACAATTATTTTTACATTTTTACTAAAAGATCGTTTCGTACTATTATTTTTTGTATAAGAACATTTTTAGTTTCGAAGAATGGAAGGGACGGCAAATCCTCACTGTGAAATCAAGATACCTCGTGGTCCTCTGCGGCTAGACGACCTATTAATTAATAATGTTAATACTTGGGGTAATGTGGAGTACAATGTTCCATTGCGATCTTCCCACAATGAGACGAGGACGAGTACAAACGTGGCTCATCGGCATATACCGCCGATACCCTATGCTTTGGATAACGTAAGTACTTACATATTGAGCGAGAATAAAGGTTGTGAATCAGCCCATTAAACTGACCAGCTGTGTGGTAATCGGTTGTGAATAACGCCACCCCATCCCTTCCCGTGGGTGTCGTAAGAGGCGACTAAGGAAACACAAATGAGATCTGCCTCCTTGTAATACATCCCAGGCAACGACACTTAATTTTTTCTGAATCTGAGGCGTCGTCCTATGGTCTCATGCGGTATGGTAGGCTCTGTAAAAACCGTCTGGTTCGCGACCACCCTCCTACCGAAGTCCGACGCCAAACGGCTTGCTGTGTTCCATCGGTGCGTGGGAGTATCAGTGCTTTTATAGGCTTTTTCTGGGTTAACTCTCTCCATCGTCGACCTCAACTTTGACCTTTATGGTCAAGATTGAGGTCAAGAGTTAACCCATCTTATAATTAAAAGAAAAACAACTTTCCCCAAGAAACAGGTGAAAATAAAATAAAAATGAGCAAAAAGGCCTGAGCCCAAATCTTTTTTCTCACACTGCAGTATTCATATGCATGTTAAACATTTGTAATATTATTAACTAGCATTCCACCCGGGATTTCGTTCCCATGGGAATTCGGGAAAATTATATAGCCTTTGTACTCAGGGACAATGTAGCAATCTAATGGTGAAATAATTTTTCAAATGGGTTCAGTAGTTTCGGAGCGTATTCAATACAAACAAACGAACAATCAAATCTTTCCTCTTTATAACAGTACTCGCTTCCCGCGCGGGACTTCGTTCCCGTGGGAATTCTGGAAAATCATTTACCCTATGTCCATCCCGGATGATGTAGGATTCTAATGGTGAAAGAATTTTTCAAATCGGTCCAGTAGTTTCGGAGCCTATTCGATGCAAACAAACAAACAATCAAATCTTTCCTCTTTATAATTATGTATAGATAAATAAGGAAGGCCCCGTGCCTCTCAGTAAAATAATTTTCGTCTAGTCTGCCTTTAGGCTGACATAAAGTTAGCGAAATTAGGGAGTGATTATAGTTTAGCTGAAAGAATACTCATTTCTTGAGTTAAGCTCGCCGTTGTATATGTCCTTTCTCTTCTGTAATCTGTATGTATATGTGTGTACAATAAAGAATAAAGATAAAGATAAGGTAAAACAAAAAAATAAAACGGGCAAGTGCGAGTTGGACTCGCGCACGAAGGGTTTCGTAACATTACCTATAAAACCGGCCAAGTGCGTGGACTCTATAAAAACCATTATCTATATAAAAACGTCAAAAAAATCACGTCTGTTGTAAGGGAGCCCCCTTAAATATTTAATTTATTCTACTTTTTAGTATTGTTGTTACAGCAGCAACCAAAATATATCATATGTGAAAATTTCAACTGTCTAACTGTCACGGTTCTTGAGATACAGCCTCGGACAGACTTATCTATAAAAACGAACAAAAAAAATCACGTTTTTTGTATGGAAGCCACCTTAAACATTTATTTTATTCTGGTTTTTAGTATTTGATGTTATAGGACTAATATAAAAAAATAATCTGTGAAAATTTCAACTGTCTAACTATCACGGTTCATGAGATACAGCCTCGGACAGACTTTCTATAAAAACGAGCAAAATAATCACGTTTTTTGTATGGGAGCCCCCTTAAATATATATTTTATTCTGGTTTTTAGTATTTGTTGTTATAGGGCACATGGAAATACATCATCTGCGAAAATTTTAACTGTCTAACTATCACGGTTCATGAGATACAGCCTGGTGACAGACGGGCGGACGGATGGACAGCGGAGCCTTAGTAATAGGGTCCCGTTTTTTCCCTTTGGGTACGGAACCCTAAAAAGGTTTTCTATGGAACCCATAGAAAAGCCTAGAATATGACCCTGTGACCGAAATTATAAAAAAAGAGTTTCATCTTTCCATGCTAAAACAATCAGCTGATAAAAGTTAGTCAAAAGTTCTAGTACCTCTTCTCTCCACTTGAGTTTTTGTATTACTTTGCAAATTTTCTTCAGTACTTCACTAGTTTGGCCTCTAGATAAGCTCGCTTGAAGTTCCCTCTTCTAATCCTTTTAACTAATATATCAGCCTATTGCAGTCCACTGCTGAACATAGGCCTCCCCCGAGGTGCGCCACTTTGCACGATGCAGCCACTGCCCGCTATCTTCTGTAGATCATCTGACCATCTGGCTGGGGGGCGTCCTACGCTACGTTTGCCAAGACGTGGTTTCCATTTGAGAACCTGTCTACTCCAACGCTCGTCGGTTCTGCGACAGACATGGCCAGCCCACTGCCACTTCAGCTTGCTACACTTTTGGATGATACCCATCACTCCGGTTTTCTGTCGGATGACCTCGTTTCGGATTCTATCCCTTAGCGAGATCCCGAGAATTGAGCGTTCCATAGTTCCCTGAGCGACGTGCAATCGGCCTCACTGTCATGTTCCACGTTTCGGCTCCGCAGGTCAACTAATTATAAACGTTTTATTATTATTTGTATCCCTCTAATGGCAAATCACGAAATGAACACAGCGCGCCGGTCATTTTGGACGGCGAAGACGAATTGCTTTACTTTATTGATTTTTTTTGTGCCTCTATTAATGCATGTAAAAAAGAATTTAAAATCAGTCTATCCTACCCTGTTTCCTTCATTGTTTCTCTATGGATATTATTTTTAAATGAAAGCCGCCTTTAGACTTAATTTTTTTTTAATATTTAAAAAGTAGGTAAGAGTGTTTTTTATGATTTTTTTAATGCTTATTTTCAAATATAAACATTTAAAAAATCCTAAAAAACACTCTTTCCTACTTTTTAAATATTCATTTTCAATTGTGTACAAACCCCTCAGCGCGGCTCTCATTCGCTCTTAGCCCAATCTACATTAGTATTATAAAGATAAAGATTTGATTGTTTGTTTGCATTGAATAGGCTCCGAAACTACTGGACCAATTTAAAAAATACTTTCACTGTTAGAATCCTACATTACCCCTGATGATTTTCCCGAATTCCCACGGGAACAAAGTCCCGGGCGGAAAGCTAGTTATTCTATAAAGTTGTCGTGTTTAATAAATATAAATTCATCTTCGATCAACTATAGAAAACCAGATACACAGTCCCATACAAAATGAAATTTAAAAGTGTCCTAACTACAATACGTACTTAGATAGTTGTATACCACTTCATGTATTATGAAAGAGTTCTAAAGTGTCAAACATTTTAATCTAATTTAAACCTTAACGTAATATTATAAGGTCGAAAATAAAATCTGTTTAATTTGTAAAATACCACTTTTGGTTTTGAACAAAGGATAACGTAAGACAATTTTATGACACTGGCTGTCACGTAGAACATGGGAGGAGTGGAGTTGCCTTTGTTAATTTTAAAAATATATTAGTTGGGTCGATTTCACATAAAAAAAATCTTCGTACAAACTTTTTAACAAATTCAAAATGCTACGAAATGGTGTGGTTTTCTTTTTAACCCCTGATTGTGTTGTGTATGTATAGGAGCATCATAGCTCTTAAACTGATGATGTTAATGGTGCAGTTTATTTTATTCGAAAGCTTCTTCTTGCGCTGGATTTCAGATATGATTTATCAAAATTGGTTCAGCCGTTTACTTTTATGTTAGTTTTTATGGTTTTTTATTATTTAAAAAATCACATTCATTTCAAATTAACCGACGATTAATATACATTACAATTGATAATCACAGCCGCCGCCATTCTTCTTAATTATTGCTTATAAACATAATATTCTATGCTTATTTTTTTATGAAATAACTTATACAAAAAGAAAAGAACTGTGTCTTTCCCGATTACACATATATTATGTTTTGCTTATTTAAAACTTAGTATAATTTTTTGAACAGAAATGACCTATTGAGATTTAAGAGTGGAATTAGCTATGAAACTAAATAGATATTTAAGTACAAGAAACAATATATTTAAAAAAAAAGCAACCAACTCAAAAAAAAAAAAAAAAACATTTGTCTTCTTCGCTGTCATCATCTTTGTCCTGAAGATGAAACATATTTTTTTTATTTTATTCAATACAAGAAACTCCAAATCAAAAGTGATAAAAAGGTACATACTATTTGAGGTGCAGCTGTTTTGTGTAACCTTTTGACTCCTTTTGTAATGACATACGAGTCACTTTCTAAAAAATGCTTGGAGCAAACGACACTACTTTGCGACGGCTAAAAAAATCTTCACATCTTTGACGTGCGATCACGGATGTCCACTGTCCACATCGCACAGGATCTCTAGGAAAACTAAAAATCCAATAAAACTTTATGTTTGTAAACGTCACGCACGTTAAATTTTTTATTAATTCAATTTTATATGATTAATGGTTTTGCCATAATACCTTTAATGTAAGTATAGAAAACAGAATTAATATATATACTCTTTACACTTAAATTTTATAACACAGATGAAAATGAAAAAAAAAACAATATAAAAAAAACAGCGTCTCTATTTGTTTTAGAACAGAGTCACTGCATAACCCGAACAAATGATGTTGAAATACAACGGTATGGATTTGTAAGTTCGGCTAGTGTCTATTCAATTTAAAGGGTTATACTCTCGCCGAATGTTATTAAATTAAACTAAAAAAATGTTTTATAACCTTTTCTTGGCCAAATACCAAGATAATTTCAATTCACATATAATAATTACAAAACTACTTATTTAAAAAATGTCATTCCATATTCCTTTAATGTTCTGGAGGTGTGATTTTTAAAATTTTTCACTGCGCACTGCGGCATGGTTACTTTCGGAACGAACGAATGCTACTAAACGAAAAGACAACCCAAAACGTCAAGTGGGTGATCATTTAGTGAGGGAACTTTTTTGTTGTGGATTGTGTATCTAGTTCTTTATAGTTGATCGAAGAAATTCATAAAGAAAATGTTGGGCGCGAATGGGACTTGTACCCACGAACCTAGGAACCATTCGCGCCGAACATTTTTCTTTCCCTAAAAATTATTTGTGAAAATCCCTAACGCGGAAAAGTACTTACTATAATAGAATATTATGATATAAGTGCGGTATGTTGAAAATTACAGCCGAGGCGATATTGCTAGAGGCTGTTATTATGTCATACATGTGCTTTGATATTACAGCCTCTAGCAATAGCCTCTAGCATAGGTATGCGATATTGGCAAGAAAGCAGAGGCTGTAATTATCAAAGCACACGTGTGTCATACGACGTTTTATAACATATTTGCGAGGAAATAAATAAAAACAATACAAAGAAAAGAAGCGCACGGAATAATTTTTACTTGTTCACAAATTTAGAATGCGCGCGCATCAGGGTTTTTTAGGCAAATGCACAAAAAACAGCCAGTATTACTAATCAGTAAATTAAAATTTTTGTGTTTTTGTTACAGATAAATGGTTGTAATTCATTGTCAAAATTAATTAAATTAAAGAATTAAATGTTTGTTTATTATATTTTATATCCCAAAGTTAATTTTATTCATAAAATGTTGACCACTTCCCTGACATAAAAACTCTGCTAAGATTTAAAAAAGTACCGTTCGTTTTTAGACGGAGCGTCTTGATAAACCGTGCGTTTTACATTACATTACCGCACAAGTGCGTAATGAGATACAATAAGATATTGAAATTGGTGAAATAAGAGACCCTTTACGAGCAAATGTGTTATAAAATACTAAATTAATTCATTTTAAAGAAAATCCACGACCCCCTCCCAGAACGAGTACAAGGGCGGAGTATGGAAATGGTGAAGAGCACATATAGCACCACCAGTGGCCTATATGACGTTAAGCCCAATCCCAACAAAGCCATGGAGCGAGCTGACTGCGCCATGAATTGCGCTAAAACTATCTTCATGACTGGTGTCGAGAAACGGGTGAGATTCGAGAGTAATTATCTCAAAACTTTTTTTTAAACTTCTCATTTGTATTGTGTTTATGATTCTTCCTGGTTTCTAATTGAGCTGAAATTTGGCATGCCTAAAACGTCATTGGAAGAGCAGAATAGAACATATACCTAATTCTGGTCGGTCTACCATACTGCATTTTGGGTCAGCGTGGTGGACTATGGCCTGAGCCCCCTTTACTGTTTGGATGGGAGGCCTGTACCCCTTGGTGGGGACTTGTATGGCTTGATGACGACGTTGATAACGTTGATAGAACGTAATTAAGGAGGAAAAAAATTTTTTTTATCCAAAATTTCCAGATTTTGCTACCCCTTTTTAACATCTTAGAGGATGAATTTTGTAAAGCGCAGAAATACGGGTGTCACAAATTGTGTTGAAGAATACTATTACCAAGTTTCAATTCAATTGGATGATGTTGCTTTTTTTCTAATTTACAAACATTTTGATTTATTTTCATGCTTCAGACGATCTAGCTTGAAATTTTTATATTAATCGATATAAAACAAAAAAACGGGTCTGTTAAATTTTCATAAAGTTTACGTACAAAAAATTTGCGTACTGATTAAAAAATAACGTGGTATACGTTTACGCCTATAATTCCTAACGGTGTAGGCAGAGTATGAGAGGTTCAAGCGAACTACTTGATGCCACGTTTGACACAAATGGTGCGAGCTATCAGATGGAACAAGTTGTATAATGGTGAGAGGTGGTCAGCCTTTCGCCCATTATACAGCAAAACCCTCGCATCCCACTTACAGACTTTTACTGTATACCTGGGAAGAGTAGGTAGCTGGCACATTCTAACTTTTTCTTTCACTCCCAGTCCAGCATGGAAATAAATATATTTTAAATAATGCCCGGTTAATATATTTTTTAGAATTATTAGCTAGAAGTCCGTCTAAACAAAAATGTTTCTTGAACAATCGGCTTAGTCCAGTCAAAAAAACAGTTTTTTTTAAGTTCTGGATGTCTGTGTAAGTCACTGTATGTATTCTGAGGACCGTATTACAGAACGTGACTCAGACTCTGATCTATACTTAAGTAGCAGTCATCTTTGTCATTTGGACAGTGAGAGAAAGAGACAATCAATACTAAACTTTAGATCGACACTAGAGTCTCCTTCTGTAATTCAGGCCTAGTGGATCAAGGGACGACTTTTGTTTGGCTTTTGAATTTTGAATGTGTTTTAAGGCGACTACAGCACCTAAATTACGATTTTATGATGCGTAGATAAGCATGACGCACTGCATTAAATCGAAGAAAAAAAATACTACGGTAATATTCAGGACATAAACTAGATAATTAGTTTGCTGAAAACATGATTCAGCACTTTTGGTTCGATAGAAAAAGCTCACAAAGTCACCTCTAAATACCAATATTGTGTATCTTTTAAGCTGTAAAAACGATAGTAAAATACACACAAGAACTTGTATTTGCTATCAAAATGTTCGTGATTGAACACTCTCGATAAGTAGTTAACGCATTTTTCGATTTAAGCTGTTAACTTTCCATAAATCTCATTTTTCTAACTTTGGAACATGTTTTTACGCACGCACGCTTTCATAGTCCGTAAACTTCGTGTATCGACACTGTTCGCACTGCCGGCCCAGGCCTGTTGAGAGACGGAGATGGCACTATTCCTATGTGTGCTGCCTTTATCGGGTGCTGTAGTCGCCTTAAAAGAAAACATCAACTGATACAGTCCTTTCAAATTCCAGCTACAAAGTGCAACTATAACTTATCCTAAAATGTTGTCGGAAATGAAAGATATGTACCGCGGTGCCTATAAGCCTCCACTTGCGCCTCCTGAAATCATTGTTCGAGCTCCTGATCCTGAGTTTATTGTTGATGTAAGTAAATGTTTGGTTATCGCAGTTGGCTGCGTCTAGGCCCGCGTTGTCAAGTATTTCAGTCAAGTATTAATTTAAAGCTTTTTTAAATAGGCGTTTTTCCACTTGACGGCACGGCAACGGCGCCGGTATCGGCCCAGCTACTGGGGAAGCAATAATGTATGATAATATACGGCATGTTTTTCACTGACCGGCAGCGCTGAAACCGGTGCCGTCGCCGGCGTCGTGAGACCAAGCCTTCCAGTCGCTGCCGGCAAACCGTAAAGTGGAAAAAACAAGACCAATCCCCGCTTGTTTTCGTATTTTAGACAGAAAGTGACTGTATGACATTTAAAGTAGCAATAACATTAATGGACGTCCCACCGAGTGTAAAAGTAACCAAATATTTTGAAAACATGTTATTGCCTTATTTTTTTTATAACAAAGTAAAGTTTTTCTGTCTCTTACTGCAACGATTTTAACATAATTTTGCATAATATTATTATTTCTGTCTATATTCCCTGGAATCACGGACAATGATGTCCCGTACCTTTGTAAGGCACGCGTGGGGCCGAAGCCAATTCGTAGAGTTAGACAATTTAATTTAGTAATGTGATACCAACCGGCAGTTTTCTCTGAATGCACTATAGAAATGCACCCAAAGACACACCCCGGTTAATAATAATAATAATTAATATTTAATTAATTATTATTTTTGTTCTGTGTACAATAAATTGTTTGAAAAAAATTCCATCATAGGCTGTAGCAGCGGGGAGGAACGAAGTCCCCTCCATACCGGAGCACGCTTCAGGATTCCAGCGGCTTCTAGATCCTTACTTGACGACGTACCGGATGAACCACAGGGTCTTCACGCCGGAGCAGCAGACCAGCGGCCTCGGAGCCAAAGACCACATCACGATTTATACTGAGTCCAATACGCCTAGAGTATGTCGCACTATACATTGAGTTTAAAATATAGAGTATGTTGGACTGGACTGGCATATATCGCACTATACATTGAGCTAAACACATATATACTAGATAGAGTAAATCGCACTTAACGTGAGTCAAATTCAGCTGGAGTATATCGTGCTTTACACTGAGTCGAATTTATCGCACTTTATACTGAGTCCAATTTGCCTAGATTATATTATCGCACTTTACAGTGAGTCCAATTCGCCTAGAGTACATGTAATTTACACAGAGTCCAGTTTATCGCACTTTATACTGAGTCCTATTCGCCTAGAGTATATCGTACTTTACAGTGAGTCCGATTTGCCGAGAGTATAATCGAACATTACACTGAGTCCAATTTATCGCAATTTATACTGAGTCCTATTCGCCTAGAGTACATTATACTTTACACTGAGGCCAATTTGCCTAGAGTATGTCGCACTTTATACTGAGCCCAATTTGCTTAGAGTATATCGCACTTTATACTGGGTCCAATTCGCATAGAGTATATCGAACTCCGTAGGTCATGACCTACGGAGCCGAAACGTGGAACATGACAGTGAGGTTGGCCCATCGATTGCACGTCGCTCAGCGAGCAATGGAGCGCTCCATGCTCGGGATCTCGCTAAGGGATAGAATTCGAAACGAGGTCATCCGACAGAAAACCGGAGTGATGGATATTATCCAAAAGTGTAGCAAGCTGAAGTGGCAGTGGGCTGGCCATGTCTGTCGCAGAACCGACGAGCATTGGAGTAGACAGGTTCTCGAATGGAGACCACGTCTTGGCAAACGTAGTGTAGGACGCCCCCCAGCCAGATGGTCAGATGACCTAAAGAAGATAGCAGGTAGTGGCTGGATGAAAACAACGGAGGATCGTGCAAAGTGGCGCACCTTGGGGGAGGCCTATGTTCAGCAGTGGACTGCAATAAGCTGATATGATGATATCGAACTTGTTACTGAGTCCTATTTACCTAGAGTATATCGTACTTTACACTGAGTCCGATTCGTCTAGAGTATATTATCAAGCTTTACACTGAGTCCAATTTATCGCACTTTATACTGAGTTCAATTCGCCTAGAGTATATGTACTATACACTATACACAGAGTATATGTACACTAGAGTACACTAGAGTATATGTACTATACACAGTCCAATTTGCCTAGAGTATATCGCACTTTATAATAACTCCAATTTGCCTACTCCAGGTCCTAGAGTATATCGCACTTTATACTAAGTACTAAGTACATGCTTAGTATACTCTATACTAAGTCCAATTCGACTAGAGTATGTTGGACTTGGACTGAAAGCAACATGCCTATAGTATGTCGCATTATAATTAACGCTCTTACTAATAATAAATTATACTCTGCGTGTAACATTCGCAAACACTGTTTTTATAGGTTTTTGGTCGTTGTAAGCCTATACTTCGCGATGTATAAGTATTTATTAGTAAGGCCGTTATTTATAAGTCAAACACGCCTAGACTAGAGTATATAACACTGAATCTAGTTTCAGTTCAAAGATGAAATATTAAAGTCCCAATATTTACTTGCCAGTTGCCCCCCGATCGCGATAAGTTTGAACGTGTTTACCAAAGCTAAATCGCCTCACGTTTTTATTGTATTCAATGTTTCTATTGGGCTGAATACAAAGGAAATGTGAGCGGTTTAGCTTTGGTAAACGTTAAAACTTACCGCGATTGGGGGGCTGAAAACGATGACATTTCGTGTTCAGGTGTTCGGTTTCGGCCCCCGTTTCAAAGAGATGTGGATGCCTCTTCAAGCCAAGCCATATCACCCCGTCTACGATATGCTGAAGTTCAAGAAAGAGTACAAGGAAGTGGCTGCGGCTCATAACCCCGTCGACAACATCAAAGGGTTAGAATTTTATATTTGTAAAAATAAATGTACACATTTTGATGAAACTTTGCAGTACATGATTTTATAAACACGCTACCAGACTCGTAGAATTATTATGGGCTTTTTTATTGTCATACGTGTTTGCGCCCACGAAGGCCAGGCCCGCATGCGTGCCACCAACTATTGTTTCATATATGTTTTTCTTTTCCCGCGTGCGTGTGGCCCGCCTTACAATAAAAACATGTATGAAATGACAGATTGCGGGCGGCACGCATGCGGGTGCAAACACGCATGACAATAAAAGAGCCCTTTGCACTAGCTGATGCCTGCAACTTCATTTGCGTGTTATTTTTTTTTATAAAAAACTTGGTCATACTATATTACATTGGATGAAGACAAAGCTCAAACATACTTTTGCCTATAAATTCCTATAAGGGTAGGCAGGGGCATCAGTGGTTTTAAAGGACTTGATGCCACGTTTGACATAAATTCAGAGGGTTATAAGATGAAATGTGATGTAACCGGTGACAGGTTGTCAGCCTTTTGCCAACAAAACCCTCGCGTCCCACTTACTGATTTTTACAGTATGCCTGGGAAGAGTAGTATTTCCTACTCATGTTATAAACGGGTAAGTTTGAGGACAGGATGGATGTTTACTCTTTTACGTAGAAACTATCAAACAGATTTTGATTAAACTGCAGTAGCTTAGACATTACCATAACACATAGGCTACATGATTTCACCAAATTCCCATGAAAACGAAGTTTCGGGCGGAAAGCTAGTACATAATATACATTATAAATAATTTAGCCGTGTGGTGATTGGTTGAGAATAACATCACCCCATCTCTTTCCGTGGGTGTCGTAAGAGGCGACTAAGGAAACACAAATGAGACTTGCGTCCTATTAACCCATTTTAGGCGACGAATCTGAGGTGGATTTCTATGGTCTCATGCGGTGTGGTAGGCTCTGGTTCGCGACCACCCTCCTACCGAAGTCCGACGCCAAATAGCTTACTGTGTTCCATCGGTGCGTGGGAGTAACAGTGCCTTATATGCATGTTTTGGGTTAACTCGCTCCATCGTCGACCCATCGTTAAGTCATCTTATAATAAAATTAAAAAAAAAAAAAACATGTGGAGCTGAGATATATTTGCATGTCGACGATATTCTAACTTTTCTGTATAGTACTGACGCTTTGCGTTAGAACGAGTGGTCGGATCCAAATAAATTATGACAAAATTATGTCATACGCAATGTTAGCATAGCAAAAGATGCTGTTTCGCAACAGTCGATAACTTTAGCCATAATTCTATGAATTTAAACTACTACAATCATTTTTCTTGAGACTTTGGCTACGATTTTTTTCTTATAACAAATGGGTTCGCTCTTGACCACAATCTAGCCAAGGAGCGAAGATGTACACACATCAAAAAAAGTTTGCGATCACTTGGAAAAGTGCTAATATTTTTTATAGTAGAAGAATAAAACTTAATCACTTTTTATCTTTTGATTCCTTATTTTAAAATATGAAATTTAAATATAAAATAATTTCGTAATTCAAATGTTTTTTCATTTAAAAAGACAATCAACCCTTGCTTGCTTTCATTCAGAAATCTGACATAGTCGCAACTTATCAATATTTTCAATTTATTCAAAAAAAAATAAGTTGGTAACGATGCCGAGAGGATTAACTGCAGTTTTACGAGCCAGAATTCTAACTTTAAGTGGAGAAGGCTATTCCACGAGGGAAATATCACGCAGAGTTCATGTATCCCAATCCTGCGTGGTGACCACGTTGGAGAGGTATCAGGGCATGGAAGATTTAGCTGATCGACCTCGCAGTGGTCGCCCAACTGTTCTTACTGCAATTCAGAAGCGATATATCAGATTACTGGCTGCCCGTGACCCAACAATGAACGCTACTAAAATGAAAGCAGAGCTGCGAGCTGCCACCGGCCGCGAAGTTAGCACCCAAACGATTAGAAATTGCTTACACCAAGCTGGATTACGAGCAAGGAGATCCTGGCGAGCACCTCTGAACTCACAGCAACGGAAGCGGCGCAGATTGCAATGGGCTAGGCTCCGTCAAAATGAAGAAATTGAGGACGAAAGCATCTGGCAGAACTGCTTCTTCTTTGACGAAACGCGGATCAGTACACATCCAAATAACCGACGTGTCCGTGTCTGGAGAAGACCTGGCGACTCTGAAAGGCAGAGAACTGCCACTGGAACCGTTCAGCAGGGCGGGAAATCAGTGTCCTTTTGGGCCGGGATAATGATTGGGGCTAGGACGCCCTTAATCCCGTATCAAGGCACCATGACCGGAGCCATGTACAAAACGATTGCAATCGATGGATACGTCAGACCATTCCGCATCAACCACGGGCGCCAATTCATAATGATAGATGATAATGCGCCCGCACATCGAAACGGACGTGTTGGTGCTGCTCTCCAGCAATACGACATCACCAGGTTAGACTGGCCTGCCGGCTCGCCTGACTTAAACCCGATCGAGCATGCGTGGGATGCTCTTAAGCGAGCTGTTTGGAACCGTCAGCCACCTCCGCGAACAGTGTCAGAAATCAGGGCAGCTGCTATTGAAGAGTGGGACAGGTTACCACAAGAAATGCTAGATAACTTAATTCTTAGCATGCCCAGAAGGGTTTCCGCATGTGTGCGAGCCAGGGGAGGAGTCATTTTATACTAACTATTAATTTTTTCGTAATAAATTTTGTTTGTTTTTTCATTAATTCAAATTTTTCATTACATTAAATTTAAGCCAAAATTGCATTTCCTAGCTTTTGTTAATAAAAAGTAAATAATTAATAATGATTATTTTATTTACTTAGTGCATTTTCATTATAAAATCATAAAACGTAAACAGTTTCTTTAAATAATTTATATTTTAAAGAATACACCTGATTTTGCTACTGATCGTAAACTTTTTTTGATGTGTGTAGTCGAGGATGTAGCAAGCTCACCCAGAATTTTAGTTACAATTCTTTTTTTCTCATATTTTAGCTGCATTCCGATTACTTTAGCTATTTTTTTTTCTCCACAGAGTATTCGAATCAGAAACAAAAAGGAAATTCCAGCATCCGTTCGCATCTTCCGAGCTGGCTTCCTACAGTCACGGTGAAGAATTCGACTTGGCTCCTTTCCCGCCGAACCCCTTCCAAACAAATATCGCTCCATTTATGTATTGTAGTGATTACTGTCATATTTCCCAGGGTACCCGGCCAGCTTGTGTTATTGACCAATTCAAAAAAGATCTACCCCCGCACGCTCCTTGCTTACAAAGATGTACAGTATCTGAATCGTACAATCCTTGCTGATCGTAATTTTGTCCCCTCTGTTAGCGAAACTTTAGATGGTGAACTATTTTCCCCAAGGAACCGTATGAAATTTTAGAAAAAAATTACTTCTCAGATCCTATGTCCTTGCAAAAGGTGGAGTAAAAAAGTTAAGTTACATAAAGAACGCGCTTGCGATGGTGGTTTGCCTCCCTCCCAGTGTCAAAATAGCAAGTCAACTCTAAAGTTTTTCTAAAAAAATGAATTTTTATCAATCTAAAGTTCCACAAACTTGGGATTTTTATTAGACCCCATCCCCCCATTACTATGCAACACATGGAAAAACTTTATTGCACCACCTTTTGCAAAGCAAAGGGTACTTAACATCCACACATTATACAGGGCTTTAGGTAAATCTCCTTCAGGTCTGATAGGTTCTTTTCCCGGAATGTCTACTCGTTCTTTTACGTCCACTTCACAGAATGTCCACTTCCCCGAATGTCCACTTCACCGAATGTCAACTTCCCCGAATGTCGATTCTACGACATAAAACAAATTTATCGTTTCATTTGGGGTTTTCAACAATAGACAACTAGGGGCGCTCGTTTTTCCCCCTCTGTTATAGGGCGCCCCGTGCGCATCGCTTCTGAAGTAGCTTGCGAAAGTTTTTATACGGCAAGCTAAAAAAAATTTTCTTACTTATAGTTTTCGGAGTGCATTTTTACCAAACTAAGTTCAAACGCCGATTTCTTCAAAAATCCCGTATTAAGACCAATCTTTTTTTAGTATTTGGTAAGCTGAGGTATCATCACTGAAGTTTAAATAAGGTTGAACTTATGAAACAGCCATTTAGTATTTTTAAGAGATTTGGGTTTGCTCTTCACATTCTACATCAAACCTCTGTAAAATTCTATTGCCGATGAAAAAATTCCATACTGGTGGAATTCAATATGAACGCCGTATAAACTTTCGCAAGCTATTTCAGAAGCGACGCCCACGGGGCGCCCTATGACAGAGGAGGAAAAACGAGCGCCCCCTAGTTGCCGATTAATTTGTTTTTTGTCGTAGAATCGACATTCGGGAAGTGGACATTCGGGGAAGTAGACATTCAGGGAAGTGGACGTTTAGGGAATGGACGTTCGGGGAAGTGGACGTTACAGAACGAACAGACATTCCGGGAAAAGGACCTATCAGACCTGAAGAATAAATCTCTTTCAACCTCTCGGGTGGTTAATCAGTAAGTCCATGAAACTGAACAACTTCCCCAAGGACCATAGGTCAAAATACGAGAAAAAAAAAATAGTTTCCACACAAACTTCATCAGCATATAGCTCTATTTTGTATGGGCGATCAAATTTTTTTTTTCGTATTTTGACCCATGTTCCTTGGGGAAGCTGTTCAGTTTCATGAACTGATTTAGCACCCGAGAGGTTGAAATAGATTTACCTAAAGCCCTGTGTAAATATCATAGATTATAAGGTAACCAACTGGTCGCTCAAGTTTTATGGAAGGCAATTGTTTTGGGGGAATGTTCGTTGGGGAAAGCCCGAAATGTTGACCCAAACCCGACCCAGTCCTGATTCGTATAACCATTCTAGTTTAAATAAATAAAATTTGAAAATCGGTCCATAAATGGCGGAGAAATCAGTGAACATACAACCTCCTCCTTTTTTGAAGTCGTTTAATGAACATACAACCTCCTCCTTTTTTGAAGTCGTTTAAAAATAAACCAATACAACCTCCTCCTTTTTTGAAGTCGTTTAAAAATAAACCATTTGCTTACAAAATGTGATTTCATTTTAATTTTTATTTCATTTTAATATACATAAATTATTACATTTAACAGCTTTCAAGTGGTAATAGCAAGCACCTACTTTTATTTTTACAGCTCAATGAATTAATGCACATCTCAAGTCACTGATAACTAAACGTCTAGAACTCTGAACTTGTGGCACATCATACTGTTTTTAATATAGCTGTCTCGATTAGCTGGGGTCTTTTCTGTACGTGGAATATTATAATCTGCTTTCAAATGTATAATTTGAGCATTGAAAACGGGTAGTTTTGGTATCGGGGAACAAATTACACCAGACGGTCCCATTTTAGATACCTGGAACTGTTCAAAGTATATTAGATCCTTTGTTCTTATACCTATTAAGTCATTTGTAGTAAATTTGCAGCTCGAGAACGATGGTGATAGCGTGCGTAATGCGCCGCGGTCCTATGGCAAAATGTCAACATTGACAACGCCAGAAAGCGAGCTGGCCTTTGCGCGGGGCCCTCGCGCAATCAAAGTGAAGTTTCACCGTAAGCAGAGTCGCGCGCCGCGTGAGCTTGTCGCTATTGTGCTTGAGCTGCAGATCTGTTTTTAGACAGACTAGGGTCTCGCCTGTGACTCCTTTCACGTCACGTGGGAATTTTGAAAAATTATGTATCCTTTGAATTGCTAACCTTAAGTGACAGTGGGCAGGGCACATTGCTCGTAGGACTTAGGCCGCTGGGGCAGGAAAGTCCTCGAGTGGCGACCACGTACTGGAAGGTGCAGCGTAGGAAGGCCTCCCAGAAGGTGGACCGACGATCTGGTAAAGATAGCGGTTTGCAGCTGGATGCGGGTGGCGCAGGACCGATCGAGGTGGAGATGCCTGGGGGAGGCCTATGTCCAGCATGTCTTGCAGCTGACATGATGATGTATCCTTTGTGTTTTTCTGATGTCTATGCTATATTGCTGGAAGGTTTCATTAAAATCCGTCCAATACTTTCTGTGTAAAAGAGTAACTAACAAACATCCATGCATCCATCTATCTTTCCTTCCATACTCAAAAACTTTCGTAATTATAACAGTGGGATCCCACTACAAAACTGAAAATTTACTTCTGCACAATATATGTCTATGGCTCAATCAGAAAATTCTTACATTCGGTATTTTCATAGGCATATTTTAGGTCTACATTTTCTGATTTAACGTAATACAGGTGCAGTTTATTAGTAAAGTTGACATATCTGCCAAAAATTAACAACTGCGCTGCAATTTTAATAAAAATAAAAATAAACTACCAAGACCATAAATAGTAGAGCTACACACACACACTCACAAACATACACAAGCACACAGTTATTTCTCTATTTGCTGTTGTTTATAATCGATGTTTATTTTATACTACACCAACCAACCAATCTCTGTGCTTACTTTTTGTTGATTGTATAACTTCCAGGGGAAGGCCTGGTGACCTCTAGTACAGGTTTGATTACCTAGTTCAGGCACCAGCCCTCCACAAATAATGTAAAAATGTGAGGTACCTATAAACTTATTTTACTCGTATTTGTTTTGAATTTGTGGTGTGGAAATAAACCTTTTTTCTATTCTATTCTATTCTAAATAGTTGACAGCAGATATTGCGTTGTGTCCACTTATTGTCCACTACAGGTTATAAGCCTCTGTCTCGTACCAACCTTTCCGGTCCTATGCTAATCAGCCGCCCTAGCACACGTAATGAAACCTCTCTCTAATTAGAGGATCAACACAAGGAAAATTAGGACTTTTCATTTCTCTTGCGGTTCGATTTACACATACGTCCTTTAAGTAATTCACGATTATGTCAACGTCAATTGAATGGAAAAAAAATGCAAATTTTTACTCTTACACTAGCTTTTTTCAAAAATCATTCAAAATCATTCGTCAGGATATACCTTGAAGTAAACAACGTTTATTTACTTCAAGGTATATCCTGACGAAGTTTTGAGTCAAAATGTCCAAAAAAATTGTTTTCTCCATACAAACTTTGAACCCCCATTTCAACCCCTTAGGGGTTGAATTTCGAAAAATACTTAAGTTTCCTACGTCATCAAAGACGCTGGGCTGGGAGTTGATGAGTCAGTGAATCAGGACCTCCAATTTTATTATAAGAAAAAAGAAAATAAGAGGAAAGCAGATTTAAGATTGTTTTCCTTGGCAATCAACTGTCATAAGAGTGAAATCTCATTGCTTATGCTAGGGCAGCAGGTCCATGTCGAAGATGAGACCGCGGAAAACTAAAAGAGTAGTAGAAAAGGTACCTTCGGCTTATAAATAACGAAGCATTCGCCTTCTTGAACCTGTAAAAATACGTGCAACTGTAAATGAGATGGTAACAAAGTTTTCGGAACTTAAGCTTCAGTTTTTTAGGAAACATAAAGCTTGGAGGCAACGAAAACAACTAAGCGGTCGCTTACAGTAAGCTTCTAGAACATTGATCTGTCAGCGATCAAAATATCTTTGCGACTGTTATATTGCATAGCCCTCAAAATATGCTTCATAAAACTGAAAAACAGTTCTCCTGTACTCATTTTATTAATTGTACCGGTACAATAAAGAATTGACACAATCGACCGTTTTAATAACTTAGGGTGCAATATAACCTATGTTTAAAGAAAAATATAAAAAAAAGAAAAATTATGAATATACTGACCTCTTTAAATCTGACCGATAAAACTTTCTGAAAAAAAAAGAAAGAAAAAATTGTGTTATGAGCAATGCCTCTGGGCTATAATTAGATAAAATATTTTTGTGATTACTAACTACACTTTCTTTCAAACTCAGGCAATTTATTAGTAGATTGTTAACCGAGGGCTGAAAGGCACCCAATTCTGACGAGATATTTTGGCGCTCGAACGAAGTGAGAGCGCCAATAGTTCGTGGCAGAAATGGGTGCCCTTCACCCGAGTTAAACACTACTATTCACTTCGAATACGAGGAAAGTAAAGAAGCCTGGTAATTAAAACTCTTTCACAATGAAAAAAATAATTGTAGTGTGGCCGTATGGCTTCTGCCGTTGCCAATGATAACTACCATTCAAACTTCTTACCACATATTTAAAAAAATTACTTTCTGCTTTAGATCAGCGATGATCCACTTTCTGCCCGCTAATTAGGTAAACACTGGCCCACTTTTAGAGTATGAGAAGTGAAAAATTACTTTCTGCTTTAGAGCAGGGATGATCCACTTTCTGCACGCTAATTAGGTAAACACTGGCCCACTTTCAGAGTATGAGAAGTGAAAAAATACTTATTTAACGTAACTGGTTCTTACCACAATTTTATCGTTTTAACAGGCATACCGTTTACAAATGTTTTCATTAAAGCTACTTGGGTATGAACTATTTCCAGTATAAATAAAATAAAATAAATAATTGCTACACACTCAAAGGCCCACATTAAGGTTTTCCCTTGTGTCGTGGGTCCTTTGGAAAACACATAAAGACAAACACAAACACCCATGACCCGAGCACAAACATCTGCTTTTTACACAAATGTTTGCCCCGACTGGGGATCGAACCCAGGACCCGCCGATCAAGAGGCAGCGTCACTACCACTTGACCAAATCGGCCGTCAAAAAAAAGACCGATAAAACTTTCTGAAAAAAAAGAAAGAAAAAATTGTGTACTGAGCAATAGGCAATGCCTATTGCTCAGTATGATGTTTAAGTAGACAAGTATCTTTGAAAACATAATATGCTTCAGCTTACCTCTCTTGTCTTGAAACAGGTACATTTATCTTGTTGTGATAATATTTCGTGTATAGTTTTATGTGGAGAAATTGGGAAATCAATCTGGCAACTCTTAACTGATTGAACCAATTTCAAATCAGAAAATCTATAAGCGGTAATTTCAACTGATTGCTTCATTACAGATATATTTGCTGTAGTTTCTACTGAATTCATTATGTTAATGATATCTATTTGGTTGCCGATGTGTACAGGTAACTGAAAATCAGCTTCTCCTATACTAATGTCCCTTTTTATTAACTGAGCTTTCGTTATTTCAGCAATCTGGTTTGGTCCAGGTATCCTAACACCGAATTGTGGATTTTGAGTTGGTTGCCCTAAAACAGTTTTATCCAGTTGCATCAAGAATCCACTTATGGACTTCGCGTAACCCAGCGACGATGTGTTGTCAACTTTGATCAATTCATTTGTGATCTTTGGAATAATTTCAGGATAAGGCATCTTGATCCCATTTATAACAAAACTGTTATCTGAGACCATTTTTGTTGACCTGTCCACAAGTAGTACGATAGAAGACTTTTTCAAATTGTTAATTTCTACCAAATTGCGAATGGTTCTATCGTTAATTCTGTTATCTAAAGCTGGCATTTTCAAACTTGTATCCCGTTTTGTTTGGGCAATACTATCGTCTGCGGTGTCCTTAAGCTCAACGGTGGGTATATCAGTGCCATGCAAAGGTATTAATTTTAATTCTTCGACAGTAGTTTCATCCAGTGAGACACTCTTTACCTCGACTTCACAACTAATGTTTGGGTGTAGTGTAGTCGAATTTTCTTTTTTGGTGGGGATTTCTTCTTTTATCCCTATGATGTTTTTATCATTCGGTATCTCGGTTCTGATGTTATTAAGTTGAGTTATATTATTTTCTTGTAGCATCAGAGGTTTATTTATCTCACAGACATTACACAGTTGCATTGTTGGTAGTACAGAAATATCTGTACACAAGTTACTTAATAGAGTATTCATTTGTTCATTGTCTGTTGTATCGTTATAAGGTAATGGGACGTTGGAAACTTCTACCAAGTCTTTAGATCCCGTATAGGTTTCCCGATCTATTGCCAAAAAATAAGAAGAGCGCTTTTTAGCTTCAGCTGTTCCAGAACCGATTAAGCTCGAATGTATTCGTTGTGTGGTGCTATCCCCTTCAGATAAAGCTTTATGGAAATCCTCCTGCAAACATTTGTTTATTAAAATTATGTTGTCTGTCTTTACATATAGGATGAGTGAGTATAATAGATAATATAAGATGTTAGTTATTTTGTAATTTGTTTGTTGGTCCTGATAACATTTGCAACTTAATTTACAGTTTAAGAAAACTACATATTAATTGAGTTTTTCTAAATAATTTTTTCGCGGAACTTACGTAAAATCAGATCTACACCTAAGTATATTTATTCTTTTTATTATATTTTACGATACGAGGATTGTAAAGTTAATTAATTAGTAAAAGTATAACGTTTACAGATTTTTTTGTTCTTATTAATAATACATTATGATTTTCTGTGTTATGTTTCTGCGAAGTCAATTTATAAGTAGAGTTACAAAATAAAATGTATAAAAATCTGCTTGCACATGAAAAGAGTTTCGCACAAAATAAAATCAATAAGCCTAAGTATAATGCAGATTAAAATGGTGTAATGATGATAGCTTCGTTTAAAACTATCATTCAAATCTTAGTTCTATCATTTAATGGTAGTGTGTCGTGTGTAGCCCGATAAAACTAGAAAAAATAGTGTCAGAAAACGAATTAAATCGTGTAGTTCCAAAATTTTAAATATCCCTTGAACATTGTCTAGTAAAGTCGCATCGATTTAAGGTGCCGTTAGGGGTAGCAGGGAGGAATAAAGGTAAATTTTTCAGGTTTTTGCTCATAACTTGAAAACGGTCTTCTTTAGAGACTATACACTTTCAGGTATGAATTAAAGCTCATTAAATTCCCCATAACTTTTTCATACATACTGCCATACTCAGGGAAGTCAATTAAAGTTAAGTTCTGTTAAACTCTGATGTTGTCTCTTTCACTCTTGTTGATATAAACAAGGATAGCATGACATTTAATTACTTCTTAACTTTAATTGACGTCTCTGAGTACAGCAGTTAAAATTTCTGCGAATTGCGTGGTTTTTAAGTTACACCCTGTCAACGTATGTAAAATTTGCATTACACAAAAAATAATGTTTAACACTAAATCTTCCAAAATACTTGACGTATAAATAAGAAATTTGGCAGGTAGGTATTCCTTAGCTAGGAACTATCTACTGTAAACGCATTTTCCGAAATTCCCACGGGAACATGAAAAAATCGATAAAATATAGCAGCAAAAAACCACTTACTTTCGAGACACGATATTTCAAAACTAATTTATCTATAAAGCTAAAAATCAGGCAGGTAGATTGTAGTTAGGAGATGTCAACATAAAAAAGATTTGGTAAAATTTGTATGAGAACCAGCCAAATTAAGTAAGAAATGTAAAAGTGAAAAATATCTAATATTCATATAGCGAAATCACGAAAACTGCTGAACTTGTAAGGGTGAGATTTTGCAGATACGCAGTTAGTACTAAGGAGACGATAGCCAGATAACTCGTTTTGCAAAAAAGTTGAAAGTTTGTATGAAACTTCTTAAAAAATTGTCGAGATGGATAGTTTATCGGTACAAGTAAGCTAAATAAAAAGAAAATCACCAAAATTCCCGTTGGGCTCTATGTCAATTGGTGAAAGCTACACGGCCTACATAAATAGCTAGATGTTTGTAATTCTGCTCTAGACTTCCTTAAATAACGCAGATACATGTCAAATGTGGAATTCTAAAAATTCTCATGGTAAATCTGAGGAAACTGTAAAAATATTGGAGCCTTGAATGAAAAGTCTAAATTTTTACACAACCGATAGGTACTTTGATAACGCAGGCAAATTTCTAAATCTAAGACGTCTACTTAAAAAAGATTTGGTGAAAATCTTATGGGAACCAGAGAAATTAAGTAAAATATAAAAGTGAACAACAGCTAAAGCTAAATAACTAAAACTACTGAATTTGTAAAGGTGAGATTTTACAGATACGAGTTAGTAATAAGGAGACGATAGCTTGATAACTGGTTCCCTTAAGGATTTCTGAAAATCCTTTCTGGTCGGCCATTTACTAACTAGAGGCTACCTACCTATTTACCAAATTTAATCTTTATTAGTCAAGTAGTTCAGGAGATTTCTTGTAAACGTTATTTTTTATGTAACAGACATGAAAAATGTGCGTTTTACAGAAATTATGTATAAGACAAAGTTGTGAGAAATTTAATGAACTTCGATTTATACCTAGAAGTATAGTCCCTTAAGCAGACAGTTTTAAAGTTATGAGCAAAAAATTTAAAAAAGGGACCTTTATTCCTCCCTGCTACTCCTAGCGGCACCTAAAATCGATGAGGCTTTACTAGACAATGTTCAGGGGACCTCCCTCTACACAATCCTAAAACTTTTGGAACTACACGATTTAATTCCTCAATTTTATAGTTTTGACGGGCTATTAAATCCATCTGGACAATCTGTCAGCGATTAACCTACCTACGTTATCATTATGATCATATTTTGAAATGCTTCAGGGCCGACATGATTCTTTCTGAATCATCAACCAGTGTCATCTGTGGACTTGTCTAGGGTAAGTACAAAAGTAACAAGTGTTTCGTATAGTTGATTCAGCACCAACATTGTCTAAATAAATGACATTGAGGTCACTTCTTCCTAAAGTAGCATCCCATTCTGTCTGAATGAGTTTGTCGGTGTAATCGTTATTGCATATGTTCTCAATATTTTTATTTTTTTGCGCTGCTTCAGTGATGACATTATCTAAATAAGTGATGGTATCACCACCTAAAGTATGATCAAATTCCACATGAGTGAACCTTTCGTTGGTACGAATGTTGGAACTAGATCTGTTTTCTGGAATTGATTCAGTATTGAAACTATTTCTGTAAATATTACTTACTGATATATTATCCGATCTCGCTTCCATCGACCTATCTATTGTAAGTATGTAGTAAGATAAGGTGTTATTTCCTTTAAGTACCTCAGGTACAACACAATCTGATCCCATCTCAAAAATGTCGCCAAATGTACCATCTTTTTCTAAAACGTTTCCTGGTTCTGTCTGAGTAAATATGTCGATTGTGAGTATATAGTAAGCATGTTCATTTTTTTTTGAAAATTTATTCGGAACCATGAAAACATCCTCGTCTGTTTCATTAAAATTAAGACTGGATATATAAACTTCATCACGTAACATGTCGTTCGAACGACCTATAGTAAACGATTGACTGTCATTAAGAGCGTAATATGATTCATGGTTCTTTATTAAGTCAGCGGCTACATTTATACCGCTACTACCTGGTATAGGAGCGTTTTGTTCATTTATGCTTTTATCTAAACTTGGGTAAGCATCGTTTAGGTCTATTTTGGTATCGATTTCACTTTGCCTTTGGTCTGTTTTGGTATCGATGTAACCCTTATTTTGGTCTAGTTTGTTATCGATATTAGCTTTGCTTGGGTCTGTAATTGTATCGATGTTACCTGGCTGTTCGGAAACAGTTTTGGTACTTTCGTCATTATCTTTATTATCTACGGAGTTTATTTTTAAATCTTTGTCCCAAATTTGTAAATTAGATGTATGCAATACAATTTTCGAATGCTCTCTAACGACTTCATGTTTCTCAGATCTATTATCCGATTGTATTATATCACTTTCCTTGATAGTAATTTTTTCCAAAGGTATCGTAACACTATCTATTCTAAAACTTCTTATCGATTGTATAATCTTGGAGGCTTCGCAAGAAATTTCTCGTGAATGAGGTCTGTCGACCAAAGTCACCTCATTCCTAGCATCATTATGATTATGATCATTAGTTCTCGTAACGTCTGGCTTAGCTATTTTAGCTCCGGTGTTTTTCAAATTAATCGTGTTACCTTTAATATCTCTTTCGGTATCTTTAGACTTCCTGGAGCTTTCAGATTTTTCAAAAACATTATGTTTTTCAGCAACCTTAGGTTTTGGGACTAGTTTAGGTATTTTAGAAGCTTTGTAGTTTTCATTGAGTTTGGGGTGTAAGATAGCTTTGGGTTTTTCAGTGGTTTTAGGTTTGTCAATTACGATAGGCTTTAATTTTGGTTTTTCAATGAGTTTATTTTTATCGTTATATTTAAACGGTTTTTCAACAAATTTGGATTCGTAATCCATTTCAGCTCTTTGAGTATCCTTGTGTTTCAAGGAGCTTTCGGCTTTTTTGGAAGTTCCAACAGCAGCTTTTTCTGGGCTATCTATTCTTTTAGCAGCGGAATTTATGTTTTTTAATGTGTCGGTTTTTTCAGTATCTTTTACTTTACCGAGAACTGTACTGACTTTGTCATGTTCATTTTCAGTTGGTATTTTGATTTTTTCGACGACTTCACCTGTGCCTGCAACGCCGGTTTTTTCGGTTAAATCAGCATTTTTAAACTTTCTGACTGATTGAGTAGGAGTTTTCGCTTTCGTTGGCATTTTCAAATTTTTTTTATTGGAGTTCATTTTCTCGTTGAAGTTCATTATGATTGTTTATATTTCAATGCTTTCTTCTTTCTCATCCGTTACAATTAATCACTTTTTCTGGACTGGTAAATCTGTATTTTTCTTAGAATATGTTTTAAATGCGTCAGTAAATTGTTTATTTTTCTGAAAAAAATAATTAAAAACATCAATAAGACCGATCTTACAAACCGATCTTCTCAGTGAGTTTTAACACAAATTAACAGAAGATATGTGAAATAACAACGAAACCATTGCTGATCATATGTGGTCAATGTTTGAAACATTCTACAAAAATGAAGTTGAGGATGACAAGACTTGACAAAGTAGACCAATCGTAGACAAGATGGTGGAAAGTCGTACGCAATGGTACGGGCGAGAAGGGACGAATCTAATGTTGTAAAGAAGGCCCTGGTATAAGAAAACATGTAGAGGGCGACCACAGGCCATCTGGTGGATAACCGTTGCCAAATATCTGGAACGGGCACAAGTAGATGAGAAGACAAGCCAAGATAAACTCTCTTGGCGCCGAGGAGGGCCGACCCCAAATAGAGAACAAGCACGGAAGAAGAAGAATAAAATGTTACAAAAAATAAGTTATAAGGACCATATAATAAAGAGTACACTTACTCCTAAACATGACATATTTTTACAATTTTTACACGGCGGTGGCCCCTGTAAACAGAAAAGCACGATTAAGAGTTGTGTTAATAGCTCTCTGCTTACTTTTTAAGCATATGCACGACCCAATCCGGAATAAGAAATAGTGTTGTCATCTTATATTTGTAGAATAGACACATACTTTATTGCACACCATAGATAATGCAAAACACTAGTATATTAGGTGATTTTAAATTAGTTACGTGAAGAATCATTTCGCCTCCATAGACCTCGAGCGCGTTTTTCGCCCGTGGTCCCTGCTCGTAGTCTCTGGAAGGGACCACGGAGATTTTTCTCTTCGTGGTCCCTTTATGTTTATGTCTCTGTGTGCAAATAAAGTATATTGTATTGTGTTGTATTGTAATACTGGAAACATGAAGAAAAAACCTCCGTGGTCCCTTCCAGAGACACCGAGAAGGGACCACGGAGGTTTTTTCTTCGCGTTCCCTACAAAAAGACATAATACTGCTGAATTTTATTTATACCTACTTATCTAAGTCAGATAAAAAGTATGTACAAAGCAATTGAAAAATGAACAATAGAAAACTCATCAATGCAATTGCAACAGTACCAAAAATCTAATCACACTTTTGTTTTATATCAAAACATTGCTTCAAACAAACTGCCAAATTTCTTCAATCGATTTTCAATTTTATCTCCAAGCCTTAGAGTTTACTATCCATTGGGGAAGTTTGACAGTTTGTGATAACCTGAACCTGATGTGCTGTTGACGTACGTTACTAATCATCGCTAATCGATTTAAATCAGTGACTGCCACTGTGCTACAAGCGCTTTAAAATTTTGTACTAGAACCCACCCACATAAAATTTTGTAGAGCACATTTAATGCTCTGCCTATACCGACAAGGATAAGACGTGAGTTTATGCATATGTAACCTGACGTTTATAGTGTAACAATAAGGCCCATTTTCACCAAAAATATAACCCACGGTTCAACCGCGGTTAGCTTCTAATCAGACAAAATGTGAAAAAAATGTATGAAAATTACATTGTCAAATCTCTTTTAAAAATAAAATAAAAATAAACGTTGCACACTCAAAGGCCCACACTAAGGTTTTCCCTTGTGTCGTGGGTCCCTTGGAACACACATAAAGACAAACACAAACACCCATGACCCGAGAACAAACATCTGCTTTTTACACAAATGTTTGCCCCGACTGGGGAGAGAACCCAGGATCCGCCGATCAAGAGGCAGCGTCACTACCACTCGACCAAACCGACGGAACACAGCAATCTCTGGTTAGCTGCTAATCGTTGGTTAAATATTTGGTGAACATTGGCCTAACTCTACCTACTGTTATTACAGCAGGTTACCCTAGATAATGGTCTGGCGTACCAAATACCTATCAAAGTGGTAGGCAGAAATATACCTTAGAACAGGTTTCCGAAGGTGCAGAAACGCAGGGTCTGGGGCGCCTAGGCGGCAAACATGGCGGCGTATGGAAACAATTGGCAGGATCAGCGCAAGGAGCGCTGGTTCTACTTGGCCAGTAACATGGCATGACGTATGGGAAGGTAACAGACGGGGGACAACAAGGCGGCTCGTGGGTGCACTTACGAGCTGATAAGGGCTGGAATAAAAATAGAAAATAAAAAATAGGTCTATCTTGCATAGTACTAAAATTAAAAAAAAATGTATCAGCCCCGACATTTAGGTCGGCTATATAGTGCCTAGCTGAGGGATAAAATGTAGCCTATGTCTTTTCCCGAGGTCTAATCTATCTCTGTACCAAATTTCATCAAAATCAGCGTATTAGTTTAGGCGTAAAAGGGTAACAGACAAGAGCTAATTTCACATTTTTAATATTAGTAGGGATAACTCTTAAATCTAAGAACCATCTCGATAAGAACCATCGTCAGCTTCCAAACAAAAAAACGCATCAAAATCAGTCCATTCGCTCAGGAACTACGATTACCTAGCTCCTACTTTAGGAATCTTACAATGCGATTACTGATGAAACTGTAACTTTCATGAAATACTTTATTTTTATTTTTTATTTTTATTATAAGATGTGTTAACTCTTGACCTCAATCTTGACCATAAAGGTCAAAGATGAGGGCGACGATGGAGCGAGTTAACCCAGAAAATGCCTAGAAAGGCACTGGTACTCCCACGCACCGACGGAACACAACAAGCTGTTTGGCGTCGGACTTCGGTAGGAGGGTGGTCGCGAGTCAGACGGCCCTTTACAGAGCCTACTACACCGCATGAGAACATAGGACGACACGTCAGATTCAGAAAAAAATGATGGATGGATAAATAAGAGGCAGGTCTCATTTGTGTTTCCTTAGTCGCCTCTTACGACACCCACGGAAAGAGATGGGGTGGTGCTATTCTCCACCGATCACCACACGGCAAAACAGCGATTTTCAGGAATATCAGGAATATTACTGGCCAGTTGTGTCTAATGAGGACATGAGTCCTACTGCTGTTACAAATGCGAAAGTGTGTGAAGATAGATGTATGGATGATTGTTACTCCTTCACGCAAAAACTACTAGATGGATTTAGATGATTTATTCAGTAATATAGCTTAGACATCAGAATAACACATAAAATACATTATTTTCCCAAATTTCCCAAGGGAAAGAAATCCCGGGTAGAAATCTAGTTATAAATATACATAACTTGAAATATCCTTATTCAGAAAGTGTCTGCGTCTTCTACCTTCTCATCATAACTGAGCAGTGGGTTAACCTGATTCTTTGCGCAGCAATAATTGGAAAGCTGGAGAGTGATATAGGCTACTTTTTCAAGAGAACCAAGCCGCGGGCGAAAAGCTAGCAGATAATGATTTCATTTAATAAAATTATATATTACTAACTTTCAACCCGGGACTGCGTTCCCGTGGGAATTTGAGAAAATTATGTAGCCTATATGTTAATCAAGCTTATCAGCTAGCTCATACCAAATTTTATCGAAATTGGTTCAGCCGATTGAGCGTGAAAGAGTAACAAACATCCATAGATACATCCATACAAACTATCGCGTTTATAATATTATTAAGGAAGTAGGGATTATTTATTACCATTTGCATGATACAACTTGATCGTGGTGTTAGCTGAGTGTCTGGTGGCTCAAATTCTGGAGTTTTATTTACTTTTATCTGAAATACAGAAGGAGTAACAATTAATGCAGTTGCATCTAAATAAATTACTTAATGTTTATTTACCTACATCGTTCGGCCAACATTAATTTGTTGTCATTTGGTGTCACTTCATTTTTGTGCACATGTTCTCTTTCTAACATCGTTTAAGATAAGGACAGGTTGGCTAAAAGTAAATTAAAGTAATAAACTTAATAATTTCATTAAACTAAATAATTTTATTTACATCTTCGGAAGTGATGGACAAAATGCAGAAAACAGATAATGCCAGAATAGTTCACCGATTTCTTTCACAATCACCATAATAGCTAAAGATGTATTGACACCAGCCCAGTATAGACCTTGCACTTTGTAGCACAAACATGGAACTTGGCACACATGCTTTTTGAGTAAAGTCCTGCTAATAAAACCGCGTGACAAAATTTAAATTTATAGTCACAATTTCTCTGTACCTAATTTGGAAAACGATATGATTGCGGACGTGATAAAAGTCATGTCACATATTATTTAACTGAGGATGAATTTCTACACACCTTTGCACAATTCAGTTAGGTTTTAGGCAATTAAAAAAATATATTGCATGTCTTCGACGCCGCATTAAATTCTTAATTTTTTCTGGCACTTATTGAATGAACAGTATACTTGAAGTTGACATTTTTAGAAAACTAATGAGTTAGGCTATAATAAAATTTCATCTTTATTTTCAGTTTTGTAGTTTTTGATACATATTAATTACTATACTATGACATTGTAATTTAATATTTTAATTTAATTGAATAATTAATTTATTGCATTATATTATTCTTATGGGACTACAAATGTCAAATCTTTGTTGTGTGGCTGGAAAAAAAAATTTTTTTTAAGTAATCTCCAGGTAAATGAAGAAAAAAAAAACTATGTATTTATAGTTTTGTTTTATAAAACTCATTTTTTTGTATTGAGTCACCCTAAATAGCACAAAAAATTAATTTATACAAATTTTATACAAAACAACACCAAACAACGCAATAATCTATGTCAGCTGTTTTTTTGTACAAACCCCACGCGGATGGTAACCTCTGTCACCGGGCCTTATAAAAAAACTAGTGTGCCAAGTTCCATGCCTGTGTTACAAAGCTTAAGGGTCTAGATTGTTACGAGTCTCGACTGTATTTACCCTGCCACTCTCTCCTTCAGTGGAAGTGGACAGTTTTGTTTTAAAAATAATAATGACAAACGGTAATAAACGAAGAGTAGAATTAAAATTTTGCATCCATTGTTAATTGTAATAAAAGCATTTAATTTGATTATTATTTCATTTTACCAAATTTACTACAGCGTCGCTAAACGAAAACGGTAAAGGAGATCTTTCAAAACGTACCAAAATTTAAAAGTGGCGGCCAAAAAAGTAAAGTTATTATTTCAAAAGGACACATTATTCTTAACATTTTTTATTATGACAGCTAAGCTGTACGACCTTTACGAATTTTCCTTTTTAAAGCTTAAAATCTTGATTTTCAAGCTTAAATGCATTTTTAAATCGAGAATTTAAACCTTTAACGTAATACGAAAAATGTTTTGTATCACAATCTATTGAAACACTATTTTCTATGGCCGAAACATTTAAAATCCAGATTTATAAGTGTCAAGAACAAATCTAGTAATGGTCGTACAGCTTAGCTATCATACTAAAAATGTTTAGAATAATTTATGGTCTTTCGAAATAATAACTTTATCTTTTTTAGCCGCCACTTTAAATATTTGGGTATTTTTTGTATGGGCCGTAAATGATGTCCTTTCTTTATTTTTGTTACTTACTGAGCATATTTAGCTATAAGCATCTGTAACAAAATTTGTCAGCAAATAACAAATACTACCCAAACTACCGATTTATACCATAAGCAATCAAAACGGGTCTCTTCTTGTTAAAATTTAATAAATAACATGTTAAATCATCGATGCTCTTAGATGATTTTCTGAAGAGATTTCGTTTCATTCTTCTTCTTTTTAGAGTGTAGGTGAAGTCGAGCGTGTAGCGAACTTGGCTTACCCTGGTATTCAGTTTCATTGGGCGGTTTTCCACTTGACGGCACAGCAACGGCACGGCACCGGCGCCGGTAGCCAGGGAAACAAAAATGTATGAAAAGGAGTCATCGCCGTGCCGGTGCCGGCGCCGGTCAGTAGAAAAACCTGTCATATTTTTTCATACATTTCTGCTTCCCGCCGTTGCCGCCGGCGGTGCCGTGCCGTTGCCGTGCCGTCAAGTGGAAAACCGCCCATTGAGTGCGTATTTTTAGGAGGGTTAAGTCTTTTTATTGTGTGGATAAAATCAAAGATGTGGCCAACATGATTGATTTGGTGTCGAGTTTTCTAACTGCCTGTGACTTTTATCGATTGTGTCACTTGACAGCAGTTAGGAATGACGGTTAAACGTATCCTCCAAAGCAAGGAAACATATATTAGGTTCCATATTTACTCGAATAAAATTGAAAGCCGTAATTTTTTTTTTCGCATAACTTTTTAAGCATATTTTTTTTCGTATAACGATATTTTGTCATAATGACGAACAGATTATGACAAAATATCGTTATGCGAAAAAAAATTAAGGATTTCAATCTTATGCGAGTAACCGCCACTAAGGTTCACGCTCCGGGTGTACATTGATAAGTGACTGACTATAGCATTGTGGAAATCTTATCACAAGCATTCTGTATGCGTTCCTTAACCTGTTTGATCGACTCTAATGAGTGTCATTCGTAGCGTACCTATAAAACCTTTTCGTCTTCCTATCGCTTTGTCACGTTTTTCAATCCGGCTTCCATGTTTCAAGATTGAGAAAGTCAAGTTATTGTATAGGATCGACTGCCATCTGATACCGGTAACCCTGTTAACATGGGAACCTGACCAGATTGGATCATAGTCATGTAACATTTAGTTTCCTGAATGGGCAAGTTTCCTCACGATGTTTTCCCCACTAAGAAGCCCAGTGGCGCTCGCTGATCTCAACCGATCAGTGAGTTAAGCAACGTACACAGGGGCAGGGAACCTGATGGGTTAGCAAGGTGGCAATTAATCAGAGCTGTCGGTCCCGGCTGTTGTCGATTGACTACAGTCGTTAAAACCAAGTCAGAGGCCATTTTGCGGTTTGAAACTCTGACACCAAGGAAAGCCAAGTTCGCCACACACTTGACTTCTTCAGGATAAGAAGAAGAAGGAGTGCAATTGTAAAAAAGTGAAAAGATACTCACAGTCAACCCATAGCCACAGGATGTAGTACATGTAGTGTTACAACAGGAAAACAATCCTAGCTGAAATAGATTAACTTTCAAAGATGACAGGCATTAAGGAATATAATACAGGTCCTCTGCAGGGGAGATCCACAGTAGGTATTACCTGACAATTGCACGATCGGGGGTACGAGCAGCACTGAAAACAAAAGAGATATACTAGGTTTATTGAACACAAAGGCTTTAGAATAAAACGGCTTTTAAAATGTAACTTAGGGACCATCCATAAATTACGTCACACGAATCTCATGATTTTTTGACCCCCTCCCCCTCCTTGTCACAGCTGGTCACATTTGTAAGACTCCCCCCTCCCTAGCGTGACGTCACATACTTATTTTGCATATTTTCCATTTTTTGTAATTTTCTAATAAAAGCAGTGGTTAATAGAGTTGATATTTTTTTGGGAACTCAAAACTCACTGTCTCAACCAAAGTAAAAACGTAAAAAGAGTGCTAGGGACTGAGGAGGTTAAGTTTGTCGTTAATAGTTAACACGTTACTCATAACACATTTTGAAATGTGACGTCACGAAACTTATGACCCCTCCCACCCCCTTGTCACACAATGTCACACTTTGTCGACCCCCTCCCCTCCCCTTAATGTGTGACTTAATTTATGGATGGTCCCTTATGTCATACAACAGCATGTCAGGTTATCCATTCGCACTACGAAAGCCACCACTATTACAAGCGAGATAAGGGTGACGTCAAGGTCAGCATGTATAGCCTGATGTGCTGCGGTATGTACATACCCGTGTGGGGATCGGTTGAGAAAAAAACCACCCCATCTCTTTCCGTCGGTATCGTAAGAGGCGACTAAGGAAACACAAATGAGACCTGCCTCCTATAGTAATCTATCCCAGGCAACGACACTTCATTTTTTTTCTGAATCTGAGGTGTTGTCCTATGGTCTCATGCGGTGTGGTAGGCTCTGTAAAGGGCCGTCTGGTTCGCGACCACCCTCCTGCCGAAGTCCGACGCCAAACAGCTTGCTGTGTTCCGTCGGTGCATGGGAGTGCCAGTATTTAAATCATTTAATGTATGTTTGTATGTATTTCATGTAATGTTGACTAGTTTTAAGTGGCATCCTGAATGTCCTATAAAATAAAGATTTTTCTTGTCTATTCTATTCCATTCTACGTAAATTCTGTGCAGAAAATTTAAAAAATAAAAGCATTTACAGTATGCGATAGACAATGACATGACTATACAACCGATATATTTTATAATATACAGTTTGATTCGCAAGATTGCTACATAAGCATGTTAATGTGCAACTCTACAAATATATAATTCATCTTTTGAGTATAGCAAATCCTTGAAAACTGTAACTGACTTTTACTCTTACAGTATCAACCCAAGTTAGATACATTCTTATGGCCCTAATGCAAAAATGCCATATATTATGTCCCTAACGAGGGGCACGGAAGGCCCGTGCCCTTCGGTAGGGACATATATGGGCTGATAAATAAAAAAATATATACTAATAATATTATAAAGAGGAATGACTTGTATTTTTGTATGTATGTAACGAATAGGCTCCGAAACTATAGTGGACCGATTTCAAAAATTATTTCACCATTAGGATGCTACATTATCCCTGAGTAACATAGGCGACATAATTTTCCCGAATTCCCACAGGAACGAAATCCCGAGTGGAATGCTAGTATATTATATATTCTTATTATTATTACTATTATATTATAATTAATATAGCATATTGATCGCCTTTATTACCGTAAATTTTATAATCCATCAAAACTATTATTATTATTATTATTATTTATTGCCTTTATCTTAATATCTTGTAGGATAAAAAAAAGTAATTGAAAGAAAGTGTCTCTCGAATTATTTTTCTTCTTCGAAACTAACATTATTGCAATTGACAAGTCGACTGCCATCATGATTGTGACGATCAAATTCTTTTTCTTTGACGGTAAAATAACTTATAGCTAAACAGGATAAAATATTAATGATTAAACTTACACTTGGTAAGCTTGAACACGTAGTTTTCTGTGAACAAATTGGTCTAAGTATTCAACTCATCAAATAAAATAAAAATTCAGGTCCTTTCAAAAATACTTAATTGTAAACTTTTGAAAATAATTAAGATGTACAAAATAACGAATAGAATTTTCATTTTTTTTAAAGGTCCTCTCATTTACACTCGATGAAATCCCCTATTAACTTTAAGACCAAATATTATGAAAAAGTTTATCTCTTAGCGTTTGTCCCGAGTAAACTACGAAGAACTAGCTGATTAGATAGTTTCCAAAATATAGCTTCTATGACCCTCCTAACCTAACAGGTAAATCTGACTGAATACAAACGTTTAGTTTTCCCTCACGATGTTTTCTCTTACGGTTAAGGCGCAGACCCACGGCGACGCAGGATATGCACGGCCACGCGGCGCATTTTAGTTGCGTGGATTCATTTGTTTGACAACGGGGTCTACGTTTCCACTGCAGTACACGACACGCTATACACGAATTGAAACCCACGATTTTAGCTACGTGGATTAGATTAAAAATCTAATTTGAGCCTTAATGTCAAACTCACTGAGTAGATATTCACCGCAGCTAAAATGAGCCGCGTGCCAACCGCGTGCCGCATGCACGGCGTGCGTGGCGTTGAGCTATTCATGCGTAGCGTGGCACGACCACAATCACATACATTTTAACGAAGCTTTTAACCCACGTGAGTAGCCTCTCCGTGCGCCGCGGTGGGTCTGCGCCTTTAGACCGTATCGTTGGCTAGTGTGTTACTGATGTACACAGGCCAGGGCATCATGTTATGAACGACCGACGCCTCAAACAAGCGTTACGATACGGTCTTTTGTTACTGGCTGCACGTTCTTCGTTATCTATGGCTTTGTCCTGTACTTTCCTATTCTCCTTGCAAGAATAGGAAAACAATCTACACACTCACGCCTATAATCCTTTTCGAGGTAGGCAGAACGCCATGTGGTTCTGGAATCACTTGACGCTACATTTGACATTAATTCTAATGAAATGAGTAAAGTAGTGATAGTTTGTCTGCCTTTCGTCCACATACAGCAAAAACCCTCGCGTCCCACTTATTGGTTTCTACAGTTTGTAGGGTAGCTACATAAAATCGCCACGGCCAAACTATAAATACGGCCGGCGTATCAAATAAAATTCATTCATCCAACGGCACCCGGCGTTTCACTACACCCCTGCTCGACCCTACCATCGTCCAGCCGCTACATCAACCGCAACTACGATATTGGTGACCCACGACGCTTCTGCATCGAGAACACGACGCATCCACATTTCTTGTAACCTACGACCTCAGTCCCGGGCTATT
The DNA here is from genome assembly GCA_949987775.1 of Aproaerema taeniolella. Taxonomy (NCBI): domain Eukaryota; kingdom Metazoa; phylum Arthropoda; class Insecta; order Lepidoptera; family Gelechiidae; genus Aproaerema; species Aproaerema taeniolella. Next base: position 1,338,979 of record OX465259.1, on the reverse strand, counting down.
CGCTCACTAGTTGCCTCTTCGTGGATGGTACTGCTTGCTCACAAGTACAAACTTGCCGCACGGTATCGCTCCCGATGGCGCTAGCCGCGTTTTTATAGTTTACGCCAACGGTATTTATAGTTTGGCCGTGGCGATTTTATGTAGCTACCCTACAAGTTCTTTTATTCCCAGTCCAGCGTGGAATAGGAAAACCATATAATTGAAAAATAAATCGTATTGGTTAATACTTACGCGACGTTTTCGGGCGGAGCGGGGGATGTCAGAAAAACATCGATACACGCAGACGCTGGGCTGCCCACAGGTCCTGGGTCTCGGGCAAGGTTTGGGTCTGTAGCAGGGTGTACTACAAATCTTGATGGGCCTGCAAGGCCTGCGTACACAAGGCCGGGGGCCACAAGGCCGGGGCCCACAAGGCTTGCCACAAGGTTTGCCACAAGGCTTGCCACAAGGTTTGCCACAAGGCTTGCCACAAGGCGGGCCACAAGGCGGGCCACAAGGCGGAATACACGGAGACAGACAAGATGCCAGGCTACCACATGTACTGCTGGAAGTTGGGCAAGGATTGAAGCACGATTTGGCGCAAGGTGAACATCCGCTCGGATAACAGCCGCACTGACCGCACTGTAACAATCGGTAGTTTTCATGAGCACAGCACGAAGCTTAATTTGTACTCTAACCTATTCATCATCATTTTATTTGACTTAATTACGTCGTCACACAATTGGAACAGCTGAGTAAGACTAGTTTTCTCTGAGGCAACTTTGATATCTTATTATATCTTATTAAGCCATTCACTTATATCTTATTAAGCCATTCATCGTCCACTGCTAGATACCTATAGTCAGCTTAATTGACGCGTAAATCAACATATTCACCACGCTTGATACAATAGGTAACGAGGGTTTTTCAGAGTTTTGTTCTATGTGTACTGACGGACTAGCACGCGTCTTTGTGCCTTAGCCGTCTTGACGATATCTTGATGACCACTCTATTCTACTCCGTCGGCAGCCAAACGAAATTTAAAAATAGTAACAATCAATGATATTACAGTATATTTAATAATAATAATAATAATAATAATAATAATAATAAAAGCATTTATTTGTCCATTAAAAACATTTAACAAATATGACGACAGAACAATATTTATAATGTTATAAGGACAAATTGGTCTGTGGCCTCAGACTTAAGTAGATGTGATGTTATCTACACACGCATTTGGTTTGTTTTGCAATAGGTCTATGACATTAAAACGTTACCGTCTGTCTATAGAATAGAAACATTTATAGTCTTCAGATTTTTGTTTTCCTTTTAGTTTTGTATGAGATGACATATCTTGGGTAAAATATCATTGGTAACAACACAAAGAATTTGCAGATTCGTTTTTTTTTCCAAAAGTAAATACTCCTGAGGGGGTCCCATTTAGGGCTTTTTAAAAAAAAACAAAAAAATACAAACCTAAACGTCATCCTAATCACAAATTACCATCAAGTAAACCCATAAATTGTCTATATTAAAAAAAGGTAAGTACAAACCTTCAATGAGCGTGGTAGATCTGATTTACTCTGGAATTAATAAAAAAACGGTAATCAGAATATTTAAATCTAGGTACTTTAATGTCAGTGCTTCCACTAAGACCATAGCTAAAGTGACATAAGATTGGGGAGACAAACAATGCAGCTTCTCTCCTTACTAGTGCTTAGTCCCGTTTCTCATTCAGGGTACGCTTGACCATGATCCAGAATTTCGCAGGTCAACTCATTACAGTGGAGCGACTGCATCTGATTTACGTGATTCTGTTAACAGGGTAACCTTACCGGATTGCATCATGGTTACACATACAGTCGCCTGAATGTGCAGGTTTCCCATAAGAGCATCAGAAAGTATACAACTTAAGTACATAACTCATAAAACGAGTCATTGGTACAGAGGGCCGCACGTCAGATGTTGCGGTAGGAGTGGTTTTACAATGAATAGGGGAAACTTGGTACATGGCCACACTGGGTATCAAACTCAGGTTGCAGTGCAGCGAGTAAAGAAGGAATATAGGACGAAATATGAAAAAAAAATTGTCTTTCCACTTGAGCGATCAGCTGATTATTGCTTCAGTATAAAAATACGTTATTAATTTTCATGAGGAAATTACCGCCTAAAGTTTTGCTTATTTTTTAAAGTCATTTTTTTGTGAAATTGATCGATAGGTTGAGAAATAGCGAGATTCGAGAGCGATGTGGAATGAAGGAAGATATAGTGACGAGGATAGAGAAAGGAATGTTGCGGTGGTTTGGACATGTAGAAAGAATGAATGAAAGAAGATTGACGAAAGAAATATACAGTGCGAATGTAGTTGGAATGGAATGGTCGGAAGAAGGCGCCCTAGGCGATCGTATTTAGACCAAATTGGTGATGTACTGAGAAAAGGCCGTGTTAGGAGTTAGCATGTATGAAGCAAATTATGAATGTAGAGGAAGCGAAAGAGGTTCGTTTGGATCGTAGCAAGTGGCAATCTGTGGTCTCTGCCTACCCCAATGGGACAAAGGCGTGAGCTTATGTATGTATGCCATTCTTTTTTATTATTATTATAAGATGGGTTAACTCTTGATCTCAATCTTGACTATAAGGTCAAAGATGAGGTCGACGATGGAGCGAGTTAACCCAGAAAAGGCCTATAAAGGCACTGGTACTCCCACGCACCGACGAAACACAGCAAGCTGTTTGCGTCGGACTTCGGTAGGAAGGTGGTCGCGAACCAGACAGCCTTTTACAGAGCCTACCACACCACATGAGACCATAGGACGACACCTCAGATTAAGAAAAAATTAACTGTCGTTGCCTGGGATGGATTACTAGGAGGCAGGTCTCATTTGTGTTTCCTTAGTCGCCTCTCACGACACCCACGGAAAGAGATGGGGTGGGTGGTGGAAAGAGATTCGGACAAAGTATAAGAATCAACTCACAGCTCCTTTACACCTTTTCGCGCAACTATTGACACAGGAAACTTGAATGATAGCAGTCTGAGGGAACACAGGACCCTCTTCTCGCCTTTCTTTTCTCGATTGTCTCGGTCCAACGATAGCTATGCTTGAAAGCCCAAAAAGATTATGCTCCTTGTCTAAACGGAGGATCGTTGATAAACATTTTTCATTCAAAGACGGGTGGTATGCCTCATCACACTCGAAATCATCGTCGGATTCCAAAAGACTATGAGAACTGGTGCTGAAAAAAATATAAGCCTGTGAATTTATTTTATGTTGAATCCCGTTCCGAAGACCTGTAAACTTAAAATGTCAGTAGATGAAAGGAGTTTCTCTGAAAGACAATCTAAACTTGGACGTTCGGCACAATCTACTGCAGCTCGAGCATGATGAGTGACAAACTCGCGCGGCACGCAACTCGGCTGACGGTTAAACTTTACTTTGATTTCGCAAGGGCTCCGCGTAAAGGCTTGTTCGCCCTCTGGCGTTGTCAATATTGACATTTTGACATTGGATCGCGCGAGTATATCGTGCTCGAGCTGCTGCTGAATTAACTGACTTGCTATGCTTTAATCTCCGTGTCACTATACTCGTAAAAAAAGGAAGATAGCCAGGTAACATATCTCAAAAGATAAACAACTATGGTAAATAAGATACATCGAGCGGCGATAGCATACAGCTAGGCAGGCAGGAAGGTCTACCACAAGGTGGATGTAGGTACCACAGGACCTATATCCATCCAACTGCGAGCATTTTGAAGCTGATGTGATGTGATGATTATGTGTTCTGATTTTTATTTTCAGCCCCTCCGATCGCGGTAAGTTTGAATTTGTTTGCCAAAGCTTAACCGCTCACGTTTCCATTGTATTCAGCCCAATAGAAACGTTGAAAACAATAGTAACGTTAGCTTTAGCTTTAGTTGATTCAAACTTACCGCGACCAGGGGGCAGGTTCCCATCCTTGCGTAAAGTGATTCTGTTCATTTGTGGACTATTGTTGTTTTGGAACAACTGATAAACGGTCATATAGGTGGTTTAAGGAACTCTTATCGTTAGAGTTACCAAAAATGTCGCTTGAGGGGACAGTGAAGATAATTTGGAAACTTTAAAAACTTTACCTGCGTTTCTATCTTCTGCTTCTTTATCTTCTATCTCTTACCTTAGCACCAGTCAGTGCATTTACTTTTCTGGAATGGACATCACGTCTCTATAATTAATATCAAGTTATAAAATACTTAAAATAATGTATGAGTGACCAACCTTGAGTCTGGATAACCTGATTGACCTTCACTAAGCCATTTCATCTTTGTCAGTTTGAGAATTTTAGTGTTGTCATTTATTTGCAAATCAGAGCTGCATATTGCTTCGCTGGAGGAAAGTTTTTGCTGTAAAGGAAGATTGATAGTCACTAGATGATAAGATTGTAAGTTCAGCCAAATATCAACTAGCCGCTCTAGAATTGGTGGACCGCACAGCATCTTCTGCGTGAGCTTGCTACTTCTTCGACCACATCTTCGCCACTGAGCTTGATTTTGGTCAAGAGCAAACCCATTCGTTATAAAAGTCCCTTGGTGCACATGCTTTCGGAAAAAAAAATCATAGAAAAGATTTTTCACACCAATATCACAACCACTAAATTATTGGTTGAAGCTTTGATCTGATGATCTGATGTATACCAACTTAATGCTGTCCGCGTGGATTAGTGTTAGAACAGTATTTAGTTCAATCTAATTAAAAATACATCTCAAGAGAGCTGTTATTTACAGAGATGTATATTTTGCGCTGACGCGATATCTAATTGGTATATTGTTGATCGAGGAGTTGAAGCATCAATGCAGAAAAGTTATAAAAGGTCGAAATGGAAGTCGTTACTTGCCGATACTTACATTTTCAGTGGCACAGTCAACATTTAGAATGTTTGATCATTGATCTAAACTAATATTAAAACAAAACGGATGCATACCCCTTCTATTTTTGAAGTCGGATAATAAAGAGGAAAGAATTGTATTTTTATATGATTTTGTAACGAATAAACCGATTTCAAAAATCCTTTCACCATTAGAATTCTTTATTATCCCTGAGTAACATAGGCTACATAAATTTCCCCAATTCCTACGGGAAAGAAGTCCCGGGCAAAAAGTTAGTCATTATAAAAGACAATCAAATAAAAGCTCATCTTCAGTAAATGAGAACTATAAGTGGCAACAAACTTACCACCAGATTTTTAGAAGTAGTTTCGGGTTCCTTTTGATACTTAACTAACTCATGAATAGCCTTCGATCGTTCCACCTTTATAGGTTCATTTTCCACCTGTAAGACATCATCATCATCAACCTATTTGTATGGATGTAGTCTAGACTCATAAAGATAATTCGTTTTCGGTTTTTTTTTTCTTAATTAATAATTATGTAAACTTGAACAAGGCGGAAAACGCTTCTGTTTTCCTGATATATGTAGGTTGGTTATTTAAAAAAGAAATGCCATTACAGTACTCGTCAATTCTGTTTATGAGTTTATTGAAGAGTTTATTGTAGATCTATGAGCCAATGACCCTCTGACCGGCATTTGGAAGTTTTTTGTAGAATAGAAAAGAAATAACTTACGTTCAATATCAATATACAATTATTAGACATTGCTTATTCAATTTAATTTTTTGTTCTTGTAACCACTTCAAAAAGTACAATTAAAGTAAACACTAACTTGACAAGACCATCTGACTATAATAATTAGAAAATATTTCAGTATTGCGCTGTTCGGCATGCGCTGGCTCAGCATAATACTACATTTTTATTTTATTTATTTATTATTTTTACAATAGGTGAATTACATATTTTCTTACATTAATTACTAGCCAAACTAAACAGTTTGATGGCGAGACGCGCTTTCATTGAATAATCAAAATGAAAAACCTACCCCCAATTGGATTTACCATTGTGGACCCGCTGCTCAATGGCAGAACGAGGCGTGTGCAAGTTACTTAAGTTAGATTAGCTGATCTAAGCTCGAAGACGTCACGACTATTGTCTTGTCATTAACAGTGACTCCCTCAGTAAGACTTATACCGCCTCTAACATAAACATGTCAGAAATGATTCTTTGTAAAATACCTCCTTACCTCTTGCTCGTCCAAATGCTCAGATCCCCGAGTTCCTCCAGTGGTCGAGCCGGTGGCAGACCTGATGTTGTCAAGTAGGCACAAGTACGTGAGGCATACATTGTGATCCGAAGCACTACCGACAAGCTTGACCGTATGCACACAAGGAGTGTCAAACGTCTCCGACTTACTAAAACTCAAGCTTTCTCTCATTTCCTTCCTTCTTATGCCAAAACCATCCTTCCCTCCAACAGAATCACCGGTTATTGCACTTTTTGACATATGGTTAAATACTCCAAGAATTAAACCACCATTTTTGTGTTTTGAAATGGAATCTGGATATATTGATTTTTCACAAACAATTTACAGCAAAAAACGTGTCCGGTTTTGATGTAAATTGGATGTAAAAAGAATGGAAGACAGAACGGTAGACTTTAAATCTTTTGCCAGCCAGTTACAGAGGTTGAGGTGTAAGGAGATTTTAAGCTAACCCTTCATTTTTAGTAAAATAGGTAAAATACTATTTCAAAATTGAAAATTGAAATGGAATTGTATGAAACTTGGTTTTATTTTTCTGTTATTAGTATCTGATTATACAAACAGAAAAATAAAAACAAGCTACCTAATTAATGTCCAGTCGATGATTATTTTTTTAAAATTTATTTGTTAAGGAAGATATTTTATTTTATTTTATGATAATTTATCAGAACTTTTTTGTTTTTCTTTGATGTCTTGTTGACAGTTTTTGTGTCCAACAGTCAATGACTAAAGAGTAAAAATACTACATACTCAAAGCCAACAGTCAAAACAACCTACAGAGGCCCGTATTACTCAAGTCTTGATCTATACTTAAGTATTGTTTGTCTCTTTCTCTCACTATCCTACATGAAAAAAGGGCGGGAAACTCTGTGACGCGAATGTAGTTTTATCATAGACATAGAAAAAAGTGAGTTTTATTCATTGGAAAATTTTAAAATTAATTTTTTTCTGTGTCTATCTGAGTGGATCAGATAAGTTATGTAAAAAAATATTTGCAGTTAGTGTGTATATATTGTTTTTTAGTGCATATAAGTGGTAAGTCTTGTTTTATGTAAATATTTATGAGTTAGTATATGTCGAAACCCCCCGATATTGCGGGGGATCTGGGTATTAACCTAGATCCCCCCGTGGGTTTCAATGTTGTTATCGGCAGTGAAATGAACACGGATGCTTCTGTTGGCAGTGTAGACTGTGGTGGAACCCGCAAACGAATCAGGGCTAGTGTCAAAACCTGCAAACATAGCAACAAAAAAGACGAATCTAACGGGGCTATCGACGTTAATGATTGTCAATGTGATTCTATTACAGCGACTGAATTTCTAGTAGATAAATCTGACACCACAAATACCGCTGAACTCCCTAATTCAGCCCCAATGTCACCCCCTGATACTGATAATACAACTCGAAAAGAATATTTCCTTAATTGACAGAGAAATCGGTGAACGTACTTTTAAAAAAAATACATACAGTCGAACAAGAGAAGGTTGAGGTGATAATCATAGAAAATAAGGTGATCAAGGTGTTTTCTCTAACACATAAACTGAATCTGCCCTACACCGAACAAGCCAATAATAGAACTACCTACTAGTAAAAGGCTTTCATCGGAGATTTACACCGTAAAAACATATTATAGAACCTCAACCTCAACCTACCGAATTAACAAAAGTTTACAAGAAGGCCACGTTAGGAGTACCAAATCCGATGAGAACGTACCTATTCGTACATCACGAATTATGAATCTAGAAAGCGGTACAGGTTTTTTTGTTCGAAAGAATATACTTCAGAGATGGTCCCATATAAATTTTATCGAAAATAATTCAAAACAAAAAATACTAAGTACAAACCAGAGCGTCATCTATACAAATGAGTGACTTTTTCGTTTGTGGTTATCTGCTTATAGGCATTGTACTCTGCAAAAAATACTAGTCGCCTACTTTGTGCGAACTGTTGTTGGGATTGAAGTCGGTGACTCATACATTTTTAACGTGGCAAATAGGGATGTTGACAGTGTTTGATTTTATGAATTATTGCATGTGAAACAAAAAAATATGCTAGAAATATATTAATATCCGAAAACAGCATTAAAATTGGTTTATAAATGAACAAGTTATTGGCATTTATATGTATTATCGTAAGGACTATCTATCTGGTTTTGTGGGGAGAGCTAGCTATCTCGTTTTTACTTACGCAAACAAATGGCGGTGATGTCACACGACTGTAAGTGCATCTCTTTTTCGTTGTTTGACAGTTTCCCCCTCTATTGAAATTAAATAGCTTGTAACTTTTTTATATCTAAATAGTTTTCAAAAAATATTTCGGTTTTGGGTTTTGGATTCAGTTCCTTTTTAAGATAAACAATAAAAAAAAAATTGTCAACATCCCTATTATTGCCATATACCAAGTAACAATCTGTGATCTCTACCTACCCTAGTTCGGCTATAAGTGCGAGCGTATGTTTGTAAAAACGAAAAACTTGTAGAAAAGTCAGTTGAGCAGTTGCTCACATTACACTTATTAAAGAGAAAATCGTTTTGTTACTATTAGCTTTCCGCCCGGGACTTAGTGGGAATTCGGAAAATTATATAACCTATGTTACTCATGGATAATGTAGCATTCTAATAGTGAAATAATTTATGAAATCAGTCCAGTTGATTTTGGGGTTTATTCGTTACAAACATATTTCTTTCCTCTTTGTTGTTCCTGTAGTTATGAAACAGAAAGAGTTAGTTGAAGGGCTAAAGAGGGACATGTTACTATTCTACGCGAACGAAGTTCCGTGCAGAAACCTAGTTTTAACCCTTAATTGGGCGCGCCTACAAAGTTGCATAAGCGGTCGCGTGGGGTGTTTAGCACCCCAGAATGAGGAAATAAAATAAAATACGAAATACATGCAAAATTTTTATTAATAAGAACATTTGAACTTACATATTAATCAACTTTTAAACATTTTTTTAATATAATCAACAATTTTTTTTTAATATGAAAAATATTTTTTACAAATTCTAGTTTTAATCGTTGCAATTTTTACAGACTATAATCATATGGTCATTGCACACATATTTATGGCATTTAAAACACTCAGTCTTTGTTTTCCTGTCCTTACTTCTTGGACATACATGGCACCTTTTGTATGATTGCGATCGGCCTGCTTCAGAAATAGATTCTTGGTCCTGAATTTAATGTTGTCTTTTTAGTCGTTTTTGCAGCGGTCGTGGTAGTGTGGGTATGCTGGCTCTTGATATTTGGTGAGGTTTGACTAAATCAACAGCCAATAGCTTTTAAAATAGTCTTCGGGATATATTGGAGTCAATTTTAGATTTGTATATTACATAGGAATTGATACCTGTGATATTGAAAATATGAAAAAATATCACCATCGGCCATCTTTTGGTACGTCTTCCTACATTATAAGTGGCGCACATTTGGGCGTTCGTATCAACTCCCCCTTTCGTTTTATTATAATAATGAATTTAAAAATTATTAAAAAATATTACTTGCAAAATACAATGTTTTAAAACGGAAATAATGAAATTAACAATTATTCACTTATTCGGAATTTAGACCACACCCCACGCGACCAATTAAGGGTTAACCCGAGACGCGTGCTTGTTTACGCCGCGTGCGATACAAATCTCGTACACCATGTGTTCAAAAAGCATGCGAAGGTTTAAGTAAAACATGTTTAAAGGTCAACCGCAAAGTTCTAAATTCCTAAATATAGTGTATAATTGTGTGAGATTATCAGATTAGGAAGTAATTTTTCACGAGTTAGACAATAGAGTGATGTGAATGCGCAGGAGTCAGCGTGGCAGAGCAGCGGCCTGTGACCTGGTAGCGTTAGGGTTGGCATTTATAGTTAGCTAGGAAAGATTAAATTAAATCAGTCAATTCGCCAACCTGCTTTTATTTCTGAATTCCCTATTATATTTTTGTATGTAACGAATAAACTGAAGAACTACTGGACCCTTTTCAAAAATTCTTTCACCATTAGGAAGCTACATTATTCCTGAGTAACATAGGCTACATAATTTTCCCGAATTCCCACGGGAACGAAGTCCCGAGCGGGGTGCTAGTCTTAATATATAAAACAAAGTCGGGTTGTACACATAACTCGAGAACGGCTAGACGGGTTTTGATGAAACTTTGCAGTAATATAGCTAGAAAATTAGAATAACATATAGGCTACATAATTCTCCTGAATTCCCACGGGAACGAAGTCCCGGGTGGAAGGCTAGTATTATACAAAAAAATATATTTATTTTTGTATCCAGTATAAAGGCACTGGTACTCCCACGCACCGACGGAACACAGCAAGCTGTTTGGCGTCGGACTTCGGCAGGAGAGTGGTCGCGAACCAGATGGCCCTTTACAGAGCCTACCACACCGTATGAGACTATAGGACGACACCTCAGATTCAGAACAAAGTGAGGTGTCGTTGCCTAAGATGGATTAATAGGAGGTAGGTCTCATTTGTGTTTCCTTAGTCACCTCTTACGACACCCACGGAAAGAGATGGGGTGGTGTTATTCTTAATCGATTACCACATGGCTGAAACTAACTGTGGTGAAACTGGGTCTAAAGAAGATTAACGTCTTAAAATTGACAGCCCTAACCACGGATGTGAGAATAAACTCCCACGGCTGCTAATTTGAGGGCAATACCACGCAAATTGGCGACTGCTGGTTTAGGACGCAATTATAACTTTACTGGTCATGAATTTCTAGTCTAGATGAAAGTGAAAAGTGCTATTAAGGAGATAATGCGTTTCAACGAATTTTCGTTTTAAAAATTTATAAAAGTGCACTTTAGTTGCGCACTGGCCGAAGCTCTTACGGTGAGAGACAAAATTGTGAGGCAATCTGCACATCTAGAATAACTATGGACCAATGCGGTCAGATTCCCGAGGTCAGATGGCAGTCGCTCTTCTGTTTCGGAGGGGACTTGACCAGCCAAGAGCTGGAGAAAGGTTGAAGGTACCGAAAACTGGACTAAGGGATGAGTAAGGAAGAACCTTTTACTTATCAATAAAATAAAATAAGTAAATTTTTTAATGAAAAAACGCTTGGTTTTTCACTCCATCAAATACCATAGTTACTAAGCAACCTTGTAGCGTTCCGCCCCGTACACAGAAAAAAATATTTATTCGGCGGCCAGTTTGGTTGAGTGTTAGAGGCGCTGCCGCTTGATCGACGGGTCCTGGGTTCGATTCCCAGGTGGGGAAAATATTTGTATACAAAGCAGATGTTTGTTTTCGGGTCATGGGTGTTTATATCATTCTTTTTGTATGTTCAGAGGGATCCATGATACTAGGGAAAACCTTAGTGTGGGCCTTTGAGTGCGTAGCGTTTTATATTTTAAAAATCATGAAAAGGTATACAAACAGAGGTATTACAATTAAGCTAAGATAAACTAGTTCTGTGTAGGACCTCTAATTAAAAAACGACGGCTGGACATATTCGTAAGCCGTTTTTTTTTTCTTTTGACCTATGTTCCTTGAGGGAAATACACTCAGTTCAGTGGGCTGATTTCACATCCCTAAGTTTCACTAACTTATCCTGGGTTATATTGGATTGAAAAAAGTTTTTGCCTCTCCATACAACTTGTTTGATCAACTGATTGCCTTAGTATGGAAACTTTTCTTGACAATCCCACATGGAACATTGAGAAAAAATGTTCAGTCATATGGGTAAAACTAAGTTTCACTAACTAATTTAAACCACAATAGATCGGTTGCTGTGGTTCTGTTGCTAGTCGTTTTTTTCCTAAGCACTACTGAATCACTACCTAGCTTGCATCGTCCGTTGCTCAGCAGAGCGTATCATCGCTAGGAGAGATTACATAGATGCTTGTCTCTTGTGTGGACATAAAAAAATAATTTAAAGCCGGTCTATTTCTTTTTAAAACATTTTATATACTGATTGTATCTCGAGTCAAAATTACCAAGACCTTTAAGTGATATTAAAGTAACAAATAACGGGTTAAGGAATGGTTTAATTACACACATAATAAATGGTATTGTTACGCTATGGGTTGTGGGTGGTGTGAATGACATCAAGCCACAAAAAAGCACAAAGAACACCGGATTTGGTTCAAGATTAGCGGATTCGGTTCGTTTGTTCAGACACCTGACGCATGGTTTTAGATTTTTAGGGTTCAGTTGTGTTAGCCGTATAATTTTGATTCAATAAATAAATAATAGTAATAATAAAATCATTTATTATCAGGCATTTAAGGCCCATAGATAAATACCTTACAGACTAACACATACATATGAATTATAATTAAACAAAATAAAATAAAACTAACTAACACTATTTCCCGGAAATTTTTCCGAGGGTGTCTGCAGCCGGGAATCTCCCTCGGAAACGGCGGAACACCACGCCCTCCGGCCAAAAGCTCTCCTTCATGACGGTCTCCAGCATGAACGTCGGGAACCGCACCACGAATGCTTTGAAACTAGCATGGTAATGCGATTCCAACGGTTTCACTCTCTGGAGACCTAAGGGAACTTTTGTCTTCTGCCGTATGTACTCGACGACGTCTTGCACCTCGGTGCTGTAGTGCAGTCGCGACAAGTACATAGGCGTGCTCGGAGCTTCAGCACGCAGACTCACACTAGCTTTCCAATACTAGCTTTCCGCCCATAACGTCGTTCTCGTGGGAAAATTATGCAGCCCATGAGTTAATCCAGGGTATTATACCACCATACCAAATTTTATCAAAATGGCTCCAGTCGTATGAGCGTGAAAGAGTAACAAACATCCATACATACTAACTTTCGCGTTTATAATTAGACCGTGTGGTGATCGGTGAAGAATAATACCACCCCATTTCTTTCCGTGGGTGTCGTAAGAGGCGACTAAGGAAACACAAATGAGACCTGCCTCCTATTAATCCATCCCAGGCAACGACACCTTAATTTGTCCTGAATCTGAGGTGTCGTCCTATGGTCTCATGCGGTGTGGTAGGCTCTGTAAAGGGCCGTCTGGTTCGCGACCACCCTCCTACCGAAATCCGACGCCAAACAGCTTGCTGTGTTCCGTCGGTGCGTGGGAGTACCAGTGCCTTATAGGCATTTTCTGGGTTAACTCGCTCCATCGTCGACCTCATCTATGACCTTGGTTAAGATTGAGGTCAAGAGTTAACCCATCTTATAATAAAAAATAAAATAAAAATATTAGTAAGGATGATTTTACTTACATCCACAGACTCCATACGGTCCCTATTTCATTTAATAAGTCTAATTAAAATTAATACTTTGATTTTTTTATAATACTGTACTCTTCATGCTCTAGGTTCTTCCACGCTGGACTGAGAGTGAAAGAAAAACTTAGAAAGTACCAGTTGCTAACTCTTCCCAGACCTCCTATAAAAGACAGTAAGTGTAACGCGAAGGTTTTGTTATAATTATGGACGAAAGGCTCACAACCTCTCACTATGATACATCATGTTTCATGGAATAACCCTCATAATTTATGTCAAACGCAGCATCAAGTGGTTCTGGACTACTGATGCTCTGCCTACCCTGCATGGGATTACAGGCGTGAGCGTATGTATGTATACTGGGCTTTAGGTATTTCTTTCAACCTCTCGGGTGGCTAATCAGTCCATGAAACTGAACAACTTCCCCAAGGAACATAGGTCAAAATACGAAAAATTTTTTTTGAGTTCCCATACAAACTTCATCAGCATATAGCGCATTTTGTATGGGAGATCAAAAATTTTTTTTCATGGACTGATTAACCACCCGAGAGGTTGAAAGAAACATACCTAAAGCCCTGTATAAGTACAGAACACTAAACAATAACGTATCGTTCGCTTGATGTTTTTCGCAGGTAGATAATATACAAAATAGGAACTAAATTGGTATTAGTTCTTGGAAGATCCATCACAGTACGAATTTTAACTTTTTTATTGTTTTTGAATTAAATTACAACCCGCTTGATGCAAAAACGAAAAAAAAAAGGTTTAATAACGTATTGACTTAGTTTTTCCTTTGGATAAGTATTAATAGACTATTAATACCGTGTGGTGATCGTGTTTTAACCGTGTGGTGATCGGTTGAGAATAACACCACCACATCTCTTTCCGTGGGTGTCGTAAGAGGCGACTAAGGAAACACAAATGAGACCTGCCTCCTAGTAATCCATCCCAGGCAACGACACTTCATTTTTTTTCTGAATGGTGATCGGTTGAGAATAACACCACCACATCTCTTTCCGTGGGTGTCGTAAGAGGCGACTAAGGAAACACAAATGAGACCTGCCTCCTAGTAATCCATCCCAGGCAACGACACTTAATTTTTTTCTGAATGGTGATCGGTTGAGAATAACACCACCACATCTCTTTCCGTGGGTGTCGTAAGAGGCGACTAAGGAAACACAAATGAGACCTGCCTCCTAGTAATCCATCCCAGGCAACGACACTTCATTTTTTTCTGAATGGTGATCGGTTGAGAATAACACCACCACATCTCTTTCCGTGGGTGTCGTAAGAGGCGACTAAGGAAACACAAATGAGACCTGCCTCCTAGTAATCCATCCCAGGCAACGACACTTCATTTTTTTCTGAATGGTGATCGGTTGAGAATAACACCACCACATCTCTTTCCGTGGGTGTCGTAAGAGGCGACTAAGGAAACACAAATGAGACCTGCCTCCTAGTAATCCATCCCAGGCAACGACACTTCATTTTTTTCTGAATCTGAGGTGTCGTCCTATGGTCTCATGCGGTGTGGTAGGCTCTGTAAAGGGCCGTCTGGTTCGCAACCACCCTCCTACCGAAGTCCGACGCCAAACAGCTTGCTGTGTTCCATTGGTGCGTGGGAGGGTTAACTCGCTCCATCGTCGACCTCATCTTTGACCTTATGGTCAAGATAATATAGCTTATACATCAGAATAACGCAAGAGCTCCATAGTTTTCAAAAAATTCCTTGAAGTCCCGAGTGAAAACCTATTTCCTTACTTTATATATTATTATAATATTATAAATGCGAAAGTAACTCTGTCTGTCTATCTATCTGTCTGTCTGTCTGTCTGTCTGTCCGTCTATCACGCCTAAACTACTGAACCGATTTTGATGAAATTTGGCACAGAGATAGATTAGAGCCTGAGAAAGGACATAGGCTACATTTTATCCCACAGTTGGGCACGATATAACCTGTAGTCCACGTGCGTGGAGCCGCGGACGGGAAGCTAGTAATAAATAAACGCCACATACTCAAAGGCCCACATTAAGTTGTTCCCTTGTGTCGTGGGTCTGGGAACATATACAAAGACAAACACAAACTCTCATGACCTGAGAACAAACATCTGCTTTTTACTCAAATATTTGCCCTGACCGGGAATCGAACCAATAACCCGTAGATCAAGAGGCAGCGTCATTTCCACTCGACCAAACCAGCCAGCAATATAATTTGTAAAATCTGACATCGAAAATTCACGATGGAATAATGTCAATATTATTTTATCATTTATTTTTTAAATTATAAGTAAGTAATTATATTCATATTATTCATATTCATGTTTATTTAGTATTAGTCATACACTGTCAATTAAGTATACATTACAATTAAAGTAAATAAAGTAAATTATAATTGAGTAATTATCATAATTAATTACATTAAATATAACATCAAATTATGAAAATGTGTGAATATTAAATATAATATTAAATAATGGTATTTCATGATAAATGTCAAAAACAAGTAATTATTGCACAAAAATTTATTATTTCACTCGTCAAGGAACTCCTTCACGCTATAGTATGCCTTACGGGCTAGGAACAGCTTTAGTTTCCTAATCGATAAAACGGGTTATTTTCAGTGTAATGGAAATATACATACATACATTTATAAAAGTAGAAGACAAAAAATATCTATTCCTTCTCTAATTATTATTGCTGCAAAGAAATACTTTTTTTAAACTGTGGATTGTACAAAAACTAACTATTGAAAACCTTACAAATTAAAAACAATCTCAGGCGGTGATTCACTTCACGAGCTCAGGGGTCGGCAACCATAGCAAACAGAGGTGTTTTAAAAAGTTTGTTTTCCTTAATTACCGACACATTGTTGGACAAAACTGAAATCAATAAAATCTATTTTATTCTTTATCCATGAGTACAGCCTTGCCCTAATTTATTCGTGACTAAAAAATAATTTATAGGTACTTGCCATCGACTTGCTAAAAACTTATCTACACTAATATAATAGGACAGATTTGTATTTTTGTTTGTATGTAACGATTAAACTAAAAACGACTATACCGATTTTGATTTAATTTGGTACATAGATAGATTAGACCTTGGGAAGTAATATAGGTTACATAATTTTCCCAAATTCCCACGGGAACGAAGTCCCGCGCGGAAAGCTAGTAAATAATAAAATCTAAAATGAAACATTTGCATGCTTCTATCTAATTCTAATGATAACATCGTATTATTACTATTTTCTTTCTAGCAAAATTATTCTATTCTAATTAGTGGCAACACCATCAAAATGTCAAAATTGTAAATTTTGGAAGAAGACAAATACTGTCAAAACTGTCAAATCTCTCTCTTGCCAACCGCCAACTGAACACGTTGCTATCTGTACTTAAATCCAATAAATTAATTCAGTGACCAAAAGTGTGGTTTTATATCACTTTCACCTCGCCCGAAGAAAGAAGAAGCACCCAGATAAAGAATACAGTCCACTGCTGGAGCTAGAAACCTGTGTTGGAACCGACCCTTTGTATCCAACACTAATAACAAAACAAATACAAAAGGTTTGATACCTCTGACGTGCTTTGAAACGAGGCTTTTGCATTGTTTGCCTTTATTGAAGAGCAAGCTACGACCAAGTGCAGTCACATATGAAGCAACTTTTATCAATAAATTCGTATTTTCTAACAAAGATGCCATACTTTTATTTAGTTTACAACACTTAAGTGGTAAACATTGTTTATTTGTAGTGATGTGAAAAGTGCCTTTTAAGTTTACAGTGGATGATAAAAAAAAAAGCAAGATGAGTGTAAAAGCTTGTGTGATAGCTTTATGTGTCAGTTTTATTTGTACAGTTTGTGCTCAGTTTGGGAGTAAGTATGTTAAATTTATTTTGTTCATAGATTCAATTGTTATTGATCAGATAAACAGATTGATTTATAGTGTATTATGAGCTATTTATTAGTGAACTTTATTTCTAGCTAAATAAATTATAAAGGCGTAAGTTTGTGAGTGTATGTGTTTGTATATACGTAACTTCTTCACGCTTAAACAGCCTGACCAATTTTGATGAAACTTTGCAAGAATATAGCTAAGAAATCACAACACCACATAGGCTATAAAAAATTACCAAATTTCTACGGGAACGAAGTCTCGAGTGAAAAGCTAGTACTTTATTTATTTAGTTTAGGGTCTCCAACAATGGAGTCATTTACAACATTAAAGAACTTACATAAACAAATTGATAAGTGCTCCAATAATTTAAGGAGAACACAGCATTTTTTAAGATGACGCTTTTTAAAATCGTAATAAAATGTGATAACTTAATAATAATTGAAAAAAAAACATAAAATTATAAACTATCTCGAATTATGAAATTATAATTGTTATAAATAATAATTATGAAGTTATAAACACTCTCCTTGTAATTAAATAAATTGCCACAACTTCTCTTACGCTTTGCGAATTAATATGATTCATTGAACATAAGCAAACTACAGTATAAACAACAGCATATACACTATACATCCATAGAGAGGTATTTACAACTCAGTGTAAAAAACCTCATAGGTATCTTATCTAATACCATCTGTATTTTTTGCATTCATTAATTACATAAGTTTCTGCATATAAGTATATTGTGTATGGTGTTTTCCCATCACATACCATAACTATTCTCCCATGTTTAGATGTTTCGGGCTGTTATACTCTCTTTTAATTCATTACTATATTTATTTTCAAATACAATACAATACTCTTTATTGCACAAAAAAAACATAATCATAAAAACAAAAACCTGTTTATCTTCTAGTGTAAAATGCGGCGGCGTTATTGCTGTAGAGCAATTTCTCTAAAAACGACATAAGTAAAACATATCATATCAATAACACTACAATTAAAAATTTTGAATCACTCCCGACATTCGATTGCTTATAACTTTTAAACGGCTGAACAGATTTTCATGAAACATAGATAAGAATACTTAAGATAAAATTATCCATCACGCAAAAAAAACTAAAAGAAAATCGGTTCAAGCGTTTGGGAGCTACGATACCACAGACAGATACACAGATACATAGACAGACACGTTAAACTTATAACACCCCTCTTTTTTTGCGTCGGGGGTTAAAAATAAACAGTCACGAAGAAACTTCAACAACAAAACCAAGAGACAAGGCGTGCAAGAGTGAAGTTCTAGAGAAGTGTATACATATATTGTTATATTTTTACTCATACATTCACGCTTATAAATCATGCTGGTGTAGGCAGTTCTAGAGCCACTAGACTCTACGGAAGACAAATTA
Organism: Aproaerema taeniolella; assembly: GCA_949987775.1. Classification (NCBI taxonomy): domain Eukaryota; kingdom Metazoa; phylum Arthropoda; class Insecta; order Lepidoptera; family Gelechiidae; genus Aproaerema; species Aproaerema taeniolella. The sequence goes on along the minus strand of OX465259.1, from coordinate 1,320,367 downwards.
TTTTAAGAGCTATTAAATGAAAGATAACGGTGATAGGTTGTCAGTTTTTTGTCCACAATGCAGCAAAAAATTCAGCAAAACACGATGGTTAAATTAAAAATATATTTCTAATAATAGTACACTATTATTATAAGAGTAGTTTACAGTATGACATAACCCAATAACATCACGCAAACACGATTAGAAAAATAATGCATCATGCAATTATTGCAGAGTTTTCAATGATGCAGCCTCGATTAGGATGTGGGGCAGAAAATTGACGTAAATGTTACCATCGCATCAGGCAAGGTCAAACTAACATGTCTTTATTGTGTTATTAATACTAAATATACATACAGTCAATAGCTTGATAAGCTTGACAAATGCAGCCGTGTTCCTTAGCATTAAAAGCGGAATTAGCTTGTACTCTTGATAGTACAAATGCTTTGATTCAAATCACTATCAACTCTCACAACAGTGTTCTATATAAACATCAACAGTTCGTACTCTAATACACACGTATATTTTATTTTGTATTATTATATATCGCGCTATCTAGATTCTGACAATAATTTCGCAGTTACGTAATTTTGGTGTTAGAAAGTCCCTAATCCTTAAAAAAATGCAAATTTTTAAGAAGTGTCTCTGAGAAAACACTACCAATTTGTGTATATTAAAAAGGTGTAAGGGGAGAGGTGTGAAAAGTTTGCAAGTTTGTTTTTAATGTTGTAAAAGTTGTAATTTTTTGCAAAAAAAGTTTAAATCTTATTTTATTGTTAACAAAATAAGGCTCTATTGTTGACAAACGTTCAAGGTTTCCTCTTAACATTTAATTCCTCTTTAATTCCTCTTTTACAGTTTTCAATCTTTCTCGTAATACAATATTAAAGCCATTCCGAAAGTCAAACGGAATTTTTTTTTCCTAATATTTATAGCAATAAAATTGTTATTTAAATACTGTATATTATAATATATTCCATGGGTTAGATTTAGTTGTATAAATAAATAATTAAAAAACTTTTACAACTTTCCTTACACCTTTAATTTCTTTCAAAAAAAATATATTTAGGAATTTTCCTTTGTGTGGTCAATAAGTGTTATAATTATCATCAACGAGAATGTATGATCAATTTTTCAACTGGCTACTAGGGCTGTACCTCCTTCCTACAGGTGTTACTAAGGTAAGTGTTACTTCTGTTCCAGGTGTTACGATAGGCGTCCATATGGGGAAGGGCAGCGATAAAGACTATTCAAATCAAAAGGTAAACTCTTTGAGGTTGTAACGATGGTGATGTACTCTCTGACTCATCTCAACATCACTAACTAACTGAAAAAGGCTTATATATATATATATATATATATATATCGACGCATGAAAGGCAATCCTTACTAAGCGACAATTTTGGACCAAATACGTTTTATAAATCATTGGAATCGCCAGAATTTTCCGCGTCGATTGATCTGGGTCTCATAGCGCTGCGATGAGTTTTGTTGTCGCTTAGTAAATATGTGCATCCTTAGAATTCGGTCATTTTCAGCTTACTATGCGACAAAAAAATACGTATTTTAATTGAATATTTAGGTTAGACAGAATGACTTTACACTTTTTACGGATAGTAATTTGTTCCTGAATATTTCTTTGTAACCATGAAACTAAGATAATTTTTCTTCAATAAATATCAGAAGTACGAAAGATTAAGATAGTTTTACCTGTTTAAGGTTTTGTAGGTCAAGTCGCTTCGCAAATTTTAACTAACATAAAAAATAGCAAAATGTTTCCTTATGCATTTATTCCTGACACTGTGTATCGTCCCACTTGTATTTAGATATTATTGCTTATAAAAAAAATTACAAAGACATTAACATAGATATATTTGCATTGTAATGAAATACGAATTTGATGTCGCTAAGATATTTTTGCATTTAAACTCAATATTAAGAAAGTGTCGCTTAGATAATTTTACCTGACACTTTTTTTTAACCAAACGTCGTATAGATACTTTTGCTGGTATGTATTTTTGTGACAAAAATGTCACATAGATAATTTATCGCGAACTGAGAAACGCGCAAAGATGGTGTTTGGGAAGTGTAAAATAGTGTTAAATGTCGCTAAGGAACATCGCATTGTGTGCCGCATGTAGTTCCGCAAGCACTCATTCGGGCGCCGATCGTCGGATAGAGTGGTTGTCGCGCTGCGCGCTCGCCGGTTTACTGCGAGTTTGGCGCGAAGTAATAAGAAAATTGTAAGTAAAATTCACATCTCTAGTTGCCAGCATAGCTTTAAACTCTAAATATGACTACTAATACTTGCGTATTTGAATATTTTCTTGTTGTTATTTACATTCACGCATAAATCAAATTAATATAGTAAAATATATTTTTTTTTAGGTACCTACAAATCTGATGCGTCATGAACCCAAGTTTTCGTTCATCAAGGCTGATCAACATAGCACTAATTTCTGGGAGAAGGCCACCACCCAAATGTAGAAAAAAAATTAAATTTGGTGATAAACCTGTAAGTACATACAAAATGCATATATACCTACCTACCTACTTCTGACATTAGGAACCCAGGGTAAAGCTACAAAGTAAGCCGGTGGTACATACACAACTTTTGACAATATACATACCTAAAATGATGTAAAAACTAATTAAAATTTATAAATACCTACTATTCGGTAATAATTTTCGTACCTATAAGTACCTATTTGTACCACGGTCTTACCTTCACTGTATACCAACCTACAAATAAGAATCTATAGTGTGTTTCAGTACTGCGTATACCTACCTACAATTTACCTACCTACTCAAAACGAATGCCTACCTAGCCCATATACGTCCCCACCGAGGGGCACGGGCCTCCTTTCGAAACATGGGGGTCCAGGCCATAGTCCTCGCTGGATTGTGCGTCCTTTGGAAGCAAATTTTCCAAGAGACACTGGTTTCATCACGATGTTTTCTTTCCCCGCTGAGCAAGTGATAACTATTAAATAGTCCGTAGGTACCTACATAAATACGAAAATATGAGTTTAGTGCTACAGGCCGGCACTGCGAATCGAACCCAAGACCCTTATTTAACTCTTTCTTAATTATTATCTCGTCAGAGTACCTACTTGAATAAAACCCATACTCACCCATATTTACTTATCTACGTAAAATAAGGTAGTTACTCGGTTTCTACCCGACTGCCTAAAAAAGTAGGGTAATGTTTTTCGGGTGTATCGCATCGGCCCATATACGTCCCCACCGAGGGGCACGGGCCTCCCTTCGAAACATGAAGGGGATTCAGGCCATAATCCACCACGCTGGCCTAATGCGGGTTGGTGGATCACGCGTATTTCGGAAACAAATTTCCTCAGACGCGCAAGTAATAACTATTCAATAGTCTGTACATAAATCCGAAAAGACGAATTTAGTGGTACAGGCCTCCCACCTGGAATCGAACCCTCGACCCTCTGCTTAAAGGTCGAGTACTCTGTCCACAGGGCTATCACCGCTCTTTCGGGTGTATGCAAGTAGGTATGTAAGTATGTATTCGTTGTGCCATCCTAAATGCTAAACGGATGGCCGGATCCTCAAATCGGATTTGAATTAAGGCAAGGAGTGTTATAGGTTATATATAAGTCTCTGATCCTCAATCCCTGATGCTGCAGGGGTACAGCCTGAAAAAAAAATTTAATAAGAAAGTAAAAAAATTGAAAACCCGACTGCTTGAAAAAAAAAACTTCAAAAATGATAAAAAAAGACAATTTAGCTCATTAGCACGTCTTTAGAAGTCAATAATGATAGGTGTGTCTTTTCCATTAGTATACACGGCCACACATCAAGTTACCCTCAACCATTATAAATGGAACTCTGACAGATCGCTTGGTGTATGGCGCATGACAACGTGCCAGTCCTGTTTATACTGGTTTTGGGTAACTTGATGCGTGGTCGTGTATACTTTTTATTCCACGGCAATCATAAATGGGCTCTAGGTAGTGTACATACGGCCACACATCAAGTCGCCCAAAACCAGAATAAACAGGACTTGCACCCTGTCATGTGCTATACGCGAACGATCTGTCCCAGTTCCGTTTATTTTGGTTTTGGGTAACTTTATGTGTGACCGTGTGTACATTATGCAAGGGTGGTATCACCATTGAAATACCTACCTATCTACTATATATCCTGCTACGAATAAACTTGACCCACCTCTTTCCGTTATCATAATCGTCATTAAGAAGTAGTAATGTAATGTTTGGTTTTTAGGTGACAGAATCAATTCCATTTTCTCGCAACGATGACACGCTGCTGGCTCCTGCTGCTCCCGGCGATGTCACGCTGCTGGGTCCTACTGCTCCCGGTGATGACACGCTGCTGGCTCCTGCTGCTCCCGGTGATGACACGCTGCTGGCTCCTGCTGCTCCCGGTGATGACACGCTGCTGGCTCCTGCTGCTCCCGGTGATGACACGCTGCTGGCTCCTGCTGCTCCCGGTGATGACACGCTGCTGGCTCCTACTGCTCCCGGTGATGACACGCTGCTAGCTCCTGCTGCTCCCGGTGATGACACGCTGCTGGCTCCTGCTGCTCCCGGTGATGTCACGCTGCTGGCTCCTGCTGCCCGCGATGTCACGCTGCTGGCTCCTGCTGCTCCCGGCGATGACACGCTGCTGGCTCCTGCTGCCCGCGATGATACGCTGCTGGCTCCTGCTGCCCGCGATGACACGCTGCCAGCTACTGCTCCCTACTTTGACATGCTGCTGGTACCTGCTCGTGACGATGGCATGCTGCTGGCTTCTGAACGTGGCAATAGAATACTGATCGAAGACTCTGAAAATGAACCTATTAATTACATAACGGTCACTCGTCAAGAATTCGAAAGTTTTCTTTAACATCGATCGTACCAAATGATGTTCAGATAGGCAGTTTCATTCCCAGCCCATCCAACGATTATATATGTCTTCAAAACTCTGTCAGCCATGTCAGCACAATAGTAAGTCAACAAGGGATCGATTTATCTTCAACTCACTGCGCAGAAGAAAATTCGGACACCAACTGTACCAATTCGAAACTCACTCTGACACCGATAAATCAACCGTCAACATTTACTGGCTTAGTTGCAGAACTTAGGCCTCTCAATCATGTTATATTGTCCAATGATAACGCAATTATAGACCAATGCAATAACGCAAAGCAGACCTCAAACGGTATGGAGTTAGACACATCGAATTTTAACACATCCTCGACAGGATCTGCGGTGGTAAATGGCCAGAATGCTGAAGTAGTTTGTGATCAAAATAAAAAAAAACACGTAAATCCAAAGTGAAAACTAAGTATATTGACTACATGTCTGACCAAGACGAAGACTTTTCAACTTTTTACGGAGATATTGACGATTCGGATAAATAATAATAATATTTAGAAATAAGTAACTTTTGTGGAATGTGCCTTAAAAAATACATAACGAGACTAAAAAACCTGCGATCTCACTGTAGTGCAAAAATTTAATTATAAGTCGTAAGTAATTAAAAGTGATAATATGGTTAAGCCAGATAAAATATGTTAGGAATAGGAATACAATTTTTATACCTTCTTAATTGCATTTTAGAAAGCTTTATAACTTTAGCAATAAGTTACTTTTTTTAGAACTCTGCCTTTAAAAAAGTAATAACGAGACTTGATTTTAAAAAACCTGCGATCTCAATATATACCAAAAATTTAATTTTAAGTAGTAATTAAAAGTTATAGGCAAAGGAGCCAATTTGTTTTGTTAAAGTTATGATTTTGTAATTCAATTTTTTTTTCTTGCAATAAATGCAAAATTAATACGAAACCATGTTTTCATTCATTTCACCCATACAAAATGTCGGTTAGTTTTGCAAATATTTAATATTAATTCCTATTTGGATTTTTTTTCTTGAGGATTTTTACTAAAATTAAATGATTAAGCACATTTTTCCTAGTTTCTGAAATAAATATTTCATGACGAGGATATTTTTTGCCAATTCGAATGGACATTCGCAAAGGTATATGTACGAATAAACCTGTTCGTAACTGTGATCGCCCTGGCGTAAAGATAATTTTACCTGAATGTTTTTTTGGTATGATAATTATCTATCCGCCAAAATTGTGAGAATTAGGAGGAATAAGCGAATGATTTGCTTAGTAAGTTATGGCCTATAATATAACAAAGCCAAGGCTGTAACAATTATTTATCTACGATAAAAACTGAAGGAGCTATGATTTTTTTTCTGAAAAAAAAAACTTTGATCAGCTCTCCTGAACATTTTGGTCCATGTCGCTTAGTAAGGATTGCCTTTCATGCGTCGATATATATATATTATAAGATGGGTTAACTCTTGACCTCAATCTTGACCATAAAGGTCAAAGATGAGGTCGACGATGGAACGAGTTAACCCAGAAAATGCCTATAAAGGCACTGGTACTCCCACGCACCGACGGAACACAGCAAGCTGTTTGGCGTCGGACTTCGGTAGGAGGGTGGTCGCGAACCAGACGGCCCTTTACAGACTTAGAAAGCTGAGATTTTACACAGAGATTCCGCTTTATTATATATTAGATGACTTGTAATTAATTAGTTAGCGACAATCAGGGGTGTGAATCAATCTATTATATTAAATAACTTTTTCCAAGGTAGAAAGGAATTTATTTTTGCTTCTTATAGAACTGTGCGATCAGCTGACTGCCTTAAATATGAAAAACAAAATTATTCAGAATTTCATATGGGTTCCTAGGGGAATCAAGGTTTAAGTATAGTTTTACAGGAAGAAGTACCCTTCAAGAAAAAGTTTTCCTAATTCCAAAGACTTGATTTAAAAAAATTCCATCGGGAAATAGCAATCCAGGTGTCTTCTAATCTTGTACTAAAACATCATTTGAGTAATCTGTTGCTCCGGCAATGTGTTTTGCCTATTTCAGATCGGGTGTCCACAGAACACCACATGTATTCCAATCAGCTCGTGTCCTTTGCTGTACGACCTTTTGGACTTCTCCTGCTTCTCATCTGATAAGTAAATAATCATATTTTAACAAAGTTTAATTAGTTTTGATTCTGACGCTGAAACCCTGAAGAATATGATAATAATAATAATAATAATAAACGCTACACACTCAAAGGCCCACACTAAGGTTTTCCCTTGTGTCGTAGGTCCCTTGGAACACACAAAGACAGACACATACACCCATGACCCGAGAACAAACATCTGCTTTTTACACAAATGTTTGCCCCGACTGGGGATCGAACCCAGGACCCGCCGATCAAGAGGCAGGGTCACTACCACTCGACCAAACCGGCCGTCAAAGTCACTTTGAAAGAGACGTCTGGTACAGCAACAATAGGGTCAGAGGCTAGCGCATCAGGTTACTCCGGGAAAATTATGAAGCCTATGTTACTCAGGGATAATGTAGCATTCTAATGGTGAAAGAATTTTTAAAAGCAGTCCAGTAGTTTCGGAGCATATTCAATGCAAACAAACAAAACAATCAAATCTTTCCTCTTTATAATACTTTTTTTACCAGCCCATATACGTCTCCACCGAGGGGCGCGGGCCTCCCTTCGAACACGAAGGGGATTTAGGCCATAGTCCACCACGCTGGCCCAATATAATATTATTTTATAATATTATTATTGTAAAAAAATAAAATAAAATAAAAAGACTTCACTCCAGCTTGATGCTTTGTAGCTTATCAAAAATGGGGAATTACGTCGTATGAATTTTTTTTTATTGTGTTTTTTTTACCAGATACTTCCATAGACTAAACGCGATAACTTGCGGCAATGCAAACGGAGAGGACTACGTCTGCTGTCCATCTTGTGACTGCGGCAGGGTCTACCAGGACGGAGCTGCTCAATGCGGGCAGAGTATGGTGCGAGGGGTTAACTACCGAGGCATTGGCACGCATCCTTGGGTTGCTAGGATTGGTTTTACACGTAAGATATTTTTCATCCCTTCTATTCGAAAAGTGTTGATTTTTTCCTCTATGAGTAGGAGAAAAACAGCTCATTTCTGTTAAGAACTCTTGTGCGGGAGTAAATGAGTTTTTACGCTCGCAAGAAAAACGCAAATTGTATGAATACTGTTGGCTGCACGGCGGCGACCCCCGCACTAATTGAAAAAAAAAACGCGCGAATGAAGTCTCTGTTCTTGTAATTTATTTTCTCATAGAAAGGGGATGAAAAGTAGGGTAAAAATATTTTTCTCTCTTGTCATACAATTTACTACTTATTAACTATAAGTAGTACTTGATTTTTTTTGTTGCTGTGGAAAAAAAAAACTTTCACATTCAAGGAACAGTCCATCCCCGTGTATCGTAATCAATTACATGACAAACCTAGATAAAATTACTGTCAGAATTTGTGAACTTGGTTAAACATTCGTCAATCGACCAGCCTGGACCGACGGCTTAACGTGACGTATCACGGAAAAGTCGTGATAGGTGATGGTTCCTGATGGTTCCCTGATAGATACCCCTTAGAAGCATATGTGTAAGACGAAAGAAAAATGTGCACAACACGCAAAATGTGCAAAACGCAAAATGAGCAAAGCGCAAAATGTGCAAAAACCCTGTGCCTACGTTACTTTGACAGAGCAGCAATACATTTGACTAATCCTCTTGTATTTCGTAGCTTTATTTGTTAATTTTAATCTACTTTAGTTCTGTGTGTATAATTTCTTTGTAATTGCTTTTTATTTAAACAATTTATACACAAATTTTGACAGTTTCTGAACAGTTGACCGTTTAGTAATACAGGTATATTTTTTATTATTTCTTATTATAAGATGGGTTAACTCTTGACCATAAAGGTAAAAGATGAGGTCGACGATTGAGCGAGTTAACAGAAAATGCCTATAAAGGCACTGGTACTCCCACGCACCGACGGAACACAGCAAGCTGTTTATGACGTCGGACTTCGGTAGGAGGGTGGTCGCGGACCAGACGGCCCTTTACAGAGCCTACCACACCGCATGAGACCATAGGACGACACCTCAGATTCAGAAAAAACAAATTGTCGTTGCCTGGGATGGATTACTAGGAGGCAGGTCTCATTTATGTTTCCTTAGTCGCCTCTTACGACACCCACGGAAAGAGATGGGGTGGTGTTATTCTCAACCGATCACCACACGGCAAATAAAGGTATATTTTTAAACAAAATCCCCAGATAAAGAAACTGGCAACGTGCGGTTCGCCTGCAGTGGTTCCATCATTTCGAAACGGGTTGTACTGACCGCAGCGCACTGCGCACTCGCCAAGCCAGAGGGATATAAACTGTAAGTACTTTGGGAAGTCTTTAAACAGAAAAAAATATTTTTCCGTCTCACACACACACTTACGCTCACGCCTATAATCCATGACGGGGTAGGCAGAGCATCATTGATTTTACAACCATTTTTTGCCACGTTTCACATAAATGCAGAGGGTTATGAGATGAGATATTATGTGAGTGGTGAGAAGTTGTCAGCCTTTCGCACACAATAAATCAAAACTTTCTGACTTTTACAGTATGTCTGAGAAGAGTAGGCAGCTGGCACATTCTGTTTTTCTCTTACTTCCAGTCCAACATGAAAGGTATCACATATTAAAAAATCCCACTAATTTATATAAAATGTAAATCCTCAGGTCCACCGTAGTGGTTGGCGAGTGGGATATAGGCCGCTCGCCTGACTGCAGCGACTTGTTTTGCGCACCTCCCACGCAGGCCCTTAAGGTCGATAGCGTGATTGTCCATCCAGGGTACGAGCAGAAGATCTTCAGGCACGACATTGCTATGGTTGTGTTGAAGGAGGATATTAAGTATTCAGGTAATCGTTTTGTTTACTATATCTTCTTTTCAAGTATTCTAAAGTCAACCTATACAAGACATCTTGAAGTCCGTGTTTAAGGGTCTCCAAACCTGTGTTCTAAGCCTAAGGTTTACTGAAAGGGCAGTTTTTATTCTTGCTTAAATCTTTTTACGATTTTTTCTAAGCCGTGACTTGAAAGCTTTCCGTGGGTAATTTTGGGGTGCGTAATCGTTTCATCCGAGACATATGAAGCTCGTCTACTTGCCTTCAACATAACTGCAACACCTTTTTTTTTCTTTTTTTTCAAGACATTAGTTTGCTACTTGTGTAATCATCCTATCCATTTTACCTTTGCTTTAGTTAACATTAACAATCCAGTGTAATCTGTCCAAAACAGAATCTGTTGTGACCACCAAACAAGCGATGAATCCCAATGACCTTGGCCACCCAAAATCTGACATAACCTTGACTGTGACTGTGAAATTATCCTTGAATACCTCCCGTCCATCACCCTGTTTCCTACATTTCCTGGTGTCAAATCAGATGAGATCACCATAAATGAAGCAGACTGAAGCAATTATTATAATTTTGCAGTGGCAGCCGCTCCGGTCTGCTTGACTGATAGTCCGGAAATCATCATCAACGAGCGAGCCACGTTGGTTGGTTGGGGAAAATTGTCGGGACAAACTAACCTGGTAAATATCGCTTGTAAGGAACAGCTTAGCTAAAACTAGAAACTAGAATCGGACTAAGTATGAATTATTTTTCTTATGAAAATTTTCACTCGTTTATCTTAGTTATTAGGCAAATATTTCGACCTACGTTTCTTAAAATTAGTTTCAGTTCCGTGGGCTGATTCACGAACTTAATTGTCGCCAATTAATTAAAAATCACCCAATAGATATTTTTAAAAGTCATTCAATAGATAATTTTGATTGCTTTTGTAACAGCGTAATTATTCATTATTCGTCCTAATTTTCGTTCAAATAATCATTATCTCAAATCTCAGTTTAAATACAATACCCAATGCTGTCATAGTTAATTGTGACAACCTTGCTCGCCGGCATTTGGACTTGATTTAAATTGAGATAAAAGAATTTATGGATGCTCTCAAACCATGGATGACTCAGAAATGTTGTCTTCCTGGATTTAAATTTAATTTAATGATGTTGAAGTACTCGCTATGAAACAGCTTGCAACATTGAGTTGTGTTTTTACAGAAGTAGGCAGAGTTAGTTGCTACTTATTGGAATAATTAGTAGTCGTTTTGATCGCACTTCATGAATATTGATAAAAGCCAGTATAAAGTAAATACCAAAGCCGAGCTCATAGACGCAAAGTCATTATCATCATATCAGCCTATTGCAGTCCACTGCTGAACATAGGCCTCTCCCAAGGTGCGCCACTTTGCACGATTCTCCGCTTTTTGCATCCAGCCACTACCCTCTATCTTCTTTAGGTCATCTGACCATCTGGGCGTCCTACACTACGTTTACCAAGACGTGACTTGCCTATTTGTTTTCTACAAGATTTAATTCGGGGAGTGTGCCCATGAGCTATACGTACTCATTCCGGCTTCCCCTTTCTTCTACCGGACGTCCAGACACACTGCGGGTACCACCCTTACCTTGTCGAGATTTCTCTGATCCGTACTGAGCTCTTCTCTTCATATTTTCTATTGCGCACCGCTAAGGAATGGAATTCTCTGCCCGCGTCTCATATAAGAAATCTTCTCTTTGAAGTTCGAGTGAATTAGGCATCTTCTGGATGAGCTTGCTACATCCTCGACCACATCTTGCCCGGGGAGCTAGATTGTGGTCAAGAGCAAACCTATTAAACAAAAAAAATGACTATTCCTCCCTGACAAATTGTCAAATTGTTGTTTTTTTTTAAACTTCTAATTAGATAAAAACCGCTGCAGTCACCATTTGATATGGCGTATCAGTTTTTCGTGTCGAATTGTTGATGTAATAGTACCTGGCTTATTAAGGTAAATTTAGGCCTTCAAGAGTCTCGTCTCCGAATCTATTGTAACAAGATATCTGTGACGTGGTTCAAAGGGATCTACTAGGGATCTGAATGACGGAGGCTATGAATTACTTCTAAGGTATTTATTGAAGAGGATAGAACCTAACTCGCGCGGCCGCAGACCCTGTATGGGTTTTTATGGAGGGAAACAGTTCCATATCACGTACACTCTCTACTTTAATTAACAAAACAAATCACATATATACATCGTATTACCATGGTCATCTCTTTTCATCTTCTTTTATTTCCGCATATCGTCAACATCATCCTTTTATAAGTCATTGGTAAAAGTCCTGATATTTCGATTTTTACGAGTACGTTGTTTCGGTCTTGGGTAGGTACATGAAATTCAGTAAAACAAATTAAATAATCTAATAATGAAACGGTGCCTCTAAATTAATTCAGTGTAAAAGACATTTGTTTGAATCCTGTCGGGGAAAGATTAATTCTTTTGTTAGTTTTGTTTTTTGTTTGTTCCACGTGAACAAAGTCGCGGGTGGAAAGATTGATTTAGTGACTGATTGATTGATCAACGCATAACCGATTAAATGGATTTACCTTCTAATCTAAAGAAACGAATAACTGACCCGTGACTTTATAAGAATGAGTGAAACATGGTGAAACTATGTAATCGAACCGTTCCGGGCCATAATGTTGAATTCCAAAAATGTTGAATTCCGAGAACGTGGAATCCCCAAATATTGAATTCCACAAATGTTGAATTCTACGAATGTTGAATATTGAGAATGTTTATTCCACAAAGGTTGAAACGAATGTTGAATCCAAAGGTGAACCTTCAGACGCATAAAACCATTAACGCGAAACACCAAGTCTACGCAAAAAACTAACACCACCTTTATGTTTTGAGTAGGTAAGGGTAGGGCTACTGTAGCCTACACTTCTCGGCTTTGGTCTTTGGTTCTGGTGACGTTACGGGAATTTAGACCACGCGCCTGGGATCCTAGTGCGGAGAAGAGTGATGTGCTCTGGGTAGGCTACTTTTCGGAAAGTAGCATATCCGGGTAATCCACGCGGGTTAGGTGCCGAACTCGGCCCCTCCCCCAGGAAATCGGGCTGGAGGCACCCCTGAGTTGGGTAGGCTACTTTAGCCTACTTCTGTTTTGGCGCGTGCAAAGGTGAGCGCTTTTTTTCCTGCGCGAGTTTACTTACACTACCCAGACGGTCAGGTCAGGTGATTTCGTAGGTAGAGGGACGCAGTTTTCTTTGGATACTAGAGCGTCATGCGGGGGGGGGCACTGCTTTTCTGTCTCTTACTACCTTGCTAGAATTACTACTACGGAAAGGAAAGGAAAGGTTGCTGCCTTCAACATTCGTGGAATCAACCTTCGTGGGATTCAACATTCGTGGAATTCAACGTTCGTTGATTCAACGTTCTCGGAATCCAACATTTTTGGAATTCAACATTATGGTCCGGAAGGAATCAAGTCACGAATGAAAATTTTTAATAAAAAAATATTAAATAATCGTAGACCAATAAAAATAAAAAAAGGAATTCTAACAGTCTGTCAAGGAGTTCCGTATTATCGTTTAGGTACCAAAAGTCCACTTTACCAAAATGACGTACTTTTTAATTCATTGACATTCGAATTATAGGTGAGCCGTCAACAACAGCTGGAAGTGCCTCTGGTATCCTTAGAGCTGTGTGAACGTATCTTCGGAGACTCTGTGCCTATCAACGAGGGCCAGCTCTGCGCGGGGGGTGAAGAGGGGAAGGACGCATGTTCCGGCTTCGGAGGGGCTCCACTTCTTGTCTTCAGGGACGGACGTTATATGCAGGTGATACAGTAGGATATAAATATGTTTTGCTGCATGGGAATATTAGGTGGTTTAATTCCTTAATGGACCAAGGCATCAGTTTAAGTAAAATGCGTTGTCCAATTTCCTTAAGGCCATGGACCAGATCCAGGATCAAGTTGAGCATATTACTGGGGAGCAGCTGCCACCTGTTCTCAGTTAACATTGTTGTCGCGGGTGAGGATTAGTGGTACCACCAAAACTAGAACGGGAAATTATGTTGACGGCCGGTTTGGTCGAGTGGTAGTGACGCTGCCTCTTGATCGACGGGTCCTGGGTTCGATCCCCAGTCGGGGCAAACATTTGTGTGAAAAGCAGATGTTTGTTCTCGGGTCATGGGTGTTTGTGTTTGTCTTTATGTGTGTTCCGAGGGACCCACGACACAAGGGAAAACCTTAGTGTGGGCACTTGAGTGTGTAGCGTTTATTATTATTATCATGTTTGTCTAGATCCTTGAATCACGGGCAATTACGTCCCGGACCTATTATTATTATTATTATTATGTTGGAAAAGTGTAAATACCCGCCAGACCGGGTGATGGTGATCTGAAGCCGAGGTCAGACTGATGATGTTTTGAAGATCTACATATTACGATGTTCAATTTAGAAGCTTCCATACACTTCTTTCTTACTACTTCGTTTGTATGCATAGTGTTGCACATTCTGTGCAGCACCGTCTGTGGAATGGTGACCGTAAGTGGAATATGTTGAGGTCGCCAGTCCTTTTGAAGGGACTGGATTATTATTTCCCTCTCTATCTAATTGAGAGTTTTTAACGTTCATAGCATTCTTATTTTTAAAGATATTAAAAAACTTTATACCAGGGTATTTACAACAAGGTAAAGAAGGTTTAATTTCAATATTAAAAAAATATTCATTAAAAAATACCCTAATAGGGTATTTCGGGGCTTTAAATGTTTCTTTTTTACGTAGTAACAAGTCATATACTCTGTTGTAAAGCTAATTCATAAATTATTTCTAGATCGGCGTGGTTTCCTTCGGGTCGGAAAACTGTGGCAGTGAGGGTGTCCCCAGCGTGTATATTCAATATTAAAAAAAATATTCATTTGCCCTAATAGGGTATTTCGGGGCTTGAAATGTTTCTTTTTTACGTAGTTATAAGTCATATTCTCTGTTGCAAAGCTAATTCATAAATTATTTCTAGATCGGCGTGGTCTCCTTCGGGTCGGAAAACTGTGGCAGTGAGGGTGTCCCCAGCGTGTATACCAACATAGCTCACTACAGCAAGTGGATCCTAGACAGCGTACCGAGCTCGTTATGAAGCTTTTTAATAAATTAATGTATGGATTTGTGTTTTTTAATTTCCGAAAAGTAAAAGTGTGCTTTCCATACTTATACGGCGATTTAGGGTCCCATATGTAGTTGAATATATAGTGTCTACTTACTGCATTTTTTTATTTTTTTCTATTAAAAGATGGGTTGACTCTTGACCTCAATTTTGACCAAGGCACAGATTAATAAATAGTTACTACGTAAGGTCATAGATGAGGTCGACGATGGAGCGAGTTAACCCAGAAAATGCCTATTAAAGCACTCTACTTTGTAACAAGTACTAGAGCACTAACTTCAGCACTAGTGTGAAATAGATTTTTGTTAATATCTTGCAGTTTTCCAGTATTCCAGTACTGAGTAAAAAAGTAACCGCCACATTTTTTTTATCCTCCTAATGCAACGTGGAAGCAACTAACTCAAAAAATCTAAAATAAACAAAAAATATAACCCAATATTTTTTTAAATTGTTTATTACGTTAATAAATTACTGAGAATAACAGATTTTGTTCGGACTACCAGACGAGCTATTCGAAATTCCTTTCAATTTGCTAAAAACGTTGCGTCGTTTTGTTTTTAAAATGGCTTACAAACTACAGGAAAGACTAAAAATTCACCGTAAACTAACACCACCGACTGGGAAAGCGTAGGAGGCTCCAATTACGTAATGCCACGCTAGGTTGTTAAAATGGGAAGCGCAGGGAGCAGTCTCCTTTAGGAACGAACAAAGAGTGCCCAGCAGATCCGTCATCGCCGACTCTTGGAACTGCTGGTTGAATTCCTGGAAAAGATACAAGAGAATATTTGATCAATTATCAGTCAAACATAAGCGAAGGTTACTTGCAGAGGTCTAATTCGTCAGCAACATTTAATAGAGATAAATTTCAACTATCCCTCTCAAAGGACAATGGTTCGAATATAATAAATAGGATTGCTGATGTAGTTAAGGCGGTTGCTGAGGTGTCATTTTCATACAACACGTTTCACCAATACACGCCGGACTGAAAGTATATCAGATTCTCCAAACTACTTTGAAAAATTGTTTAAAAAATCTAGTTTTCGGCAACCGAATAAAATTATTAATAAATCAAACCATTTTTAAATTATAAGTCTTTGAAATTATTAAAATTTTTGCCTAGCTTCTGTTTGTGTGCGTTACATTTACACAAATTGACAGATAAATAGATAGGAAATGTTTCCCGCCATACATAAACTGGCCGTTCTGAGACGTGATACTGTTTAACTTTGTTTCATAAAAATTAATGTAAAATGAGTTAAATATCGCGTTATTTTAATTAAATTTAAATTTAAGGTAACATATTTATAACAAAAACTACTTAGAAACGCTTATACTTATTTATTTTCATTTTTTTTACAAGGCTTTATCCGAAATGTATAGTTTTCAAACGCATTTTGATTAATGACACAAATTATGAAATGTGTCAAGTTGTCATTGTTTGTTATGATTATAATTTTTGTAGATTTTGTATTTCCTCTAATTTGAGAATGGTACAAATGGTTGTTCATAAGAACGTCCAATTGCCATTAAATTGAAATAAGCAAATCACCTAACAGCTTACGCGTGGCCGAGGCGGAATCCCAAGCTGTCTCGAACTATATTTTTCCTAAAACATGAACCAAAAAATGCGTCGTAAGTATTTGTAAGCCGTAGGTAGGTATAATAAGTGAAAATTCTAGTAACAATAATCTACAACAAGTTTTCATTTTGTTTTATTGTAGCCGTAGCAAGGGTCCCGTTCTGTTTTCCCACTAAACTGAAAAGCTTTCCCCAGGGATCAGGTCAAAATGTGAAAACAATAGTTTGCCTCTGCATTCAACCCGAGTTATCAGCTGATTTACCTACTTAGTAGGTATAAAAATTTAAGAAGTCGAATTTATTTTGAGAATTTCAAATAGGTTCTTTGAGGAAAGTTTTCAGTTTTAAAGAAAATTAGCCTCTAAACTCTAAAGGTTCGTTTACTTATCAAAGTCGCCTTATAAAAAGAAACGCCTTATAAAGAGAAACAATAGCCCCCCGCTTTTGAGTGTTTTTAATATGCTCATTATTTTAAAAACTTCATTTTTGCAATCAATGAGCATTGGACAGGCTCATTCATTGCCTTTTTCTAGAGTAAGTACCTAAGTAAGAAATAATTTCAATACAGATACAGGGTCAACTCAGAACATCGGGAAGGGGGCATTGGGACAAGACTAATTTTTATAAAACATGCATGCTGCCAAAAGAATGCCTTCCAATCTGTAATGCAGAAATCCACCGTCTTATAAAGGGCCCAACAAGTACAAAACAAGAATAAAATAATATCAGCCCATCATAGTTTTGGAAAATAAAATGTTGATTTAAAAAACTTCTAAACGAGTCTCTCATTTTTTTTGTACAACCTGGTATGATTAGTTATTAATTCAAATCCTTAGAAACACCAGCCAAGTTTGCCACACACTTGACCTTACCTACACGATAAGAAAAATAATTCAAATCCCTAATTCCCGACTAATATTACAAATGCGAAAGCAACTCTGCGTGTCTGTCTGTCTCTCAGTTATGCTTTCACGCCTAAACTACTAAACCGATTACAGAGATAGATTAGACCTTGGGAAAGGACATAGCTACGATTTATACCATAGCTGGGCAACCTGTAGACCATGCGCGCGGAGCCGTGGGCGGAAAGCTTGTTATTTATAATTTAATACGATATATCAGGCTCATTATGACATTTTTCTGAAAATGTCCTTTCTCAAAATGTTCTTTTCGCGCAATGTCCTTTTCGAAAAAACTTACTTATGTACAAGCTTTGGCTTACTAGGTTATTTTAATTTTTGATTGTTTTTTCAATTTGGAATCCATGATATTTTTATTAATACGTTTTTTATAGACATACACTGTAGAGCTTATACAAAGTATAAGTGTAATATATGATCACAGATATGGGTATATTAACTAATATCTGTACATAGCTGTTTTGGAAGCAAGTATCCGCAATTGTATTTCTCAGTAAGTGAACTATGCAATTTCTTTTGATAAATAAATTTCTTAAACCATAGATCATGATCGGCTTCAAATAACCATTTTTCCCGGAAACTTAAAGAAGGTATTGTTATCTACTTTAGCGCTACGCAATGCACAGAATGCGATATAGGTTTTTGGATGTTTATGATTTACGCTATTATTTATTATATAATTTTTTAATATAAAATAGACCATAATTCAATAAATAATTTATTTTTAACGCAGGAAACCTTTAAAATAAGCCTTTCAAAAGGAACGGAACGAGGCAAAAACTTGGGTCATTGACTTGGGTCGTGGGTAATTTTTATGTGAAACGCTGGCAAGTTTTATGCCTTCCTGAAATCACACTGACTGAGACCTGCTTTAGCATTAAATATGTCTTCCAAAACGATTCATGAAAATGTATGTATAGGGACGGGAGCTCGAGTTATGGAAACACATGTGTATAGAACGAAGTACTATTTATTAGTGAATCATAGTGTTTGATACATCTCTTAAAGTAGTCCAATAATTAGGTCAACTTATATCTAAGTACTCTATATACTATACGCCATACCAAAAAGAAAAAAAAAAAGTATATGCTAATTTTTTTTTTGATACACGGAGTATTATAATCAATACATGAACTTATTATAGCTTACTTAACATACAATTTTGATCTATTCTTATGTACTATTTTCTCTTTATTATTCTTATCTAATATTACAACATTGGGTTCCTCATCTCTAATCACCTTATACGGCCCTATGTATATTGGGTCCAGTTTGTTTTTACTTCCTTCATTTTTTATCATAACATAATCATCTTTCTTATAAGTATTAGGATTAATATAACTATCATACCGTTCCTTACGTAATTTTTTACTTAACTCTAAATTTTTCTTAGCCTCCTGTTGCGATATTTGTAACCTGTATTTTAACTGTAATGGGTAATCGTAATCATTGTACAGCGGTTCTATATAGTTTGTTAAGTTATTTGGTATATTACACTGTTTCCCGAATACAAGTTCATACGGGGAATATTTAGTTTCTGTATGGACTGTAGTGTTGAAGGAAAAACACCAGTATGGTAACCATGTGCTCCAATTCTGTGCTTGATTTTCCGTTTGTATCCTAAGGAAAGCACCCAAATGTTTATGGGTGTTTTCTAATGACCCTATAGTTTGATGGTGATAAGCTGTTGAAGACAACTGATTTATTTTCAACAGTCCACACACACTTTGCATTGTTTTGGATATGAATTCTGTGCCACGATCGGTGATTATGTCACGCGGTATACCGTAGCGAAGTATAAAATTGTTTACAAAAGCTGAGGCCACTGACTCCGTGTCCTTATTGGTAAGGGGATATGCCTCGACATATTTAGTAAGATCACATTGAAGCGTTAGTACATATTGATAATTATTATAATCCTTAACTAATGGGCCCACTATATCTAAATAAACTCTATCGAAAGCTGCTTTTCCACAATTAGTAATTACCAATGGTTGTTTAGTGTACTTACCATATTTTTGCCTTTGGCACTGGTCACATTTTTTAACGTATTCTGTTACGTCCTTTTCAAGCCCTGGCCAAAAGTATTTTCTCCTTATATTGCTCAACATGCGTCTTATGCCGGCATGACCACTTGTTGGTAGCATATGGTAGTCGTTCAAAATAATTCGCTTTATATTATTTTCTGTTATTTTACGTACCCCTTTTACGATGCATATGCGTGGACCGGACCATTGTTCCAACTTATTTATAGTTCTAGTTATGTCTATAACAAAACTTTCGTTGTCATCGTTTTTAATTACATATAAACAAGGGATACTTAACTTTTTACAAAACAAACTCATCTCCCTCACGAAGTCAACTCGTGCGCATCGCGATCGGGCGGTGGGTTTGATACATACCATTGCCTTAGATGGTAAATAAATGAAGTTGTCTTCTTCTCCTGATGTGTCTTTGCTGTACTTGTTCCATTCGGCTTCGTTTGTCATAACCAACTCCGTGTACACCTGCGGTAGCTTAGGCATTTCTACAACTCTCGGGTGGTCAGGCCAGTCGTTGAGTGGCTCCTGACCTTTTGGGGCATCACTATCCTCCTCCATACGCTCATTCATTCTTCTCTTTTGTCCTCTCGTTAGTACAGATATTAGGTGTTCATTCATGCACTTTAACTCGTCACTTGTAATTTTTATTCGTGATAGAGCATCTGCTGTCACGTTGTCTTTACCTTGTACATATTGGATGGTAAAGTCATATTCCTCTAGTAATAATCTAAATTTAAGTAACCTACTTGACGGGTTTGCCATGTTAAACAAATATACTAATGGCTTGTGGTCTGTTTGTATCATAAAATTTCTGCCGAACAAATATGGTCTAAAATATTTTACGGACCAAACAATTGAGAGTAATTCCTTTTCAATCGTGGGGTAATTCCTCTCCGCCTTATTAAGGGTACGGCTAGCATACGCGACCGGTTGATGATCTTTATTACAGAGGACGGATCCTATTGCAAAGCCTGACGCATCTGTTTTTAATATGAATGTGTTGCTGTTATCTAAATCGGGATATTGCAATATTGGTGGTTTAATTAATGAGTTTTTTAATGTTTGAAATGCTTTTTCACATACGTCATCCCACACGAATGAAATATTTTTTCTACATAAGTGATTTAAAGGTATAGTTATCTGAGCGAAATTCGGAATGAATTTTCGGTAGTAATTTGCAAACGCTACGAATCTTTTGACGTCATCTAAATTTTCCGGTGTTGGGTAGTTTTTGGGAGCTGTAATTTTTTTTGGATCTGGTTTTATACCGTCTGAAGAAACAACATGGCCAAGATAAAGAATTTCTTTCTTTAAAAATTCACACTTGCTCGGATTTAGTTTTAGATTTACTTTTCTGAGTCTAGTAAATACGTCTAGGAGGTTTTTATTATGGTGTTGTAAATTTCTACCGTAGCAAATTAAATCGTCTAAATATACTAGTACCTTATCATAATTAAGGCCTGCCATGGCTACCGTCATCGCCCTACTGAATGCACTTGGGCTCGTCTTGAGTCCCATAGGTAATCTTTTCATCTGGTACTGTCCAGATGGTGTTGTAAAAGCCGTACACGTTCTACTTTGTTTTTCTAAGCTCAATTGATAATATGCCTGATTTAAGTCTAAATGAGTAAAATACATAGCGCCTGAAAGGGAATCCAATATATCTGTGATATTTGGTAAAGGAAATTTGTCATCTGCAATTCTATCATTTAGTTTTCTAAAATCAATCACTAAACGCATTTTCTTACTTCCATCTTGGTTAGTTTCCCTTTTTGGTACCAACAGAATAGGACTAGACCACTCACTCTTTGCGGGTTCAATGATATCATCTGTCAACATTTTTTTGACCTGTCTCTCTATTTCTTCGCGTTGAGAAAATGGTAGTCGGTACTGCTTTGTGTAAGCTGGATCTACGTTAGGTTTCAACTGTATGTTTTGTTCATACAACCCCGAAGTTGTCAACTTATCTCCGGGTAGGAAAAATAGATCAGAAAATTTCGCGCAAATATTTTGGATTCCAGTTCTTTCTTCCTTATTTAAATGTTGTAAATTTAGTAAGTTTAATACTTTTTTTACTCTGTCTACCTTTATTTCATTTTTTTCAAATGTACAAATCTTATAATTCGAGAGATGTTCTAACTCCGGCCTAAAATAAGTAAGATTTACTTCATTCTCCCTTGTATTCAATATCTGTATTGTTATTTTACCATCACGGGGTTTCGTAATCGAACTCGCTAAGAAAACTCCCTCGCATAACTCTTTCGGATAAACCAGGCACTCTTCTGTCATATCTGTTTGTATGTAAAATATTTTTTCACACCGTGGTGGGATGCTCATATAAGTATTTTTCATTAAACTCCCCGATTCTAAAGATATCAATATCCTTTTACTACCCGAATTAAAGCTTACAGTGTTATTTTCGTAATTTATATTACATTTATATTTCGCCAACAAATCTTGACCAATTATTCCATCGGCCATGCATGGCAAGTGTTTTAAAACGTGAAACTTATGATTCATTTGTATTCCAGGATTGGATAAATTTAGATAAACAAATCCTTCTGTTCGTAATCTACCTCCTATGCCATTTATATCAATGGATTGTTTATGTATCGGTTCATTCAACTGCGATATGATCTCATACTTCACGGCTGATAGTGATGCTCCTGTATCTACTAGCCACCTTTTTCTCAATCCACATACTGATAATTCAATTATATTACTATACTCACAAGATAATATGGTGTTAAGCTCGAAAAAACTCTAAAGCGTTGCTATCGGCACCTTTGGGATTTTCAGAAGTCTGGGGTTCACTGTTCGAGGTCTCATTTTCAGTGGTGTCCACAAAATGCATATTGTTTCGATTATTACTACCTCGCATGTTATAGTTGTTATAATTTCCGCGGCCACGGTACCCGTTTCCGCGGCCACGATAACCCCGAGTACCCGATGGCTGGTTTGCCTGATTTTCTGAGTTAGCAGAATCTGACCACCTCGGTGTTACACTGCCTCTGCTCGATCGACCACGGTAGTTTCGTTGACCACGTCCTCGTCGATTAAAGAAAATGTTACCTTCTTGCTCCTGTGTATAGTTTGTAGAGAGCTCCTCGTCCTTCGCCGCTCTAATGACATCTTTGAGCGTTTGGTAGTTTCTTGCTGTTAAAATGATACGTAAATCACGATTTCGCAACCCATCAATAAATCGTTTTATTGCAATTTTCTCGTTAATCGGTTGTAAGACCTTAAATGTTCCATCATTTCCATCGGCTTGCGCAATCGTTAGCCTTACTAATAAGTCCTCTACATTCTTACCGTAATCCTCCAATGACCTACCTTGCTGAGACACGCTGGTTAATTCAGCATGAACTGCCGTACTAGACTGTTGGGTTAGTAAATGTATTTTCATATCCAAAATTAATGCCGTTTCTGAGTCATAACTGGGTGAAAGCCTTAATTTCGCATTCTGTGTTAATCGGGTTTTTAATACAAACTGTATTAGTAACTTTTTCCCTTCCGCGTCTAACATAGCGCAATAAAGTTCAATGGCATCAATTAACCTTTTTGTGCTTTCTTCATCCCCAGTCATTTGCGGTAAAATCGAAACAGCAGTTTTTAAGTTAAATTTCTCCATGGTTTTTGGTTGTTTTTTTCCCTCAAAACTACTCGAACAAAATTCGGCAATCTTTTTGTACAATTCACGTATCTCTTTAGTCAATTCGTTTATTAATAAAATTGAATCCTCTGAAATTTCACCTTTTGATATTTGTGTTCCTATCAAATCTATAGCAGTATTAAATTCTGATAAATAGTCATTAGCAACCTCTAATTTTTTACTCAAGGTTTCTGGAGTTCGCCTGTCTTTCGGCAATTTAATTAAGTTATCTTTTATATTTTTTAAATTATCCTTTACTTTGATAAGAACACTAGTCATAGCTTATCAGTGAAAGATATACCACATAATAATATATACTACTTCATAATATAATATTTACTTACTAGTAGATGTCCATACTTATGTTAATACCTATACCAGAATATATCTAATTTTTATACAGTACTCACTATTACCCCCATATATAAGTTACTCTATGCTCACTATTCACTTGTCATTTTTATATACGCCTTAGATCTCTCAGTTTTCCATTTCACTGCACTATTCACTCACTATTCACCACGCATTGGAACGTAGAAGTCAATTGCACTTTTATTTTCTCTTCCTCTTTACTTTACTCAGCTGTTAGACGTCAAGGGGCTAGGGCGGGCGTAGAAGAATTCAAAGCTTCTGTAAACGCAACATACCAGCGTCTACACCTCGTTCAACTCGCTTGTTAAAGCACTTCAAGCAGTAGCGGATCACGATGACAACCATTACAATAACGAACAACATAATTATCACCAGCATGCTCCAGGATATCATTCCCATATGCATCTCGACGTTTGTATTCGATACGTAGTTATTGTACCCAATCTGTGTCAGAAATTCCTTAGAATCCGGTTTCGGCGCTTTTGAATTACACATTTTTCACTTAAAATTAGTAATCTCGCACAAATCTTTTGAAAAGTTCTCACTGTAATCACAACTCCATATATGTGTCACGCGTCCGAGGCTGACCAACGCAGGGTCGCCATATAGGGACGGGAGCTCGAGTTATGGAAACACATGTGTATAGAACGAAGTACTATTTATTAGTGAATCATAGTGTTTGATACATCTCTTAAAGTAGTCCAATAATTAGGTCAACTTATATCTAAGTACTCTATATACTATATATGGGACGGCTTCGCATAAACTGAAACCCTGATTCAAGCTGTCATTCTGAACAATTTTATAGCGGAATTTTCCACGCGTTTCTCGTGGTTACACTGATTGTGACACCAGATTTCACTCGTTCCTTGTGGCAACACTGGTTTTTACACAAAGATAACTTTTCTCATAGGTAACACCACACTAGACATCGCATCGATTATCGATAAAACACATCAGAATGTTTTTTAAACGATTTTATTTAGCTTGCCTTGTTATCTAATAATTGAAATTTGACCCCTTCCTTTTGACGGATTGATTTAAAATTTTGTAGGTACGCACCTTTAGTTTGGATGATTATATAGTTTAATACATTCGGTATCATTGTAAACCAATATGGCTGCCAACAATTTTATTTTATTTTATTAATTCCATAGATTGATGAAGGAGAGTGGTGTAATGACAGGTACCTAGCACATACCGAATTATTTTTTAACTTTGAATACATTGTCTACACTATTTTAATATTTATTTTCACCAAAATCGTTTAACTTAACAATTTTTTTCACTCATTTTTTTTCCTGATGATAAGCTAAATATTCAAAGTCTAACTATTATGTAACTCCGTTTCCAGTAGTGAACTACTAGCAAAAAATTTCAAGAGGATTACGACATTAAGATCCGTGTTGTTAAGTTCTTCCGTTCTGATATTTGGCTGGTGCTGATATTTGATATATATATTTTTTTTGGAATAATAAACCTTTGCAAAAAATTTAATCTGTTGTAACATTAATTATTAAAGAAAACAAACTTCATTGTGATTTAAAAAAACAATTTTTCAAATTATTTCTGTGAAGAAAATCAATTTAAGGAGCTCATTGTTCTATAAAACGAAATAACAGAGAAATAGTGTAATCCTTCCTTCCATCAAAACGGTGTCTATACGTAACAATGCGTACCTATTAAAAATACCCAATCAGAAAAAAAGGTTCTGAAGAATGTCCTAAGATAAGTCAACTGACACAATTTTTAAGTTCCTGGGCTAAATTTTATTTAAAAGCAATGTACTTAATTAATTTTAATACTTTAAATTTAAGCGCAAGGCTGTCATGTTTACTAATGTCAAGTATATGAATCTATGACATTAATGGATGACTAACCGCGCAACTAATTCCTAGATTTGCGATCTTATCTTACTTTTGAATTTAATTTTGGATTTCTTTTTATTGGGTTATTTTGAAACACTTGCCGACGTAACGTAGTATGTCGTTTTGATTGGTGTTCCACCAAATATGGTGGACAGGCTGTATGTTGTCTTTTTATTCTGATAAAAAATATTATCTTTCATTTATTCTGAAAAAAGTAACTACATTTCTTTGCCATTTTTTTGATCTGACTAATAAAGTAAAACCACAAATTAAGAATCATTTGTAACTGTTATGATGTTTATTGTAGAGACGATATAACACGATGTATATCCATTGGCTGTAAAATTTCTGCCCTTAAGTTCATCAAGTGGATTTTATGGGACTTTAACGAACTTATAGACTTCGAATTTAAGAGGGTTATTAGTCGACAATTGTTAAAATACCCTGACTCATTCAAACCGAAAAGTAGATACTCTAATCCGCTACCAGTTCAGATAATACCGTTATAAAATAGCATAGTCAGAAAAGCACAACTTTGAATATTTTACTTATTAATACGAAACCACATTCGAATGTGTTACATCGATACTCGATCTCTTCTGCGTTGGTACTAATGGGGAAAGGGTCTTCGACGCGGTTACACTCGTGTAACAGCCAGGATAACAAAAAAACGAATGAAATCTAGTGTAACAATCAATATAACGTGAAATGAGTGGAAAATTCCACTGAAAAGTTCAGAATGATAGTCTGAATCAGGGTTTCAATTTTTGCAAAGCCATCCCTTAACACGAAACGTTTTGAAATAAATATTTTATGCTTAAGCTGGTCGCTGTTGGTATGCTTTCAGGGAGGCATAAACTTGACAGTATTTTCTTTTACAAAAATTATGTCCGTCATTTTGAATCCTATAGCAACATTTATGTAAAAACGTATGTCCGTCATCTTGGGTTTCAAAGTGGATGTCCCATATCAATATTTTAAAAAAAAATGAAAAAATTCGGCTACCTTGCATTTTTGGGGCCATAGGTAAAGCTCGACCTTTGTCCTCGCTTTATAGGCAGCTTGACTTAGCCTGTGGCCTCACCTCCCCGTGAGACGTAATTCCCGTGAGACCCCGCCTAGACGTAATTCAATTCAAAATAATATGTGAGTCATTTTTAACAAAAATACATTTTACGAATAAGATATTTTACGAATATAACATTTTGCGAAATGTACAATATGAGCTTGGACTTTTTAAATTTTCAACACCATGACGCAATCCTGATTTCCTACCTAGATATATATAGGTGCCTACTAACAATCCGCTTCGGCTTCGAAAAGGTATTGCTGAGTGAAGCACAAAAACAGTCACCTATCATAGTCAACTTTTAGAATGGGGTACCTAACCTTAAATATTGCTTTCAAATATGATTGCATTTATTTTTGAGTGTTCTGAAGCACAAAAACGGTCACCCATCACGCTTTAATTCTTCAGAAGGTTGCCTAACCTCATTGACCGCATTCAGATTGTAAATGAACTAAATTTTATGTGCTCATGAATCGAAAAGCGGCTTTTGAGAACTGAGCGTAAAAACACGCTGAAAATGATAGTGATAAGTGACCAATATGCTAGAGAAGTTATGAACTCAAAATTTTGATTTGTATTTAGATTCCTAATAATCTGACAGATAAAACGCCTCCTACCAGTAAATTGACAGATAAATACGCGAGAATTTATGAATGAAACTTTCAATTCGAACGTCTATGTGTGCGTAATAAACTTTTATTGCATGTTTTCGCAATACATGGGAAAATAAAACATTAAAATAAACTGAATCCTTACTATAACAGTCAAAGATAGATACAGGCTTTCGGCAATTTCAAAACATTATGCAAAACTTGTCTTATTTATGAAATAATCGACAAAATCATGACGAAATTACCAATTCTAAAAACAGCGCCATCTAGTGGGACTTTTTCAATTTTGGTTTCACAGCAACCGCCTTAACTAGCTACAATTAGGAAATTATTTTAAAACAACACCAAAATCGTGAAAAGAACATTACATCATATTACATTACATAATACTAATAAATTATGTGTAACAATAAACTATTGTATGTTACATTTTATTTTATGTTTAAAACTTTCTATGAAGAAGTTGAATACTGAAAGTGAGAAGTCTTCATTTTGAAAACTCATTGTTTGGAAGTAACAGCAAGTAAAATGTCCCACAGTGGGAACAGTGCCAATTCAATCCACCCATTCATCGATAGAAGAACGATAACCTTGATTTTGGAATCAGACAAGGCCATCGATAGAGGAACAATAACCTTGATTTTGGGATCAGACAAAGCCACCCAAATAGTGATGCTCGTGGCCGAGTATACAAATGTTTAGCCTAGTTTGACATAGTAGGAAGAAGTGTTGAAGAAAGTAAAAGTAGAAGGGATAACCTTCTTACTAAAGTTTTTCAAGGATTCATTAAGCGGTGATAGCCCAGTTGGTAATGAGCCAGACTTGTAATCCGAAGGTCGCGAGTTCAAATCCTGGTGCGGGCCTGTACCACTAAATTCGTCTTTTCAGATTTATGTACGGATTTCTAATTATCACTTGCTCAACGGTGAAGGAAAACATCATGATGAAACCCGCCCGTCCAAGAAAATTAATTTTCGAAAGACGAGCGGTCCACCAACCCGCATTGGGCCAGTGTGGTGGACTATAGCCCAAATCCCCTTCGTATATCGAAGGGAGGCCCGTGCCCCTCGGTGGGGACGTGTATGGGCTGGTAAGATTAAGAAATTTATCAAGAAGGTCATCCCTTCCACTTTTTAAGACGATCCATAAATGCTATTTTTTTATTTTCAAAGCAACTTACATTGTCGACAGTAACAGTGGGAATAAACGTAGGCTTGATGAGTGAGGTGCGGTACTCGGAGTCCAGTTGCAGGATCGTACCCTTGCCGTACACGATACAGTGCTCCACTGAATCCGAGGAGATGCCTGACTTTGCAGCACACTGGAAAGTATATGGGATATAAAGTGACTAGAAACTGAACAGCTTTCTCTAAGCTACCCTCATAAATCCCAAGACAAGTCGCTTTATATTAAGAGGAGTGTCTCAGTTTGGACTAGCGTCTCAGTTGTTTTTCATGCTGTCTCAATGTCAACCACCCGCCTCAGACTTCTGCGAAAGGGACAATTGCAGCTTTCCGGCGAAATACCGAGTTTTATTTCCAAAATTATGAGTTTAGGCGTCAATGAATTCCTACCTCAAAAATTAATGAAATCGTATGTTTTCAGTGTCTATCGATTTGTAAGCGTATAAACAAAGTTCGTACGTTTTGTTTTTTCCAAAATAATAGTTTTTAGTTTTTCAACAGTCACCTCTTAAATGTTGAAAATTTTTTTTTGCGAAAAATGCTGACTTAGTCTCAAATATCTTTTTATCTACTAAAAATATCGCAAAAATCAAAATGTACGGTCCTAGTTTTTGGTGTTCCTCTTACTATACAAAAATTTCACAGGGATCCTTTGACGTTTAGGGGATGGAATCCATTGACGTCGTTTGTATGGGAAAAAAAACACTGACACGATCCTCTTAAGGTTGATTCACCAGCTGTTTGAAAAGACTTTCCGTTCCCGACTTCATTCACCAGAAAAGTAGCTTATATGATGAATAAAAACTCTTTATTGCACACATGACTCCAATGCGAAAAAATAGGTTCTTCTCTCGCTCCGTTACAACGTGAAGAAAGGACAAACAAACAAAGACACTTACACACTTATAATATTAATAGTAAGCTATTTTATATGATATTAGAAGGGATACTATGTGTTTAGGAGACGAATGCTCAATGTTAAATTCATTGACTTTCGCATGCTAATATTGGCGCAATACGCATGATCATTATTTAAATTGAATTGTTACACATTTATGTACCGTGTTTGCAAGCAAATAAATTAATTATTCTATTCTAATAACTAAACTTTGATAGGGTTAAACACCAATAGTTGGTGGAATCCCATTGCAGTAGAATCTATTTACACTAGGTTAACTTGACTAGGTAATATAACCTGATTTACTGATAAATACTTAATCCAGTAATGTAATTGTGATTGTAATAATACAGCACACAGGTTTTCATATTTGACAATCTTGGAAGGGACATTATCTCATTTGACTAAATAGTTAAAAGAACCATCTCAGAAGTCAATTTGACTGTTTTATCATGTGCCGAAACGATTTCGAGCACCTGAATTAAGCACCAAACTGGATATAAGTGGCACTTCCACTTCCAAGGCCAAAATCCATCTGACCCATTACGATCCTCAGTAAAATGACGCAGATATTTCTTACCGAGAAGTTTTGCTTAGTTCCAGCTCCAGTTTCCATCTCGCAGGCCACGTAGTTGAGGCGCTCCAGGTCCGTCCGGCTCTGCATCAAGTGTAGTGTACAATCCTGCACCATGTTGCCGAAGCACTCCGGGAACCCATGCTGGCACTCAAACCCGCCGAACCCGTAGTCTATACTCTGGAAAGTAATTGTACATTTTGTAAGCTCATTAGATGATGGTAAGCAAAATCTTTGGTTTGTGAATAGACGTTTTTGCATCTGGGTGTTTATTAATGTATATCCTATCAAAAAGTTTTCGACTTTCCATACTAAGACAGTTAGCTGATTGCCCAAGTTGTTTATAATGCTTTTGAGTGACAAGTTAAGGCTATTATCGCTGTACCGCTGGATAAGTATACGCGGCTCGTCAGAACAAGAGCAGGTCGCGTCTGCCCTGTCAATATATGTAATAGCGATGACGGCGAACTAACTGCATTTCACAAACGGTTTAAGTGCAGAAAATTAGAATCCCACTCGTATTTGCAGACTACCTTGCCTGGATTGTGGAATGCAATAGCTACAATGATGTTACTGTCTTATGTTAAGTCATGTCCACGAACTCGTTTCGGGACAAACCCGCTGGGGCTTATCGAAACGTAAATTAATAAAATGTATGTTTTGATTTTTTATTTAAAAAAAACTAGGCAGAAGTAACCGCCCTTTGCCCCCCCCCCTCCGCTTTTCCCCGCATACCTAAGGCGCGGTATGGCTGTAATGGTCACACAGTAAAGGTTCTATTTGTGACCGGCACATGTAATGAACTGAAAGATACTTACTTATTAGAAATTATGTGCCGGCCACGATAGCATTAAGCTACATCTTATGATGGATGTTTCAAAGGGCGATTAGCGGTTCTGCATAAGGTTCTCAATTGCAACTGCCAAGCCACCTGCCCAGGTAATTATAAAATGTTAAGAAATTTATAAGGCACATATTCCAAAGCATCCACGATTTTGGCAATATCAGAGAATTTTAACGAGTATTAAAATAGATAATGGCGAGCCAATATCAAGAAACCCTTAAAGGGCTGTTATACGCCAGAACCTCGTCCGTTGACCAGCAGGTTGCACGGTCAGTAGGTAAAGATGACAATTGTTGAGCACGACGACGTTATGACCCACTCAAACATCTTCACACAGTTTGTGACAAAGAAACCAGACGGATTTTGATAAAACTTTATAGTAATTTCTTAGACATCAAAATTTAGGCTACATAGTTTTCCAGAACTTTGAAAAGATTATAATGTAATATATTCAAGCGGTGATAGCCCAGTTGGTAGAGCGGTGATAGCCCAGTTGGTAATGAGCCAGACTTTGTAATCGAAAGGTTGCGGGTTTAAGTCCTGGTGCAGACAAGTACCACTAAATTAGTGTTTTCTGATTTAGGTACGGATTTTTCATTAATTATCACTTGCTCAGCTGTGAAGGAAAATATCGTGATGAAACCCGCAAGACTGAGAAAATTGGCTGTTAAAAATTATGTTCAAATAAACGCATGCGTCACACTCACCGTAGCTTTCCCGAAGGGCACGAATTGCATCTTGACGTGCTCTAGCAGCAGTGGCATCGCCGGCTGGAGCTGCTGCAGAATGAATGACTTGCTGTCGGGACAGCTGCTCTCGTAAAACACCGTCAGCAGGAGCTACAACAAACAGCGTACACAATCAGTTATCATATAATAGTTTCAGTAAAAGTAAAGGAAATATAACAGGTCAGATTCTTAGTTAGTATAATAATAAAAATAAAGGGGTAAAATCGCGTGAGAGGCTCAGGGTGTCGAGAGGTGTGCACCACATTCTGCTCGCGTGCGGCCGTTTTGGGGGCCCATCTTTAGTGAGTTGGCGAGTCACCACCTGCCCATTTGATCGTGTTTTTCAACATTGATAGGGCAGGTGCCATAGTCCCACCCATAGTCCAGTTACCCAGTCTACTAGCCTCTCAACCCAATAGCCCAGTTTCCTTTCTTTTCATTCCTTTCAATAGTCCCGCACTAACCGGGGGTTGTCTTTGGGTGCATTTCTATAGTGCATGCAGAGATAACTGCCGGTTGGTGTCACATTACTAAATTAAATTGTCTATTGAACGGGCCTCTACGTGTTAGCTTCCGCATGCCTTCCAAAAGTCCGGGACTTAATTGCCCGAGATGGGTCATAAGACAAACATAATAATAATAATATAATAAAATCATTTATAATCAGGCAACTATAGGCCCATTACAATATACATATGTAGGGACATTATGCTCCCGCTGTCTCCAGTCACCTAATGTAGGCACACGGGACGGTCGGTCGTAGCTTTATTTTATTACGTAGTTTTATGGTGTTCATCGTAAAGTGTACAATCTACGTGTAATCAAATACATATGTAACTCGTATAAAGCTATCATACATAAATAAAGCAGTTCTTGTGGCGTCTTCGGCCTAGATGTCGTTGAAACTTTAGAATAGCCTATCAAAATTTTTTTTTTAAAGCCTGGGTGGACGCTGCATCTTTCACAAAGTGCGGGATGCGGTTAATGCTAATTCATTATAATGATATACGATAGATGACCAAAGAGGAAATTTATTACGAGCATTTCCGTGCTTCGGAGGGCACGTTAAGCTGTCAGTTCTGGCATTTGTCGATTGACTTTAGTCTTTAAAAACCAGGTTAGAGGCCATTGTACGGTTTAAAAGTTCTCACACCAGGGTTAGCCACACACTATTGACGTTACCTACACGATAAGGCGAATAAGGCCATTTTCGTTCTATCTATGGTGTTTAAGTACCTGCCATGATTTAAGTGACAGTCATCTAAGGTGTGGTTAGTTTCATTCTAATATAAAGGACTTAGGTCTTGCAAGGCTAACATCTCATGTAAGTAGAGCAGTAAAAGGTGTCCCGTGTATTATATTTGAATAATGCACGTGTGCATTAAATGTTGCGCATACTGTTACTTTAAGGCAGTTGTCTCACCGGCAACGATGAACGAGTAGCGAGCAGAGCTGGAATGTAGAAACGAGTCAGGGCGTGCTGCGCGGAGCAAGTGCGGAGTTCTGATACCTAGTTTGTAGCTAGGCTGCTATAAGCGAGTGTGCGAATGAGACGAGCGAGTGTACTTTCAGATCCGCACTGTAGAGAAATGACCGCTAGTTGCTCTCTCGGCGTGAGTTCAGCAGGGCAATCGCGCTAAAAAAAGTGGATTGAATCGCGTAGCTATGGGGCTACCACCTAAGCGAAGCTGATGCTGGGTAAACGAATGGAACGTTGTTGATTGCTTCTTTATAAGGAGATATTGATTAACGACATGAACCAAACACAGCAATGTACATTATTACATTCGTTCAATCAGCATTAGCATCGCTTAGGTGGTAGCACCCCAGCTACGTTTCAATTGCAATTCAATCCACTTTCTTTAGCGCGATTGCCCTGCTGATCGCTGAACGAGTGTTATCTTTCCTAGCTCTTGTCGACCAGCTGCAAACTAGTGAAGCGAGTCCTCGCCGGCAGTGTGAACAGTCAGCGATCAACTATTTGTATATGCATCTCTTTTGACTGAATGTATATCTATTGTACGTTTTTTGAGCGAGAAAATAGCCGATAGTTAGTCGTTTTCTCG
The DNA here is from genome assembly GCA_949987775.1 of Aproaerema taeniolella. Lineage (NCBI taxonomy): Eukaryota > Metazoa > Arthropoda > Insecta > Lepidoptera > Gelechiidae > Aproaerema > Aproaerema taeniolella. The sequence continues at coordinate 1,287,045 of OX465259.1, read as the reverse complement.
CCAGCGGCGGTGGGACAAACTGTCTTAAGCAGTTTTAAATAAAATGTTTTTTTTTAAATTGTATGAGTTTGCGCAGCGGGTTATAAAGGTTGTGAATAATCTACTGTAAATAAACCATTTTTCGGTTTTCTAGTACGGTAGTTTAATCTAATTGTATTACGAAGGTCACTTATGTGTGGCTTTTATGTATACTGTATACATTTATGTATGCGTTTACACGTATACAGTATACAATACATGTAAAACGCTTCATGAATTTCGAAAACATCTTAAAATATAAAACAAAGTCGGCTTTGCTCGACCACTTATAACTCGAGAATGACTGAAACGATTTTCATGGATTTTGATTTATTGTGTTTGTCTCCGTCCCGAATAGCAGAATAACTGTTAAAAACATTGGAACATCGACGAAAAAATTCCCACGGAAAAGAAGTCCGAGGCGAAAAGCTAGTTTCAAACATAAATAGATTCTTTAGAAAAAAAATATTAAAATAACATATCCTTTAATTTGCTACGTAGTAGCTACTGATCTGTATGAAGTCCCTTTGTCACCAAATCAGGATCCATCTTCAGATCCTGTGGAGTATACACTTTCGAACAAAAAAATTATTTTGAAAATCCGTCCACCAATGGCGAAGAAATCGGTGAACATACATAAAAAAATATACATACATGCAGTCGAACATAGAACCTCCTCCTTCTTTGAAGTCGGTTAAAAAACAGCACATTGTTTATTAAAATATTTGTGACCGAAACCATAAAATGTATTTATTATACGTGAAACTGTAAGGCCTATGCCCGGTAACAATAGACAGTGAAATCTTAATTAAGTTAGATGTTAAAGAAAATGGGAAACTGCAATTCTATTGTCTTTAAGTTTGTGAAAACTTCTTAGGAAATGCTTTACTGAGTTTAGGAGCATGGGGTTTGTAATTATAACCTTAAACATAATAAATTGTGGTTGGACTGTGGCCTAAACCCTTCTGTGTTTCAAAGGGAGGCCCGTACCCCTCGATGGGGACGTATATGGGCTCATAAAAAAAAATCTCTTAGAAAAAAATATTGCATATGAATTACATTCAGGATCAAGGACCAAGTAAACAGACATATGACAATTTAAGCAATGTGATGACTGGTTGTTGGGGCAGAAGAGAGAGGGGTCAGGATTCCCGCTCCGGAGCATTCCTGGTGCAAAGGTTATCCCTGGCAATTCAGCACGGCAACGCCGCCAGCGTTATGGGAACCTTTGCCCCGGGAATAAAACGGGGTGGCTTATTTGACTAGATTTAAGACTAAAACTGTATTTTCAATTGTGATTATTGTACGTGTTGTTTTGACAGAAATAAAATTTAATTGGTTTATTATTTAAGCAATTTAAAAAAAATAACTATTAACGCCACATACTCAAGGCCCACACACTAAAGTTGTATCTTGTACCTACTGTGAAACCCATGAGACACATACAAAGATGGACAAGAACACTCAGACGCAAGAATAAACATCTGCTATTTATTATTTGCCTCGACCGAACAATCGAACCCAAAAATCGTTGACAAACGTAACTATAGGTGCTAGATCAAACAAATCTAATAATAAAAGCAAATATGAGTCACCCACATAAGAGGGGGTCTGTTAACGTGGGGACTGGACAGTCTCCCATTATAATTATTTTTTTATTATGAGATGGGTATTTCATGTAATCTTGACTTGTTTTAAGTGGCATCCTGAATGTAATATAAAATTAAGATTTTTTGTATTCTATTCTATTCTTGAACTCAATCTTGACCAAGGTCATAGATGAGATCGACTATGGACGATTTATATGCTTTATTTCATTTTTTATTTTATTGTCGTCTTGAAATATACGAATGTTGTGTACACTTATAAGTGGCAAACATAATAATAACCAATGGTATTGTAAAATATTTTTAAGTGAAATACAAAATATGTATCGCTGTTAGTCTACCTTAAGTAAAGAAATAAATACATGGAGCGAGTTAACCCAGAAAATGCCAATTATAGCACTGGTACTCCCACGCACCGATAGAACACAGCTGTTTGCGGACTTCGGTAGGAGGGTGGTTCCGAACCAGACGGCCCTTTACAGAGCCTACCACACCGCATGAGACCATAGGACGACACCTCAGATTCACAACAAACTGAGGTGTCGTTGCCTAAAATGGATTAGTAGGAGGCAGGTCTCATTTGTGTTTCCTTAGTCGCCTCTTACGACACCCACGGAAAGAGATGGAGTGGTGTTATTCTCAACCGATCACCACACGGCGGAAAAATTGTATAATTATCATAGTCAAAGGTCGATATGCAGTCTCTTCCTGGAATGACTGGTTTATCCTAGGTTTGACTAGGCTAGGTTAGGTTAGCCTGAGGATTGACTAGTGAAACCTAGGAGCGCCGGAGCTTCGAAGTTTGGCTATAACATAAGCATAACATTAAATAAGTGTGTACTTCTAAGCATAAGTCGCGTTTGAATCATATCTTTTACAACAAACATACTGTTGAACCAACTGTATCATGACATGATTCATGCAAAATATATTTTTAAGTTACAATATTTATTATTTTGATCGAAGTGCCCCGTGACACGTTTTAAAAAATATTATTCTGGAAAAAGTAATAGTTGCTTCGTTACATCTTGTTGCTAGCGCTATTGGTCCCGTTTCTCATTTAGGGTACGCTTGTCCATGATCCAAGATTTGGCAGGTCAAGTCATTACAGTGAAGTGACTGCCATGTGACCTCCGTGACCCTGTTACCAGGGGAACCAGATCGGTTTAGGTCACATTGTATCCTGAATGTGCAGGTTTCCTCACGATGTTTTACTTCACCGTAACAGCATCGGTTAGTATGAAACTCGTGTAACTCAGCAAAACGAGTCATTGATACATGGCGGCATTGGGATCGAACTCCGTACCTCTCGCTTACGAGTTCGACCTGCTAGCCGTTAGACCACGGTCACTGTTGCTTTGTTTCATAATAGGTTATAATATCGGCACTGCACTAAGTTTTCCCATGTAACGTTGGTTTCTAGGGATGCAATGCATATCATACAAAGACAAAAATATACCTCGATCCGACAAAAATTTCACAAAAAATTAGAAGTTTGATTTTTCCACAGCTCCAAGGGACAGTAAACCTCAGTATTTGACATAAATTCCAGCTTGAAACCTTCACGCGTTCCTGAGAAAAAGGGTCTTGACAAACAGACAGACGGACGGATGGACAACAAAGTGATCCTATAATAAGGGTTCCGTTTTTTCCTTTCGAGGTACGAAAACCTAACAAGTTACAACCATACAATAAATACGATGAAAAAAGAGAGAATGATGCACATTTTACATTTAACAGCATGTGTTTGTGTGTTTGTATGGGGGGGGGGGGGGGGTATGTGTGTGTGTGTGTGCACGTTTATAAGTAAAAAAAATAAATATGAATTACTAGACTCGGTCTTCAGCTCTCCTTCGCTACTGTATGAATATTGTGTATGACAAAATTAGGTTACGTTTAGACCGAGTTATGGCGCTCCGAACAACACATCAAAACAAATCAAACAAAAAATTCCCTAAAAAAGAGTAAATTTGTCTTCGTTAAAACGTAAATGTCAACTGACTTAAATCTGAACAATGACTATCAGCCGATAACCACAAACAAACCAAAGCATCATCTAAATGCAACGTAAATCTGCCGACAACTGGCGGAGTTATCACGTAAAAAACATCCAAAAAGACATAAAGACAAATTGAGAACCTCCTCCTTTTTTGAATTAGTATTACATGATTTATTTCAAAATAAAAAAATATAATAAATTGTCAAGTTGCCCTTACTCTACCAATTTATCAAGTACAGCGTTTTAGCAATGTAAATGAAAGCACTGACCTACCTTTCTAAATCTCAGCGCATCACCAAATCTATTTGTTAAAATCACAAGCAGGACAAACAATAAGTTCAGTTTCACCAACTTTCTTTGTAAAAACACCATCTTGTCCCTATAAAACTTAAACACGCTTATACAAAATTAAATTTCTATTTCCACTTTCTGCACCATTCTAGGTACATTGTTATCAAAACGGCGAAAGAGTGTGTAACAATTCCACCATTTGGGTAAACAGCGCGAGAATGGTCCAATTAGGAACGTAACGCGTGCGCACGCGTTGATTTAACAAAGTTAACAGAACGCCGACGCTATAAACAACTATCGGAACTGGATGTTAAACAGAAACCTCGTAGATGTAGATAGTTTGCCCGGCAATAGAGTCAAAACAAATCTAACATTTTATGATTTTACCTGGTAGGCATTTTGTACACATCTTACGCATGTGATCGGTTGAGAATAACACCACCCTATTTCTTTTCGTGGGTGTCGTAAGAGGCGACTAAGGAAATAAATGAGACCTGCCTCCTATTAATCCACCCCAGGCAACGACACCTCAATTTGTTCTGAATCTGAGGTAGCGTCCTATGGTCTCTTGCGGTGTGGTAGGCTCTGTAAAGGGCCGTTTGGTTCGCGACCACCCTCCTACCGAAGTCCGACGCCAAATAGCTTGCTGTGTTCCGTCGGTGCGTATAAGTACCAGTTACCAGTTACCAGTGACGACCACGTACCGGAAGGCGCAGCGTAGGAAGGCCTTCCACAAGGTGGACCGACGATCTGGTAAAGATTGCGGGAAGTCGCTGGATGCGGGTGGCGCAGGACCGATCGAAGTGGAGATCCCTGGGGGAGGCCTATGTCCAGCTGTGGACATCTTGCGGCTAACATGATGATGATAATGACCAGTGCCTTAATAGGCAATTTCTGGATTAAATCGCTCCATCGTCGACCTCATCTATGATCTTGGTCAAGATTGAGGTCGAGTTAACCCATCTTATAATAAATAAATAAATTGTGCGGCCATTGACTTCTGCAAATCAATAGATTTGACCTATTAAGTCCTTAAACTCCTTTATGTTACTTCCACGCTAAACTGGGAAAGAAAAAAAAACATAGAATGAGCCAGCTGCCAACTCTTTTCAGGCATACTGTAGAAATCAGTTAGTGGGACTCGAGAGTTTTGTTGTATATCGTAGGCGAATACCACTATACATCATGTTTCATCCAAAAACTCTCAGAATGTTAGTAGAACTTGGCATCAAGTGCTTTAAGAATCTCACGATGCCCTGCCTACTCCTGTAGGTCATAGGTGTGAGTGTGTGTATGTAAGCCCTTAACGTCTCTGGACTTTGTGAAGTTCACATCACCATCTGACCAAGAATTGTGATTCAAATGGCTAACATGATCTGCTACAGTGTACAGATTATCATCACCTTCATCGACCCATACAAGTTCTACTGTCGTCCAGAATGGATGAGTCTCTCTTACCGGGCTAACATGGATGCGTGAGATACGAGTAACTTTGTCATGACATGTCGTCGTCGCCTGTTCCGTACTGACGCTACGCGAAAGAACGAGAAGGCAAAATTATGTCACACGTGTACATGTTAGCCATGTTGGAAAAGATATGCTCATAATCGCTAATACTTATTAACTGATTTCAAAAAAGGAGGAGGTTCTTGTTCGACTGTCTGTATTTTTTTTATGTGTAAGTTCACCGATTTCTCCACCAATTATGGACCGATTTTCAAAATTATTTTTTCGTTCGAAAGAGTTTACTCGAGAGGTGGTCCCATATGAATTTTATCGAAAATCATTCAGCGCTTTTAAAAAAATCAACAAAAACAAAAAATACTACAAACCAGAACATCGTCTAAATAAATGAGTGACATTTTCGTTTGTGGTTATCTGCTAATAGGTATTATAGTCTGCAAAAAATACTAGTTATCTACTTTGTGCGAACTGTTGTTGGGATTGAAGTCGGTGACTCATACGTTTTTTTAACGTGGAAAATTATAAAAGCATTTTGACGCTGAAAGATTTAATTGTTTGTTTGTTTGCATTGTATAGAATTGCATTGTATTGGCTCCGAAACTACTGGACCGATTTGAAAATTTCTTTCGCCATTAGAATGCTACATTACACCTCTACATAGGCTACCTACATCATTTAAGTTGAGGACCCTTTGTCTCGGACCCTACAACACATAGCGATCTAAAGCTAGTTTGTTTTTGTCTTTGTTATTGTCTTTATGTAATGTATCGTGTTTTACTGTTTCATCTTGCCAGTTATATGTGTTGTGATGTCCGATATAATAAATTTATCTTTCTTTCTTTAATTTTCCCGAATGCTAGTAAAAAGAGTTTTAAAACTGACTTACCCCGATCCATTTTTTCTGTTGATGCAGTTAATTCTGAGGACAGTAAAACGGCTTACACTCTCCTAGCTTATTTCTAAAATACCATAGAGACATGAGCAGTGATAAGATATATTACTCCTAGCGTCAAAATGAAGATCCAGTACGGCTGTATCAAGTACAGCGTAAAGGAGAGTATAATTAATATAGAGACAAAGTATAATATTTCCATATAATTTGTAAGCTCATTTTATTTGTTTTAATTGGCGGGTTTTGTAATGGTTTTGATTTCTTGTTTTTTTACAGATTTTTGGTTTTGTGGGACATGATAGTTGCACTTTTTACTAACTCATAGTGACAGTGTCAGAAAAGATTTTGTTTTGTTTTGAATGATTTGTTTTTCTTTTGATGGCTTTAAAAGAGGTTTTGTATTAGTAAACACTTTTTTTATTTTGCCAGTATTCTTCACGTATTCCGAACCCAAGTTAGCTGTAAGGAGTACTATACAGCGTGGATGACCCTCATGTCATACTCAGCAAGTCCTTATTCTTGCATTCTCGAAGACCTGTTTCAAACTACAGTTATGCCAATATTTCCAGGTTTCATGTTTTCATCTAGATACAGATTATTATTTCCGCCGTGTGGTGATCGGTTGAGAATAACACCAACCCATCTCTTTCCGTGGGTGTCGTAAGAGGCGACTAAGAAAACACAAATGAGACCTTCCTCCTAGTAATCCACCCCCCCATCTATGACCTTGGTCAAGATTGGGGTCGAGACTTAACCCATCTCATCTATTTATCTATACATATTATAAAGAGGAAAGATTTTATTGTTTGTTTGTTTGTTTGCATCGAATAGGCTCTGAAACTACTGGACCGATTTGAAAAATTCTTTCACAATTAGAATTTTACATTATCCGGGATGGACAAAGTGTGAAGATGTCATACTGCCAATGACAATCTGTTGGCATCTTCTTGAGTTCTACGTCTATGGTGCACTTTTGTGGTAACCTAGTGACGGTTATTGACTCTATTGTTGTTGTGTGATGTGTCAATGAATTCTGTTCATAATAGTTTGCTAATTAATATATTTATTGTTACTACCGGCTCAACACGTTCTCTTTATATATTTTAAGATGGTAGCAGAGCGTTCGGAAATCGTTCCAAGAAAATAAATAAAATTGTGTTAGCCAAAATTTAAATAATAGAAACAAAAAATTACGCAAAATGTCGGCTGTCAAAATTCAGCCACTAGGTAAAGAAAATTACGATACATGGGTCATTCACGCGAAAGCATATTTGACCAAAAATAAACAATCAAATGTTGAAAATGAAAACATTACTGAACATTATAATAATCTGGAAGTTCACGAACCCAGATACAATCTGAGAGATAGGTCGAAGATTACACCACCCATACGATTTGAAGATTGTCTCATGGCGGCCATTGACAAAGCCTCTGAGAGCGAGGAAACTGAACCTCAATCTTATAAAGATGCCATGAAAAGCAAAAACAAATCGAAGTGGTTAGAAGCCATGCAGAGTGAAATCAACTCATTAAATGAAATGGGAACTTGGAGTTTAGTAGAACTGCCGAAAAATCGTAAACCCTTACCATGCAAATGGGTTTATAAAATAAAAAAAAACCCCGACGGCACTGTTGAACGTTTTAAAGCACGTTTGGTAGTCAAAGGTTTTTCACAAAAACCAGGAATTGATTACGATAAAACTTTTAGCCCTGTTGTAAGACTAAGTACATTACGCGCTGTATTGGGCATAGCAGCTCAAGAAAACCTAGTTCTTCAACAGTTTGATGTATCAACTGCTTTTCTGAACGGCGCAGTAAAAGAAGAAATTTATATGTCGCAGCCTGAAGGCTATAAGGACGCATCAAACAAAGTGTGTAAACTAAACAGGAGCCTTTATGGGCTAAAACAAGCTCCACTTTGTTGGAACACATATATTTCAGAATACTTGCTGTCAAAAGGGTTCAAGCAAAGCAAAAGCGATCCTTGTTTATATCACCGAAAAGAGGTTGTGATCGCTCTTTATGTTGATGATGGTTTGGTAGCGTCAGCTAGTGAAGACGCAGGCAAAAAGTTTCTCCAAGAGTTAGAACAAAGATTCAAAATTACAACCAAACCGGCATCCTACTTCCTGGGTCTAGAAATCGATAGAAATAAGGAAGATGGTAGTATAACTCTAAATCAAAAGGCCTATACGAAGAAAATTCTAGAACGTTTTGGCATGAGCGACTGCAAATCAGTTCCCACACCAGCAATAAAAATGAGCCAAGAACAAGAAAATATTCTAGATGACGGCTCCAGCTTTCCTTATAGAGAAGCTGTTGGTGCTCTTGCCTATTTAATGGTGGCCACAAGGCCAGATATCAGCTACGCTATTAGCATTGCTTCCAGACATCTGGAAAGTCCTACAAAAGAAGATATTATAAGAGTTAAACGTATCCTTAGATATCTGAAAGGAACAATGCACTACGGGCTCACATTTAAAAAATGCCGGGAGAAGAGGCTCGTATGCTTCAGTGATGCTGATTTAGGGGGGGACCCGATCACTGGACATTCCACATCAGGAATGGTGCTGATGTTCTCAGGTCCACTAATATGAAAAAGTGTGAAACAGCAATCAGTGGCCCTGTCTTCAGCAGAAGCAGAACTTGTATCCTTGACGGAAACAGCCAGGGAGCTAATCTGGTTAAAAGGACTTCTGGAAGAACTCACCGACATGGAAACAATACCTACAATATTTGTAGATAATGAGTCAGCCATAAAAATGGCTGAAAACCCTGCGTATGAATTCTACAGAAGAACAAAGCACATTCAACTGAAAAATTTCTTCATACGAGAATGTGTTCAAAACAAGTTCCTGCAAGTTAAACAAGTGTGTGCAGAACTGCAGCTAGCGGATATGTTTACAAAACCGCTTTACGGACCACAACTGAGAGACCTTAGCAAGAGACTTGGTCTACAAGACTTGTCCAAGTCTTAAAAGTTCGGTGGGTGTGAAGATGCCATACTGCTAATGACAATCTGTTGGCATCTTCTTGAGTTCTACGTCTATGGTGCACTTTTGTGGTAACCTAGCGACGGTTATTGACTCTATTGTTGTTGTGTGATGTGTCAATGAATTCTGTTCATAATAGTTTGCTAATTAATATATTTATTGTTTCTACCGGCTCAACACGTTCTCTTTATATATTTTAAGACATAGGGTACATGATTTTCCTGAATTCCCACGGGAACGAAGTCGCGCGTGGAAGCTAGTAATAAATAAAAAACAAAATTCGATAAGCACATACAAATTTTTAAAACTACATAAAACAATTTAGTCAAAGCATCAGCGAATTGTGTGAGCCAGGAGAAAGAGTTTATTTTCTTTATGTATGAATATTGTAGAAGGCCAAAATTCGCTGTTCGGTAACTGTCTCTCTATGACCACACTATAGAAAGACACAAAAAACTAGCATAGCTAGCACGGCCCACGACAAACTCCCGATTCACGACACCCGATGACGGTAAAAGATCACTTTGATTACGCGAGGGCACCGCGTTAAGGCTTGCTCACCCTTTTACGTCATTTGGGCACTTTTTTGACATATGACCGCATTCAAATGTGCGGTGTTTATCTTGTGCTTGAGCTGCTGATTGGCAAAGGCTGAATTAAGTACCTATGAGAACTATTCATTGACCAAATATAGGTTCAGGAACTATTCATTAACCACAAAACTACAGAAATTATGATTTAATTAATTACATTTCATACAAAGTTTAATTTACTTCAGATATGCATAGTCAGAAAAACAAGTAAAACTAAGTAAATTGTACTAGGTACATAACAATAGAACTGATACAATAATGAATACAATTTTACAATTAACTTCAGACATAAATCTTAATGTGTTTAACGAATGATAAATTTCTTTTTTAGTTTAAAACTCCACAACCAGTTAGATTTTTTTTTGGTGCAGAGGAAACCTCTTAACACTTATCCTTGGGATTTTTACAGAGCTGAAAAATAGTTTGTCCTACTCCTACGTCGATCGATATAGTTTGGCCTGAAAATGGGCGTTTTTCCACTTAACGGTACGGCAGCGGCACGGCACCAGCGCCGGTTACGGCCCAGCTGTCGGGGAAGCAAAAATGTATGAAAATATATTGCATGTTTTTCACTGATCAGCGGCTCCGGAACGGCGATGGTTCTTACCGGTGCTGTCGCCGGTGCCGTGACACCGAACTTTCCAGTTGCTGTCGGCCGACAAACCGGACAGCAAATCGTCAAGTGGAAAAACGCCCATTGGGTTAGGCATGAACAGCATTATCATTGACTATAGCGTACAGAGTTCAGATTGTAGTAAGCCTGATGTACAGAACTCAGTAAATTCAGATATCAAGTAGCTCTTCCATCCTGATGGAGTAAGGGACATCATGGATGGTGGTGAAGTTGACGGTCTTCTGCTGACTGACGATCTCATTGACCACTGAGTCACAGTAGTCCTTCCATCTGCGCTGCTGCACGAACTCATTGAATAACTGCTTCTTCGAGGGTATCTGGAAGATTTAAAAATATACAAAGAATTTATTTATTTGTGTTAAGGCACATAAATTAAGATCATTGGCTTTAATTGGCATTTTCTGAGTTAACTTACCGCATCGTTGAACTCATCTATGACCTTGGTCAAGATTGAGGTCAAGAGTTAACCCATCTTATAATATTTAAAAAAATATGCATGTAAGTTGTTCTATTTTTTTTATAGATTAGGAGTTTGCTCTTTACCACAATCTAGCCCAGGGGGAAGATGTAATCGAGGATGAGCAAGCTTATACAGAAGATGCCTATTCACTCGAACTTTTAAGAGATTCTTGTAGTTATTTTCTAAAAAAACACTAATTTTTTCTTTTTTTTTGTACCAAAAGAAGATATAGTACGATTTTGATGAAATTCACATTGGTTACACTTACTTTAGGTAATGCACAGGAGGGAAGGAAAGATAGAGAAATGAAGAAGGTGATATTAACGATATAATTTAAATGATAATCGCACCTTTTTCTCAAGATAGCGCTGTATCCGAGTCCAGATATTAGCATGATTGCGTTGCATTAGCCAAACCTTTGGCAGCAGTAGACAGTCCACAGGCGTCAATGCTACTATTCTTCGATCTCTCATATTCTCTCCTAGCCCAAATGTTGACCCAGGATGGAATAAGCAAACCTGTCAAAAGTTTTGGAATTAAAAAAACAAGAGGCACGGGCTTCCCTTTGAAACATAAACGAGATTTGAACCATAGTTCACAACGCTGGCCAACTGCGGGTTGGTGGAAGGTTGGTGGACTATATTATATTTAAATTCGGTGGTGATCCGATTAGCTGAAGAAATTATTTTTCTTTTGATACCTATTAATTCATTTTTGGTGAATAAATTTAAACATGAAAACATTTGTTTTATAAAGGGTTATGACTTCCGCTCGGATGCAGTCGGAAAGTTCAAAGGTGTCAAGGAACTTACCTGCATAAAGTAAGTTTTGTGATGTAGTTCGACTGTACTCAATCTGAAAAACAAATGAATCTGGTTTTAATTGTGGTCACTCTAGTATACCGAATTGTTTGTATTTCCAAATTGATAATGGAAATAACTGTCCTAACACCATACCTGACCGATTTCTTCCGCTTTGTTTCCTTAAAAGATAAGCCATCGGCAGCATTGGTATGAACCAAAATAGATTTCATTTTGCTTTCATAAATCTTTGCAGATTCTTCATCTTTCTTGACTTCAGTTTCTGAGTCTGCCGTCTTTACATCGAGGAAAGCTCTATCTATTTCCACGCTTTTCTTGCGAAGATCTTCAATATCGGGTGTTAGAAATACACTGCCAGTTTTAGAATCCCTCGATTCCGAGCTCTTTCTTGCTGTGAGAGTATCACCACTTCTCTTTGAAACTTCAGAAGCACGCCTCTGGTTTAAATTGTTGAAATATTTTTTGCTAATGTCAAGTTCCTCTTCTGACTGAGAAACCTAAAATACAGGGAATAGCTCAAAACTCTTCTTATAACTTGTGATTTTTATATTCTTTGTGTAGATCAAACTTACTTAGTTTTTGGTGTGTTGTGTGTTTTACTTAGTTGTTTTCGGTTTTGGATGTGTTAGAATGTATAGCTAGCATTAACAAAACAGGTCTTTCATCATAATCAACCACGGCTTTGATTAATGTCATTCGATTTTTTTTTCAGTAGTGTTAAATGAGTAGTAGCTACTATAGCGAGAGGGGTAGCCGGGAGGATCAATGAGGGCCAAGATTCACTTTGAAATATTTATTAAAACGAAAGCACTATTCTGAATTGAAGTTACGAGAAGACTCCGTCAAATTATCAGCATAGACCATGAAAAGGAAGCCAATTCCTTTTTATTACAAAATAGCTATCAAAAGGCTTTTCAAGTAGACGTATAACGCGCGAGGTATACAACCTCGCTACATCCCTCCCGGTGGGGATAAATTTTCTCGTGAAGTGAGAAAATTTCAGAAGTCTCGCAGCTTCGCCCTAACCTACCTGCGGGCGGGCCACGACGACACACCACAGTGGGACCGAGCAAGTCTTTTCCTCAAGACCGGCTTGAAGGATCCTTTAAAAAAAAACCGGCCAAGAGCGTGTCGAGCCACGCGCATTGTAGGGTCGTAGCAGCATGGTTCAAATACATTCTTATTAATCCCAACAGTGTTTGGCACTTGGTCGACTATTACTCGCAAACTTGAAGGACCAACTTATGTGTGATAGTTTTCCTTTAAATTTCGTTGTACACACATCAAAAAAAGTTTGCGATCACTTGGAAAAGTGCTAATATTTTTTATTGTAGAAGAATAAAACTTAATCACTTTTTATCTTTTGATTCCTTATTTAAAAATATGAAATTTAAATATAAAATAATTTCGTAATTCAAATGTTTTTTTATTTAAAAAGACAATCAACCCTTGCTTGCTTTCATTCAGAAATCTGACATAGTCGCAACTTATCAATATTTTCAATTTATTCAAAAAAAATTAAGTTGGTAACGATGCCGAGAGGATTAACTGCAGTTTTACGAGCCAGAATTCTAACTTTAAGTGGAGAAGGCTATTCCACGAGGGAAATATCACGCAGAGTTCATGTATCCCAATCCTGCGTGGTGACCACGTTGGAGAGGTATCAGGGCATGGAAGATTTAGCTGATCGACCTCGCAGTGGTCGCCCAACTGTTCTTACTGCAATTCAGAAGCGATATATCAGATTACTGGCTGCCCGTGACCCAACAATGAACGCTACTAAAATGAAAGCAGAGCTGCGAGCTGCCACCGGCCGCGAAGTTAGCACCCAAACGATTAGAAATTGCTTACACCAAGCTGGATTACGAGCAAGGAGATCCTGGCGAGCACCTCTGAACTCACAGCAACGGAAGCGGCACAGATTGCAATGGGCTAGGCTCCGTCAAAATGAAGAAATTGAGGACGAAAGCATCTGGCAGAACTGCCTCTTCGTTGACGAAACGCGGATCAGTACACATCCAGATAACCGACGTGTCCGTGTCTGGAGAAGATCTGGCGACTCTGAAAGGCAGAGAACTGCCACTGGAACCGTTCAGCAGGGCGGGAAATCAGTGTCCTTTTGGGCCGGGATAATGATTGGGGCTAGGACGCCCTTAATCCCGTATCAAGACACCATGACCGGAGCCATGTACAAAACGATTGCAATCGATGGATACGTCAGACCATTCCGCATCAACCACGGGCGCCAATTCATAATGGTAGATGATAATGCGCCCACATATCGAAACGGACGTGTTGATGCTGCTCTCCAGCAATACGACATCACCAGGTTAGACTGGCCTGCCGGCTCGCCTGACTTAAACCCGATCGAGCATGCGTGGGATGCTCTTAAGCGAGCTGTTTGGAACCGTCAGCCACCTCCGCGAACAGTGTCAGAAATCAGGGCAGCTGCTATTGAAGAGTGGGACAGGTTACCACAAGAAATGCTAGATAAATTAATTCTTAGCATGCCCAGAAGGGTTTCCGCATGTGTGCGAGCCAGGGGAGGAGTCATTTTATACTAACTATTAATTTTTTCGTAATAAATTTTGTTTGTTTTTTCATTAATTCAAATTTTTCATTACATTACAATTAAGCCAAAATTGCATTTCCTAGCTTTTGTTAATAAAAAGTAAATAATTAATAATGATTCTTTTATTTACTTAGTGCATTTTCATTATAAAATCATAAAACGTAAACAGTTTCTTTAAATAATTTATATTTTAAAGAATACACCTGATTTTGCTACTGATCGTAAACTTTTTTTGATGTGTGTATATTCTACCAACGTGAATTTTTTCACATTTTTAGAAACAACCGTTTAGCAGGTATAGGGGGGGGACACTTGTGTTTGACAAAAATTTTCACTTTAAAAATTTATATTTCGCAAACGGAGTGCTGAATCGAAAAACGTTCTTAGTAAACCCCTTTTATCTTTTAAAATGCTATCCTATGACACCCCACTCAATGATATTGGCGAGAAAAAAAAAATTCATCGCCCTTTCACGTCTATGGGAGACACCCGAAAAAATTTTTTTTTCCAAGATTTTACTCTACAGTTCTGTCGGCGTGATTCATATGGATAATCATGCTTAGTTTCAGCTCTGTAGTACTAAGGGTTTCTTAGGAAACCTGCGGACAGACGGACAGACGGACAGACGGACATGGCGAAACTATAAGGGTTCGTAGATTACTACGGATCCCTAAAAAGATATACCCAAAATACAAACTGACGATTCCATCCTTCGAACCCTCGCTCCCAAAACGCCAGCAAAAGAAAGCGACAATCGGTTATTCCACTGCCTAACTTAAATCCGAACTGACATTTAAAGTAAATTTTGAAAAAAGTAAAATATATTTCTATGAGCCAAATAGACATGATATCAATATGAAAGAATTTAGTTCTAAGTGATTCTGAGTGATCGGGAACGGAGATCCTCCCCCCTCGTCGTTTATGTCCTACGCGGACACCATATAGCGAGAGGGGTAGCCGGGAGGATCAATGAGGGCCAAGATTCACTTTGAAATATTCATTAAAACGAAAGCACTATTATGAATTGAAGCTACGAGAAGACTCCGTCAAATTATCAGCATAGACCATGAAAAGGAAGCCAATTCCTTTTTATTACAAAATAGCTATCAAAAGGCATTTCAAGTAGACGGATAACACGCGAGGTATACAACCTCGCTACACTTCTTTGATTTAAAATTGTATCAATCACTCACTCTGATTCTGCAGTGATATTCGGAAAACTTTACGCATCAAGTCTGATTTTTCTGAAAGCGATTTGATAGAGTATTTAATCCCGCTGCTTGTAAATACTTACAAATGGATCGTAGAGCTTGTATCTGTTCTTTCCGTTGACATTTTTCTTGATTATCTGGAGTGACTCCAGCATCTGACATTGACCAGATAGGACAAAGTAGACAAAGTTAGTTAGACCAGTCCCATCACCTAATATCGTGTCTGTTGGGTTGTAAGACTTCATCTTCGCTACTATGCAGCCTTCGCGGCGAGATTGCTGTGGTGAAAAATAATTGACTTATTACAGGTTTATCTGAGTTTCATTGGACTATTAAACCAACAGGACCTGTTTTTTGATTCTGATTTTTAACATCATATACGTCCATGTCGTCCATAGACTATGTGTTCTTTAAAGTGATATCTTTCGAGTCGCTTTATTAGGAACTAGGAAATAAGAAATCTCAAATACTCTCTTTTAAGTTTACGTAAATATCCAGAAGGAAAGTTTGCTTTTGAGAGTTTGTTAATCTAGTTAATACCTTGCTGACAGCATGTAAAGTACTATGTTAAAACAATTAGAAGCAAATCTTTGTGTGTGTGTTATGGAAAAGGGCAAAACTTTT
Organism: Aproaerema taeniolella; assembly: GCA_949987775.1. Taxonomy (NCBI): domain Eukaryota; kingdom Metazoa; phylum Arthropoda; class Insecta; order Lepidoptera; family Gelechiidae; genus Aproaerema; species Aproaerema taeniolella. The sequence continues at coordinate 1,270,866 of OX465259.1, read as the reverse complement.
TTTTGTATTTATGGTATTTGCAGCAACAAAACTTCGTAAAATTTGGATATTTAATTGTTAACAATAACATTAAAACAATTCATACCTCATCAAGGTCATTGAAATAATCAAATGACTTCATGGCAGCCTTCACGTTATCCCATTGCCTCTGCAGGGACTCTTGGAGAACATTTTTAAAATCTTTCTTCATCAGGGCGAGGAACTCGCAATGAGCTGTAAAAATGGTCACAGTAAAATACTTTCTAACAGCTATCAACGGTGGAAGGTTAACCTTGAGAGTTGATAGTTCCCATAGTTACTTGTTTGTTTGTTTAGTCGATATGTGTTGATTGTTTTGAAAGTCTACATATACCTACTACAAAATATTATCTTCTAAAAATATATACGAGTGTGTATCATTAGTGGGCAAAGGATATTTCCAAAGGATTCAGCGAGAGTTGTTGAATACTTTCCTAGGGTTTATAAATATAGACATACTAGGCACAGAGCATTTGACGGAAAAACTGAATCTAATGTGTCATATTTATTTGTAACTGTAGCATCTATAACATAATGTACTAACAAATCATACTTGACACTTTTGACTTTGTGTTATGTTATGGGCGTAGCCAGGGGGGGGGGGGCTTGGGGATTCGAGCCCCCCCGAAATTTTCAAAATCATGCTCATATTCCTGCCCGTATCCCTCTACGAAACATCGTAAAGTAGTATCGGCAATATCTGTTGTGTTACCTCCTTTATTTCATTAAACCCCCCGAAATCGAATACGCTCGCGCTTTGTGTTCTTCTCATGCACACGGATAAGCAGGAAAATCATACTACTTCAACTGTTTACTGGAATTTCCTGCTTACTTTGCAAGTCTGCTGCCCAGCTACCCTAGCATATGCAATGAGTCTTCACCCTCATGACAAAAAAACATAACTTTATATTTAAAAACAACTTAAAATACATCTTCATTTTATTCATCATCTTCAAGTTACTAGTAAATCTGTTCTGTTTTGTAACAGAATAAGTTTGCATTTTTTTGCATTCGATACAATGACCTAACACACACTTCTCTCTATACAGATGGGTCTATTTTTCTTGTGTTGATTTGGAAGTTCTATATTCTCATGAAATGAATGTCTCATTGCATATACTTCTTTAACTACACTGGGCGTCAAAAATAAGTAGTACACTTTTCAAATTGCAATTACTCCTAAACTATAGTAGTTACACTTATGAAATAAAAAGCAGTTTATAGTAAACTTAACGAAGTTTATTAAAGTTATATTTTATTTGGCATGAATAAAGTTTCAAACTTAAAATTAAGATAAATACTAAAAAGTATCAATTTTTAACGATATGTCAACCACTTAATTTTCACGTTTTGGAACTTTTTCACAATTTAATAACTTGTGTTGCCGCCTCGGGCTCTAATTACAGCTTGGATCCGGTTTGGCATGCTGAACACTAAGTTTCGGAGGCGGTGTTGGGGAATATTTTCCCATTCTTCTATCAGCGCATGTTTTAGAGCCCTGAGTGTGGCAGGAGGTGGACTGCGCCTTCTGACTAGCCTCCCAAGCTCATCCCAGGCGTGTTCAATCGGGTTGAGATCTGGGCTTCTCGATGGCCAAGCCATCAAGTTGATGCCAACCTCCTGAATGTACTCTTGTACGTGGTGAGCAGTGTGTGGCCGGGCGTTATCATGCATTAGGATGGCTCCATCACCCATATTTATTAAATATGGCCCTGCATACTCGTTGAGGATCTCCGAGGCATATCTTTCACCAGTCAAAGTCCCATTTTCTATTACCACAAGCTCTGTGCGACTCTCTGAAGAGATACCAGCCCATACGTGTACAGAGCCCCCGCCATATTGGACTCTTTCCGAGATACAAGCTTGAATGTATCGCTCACCGGGTCGTCTGTAGACTCTCCGCCGTCCATCTGAAGTGTATAAAGAGAATCGAGACTCATCTGTGAATAAAACTCTAGCCCATTCTTCTTCGCCCCATTGTACGTGTTGACGGGCGTAGCGTAGTCTTGCTACGCGATGCTCTGTCTCAAGTTTGGGGCCATTTGCTGGTCTTAGAGGCTTCAGGTTAGCTTCAGCAAGTCTTCTTCTCACTGTACTCTCACTGATGTAGTCTGTTCGGGTCCGAAGAAGCTGTTGCTGAACCTCAACTGCATTAAGGTGTCGATTTCTTAACACAGTGGAAACAATAAAGCGATCTTCTCGGGTACTTGTGCACCTGGGTCTGCCATTACCTCGTCTCCTTAGATGGTTTCCAGTCTCTTCGTACCTTTGCTTTACTCGCTGAACCGTTCTTAAAGTTACACCCACCATCCTTGCAGTACGACGCATACTGATGCCCACTTCGAGAAAAGCTAAGATTCTTGCACATTCTTCTGGTGAAAGAGGCATGATTAGTCAAATTTACTCTCTGAAGATACCTATGCTTTTCAATTACAATTGCTTTATCAGCAGCGAATGTGTCAAACACAAAAATCCTAAGTAAGACAACACCTTTCAACAGTTTAAAAAAAGTGTTTTTATTTATTCGTTTTTTTTAAAGTCAAGCATTATAAGTTCTTATAATGCATGAAGTTTTTATTGAATAAGATTAAATTTTCTTTTTAACTTTTTTTGTTTCAAAGGTCTAAGTTTTATAGTTTGGGAGAAATCGCAATTTTAAAACTGTACTACTTATTTTTGACGCCCAGTGTATTTTACATTTCCTTTTATCAGTTATAACCACTACAGATAGTGCCATCCACGAAGACGCGCCCCACCATTCGTCCTAATCGTTTATAATATAATTGTGTGCATGCTTCCGCTAATGTTTGAGTGTCATTGGTACACACTAATTACCTATGAGTGCTCGCGCACACTACAATACAGACTAATCAGGAGAGAGCGTTAAAGTCAAAGGAAAAGATGCTCTACTTTATTTTTTCATTTTTTTTATTTTTAGGTGCGGTTAGTTACTATACGATTATATTAGTACTGAGATTTTCTCGACATTTAAAAAAATAATAAGTATAACAACTTTCGTGTCGAGTCTAAAAATTGGTGGGGAGTGTCTTCGTGGATGGCACTATCTGTGATAAACACTTCACTTAAGGAATAATTACCTAGGACTATACTCACTAATAGAGGTACAAGTAGCAGTCCTATTAATATCATGCAGTAAAGAAACCTCTCCAAACATGTCACCAGACTTCATCACAGCAACATCTATAGAGATGGTCTGCTGCAGTACCTCGTCGTATATCAGCACACTGACTTTCACTTCACCGGTGATGATGAAGTACATGGCATGGGCCTCCTGGTTCTGACGGACTATCACGTGGTTCGGGGCGAAGTATCGGAAGTATGTTACTGCTGCCAGACGCTGTTTTACATTCTGTTGGGGTTGTTATTGTTCTTACTGTTAAAGTTGTCAAATACTAAAGGAAAACTTAGCTTACTTAAATGATGGAATTAATGATGGACGATTTTTTTTTGTCGTAACGTTGTACAATGTCATCAGAGTCCATATACGTAGGTACCTATGTACTTACATATTGTCGCCAAGATTACAGCAAAGTGAAATAGGGTACGGCTCAGCATGACACTGCTGCTACTTCAGAAGTCCAGTAAATTAAGTCTTTTAGATAAATGCGACGAAAATTTGAATAAATAATGAGTTGTTAACGGCTGTGGAAACAAACAAAGAGAAAATACTTCAAAAAGAGATACAAATGAAAGACGTACATTGGGATATCTCTTGAAGCACTTCAGTCCCCCGATTTTTCTATAAATATATTTTTTCTCCGCTTCTGTGCGATTCTCAGCTGGTGTGTTTAGTAATACTTTATCCTGTGGAACATCATTGATAGTAATAAATTAATAATTTAAGAGCATATGTAGTTTTCTTGATTTAGTTAAATCAAGAAATTCAAGCAAGTACCATTCTATAGCCTACACCAACGTGTTATCAATAATTGGCAGTTGCTGTCATCTCTATCGCGTAAGATCTTAGTGCCCAACTTATGTACCTGATAATAAGTAAGTAATCATTAGCAACTTCTTGTAGTAGACACCACAACGAAAATATACCTAAATCCAATGTTAAGCATTATTAGGCCTTTTACGTATTACATTAAATATGCAATCGTCTGAAAAAACTACAAATTACTGATGGAATTGAGGCAAAATCTTAGAGTGTACTAACATTAATATTCAATAGCATTTTGGTCTTGTCCTTAGTGGCTCGCATGGCTTGCTCGACTCTTTTTTTTACATCATCTCCCTCATATACATCCACATCATCGGTCAGCCAATACAGATTGTATATCACTTTACGTATAGCAGCTTTGAACCGAATTCTTGCTAAATATCTTCTTCGGAGAAGTCGTTCCTCTTCCTACAATACGTCTTTAAATAAGTCAGTGAAACTTTATGGGGTGGTTCTCCTCATGAAACTGAACCACTTTACCCAAAGAACCTATATGAAACTATAAAAAACTAGCTTTCCGCCCGCGGCTCCGCCCGCGTGGACTACAGGTTATATCGTGCCCAACTGTGGGATAAAATGTAGCCTATGTCCTTTCCCAGGCTCTAATCTATCTCTGTACCAAAATTCATCAAAATCGGTTCAGCGGTTTAGGCGTGAAAAGGTAACAGACAGACAGAGTTACTTTCGCATTTATAATATTAGTAGGGATTATTATTATTATAGTAGGGATAGTAGGGATTAGTAGGGATTAGACTTTTCATACACATGCGATTGCATAAGTCGTATGTATGTAAACACTTCATTGCACATAATTAGAGGTATAAAACAACACAGGGGGATACAAAACAACCTAAATGTACAAAGGCGAGCATAAACATTTTTTTTTCAAGCTTGGAGGGAGTTTTATGGAGGAAGAGGCAACATTTTTCTACATTTCGACTTTTGTTACTTGGGGAAAGTTGTCTAATTTAGTGGACTGAATCCCATCCTTTAAGTATCGGTTACTAATTTAAAGTTACTCAATATAAAAGTTCTATTTTTATTGTAGAAATTAAAGGGTTGATTAAAAAGAATCAGTTGTTTCCGCTTGTTGTTGATCTGGGCAAAATTTTAAACGCCATCTTGAATAGGTTTGAAGAAAATATTGTAGGTTAGTACTCCTTCAAGTATGTTCAGCTAGTGTTCTTATTCTTCTTCTTATCGTGTAGGTATTGTAGTCAAGTATGTGGCGCACTTGGGTGATCAGTGTTCTTATTAAAACTATACTTGAGATAGTCTCTTCATTCGAAAAAGTAATAGAAGAAAAGACTACTATCCATAAAAAAAAATATTCAGGAGAACAAAGAGCATAATGTAATACTTACATTATTTATGGGTAAAATGAGGGGTTACTACTAACCTCTTCTCGTTTTTTATTTAGTCGCTGTGCAACAGTCATTTCTTCATACATTTCGATTTTTTTATTTTTAAACAAATAATATACTTCTCAAAACCAATAGTTGTGAATTATTGAAAATAATAATCAGTAATCAAAATTTTATAAGTTTATTAAATTTTAGATTGACACAATAGTCCATTTACTCTAGTAGGTCGTTATAATAATAAGGATTACCAAAAAATATTTACTTAAAGCTAGAAAAGTATTGTTTTTTGCTAATGCTAGTTTTAAGATTAAATATTACTTGCTTAGTGAAAATTAACGGAACATCATGAAAACAATTGACGACACTACATTGTAAAAATACAAAAATGTTATTAAATAACCCTGTTTGTTATATTAAATGCTAACTAAATAATAAAATTACAAAATTACTTAACCTGATTTACAAAAAACAAAAATATTAAAATGTAGTAAAATGTCACATTTGATTTCGTTTGATAGAGGGAATAGGGAAAGCGATAGTTATTTCGACCAAGTTAAGGAGGAGGTTGAGGTCATGTCGTATCGGGAGGTTAAATCATTTGTAGAAGATAAAAATAAATGGCATATTCGGCGAGAGCGCTTCTTGTTTAGTTAAGGGAGAGATAAACGGTGCCGTTACTAAAAATTCTCATATTTTTGGGATATTTGTGCAAGCATTAATAATCTAAAAACATCCCTATTGTTTTTCTTTTTTCTAAACGAATCAACATGAGAGTTTGCTTTATCATGAGTACAAAATTAATATCCATTTAACTTCTACAACTCCTTAATTTCCGCTCCCTCATCTCCAGTCTTTTGTTTTTCTCTGGAAACTGATCTAAAACGGTACAAATCGGTTTACCGGAACCAACGATAGAATTTTCAGTTTTATACCCTTGTAATAAGGCAAAATGTTCCGCATATTTGTTTGTTGGCAGCTGGCCTATTGACCTTATGTAGTAGGACCTGGTGTCTTCTTCGTAGTTGTGGATATTGGCTTCAGGCTTCGTGAGGAATGAGCTGAAATTGTCTCGTACTTCAGTGCGAAATGATCTGGAAGAATAATGACATTGGCAATGAGCAGTTTGTTTGTGCAAGTTGATCCACTGAGTAGTGAGAAAAGTCTCATTAACAAGCACGGATTCACCGTTGTGGGCGCGATGGTCATGCCTAAAACCCTAAAAGACTTGTGATGTCACACTTTCACGGTCTGTCGAGGTTGATAGGCTGATGATATTATATCCAATGCTTTAATAAAAAACGCACTGTGACTATAACCGTTTTCCGGGTCCGGGTCCACGCCTGCATGTTTAGCATCGATTAGAGTAGTCTTTCTTATGATCCTCACTCGAATGCTACGGCTTATCGTAGCTATTGCCAGATTGTTGAATCCTGTGAAAGGCGCTTTTGGATACGAACGAAGTCGCCATGCAAGTACTTCTCTTTTTTTGGCCGTCACATCACAGTATAGTACTTTTAAATCATTTGGCACTGTACCCTATGCTACAAAGTTTTCTTTATAATGTTTTCCCAACTTTTTTCTTATACTTTTAGGGTACGCAGATTAACCTTTGCGTAATCTCCAATCTCCAAAACAGTGACGCTTTTATAAGTCCTTTGCTTTGCATTGGCAAACTAAGTCAACCAATAAGAAAAAAAAATCATACCCAGGCACCCAGCGAGGTCTGTTGTGAGTCCTGATCTCTCTAAAGTCCTGTTTGAATTTCTCTTTGTCGTACATTGATTTCGGCCGCGTGCTGAGGGGAATCCATCTATCTTCGTGCTTCGTTTTAGGCGTCCGTGTCTGAAATTATTTTGATGCATGTGTTATTTTTAGTACAACATTGTTAGGTAATTTATTTTTCAAGTACTTATAGACTAAATCTCATGGTGTAATCTCATTTATCAGGGTAGGAACCAATTTGCGTCAGAAAAAACAATTGTAAAATTGTGTACCAAATGCAGCAATAATTTAATTCCTATTCCAGATGATAACTTCATCCCAATTTCGTCATACATTGCAAGTTATTTTAACAGGAAGTTAGTAGAGATGTAGTTAAATGAAACTATCTACGAAAAAACAAAATTTTTCAATCGTATGTCACATCATCGTGTAAAACCCACTGCTAAGTCTGCCGATCTCAGACATAAAGTATTGATAAATGGAATTTATGGCTAAATAAAGCACAGTTCAATTTTTTTTTTTCTTATCATGTAGGTATAGTCAAGCGTATGGCGACTTGGCTAACTTTGGTGTCAAAGTTTTCAAACCGCACAATATTTAATCTTACCATAGGAACATCAGCGAGGGTGTAATAAGTGACCACATCCCTGGTGTTAGAGACCCTACTGAGCTGTTCAGCCGTATAGGGTCTGTGGTGCAGCATACTGGTCGTCAGGTATGGATCCAGATACTTTTCGAAACCTTCGTGAGTTGTATCCAGGGGTTCTATCTCTTTGCGGAAACTCGGCTCGATGGCAGGCTGGAAAAGGCTGTGATTTAAAAAAAATGCAGACAAGGATGACCAGTAGGATTTTTTTTATAAGATGGGTTAACTCTTGACCTCAATCTGGATCATAAAGGTCAAAGATGAGGTCAACGATGGAGCGAGTTAACCAAGAAAATGCCTATAAAGGCACTGGTACTCCCACGTACCGACGGAACACAGCAAGTTGTTTGGCGTCGGACTGGAGGGTGGTCGCGAACCAGACGGCCCTTTACAGAGCCCACCACACCTCATGAGACCATATCACATCAGATTCATAATAAAATTAAGTGTCGTTGCCTGGGATGGCCCTAGTTGCCTGATAACAAATGATTTTATTATTATTAATTAATAATGAGCGTCGCCTTACAAACTGCCAATTAAAACTGAGCCAGCATTTGTGGCGTATGTTTGCGTGACAGATTTGTTATACATACTTCATCTGTCATAATTTCTACCACTGTGTGCGTATAATGGAGTAAACCGTTAAATACCTATCTCCAATTTTTTTCGACTTCGTCTGTCTTCGTCTGTTTTTCTTCTGAGTATACTCCGAACCAGATAAGAAGGACGGCTATTACGCCATAAATTAGTGGGTACGGGGCTTGTTTACTATTTATCTTTTTACCTTTACTTTACCTGTTCCTTAGATATTCATATTCATTTATACCGGTACTAAACATACAATGTCAAAAAATCCATTAAATTAATCAATTAAATCAATTAAAAATCAATTAAAATAATAGATGATCTGTTAATTTGTATAGTTACTCATCCAGGAACTCTTTTACACTGTAATAAGCCTTGCTCGTCAACAATGACTTGAGTCTGTTTAAAAAACTGCACTAGGTTCTCGCCTCCCGTATTGAATTCGGTATTTTCTTATAAATACGCGGCCCGATTATAAGCAAAGAACTGGCAGTCTTTCGAAGGCAGTGCACTTGCACGATACTTACAGGAGCATCTGGAAGGAAAGCAGGGTGCTTAAATTGATCCGTATCAGTCACCAGCCTAGCAGGGGTCTCTGGTGCAGTGTATGCTTCTCTCATCTCCGTGGTGCCATGAGCTCTGCATTGTGGTGGTCTGTCTGCAATCTTGGATTGTACAAGGTTTTTTTTAATTTCTTAGCAGGCGTTTTGGTTCTGTTCAAAAATGTTATGTTTCTAAGCTCAAAATCCATTTCTATACCAGCTGATTCTTAAGTTCATACATATGTTTCCTATACATATAAACAAAATCTAGAACTTCCATTGAATATTAACGTAGAACCCACGGCAGCATATCAGGCTCAACATGTTGAAACACGCACAGTGTACAAACTAAAAGGTAAAATACTTACACTCAATTGCAGAAATGTTCAATAAAGTTAAATTAAATTAGTTAAAGCTTCTTTATATGTTATGCGTAACAAGACGGAAAGTGACAGTATTTTAATGGAAGTTTCAACGACTTGCTGTTAGTCTCACACAGTCGCTGTTTGAAACATCTGGTAAGATTCGCGCTCAACATTTTTCTTCCCCAAAATTTTAAAAATTCTAAAATAGTATCTCAAGATTGGAGACTTGTTGACATATAGCACTCGGTGCAATTTAAGGCATTTAGCTTACTTACCCTTCTATTCGGTGGATAAATGTATAAGTTCTCTGTACAAGACGTGTGTTTGTTAAATCGCTTCGTCTCTGGCTGCTTGAATCCGAAGTCCACTACAGACTGAGATTGCATCAAGTCCCTCGTTACATTATAGTCGTGGAAGTAATCTTTGATTGCTGATAGAGGTGTTTTCTGTGATTATAATATAATAGAAGATAATTGAAGTCAGTATAAAATGTAGTGATATTATTAGGGCGGCTATTAATCGCAGTTATATGACGATGGTGATTATTTTATCTGTTCAGGTGCACAATTTACAACTAATGAAATTCCATATATTTTGATGACAGCTGCCTTGACTAGCAGCGCCCATATCTTTCTTGCTTTTTATTTTATTTGGCCGTTAATGTCCTACTGCTCGGCCTCCCCCGCAGCCCTCTCTTTCTCAAGGAACCAGTCCTTTTTGTAAGCAGCTAACTCATCCTGTAAATTTTTATCGGCAGACTCTACGACGTTGCTGTTCAATGTGTGGTCCAAATGCATCCTGAGCATTTTAATTTGGTGACCGACTTATTTATTTAATTGCATAATTAATCTTTTTCTTATCTTCATTAAAATTATTAATTTAGTTTTGTAATACTTACTGGACCTTTCAACACCTCCGGTTGTCCTCTCCACACGTGGCCTATTGTTTCACTGGACACTCCTGAGTCTGGGAACTTTCTGACTGGGTACTCAACATTTACTGTGTCCCAACATCTAATGGGTTGCTTCTTCGGGTATTGTACTTGCATTTTTACTGTACTATATTCTGTATGTGACAGAAGAGTCCGAGAAAGGAGAGAGTGTACAGCAGAGATGCTAAGAAAACTAAAGCCCGTATTACAGAAGCTTGATCTATAGTTAAATATTCTTCGTCTCTTTCTCTCACTATTAAAATGAAAATGACGACTGCTACTTAAATATAGATCAGAGTCTGAGTCGCGTTCTGCAATACGGACCTAAGAACCTGATTTTAATTTGTAGGGCGCGCATCTTCCAAGATTAAGTCCGGTCCGTATGACCCAAAGGTCAGTAGGACCCTGGATAGTGGACGGAGGGGAGGTATTATTCTTATAAAAAATAAAAATAAATTTAGCTATCAATTTATTTGTATCGAGACTTAGGAGTAGTGATTTGTGGTCTCTGTTTACCTCGATGGTAAAGAGTCGTGAGCTTTTATTGTTTTGAGTAAGTTAATTTATTTAAAAAAACACTTTGTAATTGAATTAGCTTTTGAATAGTATTTGTTACTTACTCGTATTCTTACAAATGTTTAAATGTATTAAAAACTTAGGTAGTGTTTTGTTTGTATCATAGTAATATGAAAAACGGACAAAGAAGGTAACCATAGCAACAAACAGTGATCTAACGATGTTTTGTTCTTAGACTTACGCTTACATAGTTGCAGAAATGTTCAATAATGTTAAAGCTTCTTTAAATGTAATGCCGTCCTTGTTTATGTCTACAGGACGGAAAGTAAAAGTATGATATTTAAAGTGACATTAAATTTAATGGACTTTTCTGTAACTGGTTATAAGTTTCCAAACAAGGGGCCCTTTATAGTGGGTCCCTTGGGATACAAACAAAGACGAACACACACTTAGAACCGATATCATATTTTATCTGACTGGGAATCGAACCCAGACACCGGCAATTCAAAGGCGGCATTAGCAGTCACTGGATTTTACCCGGTCGTCAATTCAAATAGAATAAACAATCAAGTGGTTTAAGAAATTTATTTATAAAGTTTTTGAGTACTTTTAATATGCTTCCCGCGTCAAGGAATATTCGCAAAGAATTTTGAGGAAAAGAAAATATTAGACGCAAATGGAACTTGGACCCGCGTCCCAATGATCAGACCTCCTAGTATTCTAAGCAACTGAGCTATCATGCCTTTAAGTCAAGTGGCGAAATTTCTCATTGCCCTTTATTAAATTACTATAAAAGTTAACAAAAACAACGTAGATTTTTGGTAAAAATTCGTTTACTTCTCCACAAGTGACTGAAAATGTTATAAAAACACAATGTATATGCGCAATATAACTAACGTTAAAATACAACACTGCAATAAATACATAGGGTTTATCCACCCAGACAGACATTCAGATTGGTTTGGTAGGTATATTGATACCGGAAATATAGCATATTCATGAGAAAATACAAGATCACACTGTTAAAAGATATGGGCGAGTTGTTAGAGATCAAAACCTACAGCTCCAGCACGATGGCGACAAACTCTTGCGGCGCGCCACTCGGCTGACGCTGCCTGAAACTTCACTTTGATTGCGCGAGGGCCCCGCGCAAAGGCTTGCTCGCCCTTTGGCTTTGTCAATGTTGACATTTGACATAGAACCGCGGCGCATTACGCGTACTATCACCATAGTACTTGAGCTGGAGGCTGATTCTCCTCATGAAACTAAACAACTTTCCCCGAGGAACGTCTATGAACTTCTTTAACCTACTGAGATCGATGACATATGTAGAATTCGGTAGATTTAGTAGATTTAGTTAAAAATATATACAAGTCATGTCACCGTTATGTCAAATCTATAATTTAACTGTAAGTGGACTATGGCTTAAATAACTGCGAGTGGGCTAAGGCTTAAATCCCCTTCCCAGTTTCAAAAGAAGGCCCGTGCCCCTCGGTGGGGACGTATATGGGCTGATGATACAAAACACACTGCAAGTTGTATGGAGATGTAAATTATTTCTTCATATTTTGAACTATGTTCCTTGGGGAAAGTTGTTTATTTGTCATCAGACAACACGAATCATCACGTCCCGATTTTTTCTAATTTAAGTCATCCAAATATGACGAAAATAGGCGTAAATTAGCCTTCGATCCAAAAAGAGAACTGTAATACATAGTGATTTTGTTGAAACATAGTCTAGAGTCCATGTTGGTAGAGCCAAGGGGGATTTTTCGTACATTCCTGCTTTTTTGCTTACATCTTTCTAACATGCAGTGAACATTTTTGTACAGAAGCAATGTATGGTGAAGGTGAAATTGATTGTGATCAGTTTCGTATAAGGTCTCAATTTGAAAATTCATACCTGCATGGACAAGACATAATCAAATCATAATGGATTCAAACTAGTGGTGAAACAGTATTAACAAAATGTTTTAAGAATTAGGTTCCGGTATTACTAAATATTATAAAAATATTTATTCGGCAGTGTTCTTGGTGTTTCTATCTGATGTACAAATCCTGGAGGTATTTGATACTTAATTGGTAAGTATTATTATGGTTAGAAATTATAATTTCATTAGTTTTGTTTATTTCCTTCAATTTTCAAACCTTGAGGGTTTGTACATCAACCATTATTCACGCAGGTTTAAATACGTTAGGTACCTTAAAATTATTTTTAAATAAATTATATTAAGAAATGTCTCTACGAATATACAAAATCAATACAAATCCTTATATTACTAATACGAATAACATCACAGTTCATAAACAAGTTAATTTTAGTTAAAAAAAATATACTTTAAAAGTAAAAGTGACTTTAGAGCAGATTTAGAAAAAAATACTCGAAAATTAAAAACTTAAAGTGAATTTGGTGAGTTGGTCCAGGGTACTTTTGAAATTTTAGGAACATTTACATTATGCGTACTCCTGATAACCCTAACTGCCTTTAAAAGGGAGTAAAATCGTGTTTATTATGATTATCAACAAACAAACAAATAAAAAAAACGAAGTGGTAAGCTTTTATACATTACATCACGCGATACAAACCACACAAATGTACAAAGTGTCAGATACACCGTTCAGTCATTAGTACAGACAGCAGCTTGTCAGGTTACCGATTTGCACTGCAGCCGGCGCTATTACGTGCGAGATAAGAGTGACGTTAAGGTAAACACGAATAGCCTGAAGTGCTGCTGTTAACATTATCCACTAGATTGGGTAAAAAAGCTACAATATTAAAAATGACATTAAGAATATTAATTAGAAGCAATAATCTTTAAAATACTGCCTATTCGCATGTACTTAGGTACTATTAGAAAAGTTAATATGTAAAATCAAGGTAATATCGTAGAAAATATCACTCGATTTCTTTATTGTTCAGAGAGATAAAAATATAGGGATATTTGCTATTCAAAACTCACTCATCATTTCAAAATTGATTTGATAGACATGGGAGTAAATTCTTAAATAAAATAACCGGAATTTTTAAGACAAGGCGTATAAAAAAGTTAATGCTATAACGTGGTTACCATATTGCATCAAAACATACACATTCAGTTTTTTAAATTTAAAACTGAAGTTAAAATCCTCAACTTTGATGCACGCTGTTTCATCGAAGACATTATATTTTTAAAGACAATTGTATTCGAACTTCGAATACTAATCACAACGAATTTTCGTAATTTTTAAAAATCTCTTCTTAGTGCTTAGAAACCACCTAATCGTGCATCATGTTAACATCAAAATAATTAACTCATATTTTATTATAATATATTGTTGTCAGTTCCGAAGGTTAAAAAAAGTCTCAAGTACGAATTATAGTAAAATATAGTTTCTAAGAGATTTCTTCCGCTTCTGAGTTACGGGTAGGACAAAAGAGCCTGCTGTGGCCAAGCAATTTTGGCATCTATCCGCTTGTACGCCAGTATGAAGTTCTGTCCACTTTTCTCTGACATCACTTCTTGCGGGCAGTCGTTCTCGTTGAGCATTGTTTCTGTAATAATAAAAAAATCATAGATTTCATGCCATACATGATTTCAGGTTACATTGGAAATGAATTTCATTTTAAATGAATTCAGCCCCGCGTGAACTAAGAATTCACGCAAAGTCGACCACCTTTATATGTCAGCGTTGTAGAAAAACTAGTCGACCGATTTTCATTTTTTTGGGCTTAAAATGTTCTCAATCTATGTCCCCAGGGGTTATTTTTCGAAATTTCGATAACTCTTTTAGTTTGCGAGATATTGGACTCGAAAGGAACAAAATGTAAAAAATAAAAATAAAAACGTTTTTTTCGTCATAACTTTTTTGATTTTTGACATTTTTCAAAATTCATTTTTGCATAATGTAGCCCTTGCAAAAACGCATACACTATCCTAGCTATATTATCAACGCAGATCACACTTTTCCGTGAAATGAGGCCCTATACCGACACCTCCCAATAGACATTTCCAATGTCAAAATCGTGATTAGTTTCGTACTCAAGCTCGTGAGTTAGGTCTTGGCAGATCGGCTGTGCTGCCACACTGTAGTGAGATGATTTTTAACCCCCGACAAAATAGAGGGTCGTTATAAGTTTGACGTGTGTATCTGTGTGTTTGTCTGTGGCATCATAGCTCCTAAATGAACGGACCGATTTCGGTGCGGATTTTTTGTTTGAAATTGGTTTAGCCGTTTCAAAGTTATAAGCAATCTAATCGAATGCAACATTTTTAATTTAAGAGTGTTTGTTTACTTCAGCATGTTTAACCATTTTATTATTAGTTCTAATGTGTGTGCGCTGCTTTTAGTAAAATAAACGTATTTATTTATTTATTCACTTCAAATCAAATCAAATCAATGTATTTATTGTGGAAAATAGGTATTACAACAGGTTGCAGTGGTTGTTAGTAAAGGTACAGCTATTTCCCGCCTCTCGGGCATACAACATTTTTTAAGCATCTATAAAGAGTTGAAATAGAAATAGGTATATAACACTGAAATAGGTATATAACAAACAACAGTCAAACTCGGAAATAGCAATTCGAATTAGCCATTTAATTAAAATTGATGTGACTATCTACTTTGCTCATTTCATAGTGCCCTTTCACATGTGAACTTTAATCGTTCAACGCAGAATTATCCAGTTTATTTCAGCCCATATACTAGTTACTACCAGTATGTGGTAATCTGTGGTATTACTAATATTTATTATATTATAGTTATTTCAACAAACAGTGCCAGATTTATATATTTTTTAATATAGGCTGAGAGTATAGGCCACTTAGTAAAAAGGGTGGCAGAGGTGAACGAACTGACTAGCCCTAGGTGAACGATATTTGGTAACGAAAAAAAAATTATGGTTAGTGGTAACCAATTATTTAATCCATATACAACCCGGGATTTTACTATAAGTATCATATTTAATATTTATGATATTTTTTTAGTCAGTTACTAACGACGAGTTAATTTGGGTTGAATTTTTAGTGAAAACGATCCTAAAGTGGATAGACAGATTGGGAGCCCGAGCACAACCCGCCTGTCGCGCTGCACATACGACAGTGTTTCAAAAATGACGGTCATTGAACGTGAAACGCCGGAAAATTGTAGCTCATCGCCGTCTTGAAAGGTACAGCACACGGTTTGTGTTTGGAGTGATAGTACCTATTGAAAACTTTTTCGTTGCAACGCTTGTTCTTCTCAAGTAAAAAAAATTGTGGCCACCTATTGCGCCTATTGACAAATACGGCACTGCCAACAAAAGATCGTAACATCTACACTTATATTATAAAAAGAAAAGATTTGATTGTTTGGTTGTTTGTTTGATTACATTGAATAGGCTCCCAAACAACTGGACCGATTTGAAAAATTATTTCACTATTAAAATGCTTCATTATCCCTGAGTAACATAGGCTTCATGATTTTCCCAAATTCCCACGGAAACGAAGTCCCGGGTGGAATGCTAATGGTAAATAAGAGTAAGTACTTGCAATTAGATGTCTGTGTTTGATTTTGATAACCGTGTTCCGGTGCTAACTACGTCGCATATTCTTGTTATATTTTGTATACATTAGAGATATTAGGAGGTCCAGTTTTGTGTCAAAGTTTTTACTTTATCTTAAATAAATATCCGGCACCTAATTTGTGGTCTTAAATATTGACATTGTCTCAAAGTAACGTAATGAATGAAATATTACGTACTATTGCGTAATGTTTTCGAGAGGTACTTTTGTAATTGTTGGAGTAACTGGATTAAATAACAGATGCAGAGTGCGATCACCAGCATTATCAAATTCCATTGTGAGGCCTCATCAAACATACGATTAAAAAAAAACTCAAATCTAACGGTGTTACTAATTAAACTTACACACTGCGTTGGAGCTTTTAAAAAAAATAAAAACACAAAAAAGTTGAATTAGGTAACTGACCTTGTCCATCATGCAGCGCAAACAACGCGTAATCCTGTGGGTTGGTGATAGCGGCGGCGTGTGCTAGCGCGCGACACAAGTCGCGGGCGCGCGCGCCGGGGCGGCACGGCAGCGCCACGCGCCGGATCGAGCCGCGGCACTCGTCGGGTAGTGCCACCCGCACCACTGCTACCCCGGTGGAGCTACCACTGCTTTCCACTGAACCGCGGCGCCACTGTTGGCAATAATGGTAGCTGATGATGTGTCCACATATTGGTTGACTTTAAATTAGTAAGCAAAAATTAAGCATGTGAATCAGAAAATTAAGCATGTGAGGCCGGAGACTCGGAGCACGATGAAGGAAAAGTAATAAATATTAATCTGGATTACATTTATTGGAATACACACTTAAACTTTATATGTTAATTTATTACAAAAGCATAAAAACAGTATACTATGTGCGGGCGTGCGCCTGCGACAGAAATTCAATTGGGTGTCTGTCATCTCAGCGAATGACAGCTAGAAGTGACCAATTTCGAATTTGGATTAGGAATACCAAAACTGAAGATTAAAAAGGTCGCAAAAGAGAATGGAAAAGGAGGATGAAGACGAGGCGCATGCCGTCTCGTTACAAACTTAACGACTCTCCTTTAGAAAAAATATAATTTAATCCGCAAACCTAGTACTCGTAATGTATTTACTAAGGTAAATATTTTGTTGTCCTTTTCTAATAGACAAGAGAGAAAAAAAAGGTGCTATTGATTAAACGTGTGGAAAAATTTACAGTATGACTACTAAGGAAAAAATTCTGATAGTCACAATGGTGTGAAAAATTGGTTTAACCATGACTCCAGCATGGATTGTCACACAAATGTCGTTTTACTTAGCTGTCACTTTCAAAAAAGCTGCCAATCGCTGCTAAACTATTTAACAAAGCTCAAGCCAACTTACAGGAGTAGCACTATCAGGCCCAGGTTCAGGAGCGAGCCTCTTCAGCACAGAGACGGCCGAGAACAGCGCCGTGAGGTAGTACCCCCCCTCCCCCGCCAGCAGCGCGGCCGGCAGCAGCCCCGCCATGAGCTCAGCCTCCAGCTCGGCTGCCACGAGCCGGCAGCGGGCCACCGTCCACGCCAGGACTGGAAGCAGGTCGTCGGCTCCGAGGGCGCGCTCGCCACGGATCTGAGGATAAATTAAGATAAGGTAAGATCATTCCAGAGTAACATAAGCTACATAATTTTCCCGAATTCCCACGGGAACGAAGTACCGAGCGGAATAAAAATTCCTACACCCAATGACAAATTTGATAAGTGATAGAAAAATAACCATACACTTATCAAGAAAACGTGAAAGGTACATGACCGATAAGATTTGATAAGGTAGGTATCCTAATACTAAGTCAAACATAAGTCTGGTAAATACTAGTAACAGCTGGTAACACTTACCGCATTGAACATAACAGATATAGCAGCGAGGAGGTTCTCCAACTTGTCCAGCGGTGAATCAGCTTCTTGCATCTTGAGGAAATGTTTTGAGATCACTGCCAAGACAGCTGATGATGGGATTTTCGTTGATTCCTGTTGACAGTGAGGATAAAAAAATATTATTAACAAAGTGAGAAAGAAACATTAAATAAAATTATAGTAGAGGAGAAGGATTAGCCTGCTAATGCAGCTGAAACAAATTTAATGAAAGAAATCAAAAGGATAAGAAAATAAAAGATTGATTTCATTCAGTAATAGTTTTATCTTTTACACAAAACACATCCTGTGTTTAGTGTAAAAGATAAAACTATTATTCAAAATTCGATAGGTCAAATAGCCTGAAGTAAATGTGACTATTTGATCATACCAACTTATTCAGTACAGCTGCGTACTGACTAATAACTGATAAGTAATAGCACAGTATTAAATGAAAACTAACAAGGGCAATAATTTAATGTGTAGGTGTCAGTCTATGAGCCATTCATCTATGATCCAAGTTGCCTGAAAATCTCCCCACTTACCATGACATCATCGCATTCTCTACACTACAGTCTATGAAGAGAAAAAAACTTACCTTGACACCTAATTGAAGAGGTGTCGCATGTTGAGCTCGTTCGATGGCTGCATGAAGTCTTCTCACGTCTGAAGAATGCCAGGAAGCCAGCAGAGAATACAGCTTGGACCGCAAAGGTCGTACCACGAGTCTATGCATCACCCCCTCCAGGATAGCGTCTATATTTAGGAATTCTGTTGATTTTAGCTGTAAAGGAAAATGTATATGTTATAGTCAAACCTCGAAGCTCCGGCGCTCTTAGGTTTGACTAGTCGATCCTCAGGCTAATCTAACCTAGGATAAATCAGTCATTCCGGGAAGAGACTGCATATCGACTTTTGATATACATTACATAACAATATACTTTATAGCACACATAGAAAAATACAAATAATATTATCAGTAGCTTTTATAGGTGCAATGCATACAAATAGGCGACCTTGTTGCTTAACAGCAATTTCTTCCAGGCAACCTTATGGTACAAGAGTAATATGAATGTATAATGATTCATTGAATAAATATTTGATTGCTACTTCATAAATATAATTCAAACTATGAGCAACCCACTTTGTATAATTACAGTCATGCCAGATGCCATTTCGTAGTTTGTAAACTATGACATTATATTTTGACACGGTTAGAAAGGATTTCAATGAGAAGATTAATTAGAATAGAGTAGAAGATCTATTGTGTCACACAGAACAAGTTACGTTGACTAGATTCAAGGAAGCGTCAGTCTAAATTAACTGTTTCTTTTTTTCAAGTGAGATCTTACCTTCAGTCTCTCTTTCTCTACTTCTTTCTCAAACTCCCTCTCTCCGTGCTTCACGAGGTAGTTCTTCATGCCCGACATGAACTGACGCATGTTCCTCATCATCACCTTAAAAGTAATCATCACGATTATTATTAGCCTGATACAATCTTGCAGGTTGAGACATCAGATATGAAATAAAATCGCATGAAGTATAAATTGGAAGTCGTAGATGATGTTATTGGAATTTCAGAAATAAAAAATAGAAGAAAAAGAGTTCTGGACTTGGTCTTGCCAGTTATTATCCCAAAGTTTCCAGGAATTTTAAGTGTACCTAATCTATCTAATCTTATACAATCTTCTTCTTCATAATGTACTTAAGTACATAGATGACTTTTTTACACACCGCCAATAAAGTTTCAGCTACACAAGTCATTATTAATTATTTATTTATAACATATTTGTGACCTCTAACTGACATAGCAGAATAACATAAATAACACAAGTTACTTGTTCTTAAAAATAACATAATACTGCCTAGAGTTAGATGTATGTTATGTGGATGATTACCAATGAAAGTCATGATGTAAAAATCACGTTTTTCATTGGTGATAATATGGAGTTCCTTTAAGAAGCAACAACACATAGTGTAAACTACATTATGTGGGTGACTTCTTTACCCGTGTGATGATCGGTTGAGAATAACACCACCCCATCTCTTTCCGTGGGTGTCGTAATAGGCGACTATGGAAACACAAATTAGACCTGCCTCCTATTAATCCATCTTAGGCAACGAAACCTCAGTTTGTTTTCAATCTGATGTGGCGTCCTATGGTCTCATGCGGTTTGGTAGGTTCTGTAAAGGGCCACCTGGTTCGCGACCACCCTCCTACCGAAGTCCGACACCAAACAGCTAGCTGTGTTCCGTCGATGCGTGGGAGTACCAGTGCCTATATAGGCATTTTCTGGGTTAACTCGCTCCATCGTCGACCTTATCTATGACCTTGGTCAAGATTGAGGTCAAGAGTTAACCCATCTCATAATAATAATAAAAAACCCACATAAGCATACAAAGTTTCAAACAGGTCCTTTGAAGAGCTATTATACCTATACATAATACCTAAATATTATAAGTAGGTAGATACTGTAGCGATTGTGACGTAGCTCCAACACGTGTTAGATAAAGTGAAATGAGAAATTGTTTTCTCAAAGAAATATTTATAGTAAATAAGTAAGTAATGTCATATTTATTTAATGTTTAATTATAAGTGTTTATTTACTAAAAGGTAATCTCATTAAGGGGATGAAAGGCCAAAAGTTTTGTTTACAAGTTTATCAGTTTCTTTAATTGTTCACATAATTAGTTATTCATTTATCCAGATTAAACTTACAAGATACTTAAGTTTTGATCCTTAACTGCAATAAAAGCATTTTTCAACACATTTGCTCATAAAGTGGGTCTTATTTCATTGTTTTAAGGTTCATAATGATATGTATTACCCAGCCCGTGAGTAATAAAAATAAAGCACAAGTACGTAATGGTTTTTGTTTTCTAAATTTCAGCAAAGAGATCAGATCTTATTTTATATTTAAAATTAGGTGTAAATATTAAACTATTTGTAAATAAAAATATAATTCCACTAAGTAAATCATTTAAATTTAACAGGAAATTATCATTTATTTATGCAAAAACGTAAAAATATATATTTAAGTATTTTTTTTATTATTTGGCTGTATGGCATACTTGTCGATGTGAATCTCATTTTGCGAGCGAAAAAAAATAATAATCGCGCCTCTTTTCAGATGTTTTCACTTGGTTTTCACAAACGGCATTTGTATTAATCAGATTGTTATTATATTGTCAGAAATACAACACAAAAAATGTCTTCTTCAAGTGCAGAACAGGAAACCTGTGGGTACACCGCTAGAATTACTTTCCGAGGCGCAACATGCAAGTGATAGCTTGTGGCCGTCAATATCAAAGGAAAGTTTTTATTTCTTTCTTTCCTCGCAAATGTGTTGAAAAACGTCGTATGACACGCGTGCGCGTTGAATATTACATTCTCGGCTCCATTGAGCCCTCGCCTTCGGCTCGGGCTCTAAACTCGCCTCTAATGTAATATCCAACTTAGCACCCTTGTAGCATAATGTACTATTTTTAAACTATGTTTTTTTCTCTTGAGCACAATTTCGTGTAGGTATTGAATAATGTCGGTAATATCAATGGCAAAACCAAACTATCCATAAGTATTATAAGTAGGTATACAGGGCTTTAGGTAAATCTCTTTCAACCTCCCGGGTGCTAAATCAGTCTATAAAACTGAACAACTTTCCCAAGGAACATAGGCCTAAATAAAATAAAATCATTTTTGACCTCCCATACAAAATGCGCTATATGCTGATAAAGTTTGTATGGGATGGGAACTCAATTTTTTTTTTTCGTTTTTTGACCTATGTTCCTTTGGAAAGTTATTCAGTTTCATGGACTGATTATCCACCACCCGAGAAGTTCAAAGAGATTTACCTAAAGCCCTGTATATCATATTTAAATACTAAAAAACTATTGGCAGAAGGTATAATGATGCGATTAGATCATATAGAACATAATACGTACTTACTAAATTTAATTTCTCCAATTTTTTTTAGCATCTATAAATTCAAAACTTCAGTTCATGCTATCATGCTACGTTTCCCAAATCATCTTTCATACAATTATTCTAACCTAAGCTTGTCATTAATGAATAAGTAAAATCTTATCTCATTACCTGTGGACAAGTCTCCTTCGAGTCCAAAGTGCAGGCGATGAAGTTGTCCACATTCTGCGCGAAGGTGGTGCTCTTATCCTGAGCAAGATGAAGAGCATACGCTCTAAGGGCTGCACCTGCGCCGTGAGATGTTTTCCCTCCACGCAAGGCTCTAACGCGACCTGCAGCTGTGGGCAAACGAAATAAAATAATTGAAACTTATTTTTTAGATTGGCACTTTGTCAAGTGTCATGTACGCGCTGTGGTGCTAAAGACGAGAGCTTCTTAGGGTAGAAAATTTTCAATTACAAATAGTCACAAGCATGATAATTGCAGTCTAACGGAAGATTGAAGATGTCGAATTGTCGTAATATAAATTTATGTGGCGAACAGCAGCGATACGAGGTCCCAATTAGAAATGTATTTGTAGATTATCCACATGTATTCAATAGGTAGCGCTCTCTGAAGATAAAAAAATTGACAGATCCTGCAAATTTCTTTCTACGAAATTTTCTATATTTAGAGGGATTTGCAACCTAACGATAAAAGCCAGGTGTCAATGAGGTGTTACAGAGGTGATTTGAGTGTTAATGAATGCGTGAATAACGAAGAAATTTATGTATTTGTGAAAAAGAGTGTGTTAGTGCAAAAATTTATAAAAAATTAGTCGAAGTGAGTGTTTAGAGGTCTAATAGCTAAATGTTACAGAATATTTCAATGCCTTTTGCTACTTTTCTTTCTGTTAGTAATGGACTTTAATGAAGTGACGATTAATTTTTTAAAACTTGAAAACTGTAGTCACAATTCACTTTTATTTACCTACATAAATAATTGTTGGTGAAATTGGCTAAATCGTCTTGTGGTGTAGAGTTATCTGTTTCAGAAGATTTTACATTTTTACTTAGTCTAAACTTACAGCACACACGTTTACAAAATCGAATCAAGCACCTTAATAGTCGTTTAAAAGGATTCACTGTTTTTTTTGTATCTTTCGTGTCTTCTTCTGGTGCTAAGTCAGCGCAGTGGCAACAGGGTGACTTGGCTATGACTCTAGCACGAAGTTTGAAACCTCTTTGCTGTCCTAACCTATCGCACAGCTTCGTCAATACGTCTTTCTTCGCCAACTTCTCTTGAAAATTCGGTTCCATTAACTTTTCTCGTGACAAAAACACCCAATCACTTTCAACCGCAAACACTGTGAGATTATCCGTTCGAAAGTTTTTGATCGTTGTTAGCGCGAACACTTCACCGCGGAACAGAGGGGTTTCAACGGCTTCGGTAGCTCTTTCCAAATCCTCATGCGGTTTGAATTGCAGTGAATCAAGTTTATTTCCAAGTGGATCAAGTTTGCTGGTGCCAGGTTTTGCGTCGTTCGGTTTCGCGGATTTTTTTTTCAATAACTTTTTTAGCCACTTCATTCCGGACACTGTCTCGTCGGGATCGCGCGGGGGATTGCGAATCAAACAAACGGTTTTCCATTCACACGGAAGTAAGGAGATTATTCCTTATCGCGCGTCGAAGAACGACTGCTTGTTGTATTCAGAGGAACGTAGTAAGTGAATCCAGGCACGCGCAGACCTTTGGCTTTTAACCATAATTATTTATTTACAGAGCTAATGTAGCAAACGATAACAGATGTGCGGTGCGGTCCATTGTTTTGATGTATTAAGTATGCATCGTTAATTGATTTGATAAAAGTATGAGTCACTTCTATTTTGCTACACATGCGTTAGCCAGTGCAGCTGTCAAACTACTACGCAGAGTCCTTGTTATGTGCAACTACCTAAAGGAATTAGGCCAAGTTGATACACGATAATAATTTTCCTTGTTCCTATCTTTTGGTTCCTCCACATTAGTAATTATAATGTCAGATCTGCAAACATGTAAATCTATTTTATACTGCCCACCCTTCGATCAACTATAGTTGATCGAAGTGCCCACCACGTGTGTTATAATTTAAACAAGAAATCCACGTAATAATTATGTTTTACGATTTGATACAACATTACATAAAGATTAGAAACAATTGGTGACGATTATTACTGTAATTTATGCCGTAACTAACTTCAAAGTAAACATTACGCAATTGTGTAACAATTTAATAATGTGAGAATGTGATTCAGGATTAGGAATCCATGTTGCCTTTATGACTTTATATTTATTGAATGTTTAAATGTATATTATGTAAGTGCAAGGTAAACTTGGTTAAACCCGCAGAGCTAAAATAGCCGCGTGACTTAATTTTGTCATGTCGAGGTGATGTGTTGTCCATACTGTCGTTATGCATTAAAACAAGAGATCGTAACGAGATACACCAGAAAAAAATACGTCACGCGAATATCATAACGTTGAAAGCTTTTTTAAAGGAAATATTAGAAATGGGAAAATGAAAATGCCCTAATCAGTTTGGTATAAATGTTTTCTCATCGTTTCAGTCTGATATTTATTTAAAGCGTATGCTACCTTTTGTATTTGGAGGCTTGGTTTTTTAACAAAATGAAATTAGTTTTGAAATTCTAAAGAACGACTATTTTAAGCCGGTCTAAGTTCCTTACAGAATGCGACTCAAACTCTGATCTAGACAGTAACAGTCATATTTGTTATTTTGATAGTGAGAGAAAGAGACAATCAACTTTTCTAGATCAAGACTTGAGTCTCCTGTAATACGAGCTGAATCGCTAAACCGAAAAATGCTTTTGTCAATTTTGTAATAATTATTAAATTGGGATTGGAGGCGTGAGCATATGTATGTATGTATTAAACTGTTCAAAGATACTCTGCAAAATTTGATGAAAGTGGACGTAGAAAAAAAGATAAGTTTTTTTTTATTATAAGATGGGTTAACTCTTGACCTCAATCTTGACCAAGGTCATAGATGAGGTCGACGATGGAGCGAGTTAACACAGAATACGCCTATAAGGCACTGGTACTCCCACACACCGACGGAACACAGCAAGCTGTTTGGCGTCGGACTTCGGTAGGAGGGTGGTCGCGAACCAGACGGCCCTTTACAGAGCCTACCACACCGCATGAGACCATAGGACAACACCTCAGATTCATAAAAAAATGAGGTGTTGTTGCCTGAGATGGATTAATAGGAGGCAGGTCTCATTTGTGTTTCCTAAGTCGCCTCTTACGACACCCACGGAAAGAAATGGGGTGGTGTTATTCTAAGCCGATCACCACACGGCGGAAACAATCTTCTTAGCTCACCAAGCAAAGGGTCCAGCCTGTCCCGAAAGCTCTTCGCTCTTATTGCTGCTGTAGGTCCTCGGCGTGGTATAGGAGACTCCCATCCACATGGCTCATCCTGCAAAGAAACATGGTAAATATAATTTTTTTCGTGGCACTTCGCAATTAACGTTTGGACAATAACAAGATTATAGCTTTATTACCATAAAAGTGAGAAAACATTTACAAAAAAGTGGAATCGGTAGCGAAATTTGGAAAAAGGAAAGTAAGTTATAATAAAAATAATGTTTTATTTAAATTGAGATTCACTTAAGCTTCCTGGCATTGATGGGCTCTTAAGTCATGGTTTCAAAATTAAATCCAGAATTAAACTATTAAACTAAGCTATACGACACATAATGTAGAAATACCTTGAGAATAGTTCAAACATTTTTTAAATTTAATCTCAATTTGAACGAGGCTTTTTGCGTCTAATTTAGCTCATGACAGCCTCATAGGGAGATTTCAAATTTGATATTCAGTTACGGTCAAGTTCATAAAATGAAATACATCTAGCATGTACTACTTAAAAAATCACGCAATCTGGAGCGCTCTGTCCAAGGAGCGGTATGACTTAGTCCTTATCTATGACCTTGGTCAAGATTCAGGTCAAAAGTTAACCAATCCTTTAAAAAAAAGGAGAATATACTAGACAATACACATTACAAGTACACATACAGGGATCTACTTAGGCCTTAAGTCTTAAGGTCTCACCATATCATCATGCTGCTGCCCGTTGGAGGGTGGTATCAAACCATCCCACTGAGTGCTGTCCCATGGCTCTGAGAAGACAGTTCCATCATCGCTTGCCTAGAAATAATCAAAAAATCTAACTCATGCGTCTCAGATGTTGTAGTTCAAATTCTCAGTCTCACACAATGACATTCAACATATTCCTTTAGGGCCATTAAAAGTAGACTAAGAAAACAATTTTATGAGTCCTACTACAAATTCAACCGCAAAGATGTGGTTGAAGATGTAGCATGTCCATGCAGAAGAAGCCTATCCGATTATAAGAGAACTTAGAAACATAAACAAGCAGAGAATTTCATTTCTTAGATGATGAGATAATTACAATAGGTATGTCTGTTGGGCAGTTTAGAACTCTGACAGTAAGTTAGCTCAGAAACTTAACTAGTCAGCAAACATGGGTTTGAAAAAAATTACGAGGGGTGACAAAGGATGGAGTGTCTTTAAAGATGATAATAATTATAAAGATAATTTATTTCTTCCAAAAATTGCTATACATATTTCAGTCAGTATGGTACACTACATTGGAATAACAAAATATGGGAAAACTTTTAGTAAAAGACTAACGAAGGATCCACGAGTTGACAGCATTACAGGAGTTATAAGGCTGATATGTTGTTTAAATGTAATTCTTATTTCCTTATAGTATAGGTAATCAAGTATGTGGCGAACTTGACTAACCCTGATGTCAAAAATTTCAAACCCCCAAATTGCTTTTAACTTGGTACATGGGTTGGTAAATATCATGGGTTTCTTTATATTAAAAAAAGGTAATAGGTATTTTTAATGAAGTACAAAACGTCCTCTACAAGTATTCTGTTTCCTATTCCTGTAGGTACATTTAAATTATTTTAATCTCATCTTACCAGCCCATATACGTCCTCATCGAGCGGCACGGGCCTCCCTTCGATACACGATGGGGATTTGGGCCATAGTCCACCACGCTGGCCCAATGCGGGTTTGTGGACCGCTCGTCTTTCGAAAATGAATTTTCTTGGACGGGCGGGTTTTATCACGATGTTTTCCTTCACCGTTGAGCAAGTGATAATTAGAAATCCGTACATAAATCCGAAAAGACGAATTTAGTGGTACAGGCCCGCACCAGGATTTGAACTCGCGACCTTCGGATTACAAGTCTGGCTCATGACCAACTGGGCTGTTACCGCTCAATTATTTTAATATCTATTGAAAATGTCACAATGAACTATGCTCTAAAAATAGTTATTGCGCAGATTGTCTATCACTCCCAGTTTCCGTACCGTCCTACACGATACCTTGGTACCGACAACGATAAGGGTTATAATTAATGTCCTAATTGATAGTATTAGACACTATTAAGGATATTTATTAATTTTATGCCCTCATTATTTCGACTTCATCGAAGTTACTAGATGCTAATTAAGTAATGATACATAATTAGCATTCTTTATGAGATTAAAATGGCAAAATAAAATTGTTGCTGATTTAAGCCTTGGCGTATAGTTTTAGGATAGAGAAACTAATATTATTGATCGTAATCAGCCCTCACTTATTTAAAAGCATTGCAGACTATGTCATTTATTGTTTAGAGCTCTTCACTCATTTCATTCATTTAATATGAATAACCTATATAAACACACAAAATAATGAGATCGTTCCCAAAATATAATGAAGTAATAATAGCTCTGAAGATTGTTTAACCCCACAAATTGTCACATATTAGATAAATCTTTAGACCACCTTTTTAAGATTTAATAGAAAACTACGGACCTTATAGTTTTACCATGTCCGTCTGTCCGTCTCTCCCCAGTTTTTCTCAGAGACCCTTGAAACTACAAAGCTGAAATTTGGCACGGTCATACATATCGATCATGCCGACAAAAATGTGAAAAGATTTACGAAAAATTTTTTTTCGAGACAGAGACAAACTGAACGAGTCCGTTGAAGCGCTTAATCAAACTTCACACAAACAATAATGAATAAATAAATAAACGCTACACACTTAAGGCCTGTTGTACCCACATATACAAAGACAGACACGAACATCCATGACCCGAAAAGAAACATATGCTTTTTACACAAACATTTTTTCCGACTGGGAATTGAACCCAGGACACGTCGATCAAGAGGCATAATACGTCTAACAGCTACAGTTACCTGTTCCGATAGTGGTCTCAAGTCGTGCACGTTGTCGTAGCAGGACGCTCGTGGTGGAGACCGTACTTCTTCTGGCAACGCCATAGGCTCTGCGTTCAAGTGTAGCTCTGGGAATCTGGAAATCGGCCTCACTTTAGTTTTTTCCTACTAGTAAACCTATCCGGATTGAGTCGCTGTTTCTAGATGTATATTTTTTTCCAGATTTTCTCACGCGACTCTTTTACCACGCCAGTCTCTGTTTTTGCCAAAATCACTTCAAAACGTTGCGACGTGAAGGAATATTATTGCTGACTGCTTTTCAAGCAGTCATGGCGAATACTCGATCATAATTATGGCTGTTAAGGGGGTTTTTCCTTCATTTTTTTCTTATCTTGTACGTATAATCAAGTGTTTGGCAAAATTGACTTTAGAGTTTACAAATCGCTATGGTCTCTAACTTCGTTTGATGACTATAGTCAATTGACAGCAGCAAGAACTGATGGTTTAAAGTACCCTTAAAAAGTACGGAATCTCTTTTGATAAAATGTCACAAAGGTCACCTCGTCAGGTTCCCTGTCCACGTAGTTGTTACTTAGCTTTATTAAACGATTCCGAACTACAACCGCCTCAAGACACTATTCATTAAACCAAGTCAGAGGCCATTGTGCAGTTTGAAAACTTTGACACCAGAGTTAGCCAAGTTCGCCACACACTTGACTATACCTACACGATAAGAAGAAGACACTATTGATTCTCACCTTTGCGCGACTATCTTATGAACCGTCAGATGTTGAGCTCCGTCGTCGACACCACTCAGTCGGCTCTCCTGTTCTGCTAAAGATGGGAAGGTTCCATTTTCGCCATTCGCACCCTCGTCGTTTTTATCTGTATCACAACAATGTTATATTATATGTATGATCTAATAGGTACCTACATTTTCTTACATAAATTATTTTTGTTTTCGAGTTTGCAAAGTCAGCTTCTTCTTCTTCAATTTTAGAGCTGTGCTCTTGTCGGTGGAGTATCTGCCACTCTTTACGTCTTTCAGCCAGTCCTTTGACTTCCTGATTCGTATCAGGAAGTCAAAGGACATGTCGTCATGAGATTAACTTTCTCCTTCACTTGATCCATAAAGTTCCTTCGTGGTCTTCCTCTTCTTCCTTCTACTACTAAATGTGTATATCGAAGTCAGCAATATACACATTTTAATAATAGTCAATAATAAAATTAGAAAGGTTCCCTTTACAGGTGCTGCTGCTGCACTACCACGCTATGGATTGTTCATTAAAATTGTGTCAATGAATTTGGCTGTTTGGGTTATTTTATTTATATGATTTGTGTTGTCTAATCATCATTTATAACTTCAAAATTTTGTAGGTACTACCATCAGATTATAATACACTAGCTTTTTGCCCGGGACTTCGTTCGCGTGGGAATTTTATAGTCAATTTTCCAATGTTTTTTATAGTTATTCTGCTATTCGGGACGGAGAGAAATACAACAAATCAAAGCCGATCTTGAGTTATAAGTGGTGTAACTAACACGACTTTGTTTTATATATTTTAGATATGCATGTGACAATTTGTTTTGTGTTGCATAGATTAATGAGCTCGTCACCTGGTACGAACGAAATATACTTCTTTCGCTTTCTCTACATTTATAATTCCCATCGGAAATGCTCAACGGATTTGTGTACTCCTAAAAAAATAGATTCTAATCACATAAAAACCCACTAATGGATAAATGAAAGCGCCAAAATTCGCAGATAGAAATAATAATAAAAAATTAATAAATAATATTGATAGGTGTCCAAATAAATCTTGAAATGTGTTTGCAACAAAATACAAAAATCAAATCATAGGTGCCCAAACAGACAACAATAAAAATTGCCCAGCCAAATAAAAACCCAATCCACCAAAAAAGCTGAGGCTCGTATAGGTTTACACTGACTTATGAACTCCCAACTGGAGTCCACGGTCCAAGTCTGGTCGTTCTTGCCTGAGGGTGGCTTGCCGCCGACGCGCGGTGGCTGCACTGGCTTCATCTTTGGCTTGTTCCTTAGCGACACGAGGTTGTCCACTGATGTTGACGTGTTTGGAGATGATGCTGCGAAATCAGTGAAATTCGATATTATTTTTAAATATGACTCAAACTTTTCAAGATTACGCGATAGGATCAAGCAAACTATAGTTTATGTCGTCCAAAATCGCGACTTAATATTTCAGCAATATTACTTACGTGATAGTTCTTCAATGCTGTGCATGTCTCTTAAGGGGTAGTATGGATGATTTTGATTTGGAGGCTCTGAATACCGCTGTGCTAGGCTCATTCCAACGCGAAGTAGTTTACGTCGTTGCACGGGTGGTAAGCCAGCCTGAAATGATACAACAGATTTTGAATTCTTGGTCAAGCAATCAGCGTATATCGATATTTTATTATTAAACTAGCTTTTCGCCTGCGGCTCCGCCCGCGTGGAGTACTGGTTATATTGTGCCCAACTGTGGGATAAAATGTAACCTATGTTCTTTCCCAGGCTCTAATGTATCTCTGTACCGAATTTCATCAACATCGGTTCAGTAGTATAGGCGTGAAAGACGGACAGACAGACAGAGTTACTTTCGTATTTATAATATTAGTATGGATTACTTACCTCTTTTAAAGCATCAACAGGATCAGCATAGAAAGGACTTCCAGCGTTGTCTTTCTCAGAATCATTGTCAATTGGATCTTTTATACTTTCGTCTTCACATCGTACAGTCTCCATGCTATCAGTATTATTATGAATTTCCTTAGTCTTAAAAGCTGCTTCAATTTCTTCCGTTAACTTTTTATTCATATTGATTGTAATATTAAGTTTGTTTGGCCTTTTTGGTATAATGTCTCCTTTGCTATTCGTGGTTGCTATGATTTCACTAGATCCATTAGAGCTTTTCTTTAGAGAACTATCAGAAAGATTTTTCTTATCATTCAGACTTTCCGTTGAATTAAGAATTAACAGATTCTCCTTTTCAACTATCGATTGAGTACTTTTCGCTGCATTTAGCTTTGCTGCAATAAAAATATGTGTATTATTATAGAATACATAAAGTGGATAATGGGTGAGAAATAGTATTTAAAATTCTTACGCAATGTGTCTGGTAAGAGGTCAGGCCTTTTACTTTTCATCAGTCCATTATTCAAATTATTGTCATTCTCAGACTTCACAGGTTTAAATGTTGAGCAATTATTTCCCTCCGGTCCCCAAATATCTTCATAATCAGAAACTTTATCCATTAATGAGCTTCGATAATACACGCCTGGAGATTCTAAAATATCAGATTCCTGAAATAGAAATTCACACTTCTCAATAATCTGTTATAGAATGGAAGTACATCATTCCAATAATCAAGTCCTTTAATGTCGTGCGGTTAGTGATGGTTGAAGTATCATTAAAATGTGGTTACCCCCTACCTGATAATGTCTGGACTCCTTTCGGTGGGAGTGTCTACTCCTTCTCGATCTACCAGACGGTGTTGTACTCGTTGTGTTTGTCCCAGGGGATAAGATCTTTTCTCTATCTTTACCCAACATAGGTGAAATAATAGACTGATTAGAAGTAGGAGAAAATACATTTTTGCCAGAAATTGGTGAACTTCTCGATATAGGAGAAAATATTTCACTTTTATTTGTCTGACTGAGAGGCGAAAAGACACCACTTTTAGAAGAAATTGTATCGTTAGACACAGGAGAATTTATTTGACTTGTTGGAGAGAAAATACCACTGGTTACAGAATTAGTACCATTAGGCGATACCAACTGGTTTGGTCCAAAACTATTACTGGATTTGTTAAAACTATTTACTATAGGGTCGATACAATCGGAAGTATTTGTCTGAGATTGTGGATCGTTAGGAGATCCAATTTCGGTCGTATTTTGAACCGCTGTTTGTCTTTTGAAGCTGCCGTGCAAACTAGCTGTCATAGCACTAATGCACTCCCCTTCTGGTGACATTCGATGCATCAAATTCTATACGGAAATAGGAATAATTATATATTAGTACAATGGATACAGTTTTAAACATCAAATACATAGTTTGGTTAGTGAATTATAAATCAACTAAGTAAAACTAGCGTATGGATAATGATACATGCTACACACACAAACACACGTGCACAACACTAAGTACAAAATTCAAATCTCACCTGTTGTTCATTAGCGTCAGCAAAATGTTTGGCTGCTTCCGTAATATTGAAAACAGATTCAGCGCAGTTGTTATTGTTGACGGCATTAGACGCAAGCGTTAGTTGCAATCGATCACTTGGTATGCTCTCGTTTATTTGGTGATTATGAACTTGAGTATTATTGACGCTAAAAGTGACTGTCGTCGTGACTGTTATGTTGCCGTTTGCAGACTTGTTAATAGGACTGAAAGCCACTATGTCAGTTTTAGGAGACAAGGATTGTTTGGTCATTGGTGGTTTTGCCCACCGCGGGGGTGGAGGGGGAGGTGTCGATTTGACACTGCTTAGGGTAGGAGAATGTTGCGTGTTGGTGATTGGAAATGAGTGCGGTTGCGTTATATTTGCCTGAAAACAGGTGCATGATTAACATCAAATAAAAATAGAATTACTCTACAAAAGAATATTTAAGTCAGCTTACCGTACTGGACATAAGACTTAAAGTATTCGGTGGGGTAGGTCGAGGTGCCCTTATAAATGTTGAGTTAGGCTTTGCTGGGGGTGAAGGGGCAGTTCTGCCTTTGAAAGTGCTAAGGTTCTGGTTTTGACTCGGTGGGGAACCAGAAGATTCAACCGGTGACATCTTAAGAACTACGTTTTGATCCTTTTCTGTACTGAGTATGTTGTCGCGTGAGATATTTCCAGAACCTGCAAAAGAATATGAACATAATTTTATTTAATACCTTCATAACAATAAATATAACTATAAACTTATGAGTTATGACCAAAGAATCAGTCATGGTAAAAACAACTTTGTAAAAGATCAACAAACAGCCAAAAGCTTTACAAAAATCAGAAGCCAAGTGGAATTTTTTTTACAACAATTAACTTTCAGCCAATGTGGAAGGTCCTAATATTTTGAACAAAAGAGGGCATTCGGAAGGCACTTCGAACCGTCGGTCCCGGCTGTTGTAGATTGACTATAATGGTTAAACCAAATCTTGATGGTTTGAAAACCCTGGCACCAGGTTTAGTTTCATTTTTCACACATTTCATCGTACAATAAGAAAGAAAGGAGGAACAAAGAAAACTTACTGGCATTAAAACTGCTAAGACTAGATCCAGTATCAGAAGGAGTGACAGCCATAGGTATGACGCCATTGGCTAGCTGACACGGTGAGAGCAGGTTCTGCGTGTGGTTCTTTGGGTTGGCCATGGGGTAACCCCAGAACTCTTGGCCGAGGAGAGCCAGGGAACTGAGCTGATGACGACTCTTCGCTTCACGCAGGGGCCGTGGTAACTGAAGCTGGACCGGTAATTCGTCACTGGAAATAATTAATTTGATCTCAACAATTGTTTTGTATTTGATAAAATTGGTATTTTGTGAAGGGTTGTAAAACTCGTGGTTGACTGAAGTAGTCAGGTTTTGAAAATGGGTTTTAGATGTAATTATATAAGAAAATAGAATGTGATTATTTTTGACTGTGAATTATGCTTATTCCCACTCTACTAATTGTGGTCACTTCCTTCATATATGTAGGTATTTATTTATTTATTGTACATGAGTAAAAGTTATACATGACAATCTATACATATAATAAAACTGTAGAGGTCGAATTTCTGTACATAGAAAAAAAATGCTAAAAACCGAGTGAGGGGGATGTAAGAAGAGATATAAAACAAATCCCGATTTTTTTAGATTTTTTTGTTTCTCTGTTTGTCTGTTTGTCTGTTTGTCTGTTTGTCTGTTTGTCTGTTTGTCTGTTTGCACGGGCTAATCTCCATAACTGTTGGACCGATTTAAATGAAATTTTGCATAGGGGTACCTTATTTCCCCGGTCAACATTTAGGCTACATAAAATCTCGAAATTTAGCCAGTAAATATAAAACCAACAACAAAAACCCCTGAAAAAATTCAAAGCTAGGTGTTTTTCAGAACATTTTACTCATACCATAGAGATCAACGTATTTTTGACATATACATGGGCTAAAAGCAAGGACATGTTGTTTTTTAAATTTATCTCTTTCGAGAAAGGCAAAGGAATCTGCATCCATACAGCCAGGTCTTCAATATATGTATTTCTTAGCTATGTCTTCAATTTATATTTCTTTACTTCTCTCATTCTCCGTAAGCCGATAGTGTTTTGTTTACGAAGAACTATGGCGGCGAGAAGCACTGCCGCTGGATCGGAGCAGATACACTGTATCACTTGAATTACTTTTTAACCGACTTCCAAAAAGGAGGAGGTTTTATGTTCGACTGTATACAGGGATGGAATTTTGTAATGCCACCTGAAGGGAAAGTACTTTTAATACTGTAGATAGAAAATTGTACTCAAAGAAAACATTCCTTTATTTTTGAAAAGAAAGAAAACTGCATTCAAGAATTTTCGAAAATTCGCTTGCCCCAACCGGGAATCGAACCGACTAAAATCTGTAAGAATACCCTGTACTTTTATTGCGTCGATCGTTAGGGTCAATTATAAGGATGAAATCTTTCTAACAAACTTGGTAAATTAAATGAAAGGAAGACTACGAAATCTTAAACCATTGTATATCTTTATTTTATGTATGTTCACCGATTTCTCCGCCATTTGGACCGATTTTCAAAATTCTTTTTTTTGTTCGAAAGAGTATACTCCACAAGTGGTCTTATTGTCACCAAGTCAGGATCTGATGGAATCCCATCAAAATCAAGGGCAACCCTTGAATGGAATAGGCACTTACAATGTTTCTCAAGTTCTTTCTATTATTTACGCCAAACATAGAAAAATATACACATCAATACTGTCTAGGAATATTGCATGATTTTTCATACAAAAGAGGTCTGTTTGAGAAGCTATAATACCATACTCGAGATACACGGAGTGATATAATTTTCAGATGAGCAAGTGCTAAACATGAATTTTCAATTTTTATCAATGAATTTAATTTTTCTTGAAGTGAAAAAAAAATTGCGCTAATTCCACCATTTTCATACAAAAAGCAGAAAAAAGTGCATTTTTGTTTTCGTTTACGTCACGTTTAAAAAAAACAATTTAAACAAAATTCATTGACGAGAATTGAAAATTCAGGTTTAACACTTGCTCATCTTAAAATTATATCCCTCCATGTGTCTCGAGTATGCTTTTATAGCTTCTCAAACACACCTTTTTGTATGAAAAATTAAGTACTCAATGTCCCTAGACAGTGTTGATATTTAACTTATTTTTTCTATGTCTATGAGTACGTAGCATTTGATAAAAGGACCGGATTGAGATTTATGAGATATTTTGTATAAAAGATCCTTTCTTAATTTTTTGTCGGAAGTTTGGTTGAGTAGTAGAGTTACACAGCCTGTGAATCGACGGTTTCTGGGTTCGATTTCCGGTTTGGGCAAACAAACCATACGAGGGAAACTTTAGTGCAGAAAGTTACAGTGTGAAGTGCTAATTAATTGATTTTATGATAGATAGATAGATAGATTGACACTTTATTCAATTGACATAAAACAGCACAACACAGTAATAGACAAATAACAAACATACAAGTAAACATGAATCAGCAAGCAAACAATGAAGTAAACAGAGTAAGAAACAGAAACAAATAATTTTATAAAACTATTTTACACCGTGTTATCTGTATCATGCCAATCAAATTGGCGCTGACTCAGCATATTGCTGCAGTACCAGACTGCAGCGCTGGTATTCTGCCATGATGCTACTTATTGAGTTTTCTTTGTAGGTAATAATAACCTTTTTCTAACTTCATAAATTCACCTTTAAAAAAGTACTTTATAAAGAAAATCTGAGGGTGCTGCTATATAATTAGATATATGTTATTTTTAAATGCTATCGTCGAATATAAATGAGTCGGAAGAAATTAAAATTATTGTAACTGACCCACAAATATCCAAAAATAAAACAAAAACTTCTGTGCTGAACTGGCACTGAACAAAAAATTTGGAATGTGCCAGCTGCCAACCAAATACATTGCATTGTTGGTACAGAGGCCAGCGCATCAGGTTACTCCATTTTCATTGCAAAACCGCTCTTATCACAACAGCACAGAGTGCACGCGTGTGGTAACCTGAGTTGGGGCCGTCCGTGCATTGCAAAATTTAGACAACGTATTATATACTCATAAACAATATGCCTTATGTTACCCCAACGAGGATTATAGGCGTATAATATCTAAAATATCGAAACTTTTGTCAGCTTCTCCATTAATAGTTCGGCTATTCTTCACTTTTTTAACGAACCAAAACTAAATACTTAATACAGTGTTAATAAGAACGAAGTTGATTAAGTATTTAGTCTTCAAATCTTAATTCGGCCCTAACTAAATGACATTATTCAATCTTCAGGATATCACTTTTTGAAAACAATAAAACCTCAGATTAATGAAATCCTTCGGACAGAATGGATTTCATTAATCTGAGAATAAAACGGCTTATTTTTATTTTTAAGCAAAGGAATCTATGGCCGTACAGCCGGTGTTTTCAATGCATTTCTTATTTTTAAAGGCGGGAAACTCAATAGAAACTGAAAATTGACATTTGTTTTATTAAAACCACTATGAATATTATGGTCTATATAGGTTTGATCTATGGCTTTGATGTTCTGACATGAAATAAGGGCTATTTATTGATTTTTTGATTTTAGTTTACATCAAGCGTAGCACTGCGTATATAAGCCATGGATAAATATTATAATATTACTATTCTAATAAGTTTCTTAGTTTGGATCAAGCACTGACACCTTTGCTTATTTCTACAAATGTCCATTGAAGGGAAAAGCTTAGTCATTTCTATCTTAATTTTAATTTTTTATTGAATCATTTTTACACAATTATCGCAAAGCACAATAAAAGCAGCGTGCTAGCTGAAATCTCAAATGCACGGGGGTTGTCTTAGATACTGACATAGGTGACCTGTTTCAGAAACTTCTATTCCACTGAAAATAAAAAATAAGTCCGTAATTAGCACTAAGGAATTCGTGTGCCATTTATTGTACTTACCTAAGTAATAGGTCTTTCAACATACAATTTTCGTAAATTTTTTACTCCACATATTTTTATTTTATCAAAATTGATTTTTTATAAGTATAAAATCCTTACGTTTTTCACAGAAACGCGAAATACAATATTAATTAACCACTTTTTGTGGGATTGTTAAGACAACAAGATGTTTTAGAGGCACCACTGACTCATGTTAAGTGTTGATTGTCTATCTCTCTCAGTATCAAAAAATCAAAAACGACTGCTACTTAAGTATAGATCAGAGTCTGAGTCGCGTTCTATAATACGGACCTTAATCTATCAAAAGCAGTAACAATGGTATAGAAAATATAAGCGATAGAGGAAACAACTATGTTTGACCTTTGTTTTCAGATCCAAAGTAATGTATTATGTATCAACCTTATATGACATAGTTAGCCAAGTTTTCAAATAAATTTTAGAAATTGCTTTTCCTTATATGAACGAAATAATTGCTATTCGTTCATATAACGAAAACATGAACGAAATAGTTGCTTCAAAAAAAAACAGCAATTCACATATCTGTAGTTGTGTCAAAGTACAAACTCGGTCTATAAAAATACATACAACACGCAGACGAAGTTGCGGGCATCAGCTAGTATACAAAAATAGTACAAAAGCGGAGTTATCCCACAAAGGGATTTCTTCCGATAAAATCTTATCGCTAAAAGAACAAACTCTACAAAAGACACAACGGAGAGTTTTTACTTTGAAAACAATCTATCCAAAGTAATCCCAAAAATAATTAGTGATGCTGTTAAAGGTGGACCTCGTCCAGATATTATGAGTAGGTAAAACAGTCTAACAAAGAGTACAGTTTGCAGGCGCACATACTTTAGAGTATGGTAGCGTGACAAACGGACTCTTCATTAAACTGTACCATTAGTGTAGTGTATCTGTCGTCTCGTGCGATGCACCGGCGGGGGGCGGGCGCGCGGTGGCAGTGGCAAGCCGACCGGGAGCGAGTGAGGACGTTCCGCCGTGCGGTGCATGCGCTCAGCGAGCCGATATAATATCGATCTTATTATTAAAGGAGGGACACAACATTGGCGACGAGGATTAATTGTGAGTTTTTAACTACGTGGATACACAAAAAGAAATGATCTTATTATGTAAAAAGGGGAAAATAGTGAAGTTAATAAAATAAGGATACGCAGTAAGTTAGGTACCTACTTTTACATTTTGTAGGGTACAATATGGTATAATCCTAGGAATAGGCCAGGCAAATCAAGAAGTCTCCGTTATTATAATTAATGTAATAGCTATCAAAAAATATTTTCATCTACCTCTTTTAGAAATAGTGAGTTAATAAATCAGTTTAAGAAGTAAAATAAATAATGGAGTAGCTAATATTAGTACCTACCTATAATAATACCCCAATGTGGAATACCTAGGTAAAAGTATTACCCTACAAGACATAATTATTTGCTATTACGGCAACATACATTAACATACCTATTTCAAACTGCTTACATAAATTCTCTTCTAGTGCTTTCGAATATTATTGATAAGAAGTTAAATACCTATATATATTTTTCTCAAAGGCTTATTTTTAGTTAAGTATGTACTTACGAGGTTAACTAAGGCGGCCGGTTTGGTCGGGTAGTGGTGGCGCTGCCTCTTGTTCGGCGGGTCGTGGGTGTTTGTGTCTGTCTTTGTGTGTGTTCCGGGGTACCCGCGACATTGTGGAGGACCTTGGTGTGGGCCTTTGAGTGTGTAGCGTTTATTTATTATTTACATATGAAAAAGTATAATATTTTACTTCCATGGGGGTATTCGAGTATCAGATTTTATGGAATACCTACATTTAGAGTACGATGGTGATAGCGCGTGTGGTGCGCCGCGGTCCTGTGTCGAAGGGTTGGCATTGACAGCGCCGGAGGGCGAGCAAGCTTTTGCGCGGGGTCCTCGCGCAGTCGAAGTGAGGTTTCGGCGTCAGCCGAGTGGCGCCGCGCGAGTTTATTTTATTTATTTATTTATTTGAGGTACATACAACAGATTACAACTAATATTACAAATAACCTTTCAAAAAACTTATATAGATCTAAGTTGAAATCCTTACGAGTACATACACAGCATGCAAACTATTTATGTTCCAGTTATGTTAGTTTGTCGCCATCGTGCTCGAGCTGCTACCTATTTTAGTTAACTTCATTACACTGTACTTACTGAAATTACATTTCATATTTCGGACGGAATATTAGTTTATGCCTGGGTGGGGCTAAGTTTGTACACACGACAGCAGATTGGGTTGTACATGTTAATCTTCAAGTTTTTAACCGTTTGTCATAGTACCGCGTTTTGTGGCGCGAATTAGTAGCCTGACCCGGACATGCTGCTGTTGTCTGTACATTATTTTAATTTCTTTTTGTGTCATTCATGTTAGCATAAAAAAGGAGGGCCCTGGTCCGGGCAGTATACGCACTTATTGGAGTGCATAAAAAAGGAGGGCCCTGGTCCGGGCAGCATACGCACTTATTGGAGTGCATAAAAAAGGAGGGCCCTGGTCCGGGCAGCATACGCACTTATTGGAGTGCATAAAAAAGGAGGGCCCTGGTCCGGGCAGCATACGCACTTATTGGAGTGCATAAAAAAGGAGGGCCCTGGTCCGGGCAGTATACGCACTTATTGGAGTGCATAAAAAAGGAGGGCCCTGGTCCGGGCAGTATACGCACTTATTGGAGTGCATAAAAAAGGAGGGCCCTGGTCCGGGCAGTATACGCACTTATTGGAGTGCATAAAAAAGGAGGGCCCTGGTCCGGGCAGCATACGTACTTATTAGAGTGCATAAAAAAGGATGGCCCTGGTCCGGGCAGCATACGCATTAAGTGGTTCAAAGTGGTTGCCATAATCTGGCAGTAGAAGCACAATAGGTGGAGGCCAGTTATAGGGTGAAAATAATAATAATAATGATCATCATCATAGGCCTCTGCATCTTGACGGATGATTTGGGCAGCGACTGTGTGAGATCAGCAACGCCGCTCGTGACTAAATAAACCGATTCTAGAGTGACACATCCGTCCGCACTTGTGGCATGCGTACTGAGGAATAACAATACAGTTAAAATAAATAAATTGATAAATAAAAAAAATAAAAAATAGATCATTGAACAAATAAATTAATATATACTATATACCTAACCTACTTAACTAAATACATTTAAAAAAATCAATAAATAATGATTCTTAGGAATAATAAAATAACAGTTGTCTTTTAACGAACAGGGTCATCATTAGACAACCGAGGAGGTTCCGCTATATTTGCTCGTAACAATTTGAAATTTAAAGAACATAATGACATAGTAAGCTTGTCTGTTGAGCGCACTACTTTAATAGCCTGTATAGAGCTTGAGCAGCTTATTGTATTAAACGTGTATACACCGCCTAATTCCTCATACGAATCCTTTGCAAAAAATCATGGAGGAAGCATTATTCAAAATAGGTAATAATAATAAAAAACGTTTTTTGTTTGTGGAGACTTTAAAGTTAACTTACTAGAGATTGTTCTCTTAGTAAAGGAATCAGATCCTTGTTTAAGTGCTATAATTTGCTCAATCTTTTCTTCTAAGATCTAAAATCGCAACTTCTAAAATCTGTCTTGATAATATTTATAAACATTTTGATCCCTTAGAAAAATCTGTCATCCATAAGTTACCGTCGGATTACTCAGGCCAGCTAGTTTCCTCT
This sequence comes from Aproaerema taeniolella, assembly GCA_949987775.1. Lineage (NCBI taxonomy): Eukaryota > Metazoa > Arthropoda > Insecta > Lepidoptera > Gelechiidae > Aproaerema > Aproaerema taeniolella. The sequence continues at coordinate 1,229,805 of OX465259.1, read as the reverse complement.
GCGCTCCGTGGAGAGGCTGTAGAAATAGGTATAAAATATGTGCCTATTAGTGACTTAAGCCTTGAGAATTACAGAAGTAATATAATCACCAAATTACCAGATCTAAGGTTTGAGAGTGATGATCCTAACAAACTTTAAAATTCTGTACTCAGTTTACCTATGCAATAATTTGACATTGTGTTTAAAGCTAAGACACTAAAAGTTAAAGACTCCTTGAAGTTAGTGACTGGGCGACATTGGGAATTGGAAAACGCGGGGAAAGGCTGTATGATCTCTATAGTGAGTAGTTAGAGCTTATTCCTAAACTTTTAAACGTGTGTGTGGCGAAGGTTATGTTTGTCAGAAACAAAATCAAAAATAGTAATAATATCATTAAGACTTCATGGAAAATTATAAGTAGTGAAACTGGAACAGTTAAGGCGCACAACATTGATTTTGAGCTTAATATTAATGTAAAATCTTATCATCCGATGTACCTACCTATTGCTGCAGAGTTTAAAAAGTTTTTCACACATTAGATTGAAATTATTAAAACTTTTAAAATTGTTCCTGTTTTGATGAAACAGTAAAGTAATTTCTCTGTTTAAAGCTGGTGGTACGTCTGATCCCACCAACTTTAGTCCGATTTCAATACTACCAGTACTTAGCAAGATTTAAAAAAAAATATATATCCTTAGTCAAATTACCACTCACTTTTACGCTAATAACCTTATGAATATTAATCAATTTGGATTCGCGCGGGGTCGCTCAGCAGCCGGTGCCGGTGTTGGGCTCATTCGTCGCATTTTGGGGCCTGGGAGGATTCACTTGATGCCTTTGAGTCTTCTATGATTTGTCCGGGGCTTTCGACTGTGTTAGCTATGGGACTCTGATCGGAGAATTGCATCACTATGGCATAAGGCTTTTGGAATCTTGTTTCAGTGATGGATTCCGGAAGGTTGAGGTTAGCGGCACTGGATCGCCTGGGTCCATATCTGTGAGGGCGTCCTACAGGGTTCGGTTCCGGGGCCGTTTTTGTTTCTCGTGTACATTGGAGACTTGCCTTTTCTTGTTAAGGAGGCCCATGTGGTCGTATATTGTTTGCAGATGATACATCACTCTTATTTAAAGTGGAAAGAAACTCTGAATGTGACGGCGAGAATACGGCGACCTCTGAGGTGGTTGATTGGTTCAATGTAAATGGCCTGTTCTTGAATGAAAAAAAAAAAAACGTGGTGTGTTGAGTTGGCTTGCCCGGTGTTAGACAAATTGCTAGCAGTGTGGAGTTTAGGAATGAGGGGCTGGAGGTTGTAGAGTCTGCTGTGTTCTTGGGTATCTCTCTTGGTGCGGGGCTTTAGTGGGGTCCTCACAAGCAGACTCAGTTTGGCGGCTTGCGTGGTTGAAAGGATCCGTCAGCTGTTGTCGGATGTTGAGGCCGCGGGAATCGTGTGTTTTGGTTACTTTCACAGCCTATAATGTCATATGGTATTTTACTGTGGGGTAAAGCTGCCGACATTATTAGTATCTTTGTTCTGCGGAAAGGGGCTGTTCGCGCGATTTATATTTATATATCGGATGGGGCCCGGAATGTCTCTTGGAATTGGATTTGGGAAGTGGATGTATTGACATTTGCGTCCCAGTATATGTCTTTCATATAAAAAAAAATTGCGGGTGTTCGGGAGGGATTGTGATAGGCAAACATTGGTATACACTACGAGGCAAGCATGGATTGGATTTGCGGGACGGTTGTCTCCACAAAGTAACAGGCTTTTTGTGGGTCGGTGTATGTGCTTCTATAATGGGATTTCCATTAGTGTTCAACCTTTGAAATTTGAGAAAATTGAACAAAACTTTGTGTAAGGTTCCATGAAAATCAACACTTTTGAGTTTGAGCCAAGTAGGCGTCTAACGAAATGGCACAACCGTATACATTGGACAAATTTGATTACGGTGGGGAAGATACCTCTGTCAGTGTAAGATGGATGAAGTGGAAGAGAGGATTGTACATTTACTTAGAGGCAGCTAGCATTGAAGGCGAAAAGAAAAAGGGAAACAATACTCTGATCGGAAGAGACGTGCTGCAGAATATCATTTGGAAGCAGGTGACAAGGTATATACCAATATAAAGAACATAAAAAAAAACAATAAATTGAGTATACATTTCGAACCGAAGACTCATACTGTAGAATCTAATACAACGGAGACGTTCAACTAAGAAACGATGAGACTGGGACTTTGATTAGACGAAACGTGGTAGGTACACCTAAAGAAGGTAGAAGGTCAGAGGACGGTTTTAGACGGACAGAAGATTGTATAGAACAAAGTGAAAATATCGAAGATGAAGGTTATGACACTAATCAAATCAGTAAAAAATTAAAAATAAATAAATAAAAAAGAGTTGAGGGAAAACACAAGTTGATTGTTGATTACTCTGGTTGAATATTTTCATTGCTTAAAGAGTTTAATTCACTAACAACTGGGATTACTTTGTGTAGGTATAACTTAATTCCGTAAGTAGTTGTTTTCAATTAGAAGTGAGAATAAAGACAATTAATTAAATCGTAATTTATTATTCATGAATAACTATCAAATAAAAAAATAACAATATTTAAAAAATAAATGATAAGGAAGGGATGTAGTGTATCTGTCGTCTCGTGCGATGCACCGGCGGGGGGCGGGCGCGCGGTGGCAGTGGCAAGCCGACCGGGAGCGAGTGAGGACGTTCCGCCGTGCGGTGCATGCGCTCAGCGAGCCGATATAATATCGATCTTATTATTAAAGGAGGGACACAACAATTAGTATATAGCGCTTTGACGAAAAAGAACTTACCAGCACTGGGAATAATGCGCTATTAGCTCAGGGATGTTATCGAAGCGGTTGTGGGAGGTTTCAAGGCCGATGCGGCCTCCAGACGCCTGGATGAGGTAATGCTCGATATACGGGCCCTTGTCTGCTGGAAGACGGACGCTGATGGCCATCGTGTCAGGCTGGCTGGATTGGCGGACCACGAAGTTCTGGAATTTTGAGATGATTTGGTTTGAATTGATGTTTAAGTTGGAGGTAGTCGTTCAAAGTAGGGTATTAAATTATATCAAAATAAAAAATATGACAAAATGCAGGATACGAAATGGAACAGGAGAAATTCGATTGTTAGACACCAGCTTTAATCAATAAATAAACATTTTTCGACATGGCCAATACCTACGTAGATTCGGGTTTAAATAAATTAAAATAATTAACCAAGCGAATGCGAAGCCTGGGAAAAATTTTTTGACGTGACAACGTCTTAAATTAGGTTGCGGCTGGGAGTCACTTATGAAAAAGTGTAACGCTCGGTAACGTTACGATGAGTCACCGAACGAGAGAGAGGCCCGCCGAATGCCTTGCGTCTCTCTCCCACTCAACTATGATCGGTCTGCCGCGCGCGCAGCACTAGAGAATTAGGCGCATTGAATCGTATCAATAAATATTCTACCGAGAAAAAGACGATGTCACGTAAAATCTTCGCCCGTAAAACCGACTTTACAGGCAACCATTTTTGGTATATCTGGATGCCTGTCCAGATTTTCTCCCTACAGGTTTTGTTTCTCAACCGATTGTCGTGAAATTATATATTTCCATAAAAGGTTGAAGACGTAAAAAATATATGTATATCATATTTCAACAATTTCGAAAAATTTTGACTTTCGAGATCTACACCTCACTGAGTAGTAATACATTGAAATAACACTTACCCCTTCCTCCTTCCCCTGCAGAAGATGAAACGCCCCTGCCCTCTGAATCCCGGGAAGGAACCAGACAGGATGTGTCCTGATGAGTCGCTCCAAGATCCCAATATCACATGGTGGCTGCTCTTCAGATCCTGACCCTGATGAGCCCACGGAGGAGCAGTCTCCTTTCGCACCTTCGCCATCAGAAGACAGGCTTTCTCGACTCTGAAGATAGTTGAGGGGAAATCTTAATAAACGCGGTGTTGAAGGCTTTAAGGGCATTGTTTAGGATTTGAAGAATTTTTTGGGACTACTTATAGCTACCGAACAGAATTTTGGACAGTGTCAGACCGTGTTCTGATAATTTTGTTAGTTTCATGACAGTTAAAGTAAACAAAAATGAATAAACGAAAATTATTTATAAAAAACTATCTTCCAATAATTAGATCTACTCAAGTCGCGATTCAAGAAAGAACTAAGTAATGAATTGCTGAATTGAAGCTGTGGAATTTGAATCAATATTTGGAAGTTGAATCGGTACTGGTATTTACGGCGGAATTCCTATAAACAATAAGCAAACTATTGCGAAGATGAATAGCGAAGATTTTTCGTCTGTTTGTCCTATTGTTATTCCTTGATAAAGATATATAAAAAACAATACGTGTTTATTTATCATATTTTTAAATATGAAAATAACGAAGTACGCCGTCATCAGTGAATTACTTCCCACTAATGGGCACAGTCCTCCTTTTGAAAAAGTAATATGATTTAAATATTTTTTTCTTAAAATTACCTACATATCTGAAACGTATTGCTCTGCTCACCTTTAAAAAATGAATGGTAGGAGCGTGTAGGTATACGGTTTCTTTGAGTAAAAAGTAGTGAAAATTTTAATAATCATAGAACAAGGAAAAATCCAGTAGAAAATAGCCGTGGAGGACCTAAGATCATAAAATCTGACAAGACAGATTTAGATTATCAAACAAAATCCCACAAGCTCAAGGGATAAATTCATGAGCACGAGCAGGCGAGCATAGGTACATGAAAGGATTATGAATTACGGAAAAGAGAAAGAGGTAGTTTCTTCCTACCCCTATGGGAATAGTCGTAAAGCTATAACTTATACATTTTCAAAACAATTTCCGGGAACTATCAACGGCGGAAGGCAAAAAAGCACAGAAAGGAGAAATTCCATTTGAAATTGCCGCAATGAAAATGAAGTCACGTTTCTAGATAAATTAAAGTGAAGTTCCCATTAGATTATCCACTCTGCCGTCTGTTTTCACTTAAGACGTCACTCCTCACGGTTGACGCTAGAAATCTCATCCGGGGAATTAGTCTGACTTTCAAGCTGATTACTGCACTTAGCGCATTTCTCGGCAGATTATGTAAATGTTGTTGTAGTGGCGCTTGATGGTGATAGGAACAGGCCTATTACCACAACGCAAAAGGTATATTTGATTGTTGTAGGTATTTTTGTATTATTTTTGATATTTATAGATCTAGGTATCTCCTAAAAATGGTTTAACTAATGTTGAAACGTTTAGACTCTTATGGTAGCCGGTAGTGGTGGAGTGGTAGTGGTCATAAAATTTTTGTAAAAAGCAGATGTTTGTTCTCGGGTCATGAGTGTTCGTGTTTGACTTTGTGTATGTTCCAAGAGTCCCACGAAATAAGGGAAGGCTTTAGGATGGATTTTTGGGTGTGTAGCGTTTTTGAAGTGAAAACATCTTAGCGGCGTTGAGCACTTTTAGTATGGGGAAAAATGTTAAACTCGCGATGAACTCGCGTCAGATCGTCCGATGTCACGTGACCGTTATTGAAAATGCGTAGGATAGGGTTGTCACCTTTTTTGAAGTGAAAACTTCTTTAGCAGCGTCGTTGTGTACTTTGAAGTATGGGTGGAAACCCGGACGGATGGCAGCCTTATGGTAAAATTATCTCTGTGACAGATGTCAACGATGTCAACGATTATTCGCACATAGTGCGCAAATACCTATCTTACTGAACTGAAAGTAGATAGTTTGGTCGAGTGGAAAAGTTGCCAGATTGTAAGGTCCCTCGACCTTCGAATCCTGAGAGAATAACGGACTCTTTTTGTGTATTTTGTTTTATTTCCTTATTAATGCACAACGTTAATGTTCAAGTTTTCATTTCTGCCGGCACTCCCGGAGTGCAAACCATTGTTTTTTAAATTTATTTATGAGGCTGTCATAAGCGCAAATCAAAGCCACGCCAAATAACAGAAAAAAAAATAGAGCTATGTTACCCGTCGCGCGCTTGTTTACGCGCCGTGCGATAGGTACAATCCTGCACACACGTGTGTGCACGAATCGCGCGAGGGTTTAAAGTTACACATAAAATAATAGGTTACAACGACTAAAAACAAAGGAAAAACTGTGTTTGCGCTGTGCATAATTTATTGTTAATAAGACTGTTAGTTAAGACACACGAAATAAGGACAAATTACAATTTCAGACGACGCGGCGGCGCGGGACTAAATGCACACCATTATAGTCGCGTAGTCTGCGGGATTTAGCCACAATTAACAAACAAACACCCACACGATGAATATTAATGTCCAGCGCGGAAACACGCATTTACTTCTATTAAAAACTGTTATCACTAAACCCCAGGCTTGACTCTACAAATTTTAATTAAAAATATATTTCATATCCCCTTTTTGAGCAGACGGGAAACAGAAATTTAAATCATTCCTTTCTCAAAGACCGCTGCGCCGCCGCTGGCTATTTACATAAAAATATCGGCGGAAAATTGAACCGGCTACCGAGCATATTTCCACAAAGTTATCTCGATCCTCTGTCACAACCTTATCTTGGGGCAATGACCGAAAAAAGTACAGAAATACAGATAACTTTAACATATAAATAAAGAAAGTCATGGAAGCATAAAGTAATAAGAATTGTCCACGAGGTTTAAGTTTGTTTAAGTTGGACCTTTTTATACAAAGTGCTATTGTGCGGTTACTGGGATTGTTGTCTTCTTTTAAGGTTTATCTGTTCCGAGAATTGATGAAAGACCACCTTATGCCTAGAATAACATAGAAGTAGAAGGCAACATAAGATGAAAACAAACGTATAAAGACCTTAGTCATAAATTATATATTAATGACTATTAAACAGAACTAGGTACTTTTCAAAATTAAAAAGTCGTTTATGAAAGACTAACAGTAGATTGAATGTGTATGTACCTACCATGTCTTCATTGAGTTTATTTGACGGCTTTATTTTTTTTAAAGGGGTCTTTTAACCAATTCCTGTTGACTTGGAAGTGCCTTTTACTCGCTATTCGCCAGGTTCGCTATGTGTTCGCTGACGAATAGCGAACCTGGCAAACAGCGAGTAACTCGGAAGTGTCACATATAACTTCCATGTATAAAACTAAAATAAGTATACCGAATATGAAATTGGTGTTCCTTTGAGCCCCAGGAAAGAACGTCCGTACCGTACCTTTTACGGGAGTCGGGAATAATATTTCCGAGTCCGTGAACAAAGCGATTTCTGCTGGTTTGAAGTGTACACACGCGGAAACTTTGTCACAAAAATAAATAACTGGGTGGAGTGATGGATCCAGTAAAAATCAACCTAAGAATAGTTTCCGCATATCGCATGTAATCTTTTCATTCATACTCGTACATACCTAAGGCCAAATAATAATTTTCGGCCAGTTACAGAATGGTGGTCAAGGAGAGCGACAAGGCCAGTGGGCCCGATGATCAGACGATTTCTTCAATCTCAAACTCGAAATATCTTTATTTTATAGAACATTCAGGATGTTACTTAAAAGAAGCAAAGATTACATTAAAAACATACATACATACATTAAAGGATTTAAATACATAAATACACATTCGTTCTTTTCATCTACTTCTTCTTCTTCTCATGTAGGTATAGTCAAGTGTAGGGCGATAACTTGGCTAAGCCCACTGTCTCTACGCCTATTTCTATGGATGAGGTTTATACCCAGCAATGGGTTGATGATAATGATGACGTTGATCGGTTAATTTTTTTACAGCTATCAAAGAAAATCCATTGCCTGCATTTTCGCAAACATGAGAAAACGAATTTCGTGTCTTAGTTAAACTTTATTTTTTGCATGGTCAGATGACCTAAAGAAGATAGCGGGTAGTGGCTGGATGAAAACAACGGAGGATCGTGCAAAGTGGCGCACCTTGGAGGAGGCCTATGTTCAGCAGTGGACTGCAATAGGCTGATATGATTTTTCATAAAACTCTAATATTTTTTACCAGACTTACCCATCACTTTGCTAGAGCTATATTTTGTAGTCATAATTTTTTCACGCTCAGGGCTAAAAGACGAGATGTCCCAAGCAGTTTGCAAGACCTTTGAAAGTGCCTAAATAAAGTATCAAGCCATAAACATAATAATTTCACTGGGCAACACCATCATACTTGATGTAAAATTAATCTAAATGGGGTGTGTATTGTTGAAGTACAGCATAAAGCCATGCCAGAGTCAGTGCCACTCTCCCTGGAGTCCATAAGCCGATGACAGAGTATAAAAAGATAACAGTAGAAAGAGTGACAAAAATATCAAAATGAAAACATTTTGAGAACAGAAAATGGCTATGACAATTGGATATTTTTCCACATCGTCTGTTGTATAATATTTGTTTTTTATTTTATTTAAAATACTCTGTTCTACGATTTATTTAACTCCGTTGTGCTACGTAGTATACAAACACAATGAGAATTCAGCTGGAAGTATTTTTGTAATAGTTTTATTAATGGTTTGAGCAAAAGAAAATTAAGATTATCAGTGTTATTGTTTTTGCATTTATTTTATTTATTTTATTTATTAATTTGCCATGTCACATTGTACGCAACATTAAAGCATTGACTATGAATCTTAACTTTAAAACTAAGTTTTGCTTAACTCCCGTGGTTTAGGTATTTTGAACAATCTCGAAGAAGTTACTAATGCCTTACAATCCCTTCTTTTCTAATATTGTCCTCTGGTTTAGAACCCACACTTTAGAATATCTGGTAAATCTTTACACCTGTATCATTTATACTGTACCATGTCTATATTTCGCAATAAATTCAAAGTACCTACGCCGACAAGGTATCGCATAAAGGGACTCACTAATATTTGCCTCTATGATATTTCGTAAATACGAGGGTAGGTACTAATTAGCGCGGTTATATTCACTTTGTACGCCGGCTGAACTTAAAGGATTATTAAACCGTCGTTTGTTTTATGTTTGTAGCTTTTATAGTGATCCCCTTTTTGGCAGCTGTATAAAAGCTCTTTAAGCGCCTTTTTCAGTAAACAACTTCACTTTTTATGTAAAACTAAGGGAATGATCGCAAAAACAAACGAAAGAAAGAGAGAATTTATAGTTAACATGTAGATTTTTAAGATTACAATTTTTATAAATTGGTTCAAAATACGTTTTCGAGTAATGATAAACTCTAATATTAATAATTATTCAATCGTCGATGGTGGCAATAGAAAATACAAATTAAGAATACCTACACAATTTTTAAGGCACGTTCATGCTACTGAATGAGTACCATTTGGTCGTTCTCCTGCTAGAAAAGAGGTCAGATGTTAGTCGCTCTACTGAAGTTTTCTGATCTGGGCCAGCATGAAGACATGGGCCAGCATTTCTTGAAGTTCAAACGGACATTACAAAATTTCTGCTCGCTGTGTAACAATACTAAAATTTTGGCGTCATTAATCACGTTTGATTTCCTTTCATGTAAGTACATGTACCTCAATAAAATTCAATTTAGCGTAAATTATAAAAATCCAGTGGTCACAGGCCGCTCAGAACGGTGACTTTACGTTGAAAGAGCAATAAAACGAGAAATAAATAAAAACTAGCGTCAGCGCCGATGTTATTGCCTATAAATTAATAGAGGCTGTTATACGGCTAAATTGTCGCCATATTTTGCACACTTCAACTGCTATACTGCTATAGGCTGGATAGCAGTCGGGACGGTGCAAATTGACGCATTTATTGGTCTTTAGCGTATGAGTAAAATCGTTCACAAAATATTTGTTAACTTAATAAACGACGAATCATAAATGAACTGCACTGTACCATAGGAACATTATCTCCACCTTTTTTGAAGTCTGTTAAAATGAGATTAAAAATGTTTTTTTATGCATGATTTTATTTGTAAATATGGCTGAAAAATGAGCTTTGCCATATTTTTGACGCAATCATATTCTTTTCGTTCATTGTATTTTATCTAAAATCCTTTATTGCACTTCAAACAAACTAAATACATTGGAATCAAGAGGGTTATAGATATTACATAAATCATGTACTTATCATCATGTGCGTGTCATTTTAGCACGACATAAGTGTCTCTTTCCCTAACTAGCAAGTGGTTTAATACTTCACTTTGAAATGTAACCTTTTCGTACTTTTGAGACATGTTTTTCCATACACATTAAAATGTTTTTCCTATTTAAAATCATCGAAACATTGTTTTAGTTTAGTTTGAACTCACTAGATCGTCATGTAGAGAAGTTTGCTACACGACAATTTAGTGTAAAAAAAAACTAGATAAGGTATACAATACACATAACACAAATACATTTCTCTTGTTTTAAAGTCTTGGAAATCAAGTAATCACCTCAGCAAACATAATTCAAAACGCCAAACGATTCCATCCTACGGAATTCGAACGCCCCCAAAAGCCCCATCAATCCTAACGCTCTGCTGAAAACTCCGCAATCTCGCGATATTAATTTCACGATCGGCGGCGACAATAACCCCCATGAATCATCACGACAAAGCTTTACCACTCTACAACCATTGTACAGCCGCTGTACAAGCTTTCTACAGCATTCCACAGCAAGGTGTTAAATTTTCCCGCACAATGGCAAGCGACCGAATAACGCTACCTCAAAATGTGCACCTTGTGGATTTATGTTGAAAGTTAGATTGCAATTAGTTCGCGGAACACATGCTGAAGGGCTCCGTTTGTAGAATACCGAAGCAGGGAGTTAGCACTGAATGGTTGCCTTATAGTGACGTATAGCTGCTTAGCTGCTGACAGCTGTTAGACAAGTCACTAAAAAGCGCTTTTTAGACTATTTACTCATATATTACTCACATATACTGGGTGATTAATGACATAACGGAAATTAAGAATGCAAATCAAATTATATAGTTTTCCCTCAGTTAAAATAAAGTAAATTAAGTAAATTTTCCACAAAACTTCAGCGACGAAATTTTTTTATTTATTTCGTATTGTTTCCGTGGGGAAACTTGTTCAGTTAAATGGAAAGAATCATTTAAAGTTTCGCTATTTATTTTGAAGTCATAGTATTACATACGCAAAAGTTTATGAGGTTAGGTGAATACAATACAATATAATGAATGTTTCTTCGTTTTTATCTTAGACATGGTTTTGCTTTAAAGCTTTGAGTAGATACAGTAAAGCATATTCTATTAGTTCATCACATGCAATCAGCAAAAACATCAAACATCCATTCATTCTTGTTACAAAAAACTTGCTTAAACACTAACAAACACGAATCCCGAGTCAAAACTCTTCCTAACGATTACGTAAACAAACATTTTAGATGAAGATAACTTTAGAAAACACACATTTGTTTACTATTGCATTGAGTTTTCAAACAATCCATTGTGTGTGAAGTTTGTTTGGAGTGTACGTACCTACTGTTGTTACACTTTACGCTTCATCTTCTGTAATCTACCTCGTGGGAGCTGACATGAATGTTGCACAAATAGTCGTTACTTGGAACGGTCACTGTGCTGAATAGCAGGCTGAGTAGGTGCCGTGAAATACTCTCACGCGTACTAGGTTTTGTAAGAGGCAGAACATGTACTAAACCATGTGATATTTTCTGATATGCATGCCTTATGAGATGTGTTACTAAAACTGTTACTTACTAACGCATTTTTCAGCCTTTCAAGTAAAGACCTTTTACCTTTTTTAAGACCTTTTACCTTTTTTAGGACCTTAATGCTTACTTTTCCTTGTTCTTACTAATAGACTAGTTTGAGTTTGAGTGGTAACATACCTAGGTGGCAATTTCTCTAATCAATGACATATCAAGGGGCGTTTAATGACAATGGTGACCATTTTACCATTTTAGAACCACCGAAAGTGAGAACAATGCCATACACTGGGCCTTTTTATAATTCGAACGGCACGGCACGGCATGACAGAATTTGTTTTACCATTGCTTTCTATGTTCCTAGCTTCTAGGTAGTATCACTAGTGCATAGGAAGCAATGGTAATACAATTTTACCGTGCCGATTTCGTATTATAAAAAGGCTCATTTGATGACGATCAGGGTGGCTGTCATTAAATGTATGAATAACAACCGTCCTGACCAGCAGTGCCACCGCCAACTGTAATTTTAGTTGCTTACTACCTAGCAACGTAACATTCATTCGGTGGTGGCACCGCCAGCTAAATCAGTTCATTCACAAATGTATGCAATTTGCATAATTCTCAATATCGCCACCTAAAAGGATGAAATGGCTACCATCGTCATCCCCCGCCATTGAGACTGGTTAGTGGAAATACTGTGTCACTTTCCAGCCCTACAATCTCTGTGCAATGATCACCTGGACTTAATGCTCCGTTATCACATGAAGAAAAGACAAATTTGCGAGCAGAAAAACAGTCTTCTTATATTACAGTGATACAATAGAAACCACTTGACTTGGTTTACTCACAACGCAGTCTATAGTCATATATGACTGTGGTGACATAAGTTACGTATTATGACGTTAATGTTAGCATCGATCGCTTGTTGGATGGATGTTGTGGTTATGATGAAACTCAGTTTTACAGTTTGAATGAATGGAACAAACGGTTTTATACTTTTACGGTAATGAATATTTATGAGTTTATGAGCCTTTTATGCTAGTTTAGGAAAGAAAAAAACCTTGTGCTAACCACCCGACGACGGCCAGTTCGGCGAGTAGCAGTTACCTAATCGGGGAAAATATAACCAAAATATGGAGTTGCAGTGAATGCAGCGAAGCTATTTTCCAACCCAAAGGTTTTTAAGAACACAAATTTCAGCTTTCTCCGTTTTAAACGTTGATTCTGATGAGTCATTCACTCAAACAAAAAAGTCGCTGTGACTAAAATTTAAAATTATTGCATCATTTTTCTAAGGAAGAAAAAGCAACATCAAACTCAGTACAATTACGTAATAAACTCAATTGCAACTATGAGCAACTCCACAAGTGCTTTTAGAAATTTCTCGTCAGCCATAAGGAAGCGAGTCAGGGGCTCTGTCAACTAATTATCAAGACAGTTTCGTCTCCCTAGCTAGTAGCAATCTCTTAAGAGGCAGCTGTGTGGGAAAACTCATAAAAATATACGTACAGTTTGTCGCTCAACAGTTTCCTACTTTGGAGTTGAGTGTTGCCAGTGTTGGACCTTGTCCCGTTTTTACTCGAATAGATAGATTTAAATTGATGGTCGAGAAATAATCGATTGTTTCTCGTGATAAAAAATACACGACAAAAAAATTGGCATTACATTTCTGGGTTATGAAAGTAAAAAAAATAATTGTTAAACTCCTAATGTAAACGCATATTTTTGAGAAAAACACATAAGCCGGAGAAAAAAAAATTAAGACAGATACTTACGAATGACGGATTTATATCAGACGCGATTTGTATACATACAAACATGCACTTACGCCTATCATCCCTAACAGGGTAGGCAGAGCATTAGTAGTTCTAGAACCACTAGATGCCACGTTTGACACAAATTGTGAGGGTTGTCAGATGGATAAAGTTGGATAATGGTGAGAGGTGGTCAGCCCTCGTTTCACTCTTACAGACTTTTGAATGTTTGCAGCATTTTGTACGTTTTCATAAAATATTGTTTAGAAATAAAAATACGAAATGTATGTACTGTTTACACAAATCTAAAATTAAATTCGGAACCTTTTCATCAGAATATCTCGCCATTGGAAAATATTGTGTGACAGTTCTGTGGGACTTTCGTTTTAAGATATTTTTCTTATAATTAATGTTTTTGATAATTTCAATAAATAATAATAAAATAGCACCATAGAAAAGTTCTGCAGTTTCATCTCCCGATCCCAACACTAGTAGACGCACTTGGCGCCATCTTGTAAATGTGCGCGGTATTTTAGCGCGTTCGGTGACCACCTGTGACCGGCTTTAAGCGCACTTTTGATCGCCATTGTACTTTAAGGTGCCAGTTCAATGTCTGCGCTACGAAGTTGTAGGAGGGAAGTTAATGGTGGTGAAAATTGTGACAAAATGTGTACGAAATAACAAGTGAAATAATAAGAGAGTTGTTATTTTAAAGCTAAACCTAGATGCCATAATACAGGGCTTTAGGTCTCTTTCAACCTCTCGGGTGGTTAATCAGTCCATGAAACTGAACAACTTCCCCAAGGAACATAGGTCAAAATACAAAAAAAAAAATATCTCCCATACAAAATGCGCTGTATGCTGATGAAGTTTGTATGGGAACTCAGTTTTTTTTCCTATGTTCTTTGGGAAAGTTGTTCAGTTTCATGGACTGATTAACCACCCGAGAGGTTGAAAGAGAGATACCTAAAGCCCTGTTATATTGAGAAACAGAATACTTAGGCTTTTTTTGTGAGGCACCTTCAAGACCTTCATAAGTATAATGTATAGGTATTTTACGTTTAAAAGTCAAGGACTGTTTTATTAATTTCAAAAATAAAATAGTATTGATAGGTGATACTTCCATGCTGGACTAGGAGTGGAAGAAAAGCTTAGAAAGTGCCAGCTAATAACTCTTCCCAGGTATACTGTAAATGCCAGTTAGTGGGACGCGAGGTTTTTGTTATATTGTGGGTGGAAAGCTGACAACCTAAAACAGTTATACTTATTTTCATGTAATACCGTTTTGAATGAATGTTAAACGTGGCGTCATAATAATATGACCCACATGATGTTCTGTCTACGCTGTCAGGGATTATAGGCGTGAGTGAGTGTATGGATGTTTTACTAAAAAAAGTACGTGATGTGACTATTCGATCTCAGCACACGAGGAGACTGCGGCCTATTGATTTTTAACCTCCGGGTGACTCATCTACGGATGCATCCACTGAGATGAAACTACGGAGAGATGGCAAGACGGCGGCGTGATGAGGCTTGATAGAAACATATCCAACCAGAGCACAAACTGTTTATATAATTATAATTGTGGGTGTCAAATTAGTAAGCGAAACTTTAGGAAGTAAATCTATATATTTGAAGTAAAACAGCTTTCCACAATGAATAAGTGTGAAAGTAAGCATGACAATGTCTTTTCTTTTTTAATTTCACTTCAGAACAATTTATTACATAATATACATGTATATTACTGAGTCTGTGATCTAAGAATACAAAGTTGTTTCTATTCGATATAGTTTCTTGCTTAATATGTCACCAAACTTCTTGTTCACTAGTCTCCTATGAGGCTGACACAAGCGTAATTTGACGCCTCAAGTCTCATCAGAATTCTGATTTAAATAAACACATTTGCAAGTACTTTTCTGTCCTATATTGTCACGTGAGTAAGTATGCTTCGTTTCTTATACACCACCAAAGATTGGTGGAATTGCGAAAACGCTCACGGCGATTTTTTAAATTAAATTGAAAAAACTATTTGGCGCAATATTTCATTGTGCTGGGTTTCTTCCGCATTTCATTTTATTCAATCTTGAGCTTAGTGCATATGCGTATGAAATTTTCTTACAATTTTGTGTTAGCAAGAACTTCAACTTCAGTTCTTTTAATCCCTGGCAAAAACGCTCGCATTTTTGCATACGGCCACTTGCAATCTCTCATTTACTTTACATCTCAGTTGACGCACCCCTCCCTCCCCATCTCACCACAAACGCTGTTTGCTCTCTTTGATTGAACTTGGAGAAAACTAAATAAAAAAAACGAGAAAAAAACTAAAGGGTCGGTCTTACAAAGTTTATTTGTAAAGTAATAACTATATTCGGAGTTTTCCCTTTTGCATCCGCGCTAGACCTTTTTTTGTAGTGTCTGAGTTTTCGCTCGTTAAAACTTTGTTTCGTCTTTATTTGAATGCAGTTTATGCTTCAAATGTAGCTATTTTTATTACTTTTATTACTTACAATTGTTATTGCCAGTTTAAATAATGATTTGCGCAATTTGTGCATACAATATGCTGTCAGGAAAACGCATGGAGTTTATTTTTATTTCAATAAAAAGTCAGGAAAATATTGGCAGTTCCCATTTTGACAGCTGGTTTGGTCGAGTGGTAGTGGCGCTACCTCTTGATTGACGGGTCCTGGGTTCGAATCCCAGTCGGGGTAAACATTTCTGTAGAAATCAGATGTTTGTTCTCGGGTTGTTGTGTCTGTCTTTATGTATGTTCCGAGGGATCCACGACACGAGGGAAAACCTTAGTGTGGGCCGTTTTTTTTTTTTAAGTGTATGGCGTTTATTTTTATTTTTTTTAAGGGATGAGAATCTTATGACTTAGGAAGGTAGATACAAAAAACACCCTAGTCACACTTTTTCATTTTACTTTTCCTACATATTACTTATCATACGATCATAAATAGTCAGTTTTGTAACATATACTTAGCCTACCACTAGTTCCATTCTCAAAAAATACGAATCTACATCCTGCGGGGCTAGCATACATGGGTGAGTTAATTTTGTCACGTTGAGTTCAAAATTATATGACATGCAGATACATAAATGTCACATGCTTATAAGATGTACTTTGGGGAGTGTGCTCGGGAGCTGCATGAGCTCATTCCGCCTGCCCCATTCTTCTATAAGACGTCCAGACGCACCGCTGGGTACCATCCTTATCTTGTTGATATCCCACGGATTCGCACTGAGCGTTTTCATCATCTTTCGTATTACGCACTGCTAGGGAATGGAATTCCCTGCCTGCGTCTGTATTTCCGAGTTCATATAACCCGAATCTCTTTAAAGTTCGAGTGAATAGGCTTCTTCTGGGTGAGCTTGCTACATCCTCGACCGCATCTTTGCCCTTGGGCTAGATTATGGTCAAGAGCGAACCTTTTTTTAATTAAAAAAAAAAACATGCTTATGCTTGCATAACTGGAACATGTCACATATAGGAAACCGCCACAACATTACAGTAAATAAGTATTTGGCAACTACTCGGGACATCCTATGTTCGGAGGGTTGTGCTGTACCTATTTGGGGTTCAATTCCCGATAATATTGTTTTATTATGGAGACGTGTTTATTGATTTGCTAAATATCCGTTACAATTTGTATGGAGATTCATTGAATGACCAATCTGTGAACATTTTGATAAATTATCACAAATGATATACGAATACACCCATCAGGTTTCCTGCCCCCGTGTACGTTGCTTCACCTCACTGATTGATTCTAAACAGAGCTCCATTGGGCTAGTACTAGGTAGCATTTGAATCCGTGCCTGATGTATAGGTATCACACAAAAACGAACGGGTTTTTGGGCACTAACTAATTATTTAATTCATATTTCACGGTTTTCAACAGAACTCATTATTCGTGAGTTTCCAATGACTATTTGTTCATATTAAATTTCCATTTCAACGGTTTCGATTTTGTCGTATGCCTTCAAAATGCTGATAAATGACGGTTGTTGGAATTTCATTTGCCATATTCTTAGAACATTAAAACTGGGGGTGATATTATGATTATCATGACGTTCCACACTATTGTCGAGATGTCCTAGGCACATTCTCGGGCTGCCCCAAAAAACTGAGACAAAAAAATGGATGTCTTATTAAAAAATTAAAATAATCTTTTTAAGTCATAATACTCATGGCTTGGATTCGTGATCTAGTGTTTTTCTTACAGTCCTTCTAAGTTTGTGAACGTCAAAAACAAAAAACCAAAAAAAAAACTTTTCTGGTATAACTAAGTTAAAAACAATTTAAAAAATATTTTTTATGTTTTGCACGACTTGACTGCTAGGGGTTGGTCATAAACCACATTTTTTGTGTCCAACAATTTTTAAACGGCAGGAAAAAGTTTCAAGCCAGGCATCTCCTATTTTTCCGCTCTATGGCTCATCTATTCATTGGTAGGCCTTTTTGTGGCACAGCCATTCGCAAATTGAAATTTAATACCCTTATTTTAAAAGGGCTACATGGAAATAAAGCTTTTAAATCCCTCACAGAATTAATTTTATCAGATAAAGTTATATCGTAAGTCTTTTGAAATACTTTCATCTGAACAATTGTATGATATGACTAGCATTCCGCTCGGGACTTCGTTCCCGTGGGAATTTGGGAAGATTATGTAGCCTATGTTACTCAGGGATAATGTAGCATCCTAATGGCGAAAGAATTTTAGAAATTGGTCCAGTTGTTTTTAAGTTTATTCGTTACAAACAAAAATACAAATCTTTCCTCTATAAAATACTAGCTTTACGCCCGGGACTTCGTTCCCGTGGGAATTTCGGAAAATTATGTAGCCTATGTGTTAATCCAGGGTATCAGCTACCTCCATACCAAATTTGATCAAAATCAGCCCAGCCGTTCTCGAGTTATAAGTGTTGTAACAAACACGACTTTCTTTTATATATACTTATATAGATTATTAGTGTAGATAATATGACACAACAATGTGTCTATGGGAAGTCATTATAATAAACTTACTTTGAAAAGTGGTGCTTCCACAATTTATTTTTTCCGTGAGTTTTAACAACTGTCTAATAGACTGTGGTTAAAAGTTGGTCAAATCCCATTAAACCCTAAAATGACCACCACAGGAATCCAATGCATCCTTGCTACATAGTCGCACATGTCTTTTATGGGTCCCAAAAGCCCCAAAAGGCAGTTAGATGATAGGGCCTCTAATTTTAAGGGTTAATCGTGGCTCCAATGGACCGGTAAGTGCTTCGTAATGAATATTATGGGGTACGCGACACCCCTTCAGTCCTCATACATAACACCCTTAGTATCAAGGGGAGGTGGGTTCAGTTTAATGGCTAAATTAGTTGGTGAATTCAGTTTTGTGGTGAATAAATTGTAGTGGAGTTATTTTGATGTTCTTACTATAAAATTAAATTCCTAAGTGGTAAAATGGAATGCTATTGTACATTTTCTAGTGTTTAAAATTATTTTGTGTTGCTTAAAGATGGTGCTTTGAATAATATTACAAATTTCTCTATAAGAATTAAAAAAACTGAAAGAACCTTATTTTTTTGTGTATTATGGTGAAAAGATTACAAACAAGTCACTACAAAAAGGTGTAGAAAAGTCTGAAAACGTATCAATAAAGTTTATCTATTGAATAATGATTAAGATTTTATTGCCGTGTGGCGATCGGTCGAGAATTTCTTTCCGTGGGTGTCGTAAGAGGCGACTTAGGAAACACAAATGAGACCTGCCTCCTATTAATCCACCCCAGGCAACGACACCTCAACTTGTACTGAATCTGAGGTGGCGTCCTATGGTCTCATGCGGCGTGGTAGGCTCTGTGACGAGCCGTCTGATTCGCGACCACCTTCCTACCGACGCCAAACAGCTTGCTGTGTTCCGTCGGGGCGTAGGAGTACCAGTGCCTTGGTCAAGATTGAGGTCAAGAGTTAACCATCTTATAATATAAAAAAAAGTAAGTTATAATTACAATCTTTAATTTTATTTAGGTTTGTTATAATATGTGTAATGTATATGTGGTAGTTAGCAATGAACGGAAAATATTAAAGTTTATGTTATGTTGTTTTAAGCAAATAATGTATTTCAGTTTCTTTGTATTTTTATTAAATAAAAAAATAAAGTAACTTTTACGGTAATATTTATTCATTTTAGTTTAAAAAAAATATATAAGTCTGCAACTAGCGTAGCATGTCTATCTATGAATAACCCTTGAGTTTACTTGTAAAACCTGCCTTTAGGCATGAAGTCCGCCAATGTTTACTTGTGCGTTAAGTTGTAATAGGAATATATATATAAAAACAAAAGCATGTAAGTAATTTATTCATACTTTATGCTAGTATAGTTTTCCACAATAAGTATACCTTTCATAAATATACCTTTTAGCAAGCCTATTTCAAGCTCAAGTTTGTTTAGGACTGCGTAAACTTTGCAAAGGTTGGTTAGTAAGTAATTTGACGGTTTAACTCGAAAATACTTAGTCCATTTTATTTTCCCTACAATAATTATGTTTAGAGGTAACAAGATGAGTGCATAAATCCGACAGGCTCATGTGCTTACTTTTACTTTTAAATGTAATT
Organism: Aproaerema taeniolella; assembly: GCA_949987775.1. Lineage (NCBI taxonomy): Eukaryota > Metazoa > Arthropoda > Insecta > Lepidoptera > Gelechiidae > Aproaerema > Aproaerema taeniolella. The sequence goes on along the minus strand of OX465259.1, from coordinate 1,209,888 downwards.
TTATTGATTGGTAGGTAATGCAAAGATTATTGCGTTGTAGCCCGAACCGCATTTGTTTCTGTTTTATCATCTCTAAGGTAGACTGAATCCCTTCATAGATAAGTCCGCTTTTGCACATCTATGTTTCTTTTGTATTAGTCTGTAAGTGTTTGCAATAAAGAATTTGCATACATACATACAGCGATGATAGCCCAGTTGGTAATGAGCCAGACTTGTAATCCGAAGGTCGCGGGTTCAAATCCTGGTGCGGGCCTGTACCACTAAATTCGTCTTTTCGGATTTATGTACGGATTTATAATTATCACTTGCTCAACGGTGAAGGAAAACATCGTGATGAAACCCGCCCGTCCAAGAAAATTCATTTTCGTAAGACGAACGGTCCACCAACCCACATTGGGCCAGCGTGGTGGACTATGGCCTAAATTCCCTTTGTGTTTCGAAGGTAGGCCCGTGCCCCTCGGTGAGGACGTATATGTGCTGGTAAGATACATACATACAGGCATGTTTGTGTTTGACATGAATGGATACTTGGATCGTGGATACTTGGATTGTTACCGAAGTAGTAAAATTTGGTCTCTACCTACACTTTGCGACAGAGGTGTGAATCTATATCCATTTAGGAACAACTCTAAAATTAAAATGTTGTATCACCCTCGACATTCGATTGCTTATAACTTTAAAACGGCTGAACCAATTTTGATCAAATACAGCTGAGAACCATATCGATTACGTCAGCTTTCAAAAAGAAAACCGCATCAAAATTACTCCACTCGTTTAGGAGCTACTATGCCACATACAGACACACAGATAGAGAGACATACAGATACACACGTCAAACTTATAACAACCCTCTTCGAAAATAGTACAAAAAGCACAAAAACATGCTTTAGTTTTTATATCAAACCAACGCTAAGACCTCCCGCTACAAACCATTACACATTTCAGCACCACATTTCTCTGCATACAATAGTAGACAGAAGGGTAGTGTAAGGTACAGCAAGGGTTTCAAGTATTCACAAAGCGAGTCCACAATTGCCTGTGAAGTTGTTCAAGTGTTCTTGTCGCCACCTGCTACACCAGACAAATATTGTTCCTGCGGTACATTGTATAAATAGATATGAAACAAACGGTGGTACGACAAACTACAGGTATTTTTTGTTTGTACTACGCTTAAGGAACAAAGGTTTTGGACTATGTGGTTCTAAATTATTTTTTTACATTGATGACTTCATTATTCAATGTTGTGTTTGACAAGGATTTGGCAGAATCATCAAAAGCTTTGATGTATCTTTTCAAAATCACATAGTTACGTACATTTATGAAATACAACAACTTGTTGATAACAAGCTAGATAGTAATGACAGTAACTAAGGAAAGGCGGAAGAGATTTCTAACGCTAAGACCAAGCCAGCTAAAGATAACAACCTTTATTTCAAACTGCCTTTTTAGACCTCTTTTGACGTAATTACATCAAAATTAGAAAAAGATACTCGTAAATAGAACCAAGAATCATGATGAAAAAAAAAACAAATTCACAACTGAGCACTCCATCTGTATAGAACGTTGTCAAAAAACCACAATAGCTTACAGTTCTTTTTTTTAGCCCAGTAAAAAGGAATACATTTGAGACCTTTTAAGAAATAGCTTTAACAAGTTGTCAGCTTCATATTCCACATCCATTACAATGTGAATGCCTCGAACGACGTTACATGAGCGCAATATTTTTCAATTGGAATCGGAATGAAATTTGCCCCGTGTCAATGGGCGTTTTGCCCCAGACAGTCGCTTTTGAGAAATACCCGCAAAGTGCTCCCGCAAAGCTGGTTTACTTTCAATTGAAATATTTACGTCGTCGCGTCGCTTGACTGAAATAGTGGGGCGTTTTGCTTTTATTTGAAGAAACGGGGCTACATATTCGCGATGTCATATTATAAGGAGTTTCATTATTGCAATGTTAGCTGTGTTAGGTATGCTCTCCTGCATGTATGAAACTTACAGCGGTAATCCTACTCTAAACGGACACTAAATGGTAAACAAAACCATCTACATTTATTTAAAAATGAAGTTTGCTATTGTAAATCGTGTTAATTCCAGCTTTTTGCTAAGTTTCCTATATCCTGTTGCCTTTTTTCACAATGATGTTCTTGAAGTAGTCGTCTCCTAACAAATATTATTTGTCACCTTATTAGAGTTCTATTTTTTTAGAATTTTATTTCCTGCAAGGTACAGCATAAATTATAAGTCTTTGCTTTCATTCTTATGATTCTCTTTATTTGTTAAATTTCTTTTCAGTATGTACAATAAAATAAACTGTAATTGAAACTGCAAAATTCTCCAGTTCCGAACAACTTCCTTAATGCAATCCGACATGCAAATACTGTAACTGTATAAAACACGGAATAAAGTCTGCGAAACTAAGAACTAGTAAAAACTAAACAGGACGAGGTACGGTTCATTAGTCCGGACCGGGACTCCGGACTTGGGACGGAAACCGGATGCTTGAATTTAAAAGTTTCAAACTGTAGGCTAGATGTATCAGGAAGGGAACTAAAGAATCGCATTTAAAAGAAGCTTGAGTATTTAATGTCGGAAAGTATTTCGAATTGGGCACATCGTTCTAGTCTGAGATTAACCTTGAAATTTATTTCATTAAGGAATTGAATTACGCCGAGTCGTTGAAGTGTGATTGCTTTTTATCCAAAAGTATAAGAACGCCTAAAATTACTTATAGTCGGAAATACTAACATCTAACATCATTTGTATTGTGTTGCATGTTACATGAACTGTGTAGATAGATAGATAAACTCTTTATTCACTACACGGTGCCATGAATATACATCTGTCTCTATTTATCTGAATTTGTTTAACGCCCTTTCTCCATACATAAATATAGCGCTGGGCTCCTTTTGCGCCATAATTTGTTTTAGGAGAAGCCTAAAGGTAAGTTAAGTATTTTCCAAAAATGATCTAAAATTATCCCATTTGAGCAAAACAAACTTACTTGACTAAGACTGTCTCCAAGACTGCCTTCAATCTCAACAGGCCTGAACAGTTGGCTTTCCTTCAAAGGTAGATCTCTTGGCCTCTTTCTCTCCTGCGCCTCTTTCATCGCGTGCTGTTGGAGGCGCTCGAAGAACTCCCTGGGCTTCAGTGGAGGAGGCTCATCGTCTGGTGGAGGAGGGAGTCGGGTTCTTGGGGAGTTGTGGAGCAGAGATCGCTCGTCATCTTCTGTGGACCGTTCATCGTGGTCCGAGTCTGAGGTTTGACTGTCACGACGCCTAACTCCTTGAAGGTGGGGCTCGAGAAATGTGTTGTTTCTGGAAGAAAGAGACAAATAAGTTAGTGTTATAGTGGTTGGGTTGGGTTTAAACAAAAGGTGCATAAAAAACTTAAATTTGAAAAGTAACAGCAGTCTTTTTAAGCTCTGCCGATACTGTGTCTTCAAAAGGTGGATATGATTATAGTTCCTCTTGAGCATTCCCGAAGGTGCTACCATGGGGCGGACTACCTAACCGAAGTTCTCTCCAGAAAGAAATATTAGAGGAAAAACATCTGACATATCCTTAATTAAATGACCATAGTCAAATCTTTCCAGCATTAAACCAAATATCACAATCGGTTATCGACCTATGAAACTAAACAACTTTCCTTAAGTATTTGGAACTGCGTCTACTTGGACATAGCTTCTTCAACATCGAATTCAGACCACAGGTGTGTAAACCCAACAGACTGAACACAATCGATTCAGCACCAAAACCCAGCACACATGTGGCTCAGCACACAGTACGGAGGGGCATTAACAAAGATTTATTTCCGACGCCCGTACTAATTAAAAAGCTACAGGCGTGTTTGCGAACGCAGCACTGGCGAGCAAAGTGGACCTAGTCGTGTGTTATGTGACGTATAGTATGGTAAACCAAGTCAGAGGCCATTATGCGGTTTGAAAACTCTGACACCAGGGTTAGCCAAGTTTGCCACACACTTGACTATACCTACACGATAAAAAGGAGAACTATGATTTTACGCAGTGGAATAAAAAAACAATAAGATTGAGTCCAAAATTACATCTGGAAATCACATATTTACATAATGGTCTTTAGCTAAAATTAGCGACGAAAATATAGTATTCAGAGGTTTCTCTCAAACCATAAAATGCGTAGAAGTTGATTTGTCTGATTTTCTTCTTATATCTTACTTATTTCTTCTGTCGTTTGTTCTACGAGTACTGATTGTACCCAATATTTGGCTAAACAGCTATTCATACTCTACAATGCATATATTGTGCTACCACGCTACGTTGAATTACTTTTGTTAACATTTTTGCTAGTCCAGACTCCAGCACGTGTGAAATTGCGATAAATTTCAGAAAAGGCATCATTTTATTTCATAAAAAAAAACATACCGCTAACCAAATGACGACTGGCCCGGGCTTGTCAACTCAGCTGGGTAAATAAATAAAAAATATCATCCTATTTGCCAAAAAATCCAAGACGTTTAGTAATCTATCTATATAAAATGAATCTCCATTTACCTTGGTCACGCTTGGACGGATGGAACAATTTGGCTAATTATTTTTTTGTTGTGTTTATTTTTTTTTGTTGTTCTATCAGAAGAAGGTTTGTATGAAAGAAAAAAATGAGTAAGCGGAACATTAGAAAATTGTAGACAGCACAACTGTAGTCGGGTAAGCTGGTTGTTTAATAGATATAATGTCAGATGTCAAATCATTTAATTTATGAAAATGCTATTACTTAATTAAATATTCCACTTTCCTTCTAGACCGCACCAAAACCGCACCAACAATAACCAAAGATTTGTCCCTTTATTGTCTTAGGTACAGTTTTTTGGCCGTCAAGAAAAGGTGCTATTGCAACTTATATTTTGTTTTCGTCCTTACTAAGTCTAGTGTGAAAGTAAAAAAAAATTGCAACTAAAAGGTTACGATAGCTAGTAAAATACGTACCTGCCTAAATAAAGCCTTCGAAGCTTAGTTCATAAATCGTGGTATCCAACATATCCTTTAGCATATAAGAGTGATTTATTTGCGGTCAGTTTCATAATAAACTGGCGTTGGCGGTGAAATTTCACCCAGCAGGTTTTTCATCATAGCCTTAGTGTCGTGTTGGTACAGTAAAGACTTAAAAGCAAGCAGTAGGTTGATTTTCATAACACAATGAGGTCTGCATGTTTTGGACCATAGCGCATATTTTATGAAATACTATTCTATTATAACCTCAGTGTCAAATGGCTTTCTGTCAGTGACTGAGAAAATAAATAAAAAAATATTTATGGCCAATTCAAACAGCTCTATCAAGGAAAAAACTTTACATTAAAACAAACATATGTAAAAATCAGTCGGTCGTAACATTTTCAAGTGATGATTTTACACACTTGTTTGTTTCCATGCCAACTATCATATTATCATCATCGTATGATACTATATATTATGTTTGGTTAATGAAACTTGGTATCAAGCAGTTCTAGAACTATAGATAGAGATAGATAGATAGATAAAAACTTTATTCACTTTATTCAGACTTTATGATCTAGTTACCCTACTCATTTTATAAAGAATACCCTCCCTTATAGCGTTGTACTCGCTAACATAGATGTAAAATAGAGGTGACACTCAATTTGTTTACCGGACGCGACTGACGATGACATATTTCATGATGGACGGACTCAATAACGAGGGATAGATTAATTGTAACATGAACATTACACAATTTTGAATAAAATTTTGGTTAGACCTGAGGGTATTGACCGGGTTTTTGAACCGATAAACTAATTATAAGGATATATGGATAAGAGAATCAAAGGTTTTGTAATAGTAACTGAAGTAGTGAGTTCATACGGAGTCGCTTAGTAATTAATCTTAATCACGAGAAAAAAAAAATGTCAATTGACTAAGTAGGACATTAATAAAATGAGTAGAGAAGGTTGTTCAAAAAAGTAAAATCTTTTAAATTTTATATTCAAAGTGACAAAGATAGTTCAAAAGCTGGCCTAAGCACCCCGTTGCTAGAAGTCAATGACCAAAAATGTCTCCTATTGATATATAAAGACGCAGGAGAGGGATCTGTGAAGGAAAGTGAGGGAGGCCTTTACCAAGCAGTGGGACACATTAAGCTAAATAAGATAGGATATTAATTACCTATAGCATAGATGAAAAGAAGAAAGGACCATACACTGAAGACTTTTCACTGTCTGACGAGACCACAGATTTTTAAGTAAATAGTAACAAACCAAGACCAATTGAGATCTTTGGATATGCAAAATAATAAAATGTTTCTTTCTCGATAAACAATAAAATTTGAGCTCATCGTTATCTCTAAATCTACTAAGCTGTATCTATGTAAATCGGCCAATATTAGCATAGGCAACATAACGAGGTGATATAAATCTATCTCGGTTTCATCTCGCGTCCAGCTGGGCAGACGCCGACAAATCAGTCTGGCGTCACATGTCCCCCCATGGCATAGCGTCACCCTTGTCACAATTACTGGTGTGCTAGCAACAGTAGGGAATCGAAGGTTCCTGATTTTTGATCGGATGTGAGATCATTATATTGTTAAGGGCTGATGGGTTTTTGACAGTAAAGTGTTGATGTTGTTTCTTACTTTTACAAAATCAATACGAGGGAATCTATTCTAAAATAAATGTTGTTATGTTGTATCTTAAAATTCCTGATGCAATATACTCAAGATTCCTAAGAACTCTGGCAAAGCGCTTTAAGGCGACTACAGCACCTAAACTACGATTTTATGATGCGTAGATAAGCATGACGCACTGCATTAAATCGAAGAAAAAAATACTACGGTAAGATTCAGGACATAAACTAGATAAGTACAATGACCAATTTTTGGACATTGACATATTTGGATCTACGCTATATAAATACAAACGAGAGCTTGCACTAAAGAAACGTTAATTAGGTTATTGTTATTATATAATTAATATTTATACAATATACATTTATTAAAATATATATTTTATAACATACTATATTATATTTATATATTTTAATTTTTTTTTTCCTTCTTAATTATCTACTTTTTTTTTTCTCAGCACTCTGTGACGGCTGAATCTTGTTAAATTGTTGTGGAACATGTTGTTGGTATACACGTAACACACTCAACTTATTGATGTTATCAAAAAATCTGTGATTTGTCTTGTGTAATACTGTTTGTGTTCTTCTTAATAAATAAATAAATAAAATAAAATAAAATAAGTAGTTTGCTGAAAAAATGATTCAGCACTTTTGGTTCGATAGAAAAAGCTCACAAAGTCACCTCTAAATACCAATATTGCGTATCTTTTAAGCTGTAAAAACGATAGTAAAATGCACACAGGAACTTGATTTTGCTATCAAAATGTTCGTTATTGAACACTCTCGATAAGTAGTTAACGCATTTTTCGATTTAAGTTGTTACCTTTCCATAAAACTCATTTTTCTAACTTTCGAAATGTTATTACGCACGCACGCTTTCATAGTCCGTAAACTTCGTGTATCGACACTGTTCGCACTGCCGGCCCAGGCTTGTTGAGAGACGGAGATGGCAATATTCCTATGTGTGCTGCCTTTATCGGGTGCTGTAGTCGCCTTAATCGCTGTATGATAAATTACGCTGCCGCCTCTATTTATTGTAGATATATAATAATCGAAAATAGGAACAGCTGTACAGATTCTTGAATTTTCTTTTCATGGGAACGCTCTATTACTATCGTACTCCAGCTGCAGAAGAGTAATCAACACTTTAGTTAACACCTTTGAATCTAAGTGGTCCAGAGTCGGATGGACAGACGATCATCATTCATCATCAGTGAACATACTGCTAGTTTATCACTGTATAGACCCTATCACCCTCACGGTCATTACGCAGCTTCAGACCACCACAGCCATTAATTAAACGTCATATCTGTTGCCACGTCACAGGTGCAGTGATGAAAACCCAAATTAAACTTAATTTCACATAAGAGTGGTCACTCAGCCGATAAATACATATATTTCGAGGGTGAAACTGAATTTTCATTTTTGAAATTTTATTAAGAGACAATCATGTTCATTGCTGGGTTTTCAACGTTAAGTAATTTAAATGTAACTGACCCAGTTGTGTCAATGATTACATTTTCACATCCAATGCTTTTACAACGTTTGAAATTGAAACTAACTCAAATTCAAATTCATTTATTCGCTATAATAAGGGTTACAAGGGATGTTAATGTTATTCAAGTTACATAACCTAATTAGCCGTAAAACTATAGCATGCAAATAATTAGAGTGCTTTTCCTCCAAGTCATAAACCTAAAACTAAAAATTAAATTTCTTTGTAAAAGTTAATCCCTATAAATTTCTTTGTAAAAGTCAGGAATTCCTTAGTTGAATAAAACATACGACGTATTATAAAACATACAATAACGACGAAGATAATGTTAAAGATAATCTTATAAAAAACGATTAAACTGAAGAGGACCTAGGAAATAATCATGATTATGAGAGGATTCGTAATTTAATAAGGTCAGGATGATATATTCAAAGTCATCGAGAACGGAAAGAGACAGAAAGGAAAAGGACGACCTAAAAGACTGTTCTGCAACCGGTTAAAAGAAAAGGTTGAAAATGTTGACGTAATGCACAATATTATGATGTAGTGACAAGTTATAAAAGTTAAATGCACGATTGTCTCGTAAACATGTATTTTGCAGGAAACAGCAACACTACCACAGATAAACAGAGCACATTAAATACATCTTTATATATAAAAGAAAGTCGTGTTTGTTACAACACTTATAACTCGAGAACGGCTGGACCGATTTCCATGGTTTTTGATTTGTTGTATTTCTCTCCGTCCCGAATAGCAGAATAACTATTAAAAACATTGGAAAATTGACGGGGAAATTCCCACGGGAACGAAGTCCCGGGCGAAAAGCAAAGTCGTGTTTGTTACAACACTTATAACTCGAGAACAGCTGGACCGATTTCCATGGTTTTTGATTTATTGTATTTCTCTCCGTCCCGAATAGCAGAATAACTATTAAAAACATTGGAAAATTGACGGGGAAATTCCCACGGGAACGAAGTCCCGGGCGAAAAGCTAGTTGTAAATAAATAACTCTGCATTAGGTGTTGGTGCTCCATACGAATGGGCACTCGTAGCCGAAAGCAACAGATTATTTACAAACACGAGCAGGAACCGCCAGATTAATCGCAATGCCGCAATACGTAGTACAGGAAAAACGATACTTCCTTTGCATAGGGTTGCTGGAGTAAAAAAAACAACTAAGTATGTAAAGTTGTCGAAATCTCGCGGATTGAAATCCTATGGATCTCTATCCTATGGATCCATAGGATCCCTATGGCTATGGATTGGAAATTCCTTCCTGTATCTGCGTTTTGGAGCTCATAGAACCAGAATTTCTGGAAAGTTTGAGTGCATAGGATGAGCTTGCTACATCCTCGGCCACATCTTCGTCTCTATGCTAGATTGTGGTCAAGGGCAAAGCTAAGCTCGATTAAAAATTTCAAACTAATGTAATCTATGTAAAAATTATGATGATATCTCTATTCAATGTTAAAGATTGATGTTTAATTACCTACATTCTATTAGCCTTTAAGCCCCACTGTTCCCGCATACCATCTTATAGGGAAATAGGAAACAGCTGAAAATCGGTACTGTGACGTGGTTTTAGCCGAACCATTTTCTCTTTGTCATCTTTTTTGTAAACAAATTATAACAATAAGTAACTTTTTTTAAAATTAAAATCAGTTGGTATGATACACAAATCGACGCAAAAAATAATAAAATTACGATAGTCATCCAATCGCAGGAAAATTATCGCTTTTTGTACAATTTAATATGTTATTAGATTTTCTACTTAGCGAATAATGTCAACGAGCTTTTATACTTGTTTTGCCGAGTGTTATACTTTGTAGAGTCACTTGCTAACTTAGATACTGTTTTCTTACTAAGCTCTGCCAACCCTACTAACGTGGGCGTGTGTTTATGTGTAGTTGTTTGTCATACTTCAGAGTCAACCCTAATGGTGGGCTTTTGTTTTTCTTCATTTTCCTTACCCTGGGGCTCGTGTTATTCAGCCACACAAAGGAATTCCCGGACAAGCTGAAATAACTTTATGTTTATTAAATATATCATAAACGTTGTTTACGGTTCGTCGCCTCTCTTATGGAAGATACTTTGCATTTTTAACGCATTTACAGATATTTTAAAATGCAGTGGAAGAGGAAAATTATTTTAAATTATTTCTAAAGTTAAAGCGTTTGAATGAACTACTGAAAACCTTTTTAGATCTGAATGATATCGAACGAGTCTTTAATATCGATATTACAATCATTTAAGAGAAGTTCAAAAAAACTCTTTTTTGATTCCCTAAATGACAAAAAAAGATTGCTATATTTTTTGATGAATCATGAGTTTTTTGTTAACCTAGTGCAATTTTTATAAAAAAAGGCATACTTAATAAAAATAGTCTTCAAATTGATCAGCATCTTGCACGATTTAAAATAAATACTGTCAAGGAAAACTACAACTGTTATAGGAACTTGGGAAATCACAAGCCCTTTACAACACCGAATTCTCCAAAGTTGTGCACTTCACCTCTAAAAATTCTATAAATTTCCGCCTGGACAAGTGGAACACTGAAAAGCTTTACAAGTTTCGTGGTAGTTTTCTATTGGAAGCAAAAATTTTCCCGTTTCAATTCACACGTGAATGGCGCGTTGCATCTGTCACAGTGGGAATTGGAGCCTTGTGAATAGGAATCCTTACTAGGCATTCTGAAGCAAGCGATGGGAAATTGTTGAATAGCGTGGTGAGATTCGTTGCTATTCGTTTAATTTTAAGCTCTTTGTGTTCTGAATGCCAGAGGGAATTCTTCGTGTCTTGTTTTCTTTTGTTTTATCAGTAACCTGCAAAATTTCGTAAACAATTTTTTTTTGCCTGAAAGCGAAAGCAGGTAGCACATTTGTAAGTAACTATGCGTTTTACTGTGGAGCTAAAAAATGTTAGGTTAAGAAAGGTTATGTTTCAGTCAATTTTTAAAATTCTTGTACTTTTAAGTAAGTAAACTCTGTAAATTATTCAGTTTATGACATGAATTAAACACTTTTAGTTTAATTCATGTCAAAAAATAAATAATTTCTTTGTAAAGGATAGGTAGAGCTACATAAAATGGCTACAATAACTCTTAAATTATACCATATTGACAAAAAATCTTGATACTTGTATAAATCCAAACGTTCTTCTTTTTGTTTATTAAAAACTAAAACCAAAACATTTTGATAGCATTTCAAACTTTCTCAAAGTCATTACAAAAAGGATTAAAAATGTAGTAGATTAATTATTTTTATAGAAAATATCAGAGAAATCCCACAGCCAAACCAGACTGCAGCCTTTCATAAAACACTATTAATTTACTCCATCGCAAAACATAAAACACACATCTTTGCATCCTCAATACGTTAGACCACTTCCAATAACTTTCCACAGAGTTTATTAGACGTATAATTTAAACCTATAAGCTAACCGAACGAGCCTAACTTGATTAGTGTACCTGGATGAAACTGGTTACATCCAGATTTTGCTGGTGCTTTTAGTTGTATAACACGGCGACGCCTCGACTAATGCAATATCTCTTAGCTGTAATATCTGCAGGGTGTCTCTGATTTTTGAGATTAATCGGATAATTTAACAGAAAGAAAGAAAGTAAATAAATTTATTTCACTACTTAAACTTTAAAAATAATAATAATGAAACGTTTACTAACAATGCTGCACAACTGCACACATATGTAAGGGAAATAACATTAAATTTATAATGTTATAACATGTCATGAATAAATGTATTTCTTTCTCTCTCTGGTTTTCAGCCTTCGCCTAAACCTATAAATAAATCTAGATCTAGAATGGTAGGGTGCAACAAGATATCGCTGCAGCTCAAGCACGATAACGACAAACTCGCGCTCGGCTCACGCTGAAACTTCACTTTGATTGCGCGAGGGTCCCGCGCAAAGGCTTGCTCGCCCTATGGCGTTGTCAATGTTGACATTTTGACATAGGACCGCGGTGTTGTCGCGGCGCTGTCACTATCGTACTCGGCCAGCAGACACTGGTATCAACAATCAAGAAGAAGCAACCAGCTTTTGCGCGCTAAATGCACACATGGTGTGCGAGATTTCTATCGCAAGCGGCGTAAACGATCGCGCGACGGGTTGATGATAATGTTTAATGTTTTATTTTATTATTTTAGGGATTGGCCTTGGTTTTCCTCTTGACCATAATCTACTGCAGCCAGAAAATGACTAAAGCAAATTCCTGTGCGGGCAAAAATTTGAGTCATAGCAGAATGTTTTATTCCCAGGTCTGAGAGCACTTAAAGCATTTTAATGTTTAGCGATTTGAACACATACTTTAATAGTAACACGTTGGAATCAAAGGCTAAGTCATACTGAAATTGGGATCATAGGTATACGTGAATTTTGACCCGTGTAGTATGCAATTCCGAGTGCACTTGTGTCATATTTGTGTATCTCAAGAAAATCACATTACTAGGGAGATCTCATTGTGAGTAGGCTTTGATTAGGTGGCGTTTATTAATTCCTATAAAAAGTATAAAAGTCCCCTTAAAACAAAAATCATGGTCACTGCCGATTATAACGCTATTAATGGTAGACTTAGTACCTGTCGCGGTACTGCTTTCAGTTCAGTCTGCCTTACAGCCTCAGCTTTTCTGCGCAGACTGGGAAATTACACCCTTTTAACGTTAGCTCGTAATGTTTTAAGTCAGTTTTAATAGACATAAATAAGAGAATGCGGTGTGGTAGGCTATGTAAAGGGCCGTCTGGTTCGCGACCACCCTCCTACCGAAGTCCGACGTCAAACAGCTTGCTGTGTCGGTGCGTGGGAGTACCAGTGCCTTTATAGGAATTTTCTGGGTTAACTCGCTCCATCGTCGACCTCATCTTTGACCTTATGGTCAAGAATGAGGTCAAGAGTAAACCCATCTTATAATATAAAAAAAAATGTAAGTTTCGTTGAGTAGGAAGAGGCGAAACACTCTTACAGCCATAGTCCTCCCTGTATAATCACGAGCAATACATAGAAACACGTTTAAAATTCAAATTAATGTATCAACATTAGATCGCATAAATAGGTATGTTAAGCTGTGTGTTATATTGTAATTAGGTAAGGTAATTTTATAATTGTTGTGAATATTTTTTTAAATTATAGTGGTTAAGGATATTTTAGAAAATATATATTAATGCTTGTGACTGTACGTTATAAAAATACGTTTGACTAATCTGGATAGCCACAAAACAGGCCTTCCAGAACTGAACTTGGTCCTTTCAAAAACAGGACTAGAAGAATCCTTAGTCTAAAAAAACAAAGGTGCTTTTGTAATAATAGCCTGTTTTTTTAATAATGACAAGTATGAGGTCATTTGCACGATAATGAAGTTCTAAGCAGCTCAATAGGTTCAAAAGAAGAGTTTCCTTTCAGATAAGTATCAAAGTTCATACACACCATCACATCGGCAATATTAAATGTTATAAGCTTTATTTAGATGCGTTTGTTTCACGCCACTGTCAAAGTCAAAGTCAAAAGTGTTTATTTCATTGAACATATAAAATAATACTTGAACACGTCAATATGATGAATTACATTAGAACTTTTGACTTTGCGCCTATTCGCAAAGGTGCAGTCTTCCTCAGGAGAAGAATAGGCAAGAAACTCCGAGGGTCGCTCTTTTTAAGTCAATCATATAAATTTTCTTACTTTTAATTTCAATTGACCTAATATCTGAATAACTCTGGAGCTGAGCAATTTATTCCCATGGTTGCTTATCTAACAGATAATCCGAAATTCTATAATAGCCTTTTTACAAAGTTTTTATTTAATAATAATTATCGTCTTAAATTTTTCTAAAGGTAGGTTTTGAACACACATGGGAATTTTATTGTAGAAGCGTATACATTGACCCATAAAAGGGTTTGTTACTTTGTAGAGACGGCTGTCTAGTATATCCAACGACTGACATCTATCTATTTATCTACGTGAACGGAGCCACGGGCGGTAAACTACTAAGCTAGTAAGATACTTTAAAAAAATTAAAAGATGCTTTTTCTTCTTCATAAATTCATGTTATATTTTGGATTCCCCTCTAACATCGCTTGTTAACACTTTGCAAGTCCTTCCGGTCACTGCACGCCTACGTTAAAAGGGTTAACTTGAGCCTCATGTGGTGTTACGAGAACACCTACCTGTAAGGGGTTAAGATACCCAAAGTTCTACAGCCTTTATTGTCCTACAGTTCATAAAGAGACACTGTAACAAAGGCGAGCTTATCTTTATGAGAGTTCTCTTTCAGCTAACCCATCTGGAGTGAGAAAAGCAGTACAGAAGCCAGTGCATCAGGTTATCCCACTTTCATTGCAAAACTGTTCTTATCGTAACGGCACGCCCACTGTACATACGGCCACAAGAATGTGTGCTTAAATTGTTACAAATAAAATTGGTGACAAATAGATCAGTTAAAGGAGACTTCATCCAGGTATTAATTTAGAGATAATATAATTTTCCACGTCAAAAACGTAAGAGTCACCGACTTCAATCCCAAAAAGACAATTTTTTAGAGAGTTTCCCTCAATTTATTTAGGATTCCACCATCAGATCCTGGTTTCCTTACCATGAGACCACCCTTGGGATACTCTTTTTCCAACAGAAAAAGAATGATCAAAATCGGTTCATAAACGACGAAGTTATCCGCGGACATAAAAAAAAAAATATATACGGTCGAATTGGGAAACCTCCTCCTTTTTTGAAGTCGTTTAAAAAGTGGAGCGCTTCAATAGAAAAAAAAAATGTTGATCGATCTTCATTACTGAACGCGAAAGAAAAACGCAAAGAATTCACTTTTAATCTATTACGAAACACAATTTTTAAGTAACTAAAGCAAATTGTTGAAAAAAATTACCTTGATATTAAAGTTTCATACTTTTAGATAATTTCAAAATGGATTCCACAGTAAAAGATGTCAAATTTAATTAAGGAATTTATTAATAAGCAATAAGAACTTAGTCATTTACGTCGAATGTGCCATCAAGTGGTTCTAGAGCCACTGATGCTCTGTCTACCCCGATTAAGGATTACAGGTGTGAGCGTATGCATGTATGTGTAATATTCTCCTGGTGCCCCTTTCTCGGTCTGGGTACTACAAGGATTCTTTTACTTTATAATTTTCCACGTTAAAAACGTATGAGTCACCGACTTCAATCCCAACAACAGTTCGCACAAAGTAGATATCTAGTTTTTTGCGGACTACAATGCCTATTAGCAAATAACTACAAACAGAAATGTCATTCATTTATTTAGATGATGTTCTAGTTTGTAGTATATTTTGTTTTTGTTGATTTTTTTTAAAAGCGCTGAATCATTTTCGATAAAATTTATATGGGACCTCTTCAGGAGTATACTCTTTCGAACAAATAAAGAATTTTGAAAATCGGACAACAGTTGCCGGAGTAATCGCTTAACAAATATACAAAAAAAAATATAAAAAAATACAGTCGAATTGAGAACCTCCTCCTTTTTTGAAGTCGGTTGAAACTCTACAAGCCTATGGAATGAACTGCCGTCTGATGTCCGTCACTCTAAATCTTTCACTATTTTCAAACACAAGCTTCGTGAGCACTTACTTATAAAATCTAAAACTTGCAACTGATTATTTATGTCGTATATACGTATTTATGCTTGCATATGTATTTATGTATTATTTATGTACTTTTCATTAATTTATTTTGTGTATATTTATTTTACCAAAAACTTTTATATCTTTATTACTTATCTATTACTTGATCAGCGCACTACGCTTCAGTCTTTTTAAAATGGTTCCTTTCAGCCAAAGGGTTGTCTGGAAGAGATCACTTTTAGTGATAAGGCCGCCTTTTGCACTAATGTAAATTTTCCCTTATGTTTTTGTTTACGTGTGCAATAAAGAATTTATTCATTCATTCATTCAACTGAGGTTCAAGGTTTCGCTAGCCAATTTAGAGATTCTTTATTAATTAAGACAAAATTTCACAAAAAAAACAGCTTTTAAACAAGCCTATGTAAACCTGCAAATAACCTCTCGTAAATACACCCCTCATTCAGCTTAACCCCATTAACGTCGGCGCCCACTGACCGGAAGAGAAACCCAGCCATTGCCAGTTAAACCCAAATTATTACTGCGTCGCGACGGGTTAAGTGACAGAATATATTTAAATCAATAAAACGTATGTTTGTGGGAAAGATGGGCAAGCAATTATGAAACTTATAAGAATTAGTTTTTTTTTTCTCCAATAAGAAGTTCGCTCTTGACTACAATCTAGCTCAAGGTTAAAAATGTGGTCGAGGATTAAGCAAGCTTTTTTTTATTATAAGAAGGGTTAACTCATGACCGTAAGGTCAAAGATGAGGTCGACGATGGAGCGAATTAACCCAGAAAATGCCTAGAAAGGCACTGGTACTCCCACGCACCGACGGAATACAGCAAGCTGTTTGGCGTCGGACTTCGGTAGGAGGGTGGTCGTGAACCTGACGGCCCTTTACAGAGCATGAGACCATAGGACGACACCTCAGATTCAGAAAAAAATGAAGCGTCGTTGCCTGGGATGGATTACTAGGAGGCAGGTCTCATTTGTGTTTCCTTAGTCGCCTCTTACGACACCCACGGAAAGACCACGGGTGGTGTTACTCTCAACGACACCCACGTGTGGTGTTACTCTCAACCGATCACCACATGGTATGAAATAAAAGCTTATTCAGTAAAATATTATGAGCTTACGAACGCACACGTAGTAAGGAAATTCCAACTGAAATCATCTTAATGTAAGAAGGAAACTTCTTAATTTTGAAAATTCTTTCAGCTCTGCCCACTCTAAAAAAATGAGTTTTGGTACTGCACACTACTCGATTCACTACTTTTATTCACTTTATTTGACTGCAAAGATATCAAAGAAAGATCTCTTAAGTCCCTTAAAAGGCAATTTCTTAATGTCCTCCGAAATCATTCTTTTAATCGTATTGAAACGGGAAATCCTTTCGAGTTCAAAGTGAGAATGAACCTAAATAATAAAGCACCGCTGCCGGCGCCTACGCAGTCTGAGGACATTGCAATGAACACCTTTACAGTTTAAAGCAGTGGTTCTTAACCCGTGGTCCTTGGAAGTACCTGAAGTGGTCCGCGAAGCCATCCCAAAAATATTGTATGAAATGTGATGAGTCGAGACATTCACTGAAATTGACTGTATGCCAGAGCCTTCAATTGTTTGGCTTTGGCTAGCACTGAACCAAGGATTCAGAAGTTAGTAAGTAAAGATAAATACCATTATCGTAAAAAATTAAACACTGTTGAACATGTACAACAGTGCATGTAGGTATAAATGTAGAACAACCCTTTAATTATTTTTATCTCCAAACAGTCATCTTAATAATTTTGACTTTGTAATTACAAATAATTTAAAAAATAACATAAAAGTTACTATTAAGCCGGACTTAGTGTGTAACGCACCAGTAATTAAACTAAATAAAATGTTATACATCCTTATTTATATTATATAAAATCAAAGAATTGACTATTGCAGTGCCCTAACAGGGTTTCATGTTGACACATAAGCAAACATATGTAAGAACACAATGTACACATGGAAGCAATAAAGAATTGAATTGAATTGAATTGTTGGTGGTGCGTGGTAAAACAGATATTTTGTTAAATGGTCCCCAAATACTAAATGGTTAAGAACCACAGGTTCTAAGAGAGAAATTAAAGTGAGTAATGCTACCGGCACTTAGCTCCTACGCAGGGTATGTCGATGTGAATTGGAGAATGAGACAATTTGGAATAAATAAAGTTGGTAAGCTGGCTTAAAGATGTAATTTTGTTACTTTGGTAATGTTTGATGCAGAATGGATTATAACAATTGTGGCGTATTATAACAATACTGGACTGATATTTCAATCAATAAATAGTAAAGCTATACATATCTTTGTAAGTGTATATTTTACCATAACATTTTCAGACCCGTAATAGTGAAATTTGACTTAGCCAGATTATAAACTCTCGGTACTTTGTGAACTGCCCCATTTTTTTCCATATTGATTATTTTTTTATAAGATTAATGCAACCTAACCTAACCAAACCTAAAAAAGCTTAACCTAACTTATTCTAATTTCATGCAGGCGGCCCTTAAAGTTTTCGTCAATTTATAATTTCACCAGGCAAATTCACTAGTGAAATTGTAATATTACGGTTTTTACAATTTTCCGGTGACATACATACTAAGAATCAAATAAATAGTTACTATCCATCTAACTAAGTATTAACCGACACATGTCACGTGATAGCCCAGTTGGTAATGAGCCAGACTTGTAATCCGAAGGTCGCGGGTTCAAATCCTGGCGCGGGCCTGTACCACTAAATTCGTGTTTTCGGATAATTATCACTTGCTCAATGGTGAAGGAAAACATCGTGATGAAACCCGCCCGTCCAAGAAAATTCATTTCGAAAGACGAACGCGGTCCACCAACCCGCATTGGGCCAGCGTGGTGGACTATGGCCTGAATCTCCTTCGTGTTTCGAAGGGAGGCCCGTGCCTCTCTGTGGGGACGTATATGGGCTGGTAAAAAATATATATATAGAACGTTGAATAATTTATTAGCTGCAGAATAAAATAATCTTGTTATCTACCTTATTCTCACATGCAAGATATAGATTTCACACAACGAAATTTTCACACACATTAGAAAATTTTTGGCACTCGATGTGTAATTAGTACAAACACGAAAGGTAGACTGAGGTATGAGTAAGATGAAATGTAATGTACTCATTTTTCTCAAATAGAAAGCAGATATTGACAAACATGTGAATCTTCATTGCGTAACCAGCGATGATGGCACGGCATGTGTTTACCAAATAAAATTGGTCAGTTATTTTAACAAAAAGAATTTGCTAATTAAAAATAACTAAGAAAGACAATCACTTGAATCTTAAAAAATATTGAGTTAACATGACGTCACTTGTGGGTTTTAAAAGAAAATAACTAAACGGACACGTTTTGTTAAAACTAAAAAAAGTTTAAAAAGTGGGAGAGACCTTTTCAAGCCTAGCGAGAAAATATAAAATTTTATCTTATATCTCACTGTCAAAGTCAGTAAGGCGAGAGTTTTGCTGTATTGTGGGCGAAAGGCCTCTCATCATTTACATCATATTTCATCTTATAATCCTCTGAATTTATATAAAACATGGCATCAAGTCATTTTAAAACTACTGGATGTTCTGCCTACCCCGTTAGGGATTTAAGACGTGACGTATTAAAGACTAATTTTATCGTTTCATCTAAATATAGGATCACCTTTAGCCAAGAATTTAATAGATTTTCCGCCGTAGATAAAGCGAATAATTATGCAAAAGGAGCGTCTTAATCCGTAGATTACGAGGGGTCGATCAAAGAAGCTCTGGCTACATCCATTTGGTTAATATATAATGAGAGCTCGTCTTACAAGGCGGTGTTTACATTAATTTAGTGAAACGACTTGAAGCTGCGTTATTTGTTATCTCCTTTTTGAAGAAATTTGTAGCTTATTTTGATCTCAATTTTAAGTATTCTCTTGCCTTATTCACATTTGCTGTTTAGACACTTTTACGTTTCTTTTTTATTGTGATCGTATTTTCATGGTGTAAAGATAATGAGCCTTTTTATAATTCGAAAACGGCACGGAAAAATTGTATTATGCTATGTACGTGATACTAGAAGCTATGGTAATACAAATTTTGCCGTGCCGTTCGAATTATAAAATCGCCAATGGGTTAACCATTTTATCTTAGACCAGACATATTATTGGAAATTTTTGATTTCAGGGATTCTAATGTGTTTATCGATAATCGTTAGTCAATCTCTACTGCAGTGGTACCAGTTAGGGGCCGTCCATTAATCACGTGAGGCTCGAAAGGGGGGGGCGGGGGGTTTAGCAAAACCACATGTATTTATTTTTTCGTCAAACGCGCGATTTCTAAACCGAAAAGCGGCGTGTAGTGTGGCTTGATGAAACCGACCTTGATCTTCAACAAAGCACAGTGCCAACAACTGACTTGCAAGATGCTTATCCAGTTGTTAGTGTTGAAGAAAGTCTTGCTAATCCGTGGTCCGAGGACAATGTACATTAAATATATTTATGTACTAGTACAATACATAATGTTTTTCGCATGATTACACCATTCCTTCAATATTATTTTTTTCCAGTCAAAAACAACCTGCAACATTTCTGTCTAGATATTTGTATCATGGTCCTTTATTTCAGAATAAAATATATGTACTTTGTACCTGTATTTAAAAATAATATTCAAAAAAATCAAGATTCTTTGTAGGCACTAAAAAATACACGTAATTTTTTTGGTTAGTCTTAAACCTCACCACGTATCACTAAGGGGAACGAGGGTTGAAAAATGCTAAAAAAACGTCACGTGATTAATAGATGGCACCTTATTTTAAAGAAATAGCTAAAAGTAAATTATTATAAAGTCATTAAAAAAGTATTCTTTGATGATTACTTAACTTTTGTTATTTCAATTTTACATCGCGCTGTAGATAATAGAGTGGCTGTATAGGAAGTTGGAACATATTTTTTTAATACTTAATTTGACAGCTGTCAGTTGAAAGCGATTCTCCCTAGGCATGCCCTAGGCTTGAAAAGTATTAGGTACTTTCAAGCCGCTCCGTAGGCAACTTTAGACCTACTTTCTGAGTATGAGTAATGAAAAAACATTTAAATATAGGGTACCTATATTGATATGCAAACGAAGATATAGTTAGTTACTATTCACGAAACTTGGACCTCCTCGTATGTTTCGAATAATGACTTGAAACATACGGCGCGGCAGTGTTAACTCACTTGCTACGAATTTGGCTTGTTACTGAAGCAATTTGGCAAAGTTGTGCTATCGGATCTAGACAGGCGGTCCATGATATGTAGACGTTTAACCATCTACATATTTTGGAACAATATATAGGTATCGTATTTAAAGAAAATATATATTGGCCTATTTATACTTTAAAAGGCACGGCAGCATTTGTCTAACTATTGCCCCGTATGTTCCTAGCTTCTAGTATCTTTAGTGCATGGAGGCAATGGTAATACTTTGTCGTGCCGTTTTTGAATTATAAAAAGGCCCATTAAATCATTAAAACTATTTTGTTAAGAGAAGCATTATTGAAATACTTTCTTTTAGCCCTAAAATACTAGAATACAGATAAATTAATGCCAATGGGCATGGGCACGGAACGCGTATTTTTACTTTTTTAAAAACATCCAAATAAAGGTTATTATTATTACAAGCCCTCAGGATCCCACTAATGGGCAAAGGCCTCCTTTTTCTTTTTCCAAATAAAGGTAAAGTCATGATTTATCATGAAACCTAACCATATATACTCTACCTTGCCTTCTGCAGCTTACATAAAGCTTAGCATAGCGAGACTGCACCTGTATCACAAAGGGAGATAAACTAACAACAAAATATACCTATGCATATTCACGTTTCTAGTTCAAAAGGGGAAGTCTTTTGTAAATAAAAGGAGTCAACAAGTATCTAGTTGTTTTGTCACCAAAATAAGCCACTATAATTTTTTTATGTGAAACTCTACGCTAGAATAATAATAATATGTATTTGCATCACAAAGTTTCACTTCCAGCAGATAACTTTTCATAAAGGCTTCATAAAGGTTTTTTTAAATCAGAACTAAAGAGACTAAGAAAATAAATCGATTAAATCAGTTCTGCTAAGCCTGATTGAATCAATTGTCTCAGTTCTAATTCGTACTTAATAACATCAACTTATGTTGTCTCAATAATAAATTATACGCTAAAACGACAAAGTGATTGCAATAAATAGTTACCAAGTCAAACGCATTTCAAAACATCCGCTGCCTAAGACCAAATTAAGTTTAATTTAGTGTCATCCGAGCTCAAACTTCCACAATAAATATCTTCAGTTTAGTATTCAGTGCTTAAATCACAAGGATGAAGTTAGACACCAAAAGATGACAATTCTGTGAATATCAAATGAAGTTTCAACTAAGAAGACTTAAGAGGGATTCCTCTAAACTCACAAGACATTTAAATCTATTTGACGGCGACGGAATCAGGAATAACCCTAATAAATAGGGGTGGTGTTGAATCTACTTTTCTACACTTTGATAATGAAAAATCACTTGAAAATACTTTTAAATATCAAAAAAATGTACATTTTAATTGCTTGAACATTTTGAAAATATTCACATCGATACTGTCTAGGGATAATGTACGACTTTTGAAAAAGAGTTTTGTTTGAGAAGTTATAAAAGCCAAGGAAAACAAAAATGCAGTTTTTTCCTGCATTTTATATGAAATGGTGGAATTTACGCAGTTTTTTTAGCAACATATGAAACGGGCAGTATCCGATTAAGAGAGAAAAATGGACACTTTAAATCGAAAAAAACAGCCAAATAAGTTTAGGCCGCCTTCGGGCGGACTTCAAACATAAGTAGGTACTACGTAGCACACTCAATTATGTTGTCTATTTTTTCGCTTTTTTTGAAGTCAGTTTAATTTTTTATGTAAATAGCAGAAAGTTCATAAGAAACATCGTAAGTGCCTATTTAATTCGAGGGTTGCCCTTGATTTCAATGGGATTCCATCATCAGATCCTGACTTGATTAAATTGGAACCACCTCTGGAACCATCTCTTTCAAACAAAAAAGGATTTTGAAAATCGGTCCACAAATGGCAAAGAAATCGGTGAATATAGATAAGAAAAAAGTCGAACATAGAACCTCCTCCTTTTTTGAAGTCTGTTTAAAATGAAGTCACTCTTGAACACAGAAGATAGAAAACAAAGATTTCAATTCCAGATTTAAGAATCACAGCCCTGGAAATTCCGTGATGTCTCATACTCTTCAAAAACATGCAACTGAATTTGGTCTTTCTCTACTATCAATAGAGTGGATATTCGCTTACAGCTGAATGCAATTGATCGATGGAATCGGTCTGGTTGGACGTTTACGAAGCTTTTTATTGACGCAATAAGCACTCGATTGCTATGTCTAAATGCATCGATTTGGAACTGATAATGTTTTACAGTTTCCCTATACAGAGTTTTACAAGTGCAAAAACAACCAGAACACAAAATTCCCGGTCTTAGAATATTAAATTACAACATCTTCTAATCTTGTCAAATCATCTAATTAAAATTGTCGTGGTTTTTTTCCACAGTATAATGCCCGTCATGCTTGGTTTTTAACCGACTTTATAAAAAAGGAGGTTCTCAGTTTGACCTGTATGTATGTATGTATGTTTGTCCGCGATTATCTCGCGTTTGGCTGAACCGATTTTGATGCGGTTTTCAGAAAAGTATTTGTTAAATTTAGGAAAAGGTTTCAGTATTTTAAAAGACTTCAAAAAAAGAAGAGTTCTCAGTTTAAACTATATGTATACATGTAAAATAAAAATCAAAAATAATATATTATAATGATTCGCTTAAACTTTTTCAAAGCTAACACTTCGTTTTATTAACCGACTTCAAAAAATAATGAAGAGGTTGATATTTGCACTAAAAATTGAATAATAAAAACTTAAAAAAATAGAACCAACTTCAAAAAAGCGAAAAATAAATTCAATATCATTTGATGTGCTATGTTTGAAGTCCTACCTACTGAGCTGTTTGAAGTCGGTGCCAAGAAAATTAAGTTTGATAGGCCGCCTTCGCACCGACTCCAAACAGCTCAGTAGATAGGTACCACATAGCACATCAAATGATATTGTATTGAATTTTCGCTGTTTTGAAGTTGGTTCTATTTTTTTTTTAAGTTTTTATTTTTATATGTTTCTCCCTCGTTTATTTTTTTCCTCATACTCGTAAGCTTATCATTGGATCCCACGATGAGGTGTATTTTGTTTATAACTTACTCCTTACTCTCGTAGTTTTACTTGTAGGAAAGTTTTGGTGCCGTACCTGTAAATTAAACAAATAAATCAATCAACACATTTTAATTGATAGCTAAAGATACAGAAGCGTAAAACTTATGAAATAGTTTTAATATTATATACATATATTTATTGTATGAACTTACTTATATTCGTATGTAATAATAAGTTTCCCATGTGTGTTAAACACTTAAATTTTTAGACAATAATTAAACAAAAACTTTGTAAAAGGGGCTATTATAGAATTTCTTCTCTGTTAGACAAGTTACATAGGAAAATTAAGAAAGAGCAACCGTCGGAGTTTCTTGCCTATTCTTCTCTGGGGAAGACTGAGCCTTTGGTAATAGGCACGAATTAAAAATGCTAATGTATTATAGTTCACATAGGTACTAACAAGTCTGGTCTCAATAGCTTTAAGAACCGTGTAGACTTATTAAAAATTTCCTCTTTGCCCTCTCAAGAGAGCTCTTAAGACGACGCACTTAAAACACAGACCACTACCGTCCATTTTGCATTTTAAAATGCGTTCCCGAAGGAAATTTTATCGGATTGTTGGATTTGAGAGTTCAGTACTCTACGATGGAGGATTATGTAATAGGGTTATTTGAGCAAATGGACATGTTTTTATTTTACTTCAATGCATTTTCCAGGTTAAGGGAAAAACGTTTATATTCTGAATCTAAATTATTTGTATTTAGTTATAGCGAAAAAATTCGATAAATTGATCTAAAACGAAAAAAACAAAGATTTGTTCATATTTTTTGGTCTCTACTTATTTTAAAAATATTTTACTTATTTAAAAAATATTTTATTATTGTAATTACGAAACAGGATGTAACATTTGAGTTAATTCCAGTAATTGTATTGAATTCACCGAAACTAGTCCAGACGGGACTAATGTGCTAATTAAGTCCAAATTTGGTAGCCAAATGTTCGCCACCGTTAGTGATTATTATTCATTTATGTACGCAAATTATTACTACCCAACCCAAGCAGCTGCAAAATTTTGATGGAATTGAGTAAATTTCTCACATACGTTACCTAATGAAGACTGTTGCAAGAAAATCTTCCCACCATCACGTTATTGTTTTACATAATTGTCCACGTTAAATACCTAAGAATTAACCAACTTCAAATCCCAACAATGTCTATCAGCATATAACCACAAACCAAAACATTATCTGAATAAAGTGTTTATATTTTGTTGATTTTTAAAAAGAGCAAAATTAATTTCGATCTAATGTGTATGGGACCACCTCTGCAGCTCGAGCACGATGGCGACAAACTCGCGCGGCGTGCCACTCGACTGACACGGAAACTTCACTTTCATTGCGCGAGGGCCCCGCGCAAAGGCTTGCTCGCCCTCTGGCGTTGTCAATGTCGACATTTTGACATAGGATCGCGGCGTATTACGCACGCTATCACCACCGTACTCGAGTTGCAGGATTATACCGTTTAGAATTTTGAATATCGGCTGACAATTGGCTGATTTATTGCGTAATAAAACAAATGTTTATGAATTGAAATCTATATGTGTTATCATTAATGTTTTGTGCGCATACAGCATCTTCTTGCAGTTTGTCTAATTCAGATTACACGCACGATGGTTGAAATTGCTGATTCTTATGTTGTTTGAACAGGTAGGTGGCACTAACCATATCTACTTGCCTTTTAATGGATTGACCCATTTATAGCATAGGCTCACTAACTTTTCCTCGACTACCGTAAAATTTACAACCAAACAGTAACAAGGCCCAACAAAATAACACTTTATCTGCACCCGGAAAGCCTTTTCTTTCGTAAAAGATAAAGATGGATGTCTATTTAGACAGATGGCTTACGGCAAGGGATTCACCCTATAGCCACAGTCGATAGCACATTATAGCTCATCAAGTGTGCTCTATGCTGTTGTAATAGAGTCTATTTTGATAAGCGCGAAGTGTTGTAAGTAGTGCTGCGAGTTCACAGTACATAAAGCGTTTTGCATCATTGCTCTGGCCGAATGTCTTTGCTTCCTTTGCCTCTTGAGGGGTGAAAAGATTTTAGTAGGCAGCATTTGATATGGATTGATGAAAGCTGGCTTGTTTGACATTGGTTTAGATTAAGAATCTGGATAAAAGAATGCAATATTATACTTCCATGGATTTTTAGGGTTCCGTACCCAAAGGGAAAAAACGTGACCCTATTACTAAGGCTCCGCTGTCCGTCCAATTCAATTCAATTCAATTCAATTCAATTCTTTATTGCCTTCATGTGTACATTGTGTTCTTTACAAATGTTTGCTTATGTGTCAACATGAAACCCTGTTAGGGCACTGCAATAGTCAATTCTTTGATTTTATATAATATAAATAAGGATGTATAACATTTTATTTAATTTAATTACTGGTGCGTTACACACAAGTCCGGCTTAATAGTAACTTTTATGTTATTTTTTAAATTATAAGTAATTACAAAGTCAAAATTATTAAGATTATTAGTAAAAAATACTTATCCTATTTTGGTATTATATTTATATTATTTTAATTTATATTTATAGTCATGTAAAAAATATCTTTAGATTTTATAATTTGTCGTCAATTTTTAATGGAATATTACAATAAATTGGTATTTTTGGTGGAGAAAAACTCCTGCAGATTATAAATGGGACTTTCTAATAGAAAATGTTTCAATTTATTTACGAACCCTTTATAGTTTTCTATGCCTGTAATGTTTTTAGGTATATGGTTATATATTTTTATAGCCATTACATGTGTATTTTTATTATATAACTCTAAATTAATCTTGGGCAGTGCTAGTCCATCCGTTAGGCTGTATTTCATGAACCGTTATAGTTAGACAGTTGAAATTTTCGCAGATGATAATATTCCTATTGGCCCTATAACAACAAATACTGAAAATCAGAATAAAATAAATATTTAAGGGGGGCTCCCATACAAAAAAAGTGATTTTTTTGCTCGTTTTTTTAGAAAGTCGGTCCTAGGCTGTATCTTATGAACCGTGATAGTTAGACAGTTGAAGTTTCCTCAATGATGTATTTTGGTTGCTGCTATAACAAAAAGTACTAAAAAGTAGAATAAATTAAATATTTAAGGGGGCTCCCATACAACAAACGTGATTTTTTGCCGCTTTTATAGAGATAATGGTTTTTATAGAGTCCGACTCACACTTGGCCGGTTTTATAGGTAATGGTACGGAACCATTCGTGCGCGAGTCCGACTCACACTTGGCTGGTTTTATTTGAATTTTGAGTAACTTAGAACCTTCCTAGAACTGAACAATTGAACATTTATTTTAATGCAAAATGGAAAATTACTTTTTTTAAGCTCACTACATCTAATTACGATCACATCTTTGCCCTGAGCTAGGTTGTGGCCAAGAGCTAACCTATTCTTAATAATATGTCAAAAAGTAAACGCTACACAGTAAATAAGTAAACGCTACACACTCAAAGGCCCACACTAAAGTTTTCCCTTGTGGCGTGGGTCCCTCGAAACACACATAAAGACAAACACAAACACCCATGACCCGAGAACAAACATCTGCTTTTCACACAAATGTTTGCCCCGACTGGGAATCGAACCCAGGACCCGCCGATCAAGAGGCAGCGTCACTACCACTCGACCAAACCGGCTGTCAAAACAACATTGAATATTGAAAATTGAATATTGTCAAAAACAACATTGATACAAGTATTGAATAACAACTATTACAAGGCGGACTTATCCCTGAAATAAATTCTTACAGTGTACTTTAGAGTAGTTGAGAGGAAAGACACACGTGACGCGGGTTGCGGGAGAAATGTAATTCACGAACAAAATTTTCGACTTCCTTAGTAGGCGAACTCTTTGGAGAGATTTGTTCAGTTATGTAGACTGATCCACATTCCTAATTTTCGCTAATTTAAAGTCACCCACTATTAACATAATTTATCCTTTTGTCTAAAATACTGCAGCACACTCAAATCCCTTTACTGACAGACTGATCTATATATCTATGACTGATATATGATCTTAACGGCCGGTTTGGTCGACTGGTAGTGACGCTGCCTCTTGATCGGCGGGTCCTGGGTTCGGTCCCCAGTCGGAGCAAACATTTGTGTAAAAAGCAGATGTTTGTTTTCGGGTCATGGGTGTTTGTGTTTGTCTTTATGTGTGTTCCAAGGGACCCACGTCACAAGGGAAAACCTTAG
This sequence comes from Aproaerema taeniolella, assembly GCA_949987775.1. Classification (NCBI taxonomy): domain Eukaryota; kingdom Metazoa; phylum Arthropoda; class Insecta; order Lepidoptera; family Gelechiidae; genus Aproaerema; species Aproaerema taeniolella. Next base: position 1,181,687 of record OX465259.1, on the reverse strand, counting down.
TGTGGGCCTTTGAGTGTGTAGCGTGTGTAGCTTTTATCTATATAGAGGACGCCCGCCAGGCACAAACGGATGATCAGCAGTCCACTTATTTGGGACCATTTCACACAATTCCCTATATAGCAGCGCATGAGTTTTCTCTCTGCGCTGACAGTTCCGTCTCTTTAAAGCTCCCAGAAGCTTTTGCAAACCTTACTGTCTCCTCTATGCTAATTTCTTGTGTTTGGTCTTCTTTTATCTCATCCATAGCTATGGTCTCCCATCTTAGAGTCAGTAGGGTCAAAAGAACGAATGTGTATGGATGTATTTAAATCGTTTAATGTATGTTTGTATGTATTTCATTGTAATCTTGACTTGTTTTAAGTGGCATCCTGAATGTCCTACTATAAAATAAAGATTTTTTCTATTCTATTCTAATCTACCAACGCGTATATTGGACACTTAGTCAGGAAGTGTAGCTTATTTGATAAGTTCCTGTTATTAATAGACCTCTTACATCACCATAAAGCATGTTGTAACTTGTAACCCAGTTGTAACAAGTCATGTTACAGTCAAAGATCAAACGCCTTCCTTCGCTTTCGACAGACATGGCTGCACATAAATCATACTGAGAGTGTCCACTTATATTTAGGACTGTGTATAGCAACTGCTTATAAATTTAAAATAGAGAAAATTTATGCGACTGTGTTTTTTGACTCCGGACAAAAAAGAGGGCTGTTACATTTTTTTCTGTTTATCTACGTGTCTGTGTATACTGGGTGAAAATGAACCTCTTAGCTATATTAAAAATCCTGAACCAGTATCACTCAAAGAACACATTTATGAAAAAAAATTTTTTTTTAAATATTTTTTCAATGGGAATAGTTCATTTTTTGCATAAACGTAGACATTACTCCTACACCAGGCAAGCGAGGGGTGCGGGTAGCGCTCGAGGGGTGCACCCGAGTAGTGTCTACGTTTAGGAAAAAAAATACCCACCGATAAAAAAAGAAACTAAAAAAAAAGCGTTCAGTAAGTGATACTGGTTCAGGATTTTCAATAAAGCTAGGAGGTTCTTTTTCAACCTGTATGTATGTGGCATCGTAGCTCCTAAACGAATGAGCCTCTTTATAATACGAAAACGGCACGACAAAATTGTATTACCATTGCCTACTATGCACTAGTGATACTAGAAGCTGGGAACATAGAAAGCAATGGTAAAACCAATTCTGTCATGCCGTGCCGTGCCGTTCGAATTATAAAAAGGCCCAATATGGGTCTACAAAGATCTTGTGGCAAACGGGTGCCAGTTGTAACTAGTAGAACTTGTATTGGAAATATAGGCGTTACCATGGCAACCGCGGGCCAAATGATCTTTGTGGACCGACCGATTTCGATTCGATTAAAAGCTGCGGGGCAATCGCGCTAAAAAAAGTGGATTGAGTCGCAATTGAAACACAGCTGGGGGGCTACCACCTAAGCGAAGCTGATGCTGGAACGTTGTCGATTGCTTCTTTATAAGGAGACCTTGATTAACGACATGAACCAAACACAGCAATGTACATCATTCCATTCGTTCAATCAGCATCAGCTTCGCTTAGGTGGTAGCCCCCCAGCTGCGTTTCAATTGCGATTCAATCCACTTTTTTTAGCGCGATTGCCCTGCTGACATAATCGAGATGGTTCTTAGCTACATTTGATCAAAATTGGTTAAGCCGTTTAAGAGTTATAAGCAATCAAACGTCGGGGTTGATATATTTTTATTTTATTTTAGAGCAAGTTTAGACTCCTTATCCATAAACTGATGGTGAATAGCTGAAGACCGTGGGGTGTGGAAAGCACTGGAAATCTGAAGCCTTGAATTTTTTTTAAATGGAGAGTCGTTTCGTTCTTTACCATAAACTAGCACAGGGGCGATGATAACATAATTAACCGACTTCAAAAAAGGAGGAGGTTTTTTTATTTTTTTTATGTTTGTCCGCGGATAACTTCGTCATTTATGAACCGATTTTGATTATTGTTTTTTTGTTGGAAAAGGAGTATCCCAAGAGTGGTCCTATGGTAAGGAAACCAGGATCTGATGGTAGAATCCTGAAGAAATTGAGGGAAACTCTCGAAAAAATGGTCTTTTTGGGATTGAAGTCGGTGACTCTTACGTTTTTGACGTGGAAAATTATTCAAGGTTGAAGGTCGGGCAAATTGACCTTTTGTTCATGCTACATAGTTTTTCCGAATTCCTACGGGAACAAAGTCCCAGGCGGAGAGCTAGTAGCTCATGCACGCTGTCATGTTTGTAGTAAAACTGTGAAACAAATAAACCCAAATACGTTATCTGTGTTTATCAGTTTATTAGTTTTATCATCAATCAACTGGCGCAACCACCATGGAATTGGGTCTTCTTAATCCTGCCTTATCTTTGACCCAGTTGTTGTGCACTCGTCCTTTTTTGGCTAGATTGGAGTAAAGGAAAATGAACGCTAATACCGTGTGTTAAGGTTCATGTTGCTTTAAAACTTTACACAATGAAAAAAAATTCTACACACAATGAAAAAAATCTAACTAGACCTTAAATAATAATTAGAGTAAAATATTTGAAAAATATTAACAAAAAAACAGTGAAGCGGTGATAGCCCAGTTGGAAATGAGCCAGACTTGTAATCCGAAGGTCGCGGGCTCAAATCCTGGTGCGGGCCTGTACCACTAAATTCGTCTTTTCGGATTTATGTACAGATTTCTAAGTATCACTTGCTCAACGGTGAAGGAAAACATCGTGATGAAACCCGCCCGTCCAAGAAAATTCATTTTCGAAAGACGAGCGGTCCACCAACCCGCATCGGGCCAGCGTGGTGAACTATGGCCTAAATCCCCTTCGTGTTTTGAAGGGAGGCCCGTGCCCCTCGGTGGGGACGTATATGGGCGAGTAAGAACAAAAAATGTCACGATTATTAACAATAATATAGCCAATTATTTTCCAAATAGTTTTTAATTAATAAGGATAACAAATTTTAGGAAATGTGACAAGTATATACCTATATATATATATTAATGCTCGTGACTGTACGTAATTCTTTTTAAAATAGAATACAAAACCAATTCCGCCCACGTCGTGTAGTTGACTGGATTACATATTACACATCTATTTGTCCTGGGTCTCGAACCCCCAACCCTCGGAGAATAGAAAAACACTTTGCACTCATTTCCTGTGCAAGATGTACTGTGAGGGATTCATTATCAACCCCTGACAAATCCCCGCTTTCTTGAGGGAAACTATTGGCGATGAGCTGCGAATGTATGGAGGAGGTATTTATATTTTTGCTATTTTTTTTTTTTATTACAACATGGGTTAAATTGTTAAATTGTGTTAAATCTTTTTAAATATACATAAAAAAGGAGAAACTGACTGACTGACTGACTGACTGACATATCAACGCACAGCCTAAACGGCTAAACGTAGGCACTTGAAATTTGGAAGGAACGTAGCTTAGGTACCGTAAAGGTGTATTAAGAAAGGCATTCCCGAAATTCCCACGGGAACGGGAATTAGCGGGAAAATCCTTCTGTTTGAAAAATCTAAACCGCTTAAGTTAGACGCTTGAAATTTGGCATGCAGGTACCTTAGTAAACTTAAAGCTTAGTTGCAACAGGATATTGCAAAATTCCCACGGGAACGGGAGTTAGCGGGAAAAAACTTTTGTATGTGTACTCTGTACAAAAAAAAATAACACGCAAACGGAGTTGCGGGCATCAGCTAGTACCTCATAAAACCTCAAAAGTTTACCTTCTTAGTGGAAGTTTTAAACCAAAAGAACAAAACGTATACTACTGGCTGAAAAGACTTCAAAAATAAATTTCACACAGCCCCATTTTTCAAATTTCAAAAAAGGAACATTCTCCAGAATACCTTTCCTCGGTGACACAGCAAGCGCCTCGTCCTCGCAGCCGGTTAGAATTTGAATAATGCAGGCGGCAGTACATTACTCTTTCCACGTCTTGTAACATTCACTACGCAGTGTGCTGTAAAACGGAGCACTTCTCTTCTTGATACTTAAGAAGAATTTTCTCGATTTTTTAAAGAATACCTACTTTGAAAATTTTTTTTACATGTGTATTATTTTTCCTTTCATGTTATATTTCAGTGCATAAAGTGTTTTTAATTTTAATTTGGCCAAAATCTTCTAATTTTTGGATATATGAACTGGTCTGTTCGTCTCATATATTTGCTTCCAAATATTTTTTTTTAACCTTGGACACTCTTACTTAAAACAATCCTCTTAATGTTTCATGGCAACAAAAGGTTCCTAAGATAATGTTTCTTTGTCAATTTCACAATTTTATCACCTTAAAAAAAGCAATTCTGCTTTCAAATCTCCATTAAAAAAAATAAAAAAAATATTATTTACTTACCTACATCAACTTAAGATTGTTTTTTAATAGTCTCGTGCTATTATCTAAAACAAGTAAGAGAAAACCATAGAACAAGTATTACAAGTCACATAGACAAGACTTATATGTAATAATGTAAGTACCTAATAGCATGTAATGTGGTTAAGGCACGTAAATAGAGCAGCTTTAGGCTGCTTAGTAGTATGTTAAGGTTAGTTTAAGGCTTATTAGTGCTCGTAAATACTTAAAAGACTAGATTAGAAACTTAAGACCTTGGCATCTTATAGATAAACATAAAATATTAAACAATTTGCGCGCTATTTTTCTATTTAATGTACCTAGATTTCTAATAAAGTGATATTTCCATGTAAAAAAAGATCACTGGCCTAACAACTTGTTATTGTAAAGATTGCTAATTTAGTTTTATTTATTAAAACTAAATTAGCAATCTTTAAATTTGAGATATTATTACGAAAATTATGGTAAACCTGATTTTGAATCTGAATATCATCTTAGCAAAGGGAACCAAAAAAATTAGACCGAATGAATATTTAAAAAGTGCGTATTTTGCTAAAAGATAGGATAAAATAAGTCTTTATTTGCAAAAAACACGAGATAATTCTGTAAAATACATGTTTTGCTCTAATTTTAGTAGCATGCAAATATTAGTTTAAACTAACTATAATGAATATGAATATATTTCATGGATCAAATAATTGTAACATTCAATGAATAATATGTAAGAACTATGAATTCCATGCAATTAAAATTATTGAACAATTTTTTTTTACGTTTAACCAATTGTACAATTTTTTTTTTGAACATCGCAAATTTAAGTTTTTCATCTCTTTTGCCAGTCATTCAAAAATTTAATTTTGGCAAAGTTCCTTTTTACTTTTTATAGAATAATTTTTCGGAATACTATTTCTCAATTTACTTTTTTACGGTACCAATTTACCTAATCCCACCCACGTTTATGATTTTATCATAAAAATGTTCGGCACACGGGTAGGCCGGGGAAATTGTCCACTTCCGTGATAGATACGTGTTTTGGCCGGCATAAAATGAATGTTTATATTTAGTTGGGTATATAAATAGCGGGAAAATTCTTGTGACGACCGCGACCAAGTAAAGTTCTAAATTAGTATTAGGTCCGTATTACGGAACGCGACTCAGACTCAGATCTATATTCAAGTAGCAGTCGTCATTGTCATTTTATTTTATTTTATTATAAGATGGGTTAACTCTTGACCATAAAGGTCAAAGATGAGGTCGACGATGGAGCGAGTTATCCCAGAAAACGCCTATAAAGGCACTGGTACTCCCACGCACCGACGGAACACAGCAAGCTGTTTGGCGTCGGACTTCGGTAGGAGGGTGGTCGCGAACCAGACGGCCCTTTACAGAGCCTACCACACCGCATGAGACCATAGGACGACACCTCAGATTCAGACAAAAATGAAGTGTCGTTGCCTGGGATGGATCACTAGGAGGCAGGTTTCATTTGTGTTTCCTTAGTCGCCTCTTAATACACCCACGGAAAGAGATGGGGTGGTGTTATTCTTAACCGATCACCACACGGCACTATCATTTTGATAGTGAGAGAAAACGGCAGTTAATACTTAAGTATAAATCAAGACTTGAGTCTCATTCTATGATACGAACCTTAGAATTTGTCCGTTGCTCTAATAAAGGACGTGGCTACCACTTGTGGATTTTGGATTTTGATGATAAAAAGCATAAAAGGTAGCTATGACATACGATAGACTGAACTGGTTGCGAGTCATGTGATAAAAAAATAAGGACGAAAACAAAGAATTAATTATTTAGTTACATATAAACACCCTTTGCAGTTTCATATTCATCATTTCTATGGCATTAATTTCATAAAATAATAAATTATATATAATAAAACCAAGTTAATAAAATGTGCGTGCCGATAAAACTTAAATAGGAGTCCCAGCACGATAAAGGGACTTATATAGTGTGATAGCCCTCCTCGAACAAGAAAGTTCCCGTTTTAACCTAAAGGGCGTGTTTTTAAAGATATAGAAGGCTTTTCCAACCCTTCAACTTGGAAATTAAGTGTAGTGGTGCCATCTGTTGTCGAGTATTTGAACTTCATTCAGAACAACGATTATTTGGGTTGCATTTCGAAAGGCGCTGCGAGCAATTGCAGTATGTGTAGAAATGGCGCGAAATTTAAAATTATTTGTTACTATAAGACACACTGGATTAACACATAAGCTACATAATTTTTCCCAAATTCCCACGGGAACGAAGTCCCGGGCGGAATGCTAGTAATAAATAAACTTTAAAACTCCTAGACCATCCAAACGGGTCCACACAGCATGAGAGCTGGCGACTCGCCAATGGGATCACTTTCGCCAAACTAGATGCACATAAGATATAGACTAGTTCAGTTTTGTTACAAATAAACAATGATACCGTCTGGATCAGAGTCGGGTAGGTCACTGACTTGCTTTTGTTTATGTTATGGGAAGCCGGGAAGTCTGCATTCGATTGTGGGCCAAATCTTTTCGTCACAACAATTTTCCGTGTGGTGATCGGTTCAGAATAACACCACCCCATCTCTTTCCGTGGGTGTCGTAAGAGGCGACTAAGGAAACACAAATGAGACCTGCCTCCTAGTAATCCATCCCAGGCAACGACACTTTATTTTTTTCTGAATCTGAGGTGTCGTCCTATGGTCTCATGCGGTGTGGTAGGCTCTGTAAAGGGCCGTCTGGTTCGCGACCACCCTCCTACCGAAGTCCGACGCCAAACAGCTTGCTGTGTTCCGTCGGTGCGTGGGAGTACCAGTGCCTTATAGGCATTTTCTGGGTTAACTCGCTCCATCGTCGACCTCATCTTTAACCTTTGTCAAGATTGGGGGTCAAGAGTTAACCCATCTTATAATAAAAATAAAAGAAAATCAATTGGTGTGCCAGATAATCCTTAATAATATTACAAACGCGAAAGTTTGTATGTATGGATAGATGTATGGATGTTTGTTACTCCATACATCCAAAAAATTTGGTATGAAGGTAGCTGACACCCAGGTTTAACACATATACGTACTAGGCTTGTCAGCCTTTAATCAAATTGAAGTGATGGATCTTGTTTTATTTTTCCCTAGAAGTCCTTCGTTCACGTGGGAATTTAGGAAAATTATATAGCCTTTATTTTAATCCAGGGTGTCAGCTACCTTTGTACTAAATTTTATTAAAATTGGTCCAGCCGTTTGAGCGTGAAAGAGCAACAAACTTCCATACATACAAACTGTCGCTCCTCGCAACTACGAGTACACAGTCACAGTACTCATGATCCTCTAAATATTGAACAAATGTTGAATAAAATAAACAATGGGTTTATAATGGAGCTATAAAGCAATGCAAAATTATAAATTCAAAAGCTAGATGTCGAAATCTTCCACGATTAAGGTTATAGTGTTTTAAAAAACTAAACTATTCACTTTTCGAAAACCTTTCACAATGTTCTTAAAATCCAAAATATGGGCATCAGAAATATGAAATCTAATAACGCAGCATACTAGCTGAAAGTCATAATAAAACTTGCATGCATAAGATGGCATCGTTCCTCTCCACTCTACAAAGTCATCTGATATTAAACTTGCGCTATTTTCTCTCTACTCTTATGCTTTTTAAACTACGATAGTATTTTATCATCTTCCCTTTTTATTCATGCTGTGAGAGCTAAACTTTTTCCTAATGTTTGTTGTGCAGTTTCTCTTTTTTAAAGAGGATGATGGTTAGTCACCTTGTTGTACACTATGTTTTATGCTATACTAGCTTTACCCATTGGACTTCGTTCCCGTAGGAATTTGGGAAAATCATGTACTCTTTGTTCATCACGGATAGTGTAGGATTCTAATGGTGAAAGAATTTTTCAAATCGGTCCAGTAGTTTCGGAGCCTATTCAATGCAAACAAACAAACAATCAAATCTTTCTTCTTTATAATATTAGTATTGATGTCTTGTGTTGTGTATCCTTGTATGCAAGTAAAGGATATTCTTTGATGGTTTTCTAACCTTTTTGGTATCACAGCTGGTAAATGAAGGTATAAAATCAGTCATCATGACAAATTATCACACTGAGAAAATATTTAAAAAAATGTAGAGACCTTGAGTACTTCTGTTATAGTTTTTTGATATAAACAAAGCCTACAATGAACCATACTGTGCATAAACAAATGACTATAAAATATCCTAATCAATACAAGAAAAGAAAACAGCAAAGATGGAGTAATTTGTTACTCTGTAAACGGTTAAACGCAGACCAAGCTTAACCCTGAAACCAGTCTTATCACAAGCGCGTAAGAGTTAAAATCTCACATCAACAGTTCATCTCTTGAGTGTACTTAAATGTAATCTTCCCCCACTTTTCTCTCTAAGCCAACTGCAGCTATCTTCAGAGTGCTTTGCTTCATGAGTTTAGTACCGTACAAGACTGAATTTAGCTGTTCTAGCTGTTTGAGAGCTTACAACGTCGCCTCTGAGACTATTTGCAGTAACTCAAGCTGAGAGATTCCGTGCTTTTGCAGGATTCCAGGAAGTGAATGAACATTTTATGATCTAAATAAATGTCTAAGCTTAGCAATATTAGCCGCGGTCATAACTGGGATATGTGGTTACAATGATAGAAAGTTACCAGGGTTTTTGTGCTTAGAAGTGCATTGGTAAGAGTAAGTCATTTTTCTCCCAGTTTTGAGTGTTGTTACAGCTAGTTACACGTATAGTATTTAGTAATGGACTCATTTTCTCTTGGTACACCCTTGCCCACTTCAACTGCCTCTCCCTCTCACATAGGGTAGCTGGAAGAAAACTCATTGCTTGAGTTAAGCTCGCCGTTATACATGTCCTTTCTTTTGTGTAATTTTTATATGTATTTGTGTGTACAATAAAGAATAAAGAAAAATGATGGTACAGCCAGCACGTCTGGTTATCCATTTGCACTACGAAAGCCGCCGCTATTACAAGCGAGATAAAGGCGACGTCAAGGTCAGCATGCATAGCCTGATGTGCTGCCGTGTGTACTCAAGAAAACTTTAAAAATATTTTCGACATAAGAAGTTTTATACCAATCGAAAACTAATACAAATTAAACGTACTTACTTTTATTTTGATTTTTTTTTTCGATTCTCTAAATTTTGTAGCAGAGTGTTTCTGTTGGATATAATATTGCTTTTGCAAAGTCACTCTTATCACAAGTCCATAGAGTATACATTCTATACTCGAGTTATCTATTTGTATTACACGCTATTGAGTTTATGACTACGGTTTATTGAATGAACAAGGTTCATTGTATTGAAAATAAAGCTATAATGTCGATGACCATAAATCTAGTTCAGGTAGGATTATTGGATTTATTTTCTGAAGTTCAACTACCTTGGTAATTTTTGGGACGAAAAGCTATTCTTTAGGTCCATGACTAATTTAATATTTCAGAGCATCCAATTTTTTTTTTTAACTTTTTGATCTATTTTCCTTGGAAAAAGTTATTCAGTTTCTTGGGCTGGTTCAGATCTTTAATTTTCTCTGACTAATTTAGAGTTACCCAATATAATACAACGTACATAGATACAGGGAAAAAAATTGGAAATGTACGTCTCCTAGAAGCAAAGGTTAGCTTGTTTGTTCTCGGGTCATGGGTGTTCGTGTCTCTTATGTGTGTTCCAAGGGACCCACGATACAAGAGAAACCCTTAGCGTGCGCCTTTGAGTGTATGGCGTTTTATTTTATTTATTTAAATGCTGAAAGAAGAAGGAATTTTTAAACTTTGTCACCATACGATACCCAGTTTCAAAGCTCGCAGTTGGACACAAGCGTATTTTTAAACACTGACGAGTTCAGTTGAAATGTGAAATGTGTGACAAGGTCGTCGCCTGCGGTGTCTGTGACACCCAACTCTTGTGGTTTAGTTATAATGGTGATGGTGAGTAGTCATTACGATACGCTAAGTGTCTGGGAACTGGGGCTGTGGCAGTAACTGTTCTATTCTCGATGTTCTGTGAACTAGTAGGGTTTGCTTCGGACATTGAAGTTTACCAGCTGAACAAAAGCAACTTAAACAGTTGGTTTTCTTTTGAAAAACACTAAGCGATATTCTAAACTAAAATTAGCTGAATAAGAGCTTATTGCCCTTAATATCTTTTAAAAAGCATGTAGCATCTTATAGTTGGACAAAAAACTCAATACGAAATGTCACACATAAACACATTAGGATAGAAGACAAGATTTTTTGCTATCGCTTCTAATTTTTTTTACTAATATTCCTTCTGTTATAGTGAAAAAAACTTTACATTAAAAAAAGATTCAATAATTCTATAGTCAAGAAACTACATCACTTTGTTACCCATCATTGATAACAAAATGGTGCTTTTCCTTATATTACTTTTAAATCCAAAGAATTACTCTCATTAACTAGCATTACTCTCATTACTCAAACAAAAAAACAAGTATTAATAGGATAACTTAACTAGTAACCAATTACACGGACATCATGTCTGTAAATGCAAATAACAGAATAAAAAATAAATAAATAAAAAACATTATTCTCCGATAGAAAGTACCTTAATATCAAAGTACCTAACTAATATCAGTTTACTCAGAATAGTATTCTTCCGATAAGAAATCGAAACAAACTCCACTTCTCAATAACAAGTTTACTGTCTGTTTACCTGAACTAGCTTGATAACGAGTAATTCATCCTATTCCCATTTTGCCCCCAACGTGAAAAATGCCATAGATAAATGTCAAAAGTGGTTCTACACCCACATGACGTTCTACCTACCCTGATAAGGATTATAGGTCTGTGTGTATGAATAGATACTTAATTTAAGAAAATGGGTAGCAATAATATTATTCTTCTGGGGCAGTTAGGTAAAATGCATCAAAGTCTCGAGGCGATTAAGAATTACATAATATGCAAATTAAACACATGGCGCAGGAATGCATAAGAGTGTGTACAAAACTCATGAATTTCTTGTTTTACATTCTAACTTCCAATCCATTAAGTGATGCTTAGTGCAAAACGTAATCAAACACAGAATAATTTCAATTTATTTAAAAAATAAAAATAGCAACGAAATATTCAATGTATAAACCGTCGTCGTGTGTATTTTCTTCGGGACGAAGTGCGAGTGTGAAGAACTGCTACACTTTACGATAAGTTAAGTAAACTATCCTTGGTAACCTCTCGTATTGCTGGGTCGATGACATTGCCAATAGCGATAGACACTATATAAGAAGTGATAAAAAAGTTTTTATACAGCTTTAAGTGGATTTGTTGTAGTAAGAAAGTTTTATGATGTTGACAAGAGTTAAGGGGGCCGTGGTTAGCTGTATTCACGCTATTGTAGGTAACGGGGTCGGTAGGTTACTAATATAAACAGGGCTTTAGGTAAATCTTTTTCAACCTCTCGGGTGCTAAATCAGTCCATGAAACTGAACAACTTTCCCAAGGAATAAAAATTGATCTCCCATACAAAATGCGCTGTATGCTGATGAAGTTTGTATGGGAACTCAAAATTTTCTTTTCGTATTTTGACCTATGTTCCTTGGGAAAGTTGTTCAGTTTCATGGACTGATTAACCACCCGAGAGGTTGAAAGAGATTTACCTAAAGCCCTGCTGTATATACATATTTGTTAATAGTTCATGACAGACCACCGCTCTACACTAGTCTAGTCACAATAGGACTAAGCTTTTCCAAGCAGTATAATTTTATTTTATTTTATGAAATTTTTACATATTAATGGCAACTGCTAATTGAAATAAGACACTAAGGTTTCTAAGGTATTGTCACTCTACGTCTACCTGTGCCTGAACTGCTAGTACAGAATTAAGATTTTTTTTCTAAAATAATCCAACAAACAATTATGACCCACATAAATTGACACACACATACTCAATCGTCAAGATTAGATTAATAGGAAGCCGTAATTTTGATCCTATTGCCTTCTTTTCAACAGTACCTTTTTATAAAATGTGCCGAGCGACGAATGTAACGGATAATAAATAAGTCCTAAGATATAGTAATTGCAAGAACTGTGATATCCTAGAAACAATTATATGTGACAACAAGGCGAATTCCTCAAATTATCTATTGACCAACCACCACGGCCACGAATCTTCAGAGTCAAAGCAAGTCATTGACTTTATTTCAAGACTATCAAGAGACAACTATACTTAGAATGAAAGACGTCTTGTTTTAATTGACGATAGAACACTCACACGCAACATCGCAATTAGATAGATACGCGGGTAAGCTGTGGCTTATGTTGTTAGCTTCAATCTTGAAAATGTTTGGAGTTTAATTGATCTTCCGTATAGAGATTGACAGGAAGAGATAGCGACACCTAGCGTCTTTAAAATTGGCAGATATATTTATATGTATGTAGGTAAGTACCTAATTTTTAAGTATAAAGCCTTTATGCGTGTAACAAATACAACTAGTAAATCGGATAGCATGTCACAAATAAGTAAATTAGGATTTGCGCCTTCATCAAACAGACCGCCCTAAGTACCTAATTACTGCTATTATAATCTAATCATATACGTGCTTCTATTTTCTTAATGTCTCTCGGCAAACAGTGTCTGTTTCGTTCTTGTCAACAAACTTATTTGATACTTGCTGAACTACAATAAGAAAAGCACTGTAATCGTCATTTGAATCTAGTGACATTTAGCCACAGATTAATAAATAGTTCTTAGCCCTTAGTCAAGAATTTCCAGATATCAATTTGCACTGGTAAAATATTTCAAAAAAAAAATCCAGTCCTGTACCTACCAAAAAAAAATCCTGTGTCGAAAAAAACTTTTTTGGAAGGTTTGGTACGAGAGAAAGGAGGCCGTATGTCCCGCAATGGATTCAAACATAAAACTGTTGAAGAATAAGAAACAATTTCGAACATTAGGATAAGAGTAAACGGAAAACTATGAAAAAAAAAACTGAATGACATTAGCAAACAGATTCATAACTTTATCAGCAGCATATGAAACAACCAAAGAAGAACAATAAAAACATACATTAACTTACTTAGAAAACATACTTAATAATAATAAATTTTCAAAGAAATATAAAAAATTAATACTCCAAAGATGCAATAACCAGTGAGTAGAACAAACAAGTGCTATGTATAACAGAAACCCTCCTTCCAAAAGATTACGAACACTTTCGTAATATGAATCTGGAAGCAAAAACAGCAGTAAAAATAACAAGCCATAAAAATAACTAGACACCACGTAATAAAACCGTTTGTCAATGTCATGGTCTGCCAGAGATACAACAAAACAAATAAAAACAGGAATAAAAGGAATAAAAACGATTTAGTTAACTCCCGGTTTCCAAGTTGGAGGGAACTTGCCTACAGTTGGGATAAACAATTGCCTATATAAAGACATTTCCTCCCATTTCTCTGATAGCTTCTATTACTTTTATTTAGGGAATGATATTATGAGTAGAGATGATAATTATATATATACGACATTCCTTCTATTGTCGGTTCTTTAACGGTGATCAAGGAAATTGAGCCAAGACTCGATTGCCACTATTCCATTAACTTAACCAGATTACTGTGATTATAATTTGCTTTTATTGTCTGTTTGTTTTTACTCTACGAATCCATACTTACTAATATTATAAATGCGAAAGAACTCTGTCTACTGAACCTACTGACTACTGAACCGATTTTTATGTGATACAGAGATAGATTAGAGCCTAGGAAAAGACATAGGCTACATTTTATCCCACAGTTGGGCACGATATAACATGTAGTCCACGCGGGCGGAACCGCGGGCGAAAAGCTAGTAATAAATAAATAAAAAGTTGACATCATAGAGGTAGTTAAAATCACTGACGTTTTGCCAACCCCGTTAGGGATTTTAGTCGTGAGTGTATGTTAGTGTGTGGGTATATTGTTAGTCCTAAGTCAAAAAACCAAACAAGACAGAAATAGCTTTAGCTTATACTGAGAAAACTAATTTACTCATTTATATTTTGCCAGATGAAAATTTAAATATTAAAATTAATAGATGCATTTCTGACGAATAATACATATTATGAAGTATACTGTGACTATGTAATTCAATATTTTAATTTATTGAATTTAATTTATGGGGACGTATCGGCTGATAAAAAAATAATTATTATTATATGACTATAAAGCGGTGATAGGCCAGTTGGTAATGAGCTAGACTCGTAATCGGAAGGTCGCGGGTTCAAATCCTGGTGCGGGCCTGTACCACTAAATTCGTCTTTTCGGATTTATGTACGGATTTCTAATTATCACTTGCTTAACGGTGAAGGAAAACCCCGTTCAAAAACGAGCGGTCCACCAACCCGCATTGGGCCAGCGTGGTGGACTATGGCCTAAATCCCCTTCGTGTTTCGAAGGGAGGCCCGTGCCCCTTGGTGGGGACGTAATGGACTGGTAAAAAAAAAATGTTTTGTTATGTTCCTGAAATAAAATTATTTTATATTTTTTTATTTAGCATATTTATGACTAGTATACAAATATCTTGAAGAAGAAATAACCATAAGAACTGGAGCATTAGATAAGTTTTCACTTGACTGTCCCCGTTGTTTCAAAAAGTCAGCAACTAACACTAACACAGTTTCTAAACTGTACCTAGATTCCCTTTGGGTTATAAACTATTTAGCTCCTACACCTGAGAATTGTAAACCACTTTACAAAGGTATCAACTCGAAGCAAAATCATGCAAAAACAGCAACTAGGTACTTCAAACTTCTATTTAAAAGCCAAAGCGAAAGGGCTAATGCTCAAAACATTTCAAAACGAGCAACTTAAGCTGCTCTCAAAAGGCGGTAGCTCCAAAATTATAGATATTATGAAAGTTGGCAGACGTTGTGAAGAAGAATGCCCTGTCTACCCTTGCGGTGGCTCCGTGTCGACAAAGAAAAATTGCAGTCTTAGGAATTATGCATGAATGCAGAGAGTAGGGAGCCGACGCATTTTACGTGATATTATCACAAGGTATGACGCCGGTATTAAACGTGCAAATTCTTAATGGTTTTACATCGTCGAAATTACGGGAAGCAAGGGATTTTTGTCCACAATTGGAGAATTAAGAGTTGTGTTTCACAATAAGCAAAGATTTCATTTTAATATTTGTCTTTTTTTAAATAAAATAGATGAAAAAATAATAAAATGAAGATAAAGCATTATAAACTCTATTAGAAACCCAGAAATGGAAGATGTCCTGTGGTGGCACATGCTGAGTCAGCACCCTTTTTATACACAGTGTTTCCTTTGTTTTAATTGTCAATTATTAGTTATATAAGTTGTATTTTGTTTTGTTATTATTAATTTGTTCTCTATTTAACTGTGTAAATAAAGTTCTTATCTTAACCAGCTACCTGTATAAATTCAATTTAAATTTATTTTAGTAAGACTAAGGTCTGTATAATAGAACGCAACTCAGACTCTGATCTATACTTCAGTCGCAGTGGTCTTTATCATTTTGATAGTGAGAGAAAGAGACAATAAATACTTCAGTATAAATCAAGACTTAAGTCTCCTACGGGTCTAAGATCTTAAAATAGTCCACAGACTCTATATTTTTCCTTTCCTTTTGTTAATTCTGTTGATATCTTCTTTCACTGATTACTTACTAGGAAAACAAACAAAGTAATAATATACAACGTAATGTTGACGAATAAGCTTAATAGCTTTATATGTCATCATAAAATTCCCTAGCTTAAACGAGCAGTAAGTAATATTAGTACGTCACAAATGAATATGCATCTCAAGGGGGTGCAAATGGTGCAATCTTTGAGTGTTGGTGTTAAAGGGGTCGTATAACGGTGGTCTTAAAAGCCTCAGGATGATGACAGGGGCAGGCAAAGTCCTTAGACTATAATAAATCGGAATGCGAAAGGGCAACCCTATCTTGCATTAACAGGGTGTATGAAAATTAGAGTGGCAGTGCAGTTTAACAAATAATTAATATAATAATAATTGGTTAGATTTTTTTTTGCTAAATATTTTGTGGATTTTGCAATTTTATTGATGTTGAATACCCGATGTTAATTTTATGAAAAGAAAACACTCAAAAGCAAAAGTGTTAAATAACTTACTTGTGATTTGGTAGTAAGTAGTTCAAATTCGAAAACAGTTAAGGTTACTATGCAAAATATGGCAGTTTTGACATTATCATAATAAATTAAAAATAAGTAATTTATGTACAATGACTTGTTTCCTCTACATGTACTTGGTCATAATATTGACCTAAAAAAAATAAAAAATATTTTTTTTTAAATATAATAATTAATAACATAAAAATTGACTTCAGCACACGCCAAAATCATCAAACAAGTTCTGCAACGCCCTGTATAATATTAAGGGTCTACGGACTGCGGTAGTATAGTATTGTTGTTTCCTTAACGGCCCGTCTTATGACCCTCTTAATTAATTTGGAACTTTCTGAGGTCTCCTGTGGCGTGCAATTTGAATAATAGCAGAAGTATGCAGCCTTGGATACAGCGTCTAGCGGAAAAGCGGAGTGTGGAGTCCTAAATATAGCGTCTCGTGAAAAAGCTACAACCGGAGAACGTAGGGAAAAGCTTAGTTACCTGATAGAACTAGACGTTTAAGTGAAAATTGAAACAGGATGTTAGGAAAAGTACTTTGGAGCCTTAAATCACAAACTTTCTTAAGCCTTAAAACTTTTTTATTCGAATTTTTACGAGGCTTTGGGGCGTTAATATGCGCCTTATAGACTTCGAAAGTGATAAATTTAAAAAAGCCCTAGAAATCAAGGAGCATTTCTATTAAATTTTTAAATTATATTTTTATGTGGGATTTGTTTCTTTAGTGTACGGTACGTGATATTCAAATCTTTGTACACAAATGTGCTTTATTTGGATTATCTACAGCATGTGTTTTATTTTTTAACTTTGAGTTAGTGGTTTTTTTTTCTACGTTATTAAATTATGTACTTCGTTTTTTAAAATACTTCGTCAATTTTACAATCATTACTCAAGACCTCCACCCTTATCGCTACTTTTGGGGCTCAACTGGATGGGATACTCACGCTTAATTTTAATTGCAAATATTTATGTTAAACGAGCCCCCCGGCGGACTCTACCGCCTTCTAAGATATTGCAAAGCATGATATATTGGAAGGAAAATTTCTAAGACAATACCAAATTTTGAATTTGCGGTATTTAAAGGTATCTTCAGCAATTTATCATGTTTACAATACCTCGGGATTAAAGTAAAAGTTACTGGTAACGAAACGGTGTTTGAGAGACATTGTTACCGACCTCAAAAAAGGAGGATGTTCTATGTTCGACTGTAGATTTCTCCGTCAATTAAAGACCGATTTTCAAAATTCTTTTTTTCTAAGGGTGGTCCCATATAAATTTTATGAAAAATGATTCAGCGCTTTTAAAAAAATCAACAAAAACAAAAAAATACTACAAACCAGAACATTATCTAAATAAATTAGTGACATTTTCGTTTGTGGTTATCTGCTAATAGGCATTGTAGTCTGCAAAAAAAACTAGTTATCTACTTTGTGCGAACTGTTGTTGGAATTGAAGTCGGTGACTCATACGTTTTTAACGTGGAAAATTATTTTGTTTTACTTACTAAGTATTCGTCAATATTTTTGTTTTCGTCCCTCTCGAGACATACCTGCAAAAAAATAAACAGTCGATAAGAATGGGTTTCTGATTACATATTATTATACTTACATATAATTATTTAGTAAAAAAGTATAGATTAGTAGATACAATAGGGCAAAAACGGATGCAATATGGCGGCAATGAAATAACTGTAAGGTGGAAATGAGTTTCCAAAACATATCGAACTAAGGAGTTTGATGTACACACGACACCACATCAGGCTATACAGTTGAATCATATCGAACAGGCGGAATCATATCGACATGACAAAATTATGTCACGCATCTATGTCAGCTCAGCAGGTATTAACATAGTACCATTCATTAAAAAGACAATCACTATTATAGTCAACAATAATACACAATAATAAGGAAGACCTTTATTAAACCGGAAAAGAAAATAAAAGAAAAAACTATGTAGTGACAGAGACAGGAGCAAAATAATACCTGAATGGAAAATTAGCTAATGAAAATTTGAAACAATGCCAAAATCCAGACAATACTGAAGTATCACAATCACTTATCACTGACACTGCTAAACCATCAGATTGTCGCAAGAAAGATAACACAGCGACAGTAGACCACAGACTGAAAGCATCAGAGTGCAGATTTCATAGCAATTTCACACGGTAAGCCGCATCCGTCATCGTCGAGTAATTAAGCGAGACGTTTAAACAAACACACGCGATAATGACCCGTATTGCGAAGGTGGTAACAACGGTTTTATTGTAATTGAAATGTAGAGTATTATCGAAGAGAGTTGGAGCTCACGCACGCGCGCACGCAACGTGGCTACCGATGTACTGAGCGTTTTAAATAAAATCTACTACTTATTGCTAATATTATATGGTCTACTAATGAACGATTGCGGCTTGTTACCCCTGAGTTTTTTAAATCGCTCTTAGCCTGATGCTTATATCCTCTTTTGGGAATCAACTAAGTCCTATCTATATTTGTGTAAAAAGCAGATGTTTGTTCTTGGGTCGTGGGTGTTTGTGTCTGTCTTTATGTGTGTTCCGAGGGACCCACGATACAATGGAAAACTTTAGTGTGGACCTTAGAGTGTATGGCGTTTTATTATTTTATTATTATTATTGTATTACTTTATGTAAAACAATTTATGTTAAAAAAACAATATTAATGTAATTTAGTTTTTATCTTCCACTTGTTCTTTCAGTCAAGAAAAAGCCAGATGGTCAGATGACCTAAAGAAGATAGCGGGTAGTGGCTGGATAAAAAAAGCGGAGGATCGTGCAAAGTGGCGCATCTTAGGGGAGGCCCATGTTCAGCAGTGGACTGCAATAGGCTGATATGATGACATGATGACTTGTTCTTTCACTATGCGTTTCTTAGCAGAGTCAACCACCGTGGGGCCATTTTATAATCCGAATATGTTTCCAGCTTCTAGTATCACTAATAAATAGGAGGCAGTGGTTATACAATTTTGCCGTGCCGTTTTCGAATTATAAAAAGGCCTACGTCAGAAGAAATAAAACTTAAGGTAGTTTTACACGGGACATTGGCCAAATCTTTAAAAAAAGCACCTTACAGAAGAAATTGATTGATTGCTTGCGTGGTAACAGCTTTGATCCGAACAATACAATATCTGTTTTATAATTAATTATAGACACCCAGACATTATAGCGCGATGAGCGTAACGGATTGCGATTATATATTGTAAACAGTTTAATACATGTGGTTACGACGTCGTCTGTTTGTCTGCTTGTTTGTTCAGTCTACTTATTAATAGCAGCAAAAATTGCCTTGAAGTAAAGTGTGTCACTGCTTTATTTTGTAGGTGTTTGTTTACTCATTTTCTAGTTGCTAAGTAGTTTACTACATTTTTATAGAGTTCTTTAACCCGATAAAATATTTCAGTTCTGAAGCACTCGTAGCCCAGTGGCACTCGCTGATCTCAACCGATCAGTGAGGTTAAGCTACGTACACATTAGCAGGGAACCTGATGGGTGACCAAAGTGGAAAATTAACACGAGCGCTTCCGTGCTTCGGAGGGCACGTTAAGCTCGGTCCCGGCTGTTGTCGATTGACTACAATCGTTAAAACCAAGTCAGAGGGTCATTGTGCTGTTTGAAAATTCTGATACCAGGGTTAGCCAAATTCGCCACACACTTGACTATACCTAAATGATAAGAGGAAAAAGTTATTTTTTTAATGCAGGACTTTTTAAGATGTTTAGGATGTCGATATCAATTGATACATGGTGTTATTTTGGCATCAACGTTGATTCCTCTCAGGAATAATTTCTACACCACCATTTTTTTAAAATAAATAAACAAATATAAATAAATGAAACGCTACACACTCAAAGGCCCACACTAAGGTTTTCCCTTGTGTCGTGGGTCCCTCGGAACACACATAAAGACAAACACAAACACCCATGACCCGAGAACAAACATCTGCTTTTCACACAAATGTTTGCCCCGATTTGGGATCGAACCCAGGACCCGCCGATCAAGAGGCAGCGTCACTACCACCCGACCACACCGGCCGTCCAACTATTGATACTTTCTACTGTAACAAAAAGTCAAAATAAAAATAATTGGTCTTAACTCACTGACTCATCAACGCCCAGCCCAAACCCTTCCACATAAAAAGCTAGAATATGACACAAAGGTCTCTTTTGTGATATAGGCAAGAAATACCGAAGTCCGACGCCAAACAGCTTGCTATGTTCCGTCGGTGCGTAGGTTTATGCCGTGTGGTGATCGGTTGAGAATAACACCACCTCATCTCTTTCCGTGGGTGTCGTAAGAGGCGACTAAGGAAACACAAATGAGACCTGCCTCCTAGATAATCCATCCCAGGCAACGACACTTCATCTTTTTCTGAATCTGAGGTGTCCCATGCGGTGTGGTAGGCTCTGTAAAGGGGCGTCTGGTTCGCGACCACCCTTCTACCGAAGTCCGATGCCAAACAGTCTGCTGTGTTCCGTCGGTGCGTGGGAGTACCAGTACCTTTATAGGCATTTTCTGGGTTAATTCGCTCCATCGTCGACCTCATCTTTGACCTTTATGGTAAAGATTGAGGTCAAGAGTTAACCCATGTTATAATAAAATAAAAAAAAGTACCAGTGCCTTATAGGCATTTCTGGGTTAACTCGCTCCATCGTCGACCTCATCTATGACCTTGGTCAAGATTGAGGTCAAGAGTTAACCCTTCTTATAAAAAATATATATATATATATATATAGCTGTCGTAGTGCAAATGGATTACCTCACGAGCTGCTGTCTGTACATCTCACAATTTTTTTTCAAAATTCGATTTCCATAAGTTACACCAGTAGACTGCACAGCGAACCAGTCAAAACAAAGCGAAAATCAGTCATGTGGGTAGAACCGTTGGCACCAGGTGGCCACCCCAGCTCAATACGGAACGGCACCCGACCGTGACCACGGAACCGTATGGCTTTAGCATACTGTATACTACCAGGAAATAATACACTAGCACGGTATATCCGCTGTAATTATGGTGGCCATCTTTGATATCTATTGTATTTTTTTACGCGAAATATGGTGTTATATAGATTTTGCGGTTTGAATTTATATCGGTGGATTCTACCTCAAAGCTGTTCTGATTTTAAATAGAGGGTGGCAAAGGGAATTTTTATAATTCGAACGGCACGGCACTTCGAAATATGAATTACCATTGCACCCTATGTTCTCAGCTTCTAGTATTACTATAACATAGGAGGCAATGGTAATTCAATTTTGCCGTGCCATTTTCGAAACATAAAAAGGCCCAAAAATTATAAAAATTTTAATGTCGGCTAACCGCTCACACAAAAAATTTGCGCCGTAGATGTTGCTTCTCTCACCGTTTGAGACAGAATTTTTTTTAGGTGCAGTTGACTTTGCATACGATTTACGCTGTAAAATTAACAAAATAAGATATTTTTTAAAGTTTTACACTGTTCTTAGATACTATTGAGAGCAGTTTGTGAGATTTTGAATCACATTTGATATCTATTCTTAACACCCTGTATAACAATCTGCCTGTGAACAATGGGTTACAAGTTACAACACGCAGAGGTCAATGAACTCCACAACCATCACAATCGCCTTTACACCACCGCAACATGTGAAAGAAAAACGGAAAGAACAAAAAGATTTCACCAATTCGAAATTCTAATGGAATGCGGGACTGTTATGCGATGATTGTGGTCAATTATTTGGAGAAGGTAGAGTGGTTTTTTGTAACAAAAGACCATTCTGCTAATTTTAATCATCATCATCAGCCTGTGATTCCACTGCTGGACATAGGCATCTTCTATGGCACGCTACTGAGCTCGGTCTTCAGCTCTCCACCAACCACTGCCCGCTACTTTACGAACATCGTCACTCCATTTAGTTTTGCCAACTAATGGTATTTAAATTTAAAAAATACAATAACAAATAACTCAAAAACTAAGCTTTATAATGTATTACTTCCTCTGTAAGATATGTTTGGTACAAGCTGTAGAAGCATTTTGCAAAGTTAATGCATATATCACCGGAAATTTGTAAAAAACATAATATTACAACCTTACACTAGTGAAATTATAATCTCCAGCGATGTTACAATTATCCATTTAATTACATATTACAATTATCCATAAATGTTTATTTTCAACTAGCTGATTTTTACATACAAAAGTTTTTTCCCGCTAACTCCCGTTCCCGTGGGAATTTTGCAATATCCTGTTGCAACTAAGCTTTAAGTTAACTAAGGTACCTCAATGCCAAATTTCAAGCGTCTAACTTAAGCAGTTTAGATTTTTCATACAAAAGGATTTTCCCGCTAATTCCCGTTCCCGTGGGAATTTCGGGAATTCCTTTCTTAGTACACCTCTACGGTACCTAAGCTACGTCCCTTCCAAATTTCAAGAGCTTAAGTTTAGCCGTTTAGGCTGTGCGTTGATATGTCAGTCAGTCAGTCAGTCAGTTTCTCCTTTTATATATTTAGATGAAACGGGGTGAGCAATTAAGCATACAAATTAGATTAGGTTAGTTTTAAGACTAAAATTGTATTTTCAATTTGGGATTTTGTGACTAATTGTGATTATTGTTCGTGTTGTTTCGACAGATTAAAGAAGTGTATGTAAACTTAAGTAATATCACCTGTATATTTTGCTTTGACTTTAATACCGTGAATTCGGCCACAGTAACCTTGTAAGAAGTAGAGCGTCTTGATTGAAAATATATATCTTACGTGATTTAGATTTTTACATACAAAAGTTTTTTCCCGCTAACTCCCGTTCCCGTGGGAATTTTGCAATATCCTGTTGTAACTAAGCTTTAAGTTTACTAAGGTACCTGAATGCCAAATTTCAAGCGTCTAACTTAAGCAGTTTACAAAAGGATTTTCCCGCTAATTCCCGTTCCCGTGGGAATTTCGGGAATTCCTTTCTTAGTGCACCTCTACGGTACCTAAGCTACGTCCTTTCCAAATTTCAAGTGCCTACGTTTAGCCGTTTAGGCTGTGCGTTGATATGTCAGTCAGTCAGTCAGTCAGTTTCTCCTTTTATATATTTAGATGAAACGGGGTGAGCAATTAAGCATACAAATTAGATTAGGTTAGTTTTAAGACTAAAATTGTATTTTTAATTTGGGATTTTGTGACTAATTGTGATTATTGTACGTGTTGTTTTGACAGATTAAAGAAGTGTAAGTAAACTTAAGTAATATCACCTGTATATTTTGCTTTGACTTTAATACCGTGAATTCGGCCACAGTAACCTTGTAACAAGTAGAGCGTCTCGACCGCAGTTTGGCAACAGATAGCCGATATAAAGGTCACCATCTGTCGTAGGCCCGTATTACAGAACGCGACTCAGACTCTGATTTATACTTAAGGCGACTACAGCACCCGATAAAGGCAGCACACATAGGAATAGTGCCATCTCCGTCTCTCAACAGGCCTGGGCCGGCAGTGCGAACAGTGTCGATACACGAAGTTTACGGACTATGAAAGCGTGCGTGCGTAAAAACATGTTCGAAAGTTAGAAAAATGCGATTTATGGAAAGGTAACAGCCTAAATCGAAAAATGCGTTAACTACTTATCGAGAGTGTTCAATCACGAACATTTTGATAGCAAATTCAAGTTCCTGTGTGCATTTTACTATCGTTTTTACAGCTTAAAAGATACATAATATTGATATTTAGAGGTGAATTTGTGAGCTTTTTCTATCGAACCAAAAGTGCTGAATCATGTTTTCAGCAAACTACTTATCTAGTTTATGTCCTGAATATTACCGTAGTATTTTTTTCTTCGATTTAATGCAGTGCGTCATGCTTATCTACGCATCATAAAATCGTAATTTAGGTGCTGTAGTCGCCTTAAGTAGCAGTCGTCTTTGTAAGATTGATAGTAGTAGAAAGAGACAACCAATACTTAAGTACAGATTAAGACTTGAGTCTCCTTCTGTAATACGGGCCATAAGTATCTGGGGCTAGCATTACTGCTCGTAACACAGCATTCAAGAGCCCAGTAGCGCTTGCTGTGATCTAAACCGATCAGCGACGTTAAGCAACACACACAGAGGCAGGGAACCTGATGGGTGACCAAAGTGGTCATCTATCACGAGCGTTTCCGTCCTTCGTTAAGTCGTTGGAGTCGGATGTTGTTGATACAGTCGTTAAACTAAGTCAAAGGCCATTTAGCGGTTCTAAAACTCAGTCACTAAGGGTAAGTCAAGTTCGTCACATACTTGACTAGCTGATGCCCGCAACTTCGTCTGCGTGTAAATTTTTTTTTGTACAGAGTACACAGACTGAAAACATCTATCTTACGTGATTTAGATTTTTACATACAAAAGTTTTTTCCCGCTAACTCCCGTTCCCGTGGGAATTTTGCAATATCCTGTTGCAACTAAGCTTTAAGTTTACTAAGGTACCTGCATGCCAAATTTCAAGCGTCTAACTTAAGCGGTTTAGATTTTTCATACAAAAGGATTTTCCCGCTAATTCCCGTTTCCGTGGGAATTTCGGGAATTCCTTTCTTAGTGCACCTTTACGATTTCAAGTGCCTACGTTTAGCCGTTTAGGCTGTGCGTTGATATGTCAGTCAGTCAGTCAGTCAGTTTCTCCTTTTATATATTTAGATTATACCTAAAATGATAAGGAAAGAGGACTACTACAGTTTTTATTATCCATTCATTATTCGGTCTTGAACACAATGTAGCTCAGATGTGGTTGGGCTGTAACAAGCCCCCCAGAAGTAAATGAAATGAAATGAAAATGAAAAGAAGTACCCAGCCTATTCACTCAAACTTTATGGACATTCGGGCTATATGAGGTCAGAAATGCAGATTAGGTATTCTATTCCTGGAATAGGAAAATTTATTTTCTATAGTTTTTACCAAACTTCTAATTATGGTAGGAAAATGTGATTCAGCATTTCAAAATTGTTCATAAAAGGGCGTTTTTATCATTTTAAATCTTAAAATAAATCGTTTTCAACAGACATATATCATGTCAAAATTTTATGAAAAAGCTGTTTTTATTACTATGTTATTTCTTTCACTCAAAAATACATGTTAAGTATAAGATTTACGATCTTATAATGTTTGTGGAGCCATTTCTAATGTTAGTGTAAGAAACTTAACGGGTTTTATCGTGTGATCTCATTTATAGCACATCATATTATAATATGGTGTTTTGAAAGATGAAAAACATGTTATTATCGAGCTTTTTATTACTTTTAAGCAATTGAAATTAGCTGTTACGAGTCTAAATAGGCGGCAGGCATCATAAATTGTTGTTAAAGTAATTTTAAATACAGCAAAAATGGTTTTGTGATGAAACTAAAGCCCATATTACTGAAAGAGACTCTAGTCTTGATTTATACTTAAGTGTTGATGTCTCTCTATCAAAATGACAAAGACTACTACTACAAAAGTATACAGGGCTTTAGGTATCTCTCTTTCGTCCTCTCGGGTGGTTAATCAGTCCATGAAACTAAACAACTTCCCTAAGGAACATAGGTCAAAACACGAAAAAAAAAATTTTGATCTCCCCATACAAAATGCGCTATATGCTGATGAAGTTTGTATGGGAATTCAAAATTTTTTCTTGGTATTTTGACCTATGTTTCTTGGGAAAGTTTTTCAGTTTCATGGATTGATTAACCACCCGAGAGGTTGAAAGAGAGATACCTAAAGCTCTGTATATCGAGTCAGAGCCGCGTTCTGTAATGCGGACCTAAATATCTTCTTTATGTGACTGTGAACTGTGATAATAACCCTAAAATTGAAATAATGTATCACCCCGACATTCGATTGCTTATAACTTCTAAGCGGTTTAACCAATTTCTCAAATATAGCTAAGAACAATCTCGATTACGTCTGCTTTCAAACAAAAACAAACAGCATTGAAATCGGTCCATTCGTTTAAGAGCTACGATGCCACAAACAGACACATAGGCATACAGATACATAGACACACATATACATACACATGAAAAACTTATAACACTATTTGAAAATTATAACACTTTTTTTTGTCAGGGCTAAAAATAGAAAAGTTCAACTTTGGGGATAGTCGATGTTCACAATTAGTGTGATGAGCTATTGTAAATCGCTCCTATTGACTGCTCCGAAAGTTGTACCTTTTACTAAATACAGACAGATTACAACGGTATTTTAAAGTAACATCTTTTATTAAAATAAAAAATAACTCTATCATCAACTAAAACCACTTTAAAAATGTATTTGTTCTCTCAAATAGTCTGCTAAAATAGTTTGCAAATGAATGAAATGAAACACGTAATGAACTAACTCTTAATGCATGTAATTATGCAAATTCTACAAAACCTAATTACTGTGCTGAATGTAGCTACGAGTACCACATGGTACTACAAACTGACTTGTAGAAAGTAAAATGTATTTTCATATTTGTCAGATTTATGTGAACTAAATAAACGCATTTTTATTGTGCTCTATGCAATAAAGCGTTGTAAGTACATATTGTATAAAAGTAATGAAATAGAAACAAAATTAAATATATTTTTTAAGAAGCTGTCTTGTAAAGAAGACAATTTTTTTAGGGCCCAGTAGAAATGGTACCATATTATAAAGATTTCATTATACCCTAAAATAATAACTTAATTTATTAGACAATTAGGGGAAAGATTAAGTTTAAATGAAACGGGAATCATAAAATCATGCGATTAATTTTGATTAATTTTTAAATATTCCCTTTAGACAAAGGAATACTAATACTACTAATGTATTCTAGAGATAATAAGGAACAATTTCACTTAGGTTTCATTACTATACGTCACAATAGTAATGAACGTTTTCTTAGATTTCCGATCTAAGTCCACTCTATTCTTTTGTTTGTCGCGTTCGCTTCTTCAACATTATTATGAATGAATGAATGAATGAAATATTGATTTGAGAGATACAGTAAACTTCTTTAATCTAACTTAACTTAAATCAACAATGTCATTCAAAAAGATGCTGGCTTAGCATTTTGTTACAGCGGCGAGGTGTAGCGCTGATATACTGCTAGTACTATTTTTTTTTTATTATAAGATGGGTTAACTCTTGACCTCAATCTTGACCATAAAGGTCAAAGATGATGTCGACGATGGAGCGAGTTAGCCCAGAAAATGCCTATAAAGGCACTGGTACTCCCACGCACCGACGGAACACAGCAAGCTGTTTGGCGTCGGACTTCGGTAGAAGGGTGGTCGCGAACCAGACGGCCCTTTACAGAGCCTACCACACCGCTTGAGACCATAGGACGACACCTCAGATTCAGAAAAAAATAAAGCGTCGTTGCCTGGGATGGATTACTAGGAGGCAGGTCTCATTTGTGTTTCCTTAGTCGCCTCTTACGACACCCACGGAAAGAGATGGGGTGGTGTTATTCTCAACCGATCACCACACGGCAAAAATTATATTAAACTATTAAAGAAAACAAAACAATGAATAGGAAGCGAAAGAGGTGTGTATGGTTTGGATCATACCTTGTGGCAATCTGTGGTTTCTGCCTACCCCAATGGAACACAGGCTAAGCATTTGTGTGTTTTGAACAAATGTCGACTAAAACAAAACACAAATAATAAGTATAGAGTGTACATGTCTGTGTTTTTATGTCTCGAAGGACCTACGGCCTATGAGTGTGAAGTCTTTTTTCAGTATTTGAACAAGTGTCAACTCAAACAAAACGCAAATAACTGTAATCCTTACTCCAAATAGGTCACATTCCGCTGGTCGTGGTTATTTTAACTCTGTTTATATAACTCGGAGACGTCTTTACCATATTTCACGCCGATTTATCTCCACTATAGTTATTTTTAACTGCTCACATGTAGATACTAACTGTCAAAGCCGGTAAAGAATTTGAAAGTTACTAAAGAGTTCTTATAAAAAAGGGCGATGAATTTTTTTTTTCTCGCCAATATCATTGAGTGGGGTGTCATAGGATAGCATTTTAAAAGATAGAAGGGGTTTACTAAGAACGTTTTTCGATTCAGCACTCCGTTTGCGAAATATAAATTTTTAAAGTGAAAATTTTTGTCAAACACAAGTGTCCCCCCCCCTATACCTGCTAAACGGTTGTTTCTAAAAATGTGAAAAAATTTACGTTGGTAGAATATACAACGAAATTTAAAGGAAAACTATCACACATAAGTTGGTCCTTCAAGTTTGCGAGTAATAGTCGACCAAGTGCCAAACACTGTTGGGATTAATAAGAATATATTTGAACCATGCTGCTACGGAACCCTACAATGCGCGTGGCTCGACACGCTCTTGGCCGGTTTTACCAACTAAAGGTGATAGCCCAGTTGGTAATGAGCCAAACTTGTGATCGGAAGGTCGTGGGTTCAAATCCTGGTGCGGGCCTGTACCACTAAATTCGTCTTTTCGGATTTATGTACGGATTTCTAATTATCACTTGCTTAACGGTGAAGGAAAACATCGTGATGAAACCCGCCCGTCCAAGAAAATTCATTTTCGAAAGACGAGCGGTCCACCAACCCGCATTGGGCCAGCGTGGTGGACTATGGCCTAAATCCCCTTCTTGTTTCGAAGGCAGGCCCGTGCCCTTGGGTGGGGACGTATATGGGCTGGTAAAAAAAAGGAAAAACCAAATAATGCAATTCGAATGATATTTAGTAAAAGTTGAAAGGTGAATAACGAATTAAGTTATTCACCTTTCAACTTTTTGTTAATACTTAACCGAATGCAGTAAATGGCTATAACTAAAAAAAGTTAAAATAAGCCCTAATATAAAATAATAAAAACATATAAATCACTTTGCCAGCTGTTTATTTGGACACAAAATATCGATGCAATCTTAGGAACCGTTAAAATGTTGTTTATTTTGGTTCTTTGCCGCCATTCTCTCCATTAGAGAGCATCGACGGCCTTATTGTAAAATGTAAACTGTTGAACACACGGTGTCGAAATTTAACTAATTTATAGGTCGGCTTTGTTTTCTATAGGTGATGGAATTTCCTGGTTGTTAAGATTGAATGATTCTTTTCTGAGATATGCGAGTTCATATTCTGGGACATTGGAAAAAAGCATAAGCTTTCTTATGCTTTTAACGTAAGCTTTCTTTGGTAGTGGGATAAATATTGACTAGATATATATAATATTTATATATATATTCCAGCGTATATGCCAGCGTATTATATATATAGCCCATATACGTCCCCACCCAAGGGCACGGGCCTGCCTTCGAAACAAGAAGGGGATTTAGGCCATAGTCCACCACGCTGGCCCAATATATATATATATTTTTAGATAGGATAGGATTAGATAGGATTTAACCTTTTCTCATATGGCATTGACAATAAATAAATATGCCCTGCCAGGCTTAATCAGGTTGATCAAGTTGATGGGTTAACTCGCTCCATTATCGAACTTGATCAATTAATCTTGATCAAGTTCGATAATGGAGCGAGTTATCCCAGAAAATGCCTGTAAGGCACTGGTACTCCTACGCACCGACGGAACACAGCAAGCTGTTTGGCGTCAGACTTCGGTAGGCGGTGGTCGCGAACCAGACGGCCCTTCACAAAGCCTACCACACCGCATGAGACCATAGGACGCCAACCTCAGATTCAAAACATATTGAGGTGTCTCATTTGTGTTTCCTTAGTCGCCTCTTACGACACCCACGGAAAAAAATGGGGTGGTGTTATTCTCAACCGATCACCACGCGGTTTATCGAGAATCTAGATGATAATGAAGGAATGAACAACTCGTATCACTCGGTTAGTTGAATTTTTTTGCCACTAATATGCACAAATTGGAGAAAAATAAACATTACTATTATTATTACTTTTTTTACCAACCTATACACGACCCCACCGAGGGGCACGGGCCTCCCTTCGAAACACGAAGGGGATTTAGGCCATAGTCAACCACACATTAAAAAAAAGTGTCAACTATTAAACATTACTCATTTAAGTACAAATCGCGTTTAGTTTCAAATTAACACAAGACCCTTACGTTGACTTGTTAACAGTAACTGAACTGTTTCTGCCAACAACTATCAGAGCGCTATTATCAGCAAAAATTTCTACTTGCATCTCGTTTACACTTGTAGAGTTAAAAAGAGAAACCTCACAAAAAAGTAGGTAGGAACTAAGACTTTTGTTTCGCCAATATGGTCGTAGGCAGCTGTGAAAAGCTGATATACACAAAACATGTGAGGAAACAGCACACGACCTCTTTAACGTAACAATGTGAACGACCGAATGGGTAAACAATGAATTCAATGGGAAATGAGCACTCATTGAGTCAGCACCGACTCTAAGATTCTTAAAGATGTTGCTATTGCTAAATCGAATATTGACGGTGAACTACGTTATTTGATATAAGGTAAACCTTATTTACGTTCAGAGGAAGAAGAACATACAAATAAATCAAGATAAGAAAAAATATATAAATATAAATAGGTACACTATGACAATAGTTATAGTACCTACCTAAATATCAATTTAATGACGTTGTATATACCAATAAGTAAATCAATAAAAAATAAAATTGAAAATAAACAATATCGAATAGTGCTTAAATGAAAGGAAAGTAAATTTGTTTCTTAATATTTCCATATTAAACCCTCGTATCGAAAGCAGGTTAAGACATCATAAAAAAGTCATACAAAATGTTGAAAAGAGAAATATGTATTGTATTTAAATACTAATTTAGATACAAAAATAAATCTACAGATAATATTAGTTAAAGTTAGCAAAAGTTACGAATAAAATTGGCACAGTGTGGGCACAACACAATTATTATTTTAACAATATGCAAATTGCCTGTGAATGTGGGTGGATTTTGCTAACCAGTTATCAGCAGAAATTGTCTAATACAAGTATGGGAACTGCGCTCTATGTGAAGTAGCTTTATTTGCATTCATAATACGTAACCGATACTACTTATGCAATATGCAATGAGAGACTTGTAACTGCATCTAGTTAATCTATGTGGCGATAACTAGAAAAGGTCTGTCTTTGTTTTATAGTCACATTATAATCTTTTGTAAAATGGGTATTTCTATTTTATTTCATTTTACAGCTATTAGTAAGTACAATGAGCCAAATAGTAGGTTTAACCCTTGGCATACCAGGTGAAAATTTGTAACATGCCATACAAGGTGGGGTCTGACATACCCTAAAAAAATGGTCGCTGTAATCAGATAGGAATAGGGGTACTGAATTATTATTGCATATTTTTGAAATTGAACATAACCTGAGTAGCACTATATAAAAAAAAATGAAATAGATTAAATGGTTTGTTGAAAAAGGGTAGCGAAAATGCCATCTTCTGACTACTAATTTAGACTTGAAATCACCCTAAGAATTGATAATTACCAATGTTTGTAATTAAACTGACTAAATTTAAAAAAATTGAACAACGATGACACATCTTTAAATTTTTACTTCAATCTCGAGGTAGGAGTTCTTTAGTTCGCTATAATTGCATTTTGTATATGCTCAAATAACAACAATTCTAAACAAAAACGCATCTAGAGCCCTAAAAAACGCACGCACCACTAAACTAATGGTACTTGCCAGTGTAAGAACGTCGCAACTCCAGCTACTGAGAGCTTCAGATTCCGCGCACGAAAATTTTTGAAAATATATCGATTTTTCACCGCCTGGGGTTAATTAGACCCCACCTGGTATGCGGAGGGTTAAAAGAAGTCAGTAACAAGATTTCGCCAATACTTAGCAACACAAAAAAAAAAATTACTAGTTCTACCCCAGAAGAATTACCTACATCAAATAAGGTTTGGGTCCTTTGGAAAACAATCATAGAGAGTCACAACACCAATTAAAAACCCGTAAAAATACAAATTTATTTTTATACAAAAATGTTTGCCCCGACCAGGAAATGAACCCAATAACCACAAGAAGAGGAACCGTTACTAACAAGGAGAACGTCGTCAAGACTAAATTGTTAAATTCGCAAAAAATACAAAAGGTATATAAATTTTTCCATAATAAGTAGTACTAATAGCGAACTAGAATTAAATAGCAACTTATGAAAAGCACAGAGACGCTTGTTAATTCAACAACGAAGCAAAACCTGCTCTTGCAGTAACGTAGAATACTAATGAGATGACTCTGGTTCCTTTTACAACTCCAACAAAAGGAAAAAATTGGGAATTAAAAGCAAAATACAATGAAAAATTCAAATATAGGGAGCGTTTTGGCTGCAGGGAAGAAACAACTTTTCTCATTCGGGAAAGCGAGCTAAATTATATACTCATCTTCCAACAAATAGATCGCAAAGGGTAAGGGTATGCCTGTCAAACATGTGCAGGGGTTCGAAGAAAGTCCTCAGGCTGTATAGGGGAGCTACAAAAGAAAATCTGTCAGATCCATTCAACTAAAATTAATACGGATCTCTAAGTCGCTGGTGCTTGCAGATAAATCTGTGAAAATGATTTACAAATTGGAGTTTTTATTTCTTTTATTATTAAAGAGGGAGCTTCACATAATTAATATATATAGTTGCAAGCCCATTTTGGGAATAAACGCCGTCGTATTGTTTGTATTTAGTGCTAATGATGACTGAAATACATTGAGGTAACAATAAACGCCTCAGACCATGCGATCAATGTAGCCAAGTACTAGGTAAGTATGACCCTAAATTTAAAAAAAAATTGTATCAATACCGAGATTCGCTTAAAACGCTAAACGGCAAATCCAATTATGATCAAATATAACTTAGAACGAGATAGATTTTGTCAGTTTCCAAACAAAAAAACCGCGTCGAAATAGGTCTATTCGTTAAGAAGCTACGATGCCACAGACAGACACAAAGAATACACAGCCACACAAATACTCACGTCAAACTTATAGCACCCCTCATTTTATAAAAATCGCGACAAAATTGAAGTCGCGAGTGTCATTGACTACAAAAAAGAAGAGATGAAACCAGAAACACAAATAACACCAATATGACATCTACACGGCTTACATAGCCAGTAAACTAAAATTATTTTCAGTAGCAATACAAACACGGTAAATATTGAATGAAGGCTCGAGTAGAGTCTGTCTCCCAATATGTTAACTGTCCGAGGGGAGGTCCAGGGCAAATAAAACTTCTTTTCTAAACGTCCCTCCGAGTTTTGGGTACAATGTAATTTTACATAATAAAGAAACGTGGGTCTTATTGACCTTCTTTGTGACGATAGAAATCCGTTTTCTGGGTCTTTGAGGCAGTGATTGTAACTTTTATAACATTCATGGTAAGTATATTTATTTATATTTAATTTTTTGATCTATTTCAAATTTAATATCGGATTCCGATGTAATATTGTGTGAGTATTTTATATATTATCAAGTTAATTAAATATAATTTTCCACGTCAAAAACGTAAGAGTCACCGACTTCAATCCCAAAAATAGTTAAAAGTAAATATCTATTGACAATAATAGGGCTTTAAATTTCTTTATATTGAATAATATTAAGGAACACACTAGTCGGAAAGACAATTTTTTCGAGAGGTTCCCTCAATTTCTTCAGGATTCCACCATCAGATCCTGGTTTCCTTACCATGGGACCACCCTTAGGATACTCCCTTTTCAACAAAAAAAGAATAATCAAAATCGGTTCATAAACGAAAGTTTATCCGCGGACATACATATATATATACATATACGGTTGAATTGAGAAACCTCCTCCTTTTTTGAAGTTGGTTAAAAAGGAAATTTAAAAAAGGAGTTATGTTTACTCGACATAGCAAGTGACAGCTAGTAAACCTTCACAGGCTACCACAAGATTCAACTCTGACTCAAGAGTTTCGTTAAATAGATGGAAGGTTGACACAGTAAACTCATGTTTCAATATAAATAACTCTATATGTCTACAGACTTATGCTTCTAATCCCTTTCGGGGTAGAAAAATGTCATGATGTTCTAAAATTACTTGTCGCCATATTTTACATTATTCTGAGAGTTATTAGATGGAATGTTAGTCAAGTGTTGATATGTTTTCAGCCTTTCGCCCACCATACAGCAAAAACCTGGCGTTCTAGTAGTTCTAGTTACTGGTTTATACAGTATGCATGGGAAGAGTTGGCTGCTGGCACATTTTTTAAATTCCAGAGCAAACTAAAATAACCTTCAAAATATTTATTAGTGTGCCGTCAAGTTTTTAAATTCTTCTGAAGCTCTTCTTTCCCTTGAAGAGAATATAGCATGGAAATACTGCTTTTCGGAGATGTCAAGGCTAAAATGATACAATTATGTAACAAAAAAGATTATTATTCATTGCCAATTACTTTAAAACGCTACAGTAGACCCATAAATCTAATTGTATCTTAAGTAACCGGACGATCTCGTCTTTATTAACTAGAAATACTAGTTGGAGGCAGAAGAACTGAAATAAAAATAGCTCAACCTATTGCCTCACATAAAGCTAAAGATAGTCCTATTTTTACGAAGTTAATAGCAGCACTTTTAAAATAAAATAATTAATCAGATTTTAATTTCCATATTGCTTAATATATTTCTGATGTCCTTGCAATTACATACGCTTATTTTGCACACTCAAAAACACATCAAGCTTGACACTGGGACTTTCTATCGTTCTTATTTTGTGTGGTGTAAGGTGGAAATTGCAACGTACTGAAAAAAAATACCAACGTAAGCTGTTCTCGACTGTCTATGGAGTTGAAGAATTATTTAAAAAATGTTTTTTGAAAAATATTATAATAAAAAATAAACATGTTTTCCAAAATAATTTGCCCCGTTTTGTAACACTATACGTAATCCGTTTTAGGGCAGTTAGACCGTCATATTGTTAGTGGTTTTTATAACATCCGTGATACTATAAAACTATAACATTAATTAAGTTAAGTATACCTAGTGATTTTATATCTTTAAAAAGAGGTTTAGAATTCATTAATCGCGTGATTTCGGGCAGGGGGTTAACAAGTTACTAAAAACATCAAGAGATAACCCCTGAATGAAAAAGCGACAATACCTAAGATATCTTGGTAGACTTTTAAAAGCTGTGGAGTGTAAAACTGCTCTTATGTTTAAAAAAACGTCAAACACTAACTCTGTACAAGACGACTGGGCCCCTATTCTGTAACTTAAGTTGTGTTTCGATGAAATTCAGGCCATTTTTATTAATCTGTTCAGGTGGCGAAATTGAGAACTATTTAATTTTCATAAAATTGCTGACAACCACCCCGACCAGCAGCGCCACCGCCAACCGAACGTAAAGTTGCAAACTAAGTACCTTGAAACTGAAAATTCAGTTGGCGGTGGCGCTACCAGTCAAAGCAGCCGTCATTAGATGTATGGAATTTGGTTAATTCTCAATTTCGCCACCTGAACGGATAAAGTGGCGACCATTAAATCGACACACAACTTATGTTACAGAATCGGGGCCCAGAACCAGTACTTTAATAAGGAGAACAAAAATCACAGGACATCGGACAAGTTTTTGTACTTAACATTCCTGGACGCAACTGGAGATATAATGACAGTAACATAAGAAAGTGAGGCAAATAGCATAGTATTGGCAGCGAAAGCTGTAGGGTTACTTTAGAATGAAGAGCTACAGTAATAGATACGGAGATAGAAATATGTAGTTTATTTTTCACAAAATAACACAACATTTAGCCTTTTTAAAAGAAAATGTATAAAGTGGCGCATGGTAGTTTTACCGCAATCTAAAGCTAAGAATTTCTAAAATGTTCAAAACTCATTGTTCAAAACTATAGTATTCAAAACTCGAACGTCACCTAGTACGTTTTTTTCTTTGGCGTGTTAATGGCACACTATTTTCTCGGATCTTAGTATTTTATGTAAGTAACATTAGTTAAATTAGTATTGTATTTATTCTTTATTGTACATGAGCATAAGTTACACAAGACACATTTTAAGAAAAACAGTACAAACGCGGATATATTCCACAAGGGGATTTCTTCCAATCAACCCATTGATTGTTGTCTAATGAACTCTTAAAATTCCTTGCCGTGTTGTTGTTAAACGCAATGCCCCAACTGCATTTTGAATTGAATTGCTCATCTAAATTTGTATTTATTAAAACATTGAAAGTCAAACGGATATATATATTTCATTTCATTTCATTTATTTAAATACTTAGCGTATATTTATTTTTACAGTATTCCCAAGTCAATAAATACACTTGTCAATTATACATAATATCCCCCCACAAAAATTTTTTAAACATTCACACTAAAAACAGCACACTTCTAAAAATTGAATCGGAAATCAAATATTAAACTAAACATTACAAATATAAACCAGTGCCATCAAAATAATAAATACAATGTCAACTACAGATTCAAATGTCCAAATAACAACTAACAAAGATTCAATAATAATAATTAATAGTAAAATCCATAATTAAAATAATAATAAATCCATAATAAAATTAATAATCAGCCTCTCAAGAACTCGTACTTTCTACTTATACTACACAATACTTGATCTAAAATACGAGTACTCTATGATATTAGTCGGGTTTCGGTATGCAAATACTAGGTAGGATCAAAGCGAAATTGTCACATCTTTACGCCTCATTCAGTACCAGGAAGATTCTCTCTCACTTGGTGTTCCATATTCAAATGTGACTTTAATTTCTTATCTGCCATAAAGTTTGTAGAACGCGTTGTTTAAATCTAACGGTCAATAAATGCACTTCCTACATCGCACGTAGTTTCAGTTCATAATTAGCCTCTATAAGTTGGTAGCATTGCATCTGACATTCGATAGCGACATCCAGACATTACTTTCACTAGATCATTCGAAATTGCACTTTATTATGTTCTAATAACGTACTTTATTGCATCAAGTTGTGACTCAGACTGTTGAGAGTATTAATTGGAAATTAATGCTTCTTCCTTTACGCTAAGGTTGGTTTTTGAGTGGGGTTTGATAGCGCCAACTAGCGTGGAGGAAATATTGGCAGTGACAGGCTGCGAACACGCTCTGCTGATAACTTTATTGTTATTGGTTTTAAAAGCAGAAACCGTTCGGTAATTCGGTTGTTACATAAATTAAATAATTATGAACTTTCATTAAGTTTTATTAAAGACTGACATTTATTTTGAATCCAATATGAAATCGTAAACACAAAAACCGAAAGGTGAAACTTTTTCAAAAATTAAATGGCTGTAATGATAGTTTACGTTTGATTTTTGATTTTAAACATAGTTTTACTTATAAAAAAAAATATATATAATACACTATGTCCACAAACCCGCATTGGGCCAGCGTGGTGGACTATTTGCTAAACCCCCTTCGGGTTTCGAAGGGAGGCCCGTGCCCCTCGGTGGGGATGTATATGGGCTGGTAAAAATTAATATATAATACAACCGTACCCTACCACACTTTTAAGTGCCCTAGATCTCTAAACGTACTATTTCGTGGAAAAATTTTCTTTTGAAAAAAAATTCTACTGAAATAGTCACAATAAATAGGGAATTTATGCTTGTTAACCAGTTATCTGTACCTACTTATTTTAGTTCTTGTGACAACATATTTCAAAGTACCTATATAAAGAACAATAGGTAGAGTAAACATTTACACTGCATAGTCCATTGACCGATCTATAAATAAAACAATCTTGCGCAATCCACTTAAAAACATACCTCGATGTCACTTCACAGAACCAGAATGCTCATACTCATTTACCTGCAAAAAAACAAAAGTATGTCAGTATGTTGACAAGAAACAAAGGCGAAAATTGCTATTTTTAACCCCCGACGAAAAAAAGGTGTGTTTATAAGTTTGATGTGTGTATTTTTGAGTCTATCTGTGACATCGTATTTAGCTCCTAAACAAATTAGATTTTGATGCGGGTGTTTTACCCGACTGCGCGATGCAAAGGAGTCGAGACTTTTGTTATTGAATATTATTGAATAATATAACGATAATAGCCGTGTGAGTCCCCGGCAGAGTAGAATAGGACCACCCTCTTTCTTACCGAGGTGTCGTACAAGGCGACTAAGGTAAATATGCGAGCAAGTTCATCTGCACACAGAGAAGGAAAACTCTGCAATTATATCAAAACCCTCGCCAACCCGTCTGCCAAGCGTGGTGAGTATGGCACTTACCCCTCATGTTATTGAGGGAGGCCCATGCCCCAGCAGTGGGGACGTATATGGGCTGATGAAGAATAACGATTTTAACAGTCGGGACCCATAAAAAATTCGGCTTCCTAATAATGAGTCCCGATTTTTGTATTTTTGTATCTATTTGTGCCTTCGTACTTTAGCTCTTAAACAAATTGAACGATTTTGATGCGGTTTATTTTTGTAAGTTAATGTGATCGAGATGATTTTTGGTTATTTATCAAAATTCGTTCAGCTGTTTAAAAGTTACAAGCTATGAAGGTCGGGGTGAATGTATTTTTTTGAGTTGTTTAGGAGGGTGACTCAAGCAAATTTCAACTTTAAACCGTTTATTTAAAGTTATCTCATAAGCAATAGTGAAAAACAACTTTAAAGGTATTTATCGAGTATTGTACTACAGCCATTATTATTCTTATCTTTAGTTTCAGACCAATTGAAATAACTCCCTTTATCGCGTGGTATTTTACTTTCACTTCACAAAAGAACAACGGGTTAAATAAAATATTAAATGGGACAACCTTAATTTAGGGAAACTTAAGCATTTGAATTTTATAAAGAAGCTGAACAACTTTTCCAAACAATATGTTTTTTTCTTCTTGTATTTTTCATTTGTTAACCTATGTACTAAGAGGCAATAAGCTGCAGCACGATGGCGACAAACTCCTGCGGCGCGCCATTCGGCTGACGCTGAAACTACACTTTGATAGCGCGAGGGCCTTGCGCAAAGGCTTGCTGGCCCTCTGGCGTTGTCAATGTTGACATTGTGACAAAGGACCGTGGCGCATTACGCGCGTTATCACTATTGTACTCGAGCTACTGATCACAGAAGTTTTATGGAAGCTGTAGTGTCGTCTTATCGACGCTTACCTAATAAAAAGAAATAGTAACGCTAAATTAATTAGAAAACGCTATTGACTTTTAAGATTTCTTTACATGTGATTACGGCCGATTTGGTCGAATGGTAGTGGTGCTGTTTCTTGATCCACGGGTCTTAGGTTAGATATTTGTTCTAGGGTCATATGTGTATTTATTTATGTCTGGTCGGTCCGACTGTCGGAGGGACCCATGACACTAGGGAAAACCTTTGGTGTAGGCCTTTGAGTGTATACCATTTATTTATTTATTAAACATACAAAATTTTACGTAATTTCCAGTTACCTTTGATCTCGGCACTTTTAAGTGAGACAATTTACCTTTTACCGAGTTTCCTTTGAGGATCCCGAAGGATATCTCAACAGGTAACTTTAAGAGCTGAATTAATGTGGGCAGGGTAATTCGGGGAGTCTCGGGAAGTCTCGACAATATTCGGGAACGCTCGGCTCATGTTTAATTTGGATAGGGATGGCGTCATCTAATTACGTATATTTTCAGTTGTACCAGTCTATAATTGTGTCTGTCTATGGAATCGTAGCTCCTAAATGAATGGGCTGATTTCGATATATTTTTTTGTTTAATAAAGCTGACGCGATGGAAATTATCT
The DNA here is from genome assembly GCA_949987775.1 of Aproaerema taeniolella. NCBI lineage: Eukaryota > Metazoa > Arthropoda > Insecta > Lepidoptera > Gelechiidae > Aproaerema > Aproaerema taeniolella. The sequence goes on along the minus strand of OX465259.1, from coordinate 1,141,594 downwards.
TAGCTATATTTTATCAAAATTGGTTTTTCCGTTTAAAAATTATACTTAAGCGATGAATGTTGCGGGATGATAAAAAAATTGAAATTGTTGAGTTATTACTTATTAGTGTACTAAATAATCAAGAAATAAACCAATATTATTCCTAGAATATAAAGAAATACATAAATCATAAACACAGTTTTACTCACTTTACTGTAAATGTATTTTTTAAGTGAAAACTTCTTTAGCGGCGTTGTGCACTTTTTAGATGGTTAAAAAATGTTTACGTCAGGGTCACGTGATTCGTAAGAAGGAGGGTGAAGTGAAAAGACCGCAAGGAAGTAAAATTAGACCGCAAGGAAGTAACTTCTTATACCGCAAGGAAGTAAAATATGTTCAAGTTTTCCGAAGTTCAACCCGTTTTTTTTCAACATACGACTATATCCTCAGCAATTTAAACGTAATACAGACAGAAGTGCAGTTAGATCCCATTTCCTGACCTGTGCTGGGTCATTTCTGATTACCGCCATCCATTTTCCTGCTTTATGTGTTACGTCGAAATATTGTAATTATGTGGCAACTTCCTCGACTGAATTCAAACTGAAGATATCATGTTTCTAACAGGAAAATTTATAACAGGAAGAATGAAATGAAATTTGTCATAATTTAGTGCACATAACTAGGTTAGTAACCAAAAAGTGGAACAAGATTTCAAGTTTCAATGTGAATAACTCCTAAATTTAAAAAGTTGTGTTTCCTTCGACATTCATCGCTCTTAACTTTTAAACAGCTGAACCAATTTTGATCGAATGTAGCTCAGAACCATCTCAGTTAAGTCAGCTTTGAATAAAAAAAACCGCATCGAAATCGGTGCATTCGTTTAGGAGCTTCGATGCCACAGACAGACACACAGACACGTACGTGAAACTTATAACATCCCTCTTTTTTGTCATGGATAAAAAGACTGATGATAGAAATAGAAATCCTTACTTCCTTAATTAATATTAAAAACGCGAAAGTGTGAATGTTTGGACGTTTGTTAAGTACTCTTTCACGCTGAAACGGCAGAACCGATTTTGATAAAATTTAGTATGGAGTTAGCCGACACCCTGGATTAAAACACTTAGGATACGTAATTTACCCAAATTCCCACGGGAACGAGTGGAAAGCTAGTCGAGTATAAAATGCCATAAGTATTTAAGTTGTGCTTTTAATTGTAATACAGTAAATACAACAAAATTGTTAATTGAAATAACGTAATTTATGGGTATTAACCTAACCACTGATATCAAAATGGAAATTCAATGTTGAAAGTAGAAAAATGGTCGAATAAAAATATTGTAATTCTACCCCTTAACGTTAACTGAATTTCTATAAATCTATCTACTTAATCACGCCTAAAATCCCTTTATGGGTAGGCAGAAGCTCATGTGGTTCTGGAACCACATAACAGTACATTTGAAACAATTGAATGTCAACAAATTATCTGTTTCAATGTCACAATTTGTTTACTGAATTTCTATAAATTTCGACAGTAAAAAAACCGTTACGAATAAAGTTTGACTTTAAAGAAAGCGAAACAAAACGCAACAGGGCATAACGTCCTACCATCCGTGAAATAGCGACTAGAACCCAGAAGATTTGCTCCGCGGGAGCTTATTTAACCGAGCCCACTCGATGACTGGGCATAGGCGGTCGAGTACTCGAGTCACTGTGACTCGGCACTCGCAAACGTCCAGGGCCCCGATTGAGCCTTTTTATAATACGAAAACGACACGGCAAAATTGTATCATATTACCATTGCCTCCTATGCACTAGTGATACTAGAAGCTGGGAACATGAAAGCAATGGTAATACAAATTCTGTAATGTCGTACCGTGCCGTTCGAATTATAAAAAGGCCCATTCTGTAACTTTGGTTGTGTGTCGATGGAATGGATGCCATTTTATCTGTTCAGGTGATGAAATTGAGTACTATTGAATTTTCATATACTTGCCGACAGCAACCCCGACCAGCAGCACCACCGCCAACCGAACATAAAGTTGCAAACTACCTAGCAACTGAAAATTCAGTTGGCGGTGGCGCCACCAGTCAAAGCAGCCGTCATTAGATGTATGAATAGTCCTCAATTTCGCCACACGAACGGATAAAATGGAAAACATTACATGATCGACACACAAGTTAAGTTATAGAATCGGGGCCCAAGCATCTACCTATTATATATAGGGAGACTTCAAATTAGTTAGGGGATTCTCCCCGTGAAACTGAACAACTTTCCCTGAGGAACCTATACGCAACTCTGAAAAAAAAATCGTCTTTTTTTGTCGACTTCCTTTTTTTTTCCAGAAGACAAATCATCTGATTCAATTCAATCCAAAAAAAGATTATACATATATTTTAATGAACATTTATTGTTTCTTGTTTATTTTCATTTTAAATCTCTAACTGTTCGCAAAGGTGCAGTCTTTTCCCAAGAAGAACAGGCAAGAAACTAAAAGGTTGCTCTATTTTTTTTAAATAGAGCTAGACGCTCTGTCTATCTCAAAAGGAATTACAGGCCTGAGCGTATAGATAGAATATATGCTCTTAAAAACCCATGATAAACTTTAAATAAAATAAAGTAAGCCCCACGGATTTATCACTGAACTGAATGGCATATCTTGCATATAAATTGAAATACCAGAAATAATAAATCCAGGCAGACATCACATTGATTGTATTGATAAATACGATTGATTTACAATCTGCTACCGCTTGGCATTGTGAAACTTCATAAATTTACTTGAAAATACGGTAATGTATATTGTTTACTTTTGAATTCATGCTTTTTGAGTTTGAAACCAATGTAAGCATATTTTCAAAAACTTTCTTACATACATACATACGCTCACGCCAATAATCCCTATCGGGGTAGACACATTCGACATAAATTCCTGAGGTTGTTAAATCACCCGTGATGTATAATAGTGAGAGGTTGTCATTGTCATTATACAGCAAAACCCCTGCATCCCAATTACTGACTTTTTTATGCCTGGGAAGAGTTGGCAGCTGGTACATTCTAAGTTTTTCTTACAGTCCAGCGTGGAAGAAAGACTTCCTTCTTCTTTTTAAAAAAGAGCCGTGCTCTTTCGCCACACACCTCTATCCTCCGCTTGTGACTTGACCTTTCGATACGACACGACGTCAAGCTTCTCTTTTATTTGCTCGAAATAGCTCCTACTAGGGTCTACTCCTACATCTTTTTTAATTTTTTTTATTACAAGATGGGTTAACTCTTGACCTCAATCTTGACCATAAAGGTCAAAGATGAGGTCGACGATGGAGCGAGTTAACCCAGAAAATGCCTATAAAGGCACTGGTACTCCCACGCACCGACGGAACACAGCAAGCTGTTTGACGTCGGACTTCGGCAGGAGGGTGGTCGCGAACCAGACGGCCCTTTACAGAGCCTACCACACCGCATGAGACTATAGGACGACACCTCAGATTCAGAAAAAATGAAGTGTCGTTGCCTGGGATGGATTACTAGGAGGCAGGTATCATTTGTGTTTCCTTAGTCGCCTCTTACGACATCCACGGAAAGAGATGGGGTGGTGTTATTCTCAACCGTTCACCACACGGCGGAAAACCTCACCTCTCTTTCCTTCAATCATTCCCTCTATGATGTTTTAACCCCCGACAAAAAAGAGGGTGTTATAAGTTTGACGTGTGTCTATCTGTGGCATCGTAGAAGCATAGTAGCTCCTAATCGAATGTACCGAATTTAATGCGGGTTTTTTTTGTTTGAAAGCTTTCTGTGGTTTGCGAGAACAGGCATTGCAAAAACCAGACAAATTAAAGAGATTTTATCATTTTCGCTGCAAAACTAATCTAACTTTTTTCCAAAACACAACAGAAAATATTAGTGCTACCTCAAAATATTCTTCTCTAAACTTACTTTTAATTAATATATATATATAAGTTTGAGTGAATAGGAATCTTCTTGATTAGCTTGCTGCATCCTCGAATGTGTCTTCGCCCCTGAGCTAGATTGTGGTCAAGAGCGAACCTATTCGCTATAAAAAATATATATATATATATATACAGCCAAACAAAACAACAAACCAAAACAAACTATCCCACCGTATCTAAATTGCAAAACCTCACTTGCATATTTAAATCGCCAGCGCAGTACTGTGGCAGTACTCTACAAATTTAACACTACCAAATACGAAACGCAATATCGGCTTACTAAATCGTAATACCAGTTGTGAATATTTAAATCCACAGTGCAAGATTTAGATACTTGGTTGTAATACTAGCAAATATAAAAGAATATTGGGTCGCTTGTAGTTAGTGAAAATTAAAATGTGAATTAAGCCCACTAAGTACAGAACTTTTCCCAAGAAACATAGGTCGAGACATAAAAAAAATGATTTGTCTTTCCATACGACTTGTGCTATCAGCTTCTTATCGCATTATTGTGTAGGTATAATCCCTACTTCCGAAAGTAAATCTGGCTGTCTGTCACGCCTAAACTACTGAACCGATTTTGATGAAATTTGACACAGAGATAGATTAGACGTTGGGAAAGGACATAGACTACATTTTATCCTACTGCTGGGCACAATACTTGTAGTCCATGCGGGCGGAGCTGCGGGCGGAAAGCTAGTCTAGTATATGGCATACTTGAGTAACCCTGGTGTCTAGGGCGAACCGTTGTTCAGATTCATGAGGAGAATCACTAACTAACATTTTGCTGACCATTTTAAAGTCACCAACAAACTGCAAAGGTTTCAGTGAGTTTTTTAACTCGTCGTGCAGTTTCACTTGTTATAAATGTTACAATGATTCCAGCATGATAGCTACATCAGGCACATATAAATTCTACAGGTTGGCGTGAATTTTTAAAACGGTTGTGTAACGTTAGGGTGCGCTCACACTATCGGCCGTTGCACGCTCTCTCCATTTCCATAAAAGGCTCTTCAATCTCGAAAAACGCTCCGAGAATTTCAATTCGCGCTTAGCATTTTTTGCAGGCCTTTCAAAGTTTTTATGCGTAGGCCGAACCAGTAAATATTTGGGCGTTCCTCTTAATTGAATTTGAAATTTTTATGCCCCTCTTTATAACATCTTAAGAGCTCAACGTCTTACATGTTTTATCAAAGAGTTTTTAAACGGGGTGGGTGGGTACAGTGTCAGTAAATCTCTTTCAGAGACGAATAAGGAAGATTAAGAGTTTAAAAAGTAATGTAAAATATTTCTGAAGAATGTTTTAAATGTCAAAACGTTTAAGTTTTAAAATTAAAAAATTGCTTTACTCACTACGATAGACCCTTTTGATACAAAGACCAGTCGCGGGTAGTATCTCACATACAACTATATACATTGACACATAAGATACATATTTCTGTGACCTTCAGAAGAAAGAAGAAGAATAATTGATTTGCATGAATAGAGTGAAAGATTACAATATTTAGATGGAGTTAATATTTCGACTCACGTATCCAACCTGCATGCAGGTATGCAAATGTCATAAATTAAGTAGGTATCTATTTACATATTTCTTTATATGTATTTTGAATATTTAATTTTTTTCGGGCTTAAAGTTTATTTTCCATTCAAAGATTTTCATTAGTGAGCAAGGTTACATTAGTATATAATACCGTTTCAAAAATTTGTGTGTGACATTCATAAAGCGTTAGCTTATAGTTTATTCTTCGTTCATTTTTCTCACATAACTGAAATTTATTGACAGTGTATGTAAAAATTACAATAATTATCATCAATACCTTTCGTCAACAAATTTTCACATCATATTAATTAACTGAAGCAAAAGTTTGACTTGGTTTTTCATTCAAAGCTAGAAGCTGTAGAAACATTTACTTCGATAACTATCTTAAGAGATAAATAGTTATTACTACTCAATAAAATAAAACAATCAGTTGGGTATAAAAAGGGCGTAAAAGTGTCATCAAATGGGGACGACTGTGAAATGCTTGACTATTTTAGACTCCACACGGAAATCTTGCGTTCCAGGTTTATTTATATTCTGCGTATTAAAGTGATAGTGCTGTGGTGGTGGCAGTCGAGATTAACACCACTTTAGCTCTTCTATTAGGCCAGGCATAGTGGTTTTGACACATCTTCTTAGGAGTGGCCTTTTCATGTAATGAGATTATCACGATCATCAATTTATCATGTATTAATGAGATTATTTATGCTATAATTCAGTACTAAAGGAGAAGATTCTATAATCGATTATATTTTTTTATTTGTTGTCGGTTTTCACTACTTAATTTCGTCAAAAACGAGAACCGTTTTAAACCGTGTGGTGATCGGTTGAGAATAACATCACCCCATCTCTTTCCGTGGGTGTCGAAAGAGGCGACTAAGGAAACACAAATGAGACCTGCCTCCTAGTAATCCATCCCAGGCAACGACACTTAATTTTTTTCTGAATCTGAGGTGTCGTCCTATGGTCTCATGCGGTGTGGTAGGCTCTGTAAAGGGCCGTCTGGTTCGCGGCCACCCTCCTACCGAAGTCCGATGCCAAACAGCTTGCTGTGTTCCGTCGGTGCGTGGGAGTACCAGTGCCTTTATAGGTCGACGATGGAGCGAGTTACCATCGTCGACCTCATCTTTGACCTTATGGTCAAGATTTAGGTCAAGAGTTAACCCATCTTATAATAAAAAAAAGACTAGTCAGTTTAGGTATTCGTCGAAGTCGTTTTGCTATTTAAGTGATTAAATTGATTTAAGGCTATTTGCATTGTTAATTACTGTTATAATTTGGTATTAAGTGGAGTAGAGCGTTCACAAGGCCTGTAACTGAGGCTGTCATGAGCGTAACTGGACGCTCATGACTTTTTTTTTTAATAGTAGATGGGTAGGTAATACCTACCTACTAGTTTTTTATTATTATTATAAGATGGGTTAACTCTTGACCTCAAAGATGAGGTCGACGATGGAGCGAATTAACCCAGAAAATGCCTATAAAGGCACTAGTACTCCCATGCACCGACAGAACACAGCAAGCTGTTTGGCGTCGGACTTCGGTAGGAGGGTGGTCGTGAACCAGACGGCGCTTTACAGAGCCTACCACACCGCATGAGACCATAGGACGACACCTCAGATTCAGAAAAAAATTAAGTGTCGTTGCTTGGGATGGATTACTAGGAGGCAGGTCTCATTTGTGTTTCCTCAGTCGCCTCTTACGACACCCACGGAAAGAGATGGGGTGGTGTTATTCTCAACCGATCACCACACGGTTATAAAACTATTGACTTTGACTTATTTGAGTAACATCCTGAATGTTCTACGAAATATGAATTTATATTTGTATTTAAAACAATTTGAATATTCCATTGCGCCGCTGTTAATATTTTGTTTTAATTTTAAAGAATTATCGCTCCACTGAATTGATGCTGGCTACTCAATCTTAGTTGTAATATTATTTTTATCATGAATACTAGGTAAAGCTATTTAGTACCTAGCTGTCATATGTACATCGACTAAACAAAACGAGTCAAGCATAGCTACCAACCAGCTGCAGAATGTTTTAAATAAACTCATTAAACGCCAAATTATACTGTTTGAACTTTTCGATTTCCATAACAAATATCGTACGTACAATGCACGCAGTACGACATGCAGTAACCCATATGTTTTTCAACCGTGTCGATGCGACAAGGGACATTACACAGAGAGACAGTAGGAATAATACATTGTATGGATCTTGTGTTATGGGGTGACGTAAAAAAATACATAATTTCAAGCGAGATTGGTAGGTGTTAGCGCAAGAATGTATATGGAGGCCTTTGTCCAGCAGTACGATCCAGAGGGCTATGTAACTGTGCTACTTTTCGCCTCTTCATACAACTTGAACTAGGATTTGTGGAACTCGGGTTTGAGCTTGAGTCGATTTTTAGTTGGACTTGTCGAAGTATTTTGTTGATTACTTTTGTCTTAGTGTTTGGTTATGACGAAGCCTGCTATGGATGCGTTTTTGTGCCTTTTTTTATTTTTTTATTTTTTTTTCAGCCCATATACGTCCCCACCGAGGGGCACGGGCCTCCCTTCGAAACATAAAGGGGTTTTAGGCCATAGTCCACCACGCTGGCCCAATGCGGGTTGGTGGACCACTCGTCTTTCGAAAATTTTCTTGGACGAGCGGGTTTCATCACGATGTTTTCCTTCACCGTTGAGCTAGTGATAATTAGAAATCCATACATAAATCCGAAAAGACGAATTTAGTGGTACAGGCCCGCACCAGGATTTGAAACCACGACCTTCGGATTACAAGTCTGGCTCATTACCAACTGGGCTATCACCGCTACTCTGGCTCATCACCAACTGGGCTATCACCGCTATTTTTTTTTTACTTTCCTATAATAAACAGTTGAGTTTTCAACTCATTTCCTGCCTGCCACTTCGATCTCATGAGCTATCTTGATTACTAACATAACACAGCACAGAACTGCAAAACATGTGAGACTCGGAAAACATTACATTTACAACACATCGACTTGACACCACATTTGACAATCATTTTCAGATATAGTGGACATGATATTTTCTACCTTCATGACGTTTTTCTGGCCTAATGCCAGGATCCATTTTCCGGGTAAATATTAAAAACTAAATCTTTCTTAAGAAAGATTTTTAAAGATTTAATTGAGACGATGCCCTACCGTACCCTCATCAACTGTACCCCGAGTGATACAGTGTGATCACTGCATAGGTCAATGACCCGCGATGCGGGTGCCGAATTTGGTAGACATTAATCGGACGTCCAAAGACGATCGGGACGACAAGAGGTGACGGTGACGCGGGAAATGCTGGCTTTGGGAGAATTAGAAGAATTTTCGAGCGATTTTTGTGTTCTCATTTTATTTGTGACACATTTTAGGGTTTTCTGAAAAATTGGTTTCGGGGCTAATGGGCCTTTTTATAATTCGAACGGCACGGCACGGCAATTCAAAATTTGAATTACCATTGCCTCCTATGTTCTCAGCTTCTAGTATTACTATTACATAGGCGGTATTGGTAATACAATTTTGCCGTGCCGTTTTCGAATTATAAAAAGGCCCAATGGTATGGGTCTGGGGTCTTACATTTATTTATTTAAGTATTAAAGTAGTACTTACATAAGTATACAAAATTTTTTGTTGAAAAGAATTTAAATGATACAAAATTCTTATATACCTACCATTTTAAGACGTACCTACACAGCCTTTTTTATAGAAATCAACATAATATGTTTGTAAGTTTAAAAAATATTACTTATTCTTTTTTACATACATACATACGGTCATGCGTGTAATCCCTATCGGGGTAGGTAGAGCATCAGTGTTTTTTATATTTAGAATTTAAAATAAAATCAGTCAGTTCTAGAAAAAAAGAACTAAAAAAATTTAAAACTTATTAATCAAATTAAATGTCACGTATAGTTATTAAGTACAAGTAATAATAAAGTCAAATAAAGATAATCAATAAACAAAATTAATAGGCGCTATTTTCCATTCGCTGTTGTGTAAGCGGATTTATTCTACTAATTTGGAGGGACAATACTGCATTGTGATTGTCGAGGCATAACGAACGTGGAAAGTTGTAAAAAAGATTTATAATATTATCATTACTATTCGATTTTACTGCATATTTATGTTTAAAAGACAGGATATTGTTGGCAATGATTAATTATTAATCACATTTTCAATATGGGGTTAGTTAAATTTTTTTTACATCTTTCGAACTAAGGCCAGGTGTACATAATAAAAGGAAACACTTAACACTATGTGCCTGAACAAGGTTAATTAATATGACCTATATCTCAGGCGTTATAGACCTCAAATAACTATTATAATAAACTGTCACATGCAAAATAGTTTCCTACTGTAATCCTTACTAATATTATAAATGTGAAAGTAACTCTGTCTGCCTGTCTGTCCGTCTTTCACGCCTAAACTACTTAACCGATTTTGATGAAATTTGGTACAGAGATAGATTAGAGCCTGAGAGGACAAAGGCTACATTTTATCCCACAGTTGGGCACGATATAACTTGTAGTCCACGCGGGCGGAGCCGCGGGCGGAAAGCTAGTATTAAATAAATCACCTAAATTATAAAATAAAAGTTTAGAATTTAACCCGTCCTTGCTTTACGGCTAGATACAAAGATTGAACACACGTGTGTTCTAAAAGCGCGCAAATGTACAATATATCAAATTGATGTTATTACGAAACAGTTGTAGTTTTCAATAAAATGAACCCTTTTTTATAATAAGATGGGTTAATTCTTGACCTCAATCTTGACTCAATCTTGTACATTTTTCCATGTTTTTATGTCTCTGTGATGTCCTGCTTTTTTGTGCATTTAAGTATAGGTATATAATAATAATAATAAATTTTGATATGAGGTCGACGATGGAGCGAGTTAACCCAGAAAATGCCTATAAAGGCACTGGTACTCCCACGCACCGACGAAACACAGCAAGCTGTTTTGCGTCGGACTGCGGTAGGAGGTTGGTCGCGAACCAGGCGGCCCTTTCAAGAGTGGCTCCTTCTAACCGAAAAATTGCTTAAATATTTTCACCTACTTAACACAACCTTAAATAGAAATCAGACACAAATATTTTTGAGATACAAAGTAAAAATACACTTCACAATTTTTCAAATTGATTAAATTAGAATATCATTCAACTAGAATATGACATCTCTAGCCATCATATTAAAATATGCGTTTTCACCCCTTTTCAAATTTCAAATCCTGCCATTTTGATTTAGCGATGGTGACTTCCGTTAGGGATGAATTAAGGATATTATCAAGGTATACCCGGAAGGCTTCTATTGCCAGTTAAATATTATATCAATAAATTACGCTATTATTACATTTTAGATGATTTTGTGTAATGGCTTTTACTTTGATTTCATTTTATAGACTTTTGAAATTTGAAGAAGGTTTGTAAGGCTTGAATGATTTTTAGTTTGGATTTCATGTTTACATTTTGTAGTAATTAAATACATTTGAAATTTAGTCAAACTCTTTTTTTCTCTAGAGTTAGTATAGTCAAAAGAACGAATATTTATGTATGTATTTAAATCTTTTAATATAACATCCTCAATGAGAGAATATGTATGTATCGTGTTTAAATCCTTCAATTTTTTTTATCAGCCTATAAACCTCCCCACCGAGGGGCACGGGCCTCCCTTCGAAACACGAAGGGGGTTTAGGCCATAGTCCACCACGCTGGCCAATGCGGGCCATTCGAAACTGAATTTTCTTGAACGGGCGGGTTTCATCACGATGTTTTCCTTCACCGTTGAGCAAGTGTTAATTAGAAATCCGTACATAAATCCGAAAAGACGAATTTAGTGGTACAGGCCCGCACCAGGATTTGAACCCGCAACCTTCCGATTACAAGTCTGGCTCATTAGCAACTGGGCTATCACCTTTGTCTTATTTTAAGTAACATTTTGAATGTTAAAAAAGCTATGAAATAAAGCTTTGAAACATAAACAACATTTGTGCGATAAATTATTCAAGGTTTATTATTTTGGGAAATCGCTAAGAATTGAAATAAAATACTTTTCAGAAGTTTCAGCTTTCGCCTATAATACTGCAAATCTTATAGTCTCTGGCTATTGACTTTACGATTTACAGTATGTCTAGAACCTGATAACCGGCTTATTCTGCTCAAATTCTAGCATAAACACAAAAACAATTTGCGTTAAATCATAATAGTAACTTTAAAAACTGACATATTTATCTTAAAATGATCCCAACAGTAAATCACTCAACCAGACACAAAAAAAACGTGTCCGCTATTACCTGCGTCAGGAATCAAACCCGAAACGTCGTGGGTGTTCCGACCCAAACGCCTACTACACTCTAATCAAAGGCCATTGAGACCAGACGCGAGGTCGTTTAGATCTCATAATACACCACATGTCTTATTCACTTCCTATTGTGTCCAAAAACCTACAACTTTATATGGTTTGAAGTGACAATACAATACTTGGTGTGTTGTGTTTCGGGAAAGGCAAAGGAATCTATTGTCCATGCAGCCGTTGTTTTAAGTTTATTTCTTCTGTGTAGTTCCGTTGACCGTAAACCGATAGTGTTATTTTGATAGTTGACAAATATTTTTAGCAGTTTGTAAACTTAGAATGTTCTGCTGCAAAGCCTGCGACAAATTCACGAGTCACAATGACGGTAAATCTTCACTTTCATTGCGCAAGAGTACAGCTCAAAGGCTTGATCGCCCTCTGGCGTTGTCATTTCGATACTTTTTGTACATTTAACCGCGGCGGGAGCACGTTGTGCTTGAGCTGCAGACTGTTTGTTACTTTTCCGCGATTAAAAATTTTAGTTTCTGCACTCGTTTATAAAGTAAAATTTGATAATATAATGATGCTTATAAAGACTATAGGTATCTCAAACTATTGAATAACTCGAGAATAAGTCTACATTTAACAAAGACGAAGTCACTGAGTCAGAAAGCCAGTAATAACTGAAGTAGCTCTATACAATACAGCTCAAACTTCCTAGTTCCCTTCAAGGTAAGTCAAGCAAATTGAAACTTGATCGACTTTCCCCTAATTATAATAGAACACTATAGCTCTACCCACATCACGCTTCACACTCCATCTTTTCATCTCCCTTAAAGATATGACTATAGAGTTCAAATTAAAGTGAGAAGTGAGGTTTGTCGGAGGCTGTATTGCCTATTGTCTTGTGGGAATATCAATTGCTGTCTGCCTCGGTAGTTATCGCAATGACAACCGCTCGGGGCCCATTTAGATATATAATACACGTGTGCGATTGATTTATTTGTATTATATCCGCGTGTGAGGAAATTAACATGGGGCTCTAAAGCCATTGCGCGCTTTTTGTACACATGGTGTGCAAGATTTGTACCTATCGCACGCGCCGTAAACAAGTGCGCAACGGATAAATGTATAAGATACTGTTTTAAGTTAATAGTTAATGTCATGTCAGCGCTAATTCCGAGGAAATTTTTCCTTACTAATCCTTGTTTCTAGCATTTTGTCACGTTTCTTATTCTGGATACGCTTTACCGTGGATTTGATATGTTATCATTACATTGAAGCGGTGATAGCCCAGTTGGTAATGAGCCAGACTTGTAATCCGAAGGTCGTGGCTTCAAATCCTGGTGCGGGCCTGTACCACTAAATTCGTCTTTTCGGATTTATGCACGGATTTCTAATTATCACTTGCTCAACGGTGTAGGAAAACATCGTGATGAAACTCGCCCGTCTAAGAAAATGATTTTCGAAAGACGAGCGGTCCACCAACCCGCATTGGGCCAGCGTGGTCTTAAATTATGGCTTAAATCCCCTTCGTGTTTCGAAGGGAGGCCCGTGACCCTCGGTGGGTACGTATATGGGCTGATAAGAGAAGAAGAAGAGAAGAGAACTTTCTACAACCTATCCAAGCTTCTGTAATATTATTGGGTTATCGACATCAACTGGATATATTTTCAGAAGTCTGCCATAAAATGAAGCCAAAGTTGGTAGCTTACAAATACAAACCAAATAGATGCATCCAAAAATAACTGGGAAAACCGGAATTCGCATAAATAATCTCCACAAAGTACCGGAAAACAAGATGGAAGCAAATCGGTATCAATTTGAATATGAACCGTGATTTAATAAACAAAATCACTGTACTATTCAAAGTGCAATTTCATTATGGGGAACGCAATATTGGATTTCTCTGTGGACCAAGTAGTGATGTTTTCTTGTCGATACTTGGACATCGATGATTGCGTCTAAGCGTGTGATTTTGGCAAAAGGTCGATACTGTGCTCGTTCAATTACATTTTTATTTTGCCCAATTACATTCTTAATCATACTGGTGTAAGATAATAGTTGCTGAATTGTCATTAACTTAGATACAAAAAGATCAAAAAGACAAAAAGAAAAAGATCTACCCATAAAATTACGAATTTACATTTTAAAAAATGCACGGGGTAGATATTCTTATTTTTCAGATTATTGATTGATATAAAGTCATGTAACTAAATAACAATTCTTAAACCAACCTTCCCATTTGAAACTAGCATACAATACTCATAGTGACTTGGAAGAAAACTTTTGAGGGTAACATCGACACCACAGCATGATCTAGCTATAAAAATGTGGAAAAAAATTCTAAAGCAATGTAGGTGACATTAGGTGTAGGCTTATCAAATTAATATCGATAAAAACGTTTTGTTACAACACTGTCCGTATATTCGGATACTCGAAGGGTTGTCCGGAAACCGAGGTAAATTCCACACTGTAATATGAACTTGATGTTTTAAGGATTCACTCAAAATGCAGAGAGACGGTATTAAATAAATAGATGATAGGTTTCAGAAGCTACTATTATTTAGTATCTTTCCATTTATGTTCCATATCAAATTTGAAAAATATGGCGTTATATCAATGGCGTAACTGTATCTATATCAGCATTACATCTACAGCAGATATTTTTTTTTATAGAATAACGTTAGTTGGTTGCGCTTCAAAAAAATGAGCACCACATAAAATCCTTTTTAAATAAATAAATAAAACAGAGAGGTCAGAAATAAAAGATGAGATTTATCGCGGAAAATATACCTATCTTCTCAAGAAAAAAAACTGGGAATCGCCAAATGTAAAACAAGACGTTTAAACGTTGATGTGGTTGGCATTATTCGGGAAAAATAATTTGTCAGAAGTGAACTTATAGGTAGGTGATTACAGCGGCAGTTTAGTATTAAATTATTTGGATTTACCGAGTTGTATTATTTTTATATCTTTTGATTTGACTACGTGGAAAACGAGCAGAAAAGTACTGAACTAAAAGAAATAGAGAAACCAATTTACTTATTAATGAAGATTCATCTATCAACCGCATTGTGCGTAATTATCAGCAGACACAATAAGCTGTATTAGCCAAACTCCACCACAAACTAGCAAATTGTGTCTATTACGATGCAAATCACGTCGATAATGCCATCAATACCGACAAATAGCACAAACAGCTCACTAAGCATATATCTAACTGACTGTACTTGATTGCGTTGTTATTTATTGAATTCCTGAATAGGGCGGTGAAAGGATAACTTAGAATGAGGAATATTAAAATGTTTCTACATTATTTAATTGTATAGCATCATACCATTTCTTTCCACCAAAAGATTGACAACAGACTGTTGTTTAGCATTTTTATCATGGACTTTGTCAATTTTAATCAGATGATAATAAACCTTTTTTCAATCATCGGACTAGCACTTTACTAGGTATTCTTGCACATTAGGCTTTAGTAAATATGTTTCAAGGACTTACGGAAACTCAAAAGAAATTTAAGCGAAGGCGTCCGGAAACTAATTAGATAAAACAAACATAAAGACAACGTACAAAGACAAGTATACCTAAAAATAAACTTACAGTTACTAAAAGCTCTCTAAAAACTAGAAAAAAACTTCCAATAGACAATCGCCAGAAAAGGATACCGAAACAAAAGAAGCGTGTCCCGATTTAATGGCAACAGAGCAAAAAAGCCGGTACCGCCCTCGAGCGACGACCGTACACCGGTAACTGAATCCACTTGGGACTGGATAGTCTGCAATAAAGTGTACTTTAGACAGCTTTAGCTCACACAGCCAGCAACACTTTTATCCGATTTTAAACATTCTGGGGTGAATATTGCAGAATTTGAACGTTCGTGTGTATTTGATGAGAGATGTTGGGTTTTATAATTTCAAATGTGGATATTTGAAACTGTTTTCTTAGACCTTTGTTACAAAATTGGTGGAATGAGCAATCTTTCACCATTTAGGAATAGAAATGAAGGATTATTTTAACTAGACTTTACAGGAAATAAAAACTGTTGAAAAAGTGTAACAAAAACTCTTATCACGTGTGTATAAGTTTTCTAAAATATTGCAGCTAAAATCATTAATATAGGTCCAGATACATGTGACCGACAAAATACAGCAAGGCTTTACTAATTTGCATCTACCTGTAATACCGCTTGTCGTCTCATATCCCCATTCAAAATAAAGTCTAAAATAAATATTCCGCGGCCAATATTTTTGCAGAAAATACCTATTTATGACGGACAGCCGATATCTAACAATAAAGAACAATTTCCCAACGGTAGCGAGAGATATAAATGTATAAATAAGTACCTACAACCAAAGCCGAGTGGGGAATCAGCGTGATGGTGCCGCAGGCTACAACCTAAGTGCATTGCTTTTATTGCAAGCACCGATATCTGTTATTTATGTTACTGTTTTATGTATGGTGGTATACTTTATGTACAATTTTACGGTTGTACTTTTCCGGACGTGCGTGTTTTAGAGAATGAGTGCAGTGAATTTCTAATGCTGCAGAATTTATAGAATTTAGATGGTGGTGATTACAATTTGAAAGAAGTTTAAAGTTGTCTGAATTAGACGAACAAGTACGATATGATTAACCCTCTAAAAAGAAAACTTAAATGACTAGATATGGCAGATCAAAATTCAAAACATCCATTACTCAATAAATTTTAAACCAAATTCGGGAAAATCTCATTCCTTCCACTTGACACCACCAAAACGACACCACCGGTGGTGTCGTATGGAATCTCTAGTCCATATGACACCACCCTAGTGATGTACAGCTCCCAATTCATTATTTTAAGTTATCTATATTTAAACGATAATTAATAAAACTTAAAACAAAGTTTATGAAATTTAATTTTTTATTTAAGTGAAGTAAATAGTTATGTAGGTATTATAGAACGGACCAGAAAACTAGTCTAATACGAAATTATACGAAATTTATACGTTTGCCAGAGCAAAGCTGTTCCGCCATGAGTTTTTATGTATTTTATGTCTTCAGTATTAGTATCCATGTCCATTTTGAAAAATTAAAAGATTAGGACGGAAAGACAATGATATGCAAATTGCAATGAACAATGTCAAGATGACCATTTGAGTGACATATAAATACTTATAAATATAAACTTTATCAAATGACCTCATTAATAAAACTGCTTGAACTTAAATGGAGTTTTTATATCAACAACTTTGTTATGTAACCTCACTAATAGTCGGTGGTGTCATATGGACTAGAGATTCCATACGACACCACCGGTGGTGTCGTTTTGGTGGTGTCAAGTGGAAGGAACGGAAAATCTTCATCTATTTAAGATTTTGCCACATTTGGCGGACCCTAATAATCTGAATCGTGTTATACCTAATACAGCACGGCTAATTACGAAGCACAGACTGTGCCCTAATTGAGTAGGTTATTGCAAAATGAATACTAATTAAAATACAGTATGTCAAAGAAGCAAACTAATGATTCAAATAAATTAAATCCTAAAATTTCCAAATCAAGATACCCTAAACAAAAACAAGATCATGTAGCTATTAATCAATTAGCTGAGAACTCCAACGAAATCCCGGGAATGATTCGATCCTTTCACAATTACCCTCCAGGCGATCGAGCGCAAACAAGGGATGAAAACAGTTCAAGGGATACTGTAAAAGCAAAACCTCGTTTGAAAGGCCTCAAAAACACTGAACGGACAGCGAAATCAATTAATTAGTTGGTGGCTGTAGCTATACAAGAACTCTAAACGGGCTATACAGAAAACAAGGAAAGTTGTAGAGTTCAAACGGGAAGGCATGCTTTTGTATTTATTTTGTTATCAATAAAATAAATTATTTGTTTACTATTTATTGTTAGAACCACTAATTACATTAGGAAGATTTGAAAATAAACTTTTTCATTTGAAGGTCTCTTTTGTTGACGTAGGTTTAATAAAAAAAACTTATTCAACAGGATTTTTAAAGGTTTTTAAAGTAATTTCTCAGTAGGCATACTCTTTAGAAACCGTACAGCGTACACTTTACAAAGTGGTAACATTGTTACCAAATAAACGATAATAGGTAAAAATACATTGATCAAAAATACCTGTTTCAATACAATATTAAACACACTAAAAAATCGAGTTGTACGACAAACACATTCACAGCTAAACCAATTTCATAAATGAGAAGAACATTCTGTACCAAATCCAAAACAGCTTTTAGTCAAAGTATTTCCACCGTAATGTTCTTTTTAAGTCCATCCAGATAATCACGAACCCAACGCACAGTTGCATACAATTGCATGCACATCGCACACAGATGCATATCGAATAGGGTCCAAACTGCAGATTGGGGTGGCACGTCTAGGGCATTAGTCAGTAGACTGGAAACCCAAGATAATTGCACTAAATAACGCGTACGACGACTGCATTTTCAAATAAGCGGTCGAAACGCATCGACAAGATGGAATAATTAAATGCAAGCTTAGGTACAGTCTGACAAAGAGTGTGGCGCACATACATTAGCGTATGGTGGCATGACAACCGGACCCTTTTGTTAGATTGTACTTAAGCAGCAGATATGAAAAGGAAGCTGTTCTTAGTATTGAAATTAAATAAGATAAAGACGGTGTTGTTACATCAACACTATTTTGTTACCTATATAATTATCATCATTGAGTACTTTGCTTAATTTTTGTAATTTATTTCTTAAGTCTAGATTGTAAAATAAACATTGCTCAAAATGTGACGACATCTATTGGTTTGCATAAATATTGATTAGGTAGCGCTGTAAATGAGAAATTTCTAAGCACTCTCATATTAAATATCTACTCGGTAGACTCGATCGCGTAGGTTATAGGTCTTGTTTATTGGATAAGGTCAGGTTTCAGGTCAGCAGCAGGATACTTTCAACTTTCTTATTATGGGCATTTTGCGGAAACTCATTAGCTGTTTCATCAATCGAGAAATTGTGTGGTAAACCATAATCCCACATGCACTTTGCTGTTCGCTATGAAAGACGTAAAGCAATAATTACTGTTCTCATATATTTTATAGCAGACTCTATTTAATAAATCATTACTAATGAAATTAATCTACCATGTTTATGATTAGTTGTTCTTGATATGGCTCGAATAAATAAAATGGAAGCAAATGAAGAATCCAGATGCGCTTGCAACTCAGAAGGTTATTACTGAAAGTAAACCAATTTAGGAAAAGGTTTACTTTCAGTAATAACCTTCTGAATTGCAAGCATTTACTTTCAGTAATAACCTAAATTAATATTGCGAACCAAATCAACCCAATTACCTACTGTATATTTTTTAGGAGAGACCTATGCCAAGCGATGAGACATATAAATCTATCCATCCGTCAATAAAACCACGCCTTTAATCGATATTTATATCAGAGAAATATAGGTTGATGAGGAAGAATAAATCTCAATTAAGCAAGCAATTGTATGGGTAGTAAAGTTCATGCACTATGCAAACGATGTGGGAATGACAGTTTGCTCATAATGCTCGTGATGGAGACCGCAACAATAGAGGCAACAAGGCGGTTGATGGACAAACTCATTACCTACCCGTCGTTTGCATTCAATTTTAAAATGACATGTTTTTAATAGAAATACACGATATTGATAGTTATTTTTAGAAAAACGTAGGTACCACACCTTTTACTGGAAAATACTTGGCATTAGTTTGTAGACAGATGACAACCTTTAATTGGGCGTATGATTAATAAATTACAATGTAATTTCTTAAAAATCAATTTCACAAAGAAAATTACTCAATATGATAATAATAACAATAGTTTAAATTTACTCAAAATTCTACATAATGTAATAGAAACCCTGCAGAAAGCCACCATCCTGAACACTTGCCGTATTACAAGAAAATTCTTAACGTCGTCTACAGTCACATAAGACTCGGTATAGGTATTCTTAAAATCATCTTAGCACGCTTGACTACGGTCCGCATGTCAAGATTACCCCCTTTTAAAGGGAGAAAAAAATAATAATAATAATAGAAATGTTTTTTTTACGATTACATAAATCGATGTCAAAATCTACTGTTTGCTGACATGTTTAAGATTACTACAGTACTGGTTTATAAGTATTTACCTATCACCCGTTTTCGTGAACAAAGTAAACAATAAAGGTCCTAACAGCTAACCTTGTGGCACTACATGAGGATATTATGTCTATACGGGCAGTCAATCATGAGATAAAGGGAGATCATTGCGGGCGCTAGGCCTTAATTAACGTGGACGTAAGCGGATTGATGTGCCACGTCAGTGGGCGATTGATATGACGTAGATATAGCTATGTCTACATAGCTAACGGAACGTAAGTTCTCATAGTAAACACTAGTCCATAGTCTATTTTGATTTTAAAGTTACAATTTTGGTTATTTACTTACGGTTTTGATTTACAACTTGAGTTTACAAGGTGCACTATCACATATACTGAAGATACAGCCAGAAACTAGCCTGCGGCCGAGTTATCATCCAAGGCATATCCAAGGTACGGACAATTTTTCGGTTAAAACCCATCTTTTGAATAATTTCGAGCTGATAAAAATATCGACACGAACAAATCAGAAGATAACCTATATTCGGCAATCAGCTGATTGGATAGTCGAATACTTTGACGGATTGTAATGTTGCCATTATAATGCGCCATAAGATGCGTTCACGCAGATAACGCTAGAATAACGCTAGGCCGATCCGTTCCACGCAGCAGCGACATCTGTCGCCGTTGAGACTAAAACAGATACGTTTAGGCGGCATTAACCTAGAGTGCAAACCAGAAAGGCAGAGAGGCGGCACTAGTCCAGAGCCAGAAGAGGTATAGTGGCGGCAATTTAAAAAAGATTAAACCGATATTTAAAATGCCTCCAAAAATGGACAATAGCAAAAAACCTTCTTTGAAAAACATGACGTTGACCTGCAAAAGATGTAATTTATCAACCGGAAGAAGGAATTGCATAACATGCTCATGCTGTGATGCCAAATATCATTTTGACTGCGCAGGTTACTCGGAAAAACTATATAATTTGCGCGATAAAACCAAGAAAAATACTTGGACATGCACTCAGTGCATCCAAAAAAAAACCAAAAACATGACAAGTTCAAAGGGACAAGCTTCATCTACACCTTTAGCACCTTCTGCACGTCAAAAATCACCAACACCTTTGGCATCTTCTGTACCTCAAAAATCGCCAACTCGTTCACATGGAAAAAATTGCACAACTGAGAAATACGAAATTAATTTAAATACTACTAACTCCTTCGAGTCATTGCCATTGGAGGGTGATGATGATATTGATGAATCATTGCATAGCTTGGACTCTATTCCGGGAGACACTATACACCGAAGCTGTCCCGAAATCAGACTAAATAACAGCTTAGAAATAAATGAGCTGAAAGCTGAAATTCAAGATCTGCGAAACAAATTAGAAATTGCAGATAATCAGATCGAAATATTTATGTCAGAAAATTATAGACTTCAAGGCAAAATATCCGAATGTGAGAAAAAAATTCAATACCTTTCACAAATTTGCAGAACTACGAAAAAGTCAGTTTCCAGGAAAATGACCTCATCAAAAAGTCTTCAGAATACAAGCACTTCCCCTATTACTTTCCAACATTCTTCTTCGGAGAAAAACTTCACTTACAATGAATCAGAGCTTTCTCACTCAAAACCAGAAAAAGCGCCTAATAACAAAGTAGATGAGTACTCGTCTATTCCCAAACCTATAAAAAGACGAATATGTATACTGAGTTGTGATAATAGGAATAATATATTAGGACAAGCTCGATCGACATTTAATAATTTTAATATTTGCCACTACTGTAAACCACACGGAGATATAGCTGAGCTTTTGTGTGGGATCGATAAAAAATTGCAAGGTTTTACTTTGAATGACTTTTGTATATTGTTTATTGGAGAATCTGATTTTAATAGGACTCAAAATTATGATGAATTGGTAAATTTTATGCTAAATGAGTTGTCAAAGATTCAACACACAAATATCATTATCTGTGTACCAACTTTTAAATGTAAAAAATATGTTGACTTATATAATTCTAGAATTGAAGCTTTTAACCGTTTATTGGATAATAATAACTTGACCTATGAATATACTTACACACTTGACTCTAATAAGAATTTGGAATACTCAAGAAAAATGTTTGACATTCGCACGGGAAAGATAAACAAAAAGGGTATGAAAATCATTTTCGATGACTTGTACAAATTATTATCACAATTTGACATATCTGAATGTAATTCGAGTAATTGCAGCGGTAATGACAAAGGCAGTGGTGATCCTAAGGTAGAGTCAAAACGAACAACGTTTGGTAGTACTTTTCCGATAGAAAAAAAATTTTTTCGTCCCTAATGACACAATAAGGCTTTTACACCAAAATATTCGAGGACTATTAAATAAAAGAGAGATGGTAGAGTTGTGTGTTGATGAAATGGCGGACCTTAACCGATACATAGACATATTGTGTTTTACGGAAACATTTGTCAAACATGGTTGTGAAAAAAATATTGCAATCAAAGGTTTTAATTTGGCAGCGCATTACTGTAGAAAAATGGTGAAACAGGGTTCTGGTGGAGTTTGTATATTAACTCGAAAAAATCTTATCTACAAAGCTATATCGCACTGCAGTCAAATCGCGGTACAACATATATTTGAATGCTGTGGAATAGAACTGCCACAGCTACAATGCTCTATCATATGCGTGTACAGAGTTCCTAAGCCAGCAAATATTGTCTCATTTCTTAATTGTTTGGACCTTTTGTTGTATAAATTGACGTCGAATAATAAAAGAAAGATAATTTTAGCAGGAGATCTTAATATAAATACTTTGGTAGTGGATAAATCAACAAAAGATTTTAATCACTTAATTTTAAATTACAACCTTACACTACATATAAAGACTCCGACTCGATTAAACTCTTGTCTGGATCATATCATCAGCAATATTTCTGGGGCAAACGGTGAGGTTCTAAAGGTGTATTTGTCGGATCATGATACCTGCCAATTACTAGATTTCAAGATCAAAGGAAACAAACCTCATAATATTGAATATTGGTACGTAAAGAAGCGAAACTATAGTACGGAAAACATTTCCAAATTTCGTCAAAGGTTATCGGAAATAGCCTGGTTGAATGTTATGGAGGAACTAAATGCAGACAGGGCTTTTGATTTGTTTCATGACTTTTTTTGTCTATTGTATAAACTGTGCTTTCCTACTGAAAGAAAAAAAATCTATGCTAATAATAAAAGGCCTGTATGGATCACTAAAGGTATAAAGGTGTCTTGTAGAAATAAGAGAAGATTGAGGTTTAAATATTATGACAACACAACAACTAAGTACAAAGATATTTATAAAAAGTACAGTTCGATATTAAAAAAATGTATCACTAAATCACAACGTTGTAAGAATCATCAACTTCTACTTACCTCAAAAAATAAATGTAAAACTACCTGGTCAATAATCAAGGAAAAACCTGATAGCCAATCCCTTTTTCCTGAAAAATTACAGGTTATGGATTCGAATAACCAGAGAGTTGAGGATCCACAAAAGGTAGCGGAAATTTTTAATAACTTTTTTATAAATGAGACAACAGAAAATCGAAATGTTTCAATCAATAAAGACAATATCCCAGTTAATAGACACAGTATTTTTGTAGCCCCTTGTGATGAAGAGGAAGTTATAAAAGTAATTAAATCATTAAACAACACAAGGTCGGTAGGTTTTGATGGTATATCAACCCATATACTAAAATCTTGTGCAAATGTTATAGCGCCTATTTTAAGTCACTTGATAAACGAATCGCTAACTCAGGGAATTTTTCCATCTAAGTTAAAATTCTCCATTGTAAAGCCTCTCTACAAGAAAGGCGATAGAATTAAGCTGTGTAATTATAGACCCATTACATTGGTCTCTGTATTTGACAAGGTCTATGAAAAAATTATGTATGTTAGATTAACGAATTTTTTAGACAAACACAATATTATTAAAGACGAACAAAATGGATTTCGAAAAGGTAGAACGACTTCCCTGGCTTGTTTTGGGCTGATCAAGCACATAACTGAAAAAATCGATGACTGCATACCTACTATATCAATCTACTTTGATATGACAAAGGCTTTCGATTTTGTAAATCATAGAGCCTTAATTGATAAGTGTGAAAGATATGGAATAAGGGGAAAGGCGCTGGAATGGTTGACAGGTTATTTGTCTGAAAGAAGCCAATCTGTAGAGTTGAATCAAATTGATAACAACGGCAATTTTGCTAATTTTAGATCACAGAGTAGGTTCAATAACATAGGTGTTCCACAAGGGAGCATATTGGGTCCTTTATTATTTATCATTTATATTAATGATATATCTGACATAACAAAACATAAAATGACATTATTTGCTGATGATATCTCAGTTGTAATTTCTAATGACATTAAAATTGAAACAAAAAAGTACATCGAAGAAATACATAATACAATTACAAATATAAATACATGGCTCGAAAATAATAATTTAAAGGTAAATTTATCTAAAACTAACTATATACAATTTTTAAATTATAAAACACAAAATTTGGATCTTAAGCTTACCTATCAAGGTCAGAATATTGAGGAAGTAAATGAAATCAAGTTTTTGGGACTTATTCTTGACAAACATTGTAATTGGAAATCTCAAATCGAATCAGTGTGTAACAAGCTTGCAAGATTTACATACGCACTAAAGCGCCTTAGAAGCATAGCTGGTGTAGAGGTGGCTCTCATGGCGTATCATGGATACGTAGCGTCAGTGCTTCGCTATGGACTCATTATATGGGGGAACTCGGTTGAGATACTCAATGCACAGATTGCACAAAAAAAGTGTGTTAGGGCAATTTGTGGAATCGGACCAAGGGAATCCTGCAGACCGTGGTTTAAAAAGCTTAACATTTTACCTTTGATTTGCATGTACATATTCGAGGTCTGCGGTTTTGTCAGGGCACATCCTACTTTTTACACAAAAAATAATACAAACCCTCGATTACGGCCTAGGGATCCCACTCTTCTGTCACTGCCAGTGTGCAAAAGTGTACTCAGGCAAAGGAATTGCTACTACATGTCTGCAAAAATATACAATCACCTTCCTTTCGACATGAAACAGTTACCACAAACACTTTTTAATAAAAGGCTTAGGTGTTGGTTAATGGATCATTGTTTTTATACTTTAGACGAATATTTTGGAATACATTATTAAAATATTATGTAATCAATTGGAATTTATTGATTATGAGCATGTTAAAGTTGACATAATGAAATTTTAAAATTTGAATGTAATTATTTGCTCTCTTTTAATTGATGTGACTTTTATGAAAACTTAATCGTAGTACTTATTTAAATAATATTTTGCTCTATTTGCATGTTACCTTTATGACTAAATGTGTTGAACGTAATTTTATTTTTATTTTTTTTTCTTCATGAAACATCTGTAATCCACATTTACTGCAATAAAGATCATTCATTCATTCATTCATTACAAAATTGTTAAATCATAATTAGTTACTAATAAAATTCTGACTTGCCTACTGTTGACTAATTCAAAAATATTAATTTAAATCAACATTTTGCATGCTGTTCATATATGGCAAAACATGAGTTCTGTACCTTATTGTAACACCTGTTATACCATGTTTTAAGCAAATAAAGTTATCTTATCTTATCTTATCTTATCTAGCTATATCTAGCTATGTCGAAAGCTTTGACAAAGACAATGACCAATAGTATGATAGGCACCAGTATTTTAGGCAAATTAAGTACCGCTGACCCTCCTATACTATTAGGTTCCGTTACTATAACAAAAACTACGGGACCCTCAATTTTAATTTCTAAATTTTTTTTTTAAATTTCTTACGTATAAAATGACTTTAACCATTTACGTTGTTTCACAAAATTCTACAACTTTATTATCTGCTTTGATAAAACGGTCTAAGATTTACTAGACTCTACAAAAAACAGTCTTGAGCAAGTTTCAGTACTTATTAATCCAAGAGTTTTCATACGATCAATGTATGCCCATGATTCTTAATAAATATCCCTAGACATAAGTTAGCCAATCTTGATCGTTGCCCAAGTTACCAGCCTAACTTAGTAATAAAAATATGTCCTCAATCTCCGAAGTAACTATAAAAGTATTTTATGGTATTATTAAGGAACATTATTTAGCTAATGCCAAGGATTTACTAGTAAAGTTGGTATTTATTACATGTTCAAAGATATTTTGCCATTAGAATAATCTTGTTGAGACTTTATATTTTTTCTGACGATTGTTTATTGATCTGTTAGATTACGGTTGACACATATATGAATTAGGCTTGAACGACTTGACTATCGCTTGAGCTATCGTTTTGAAAATGACGCTATGATAAGCCGTGACGAAATGGAAAGAGAGGTGTGCTACTTAAACGATAATGATAGCTTGCGGTATGTAGGCGATGTGATGATACAGTAGCGACTGAGAATTGGAACAACTGAGGTTTCGAAAACTACATTACTAAATCACTCTCCAAAACATTATATTTCATAAGTTTTGTGTAAGATAGCTTGTTGTCATGTTCACCTAGAGAGATTTAAACTACATAACTAAACTACTAATACATAAACTAGGACTGGAGACAATAGACAGAAACCACCGCTGGCTTAGGTAAATAAACAGAATAAAAATGTATTTAAGTATATTTTAGTTTCTTTATATGTATTTATTGTAAACTCAAATGGAGTAGAAAATCTGTTGAAAATGTAAAATTAGTATTAAAAATATAAATTATAACAAGACAAGGGCACGGACATCAAGTCTGTGGATGCAAAATTAAGTGTAATTAAAAAAAAAAAAAACTACTTATTAAGAAATCTCTTCATTCGACACTATTCTTAAAGCGGGATTTGCCATGCACTCACGCTTATAATTCCTGTTAGGGTTGGGATAGCCACTTTACGCCACATTTGACATTTATTCTAAGGATTATTAGATGTGATATGAGTAGTTGAGATCGGTTGTCAGCCTTTCGCTCACGATACAGAAAAAGCCTTGCGTCTCACTTAGGTACTGGTTTCTACAGTATAAAAAAAAATAATGTATTTATTCAGAAAAAAAGAGACAGTAAATTAAATAGTGCTTCATGGTACCCACACTAGGATTCCCTGTTTTGTGGGTTACCAGGCTCATTCCCTCAGTTCAACATCATTAAAGAAAAATTTAGAACATATATTTAAAAAAAATAGTTTCACCATCTGTATGCGTGTGTTTGTGTTGTGTGTGTGTGTGTGAGTGAGTGTTTGTGTGCGTGTGTGTGAGATTCTTTCTTTAGGGTTCACTGAAGAATTTCAAGCTGCCTATATTCCTGGAAAGAGTCAGCAGCTGGAGGTTTAAGGCAGGATTTTTTACAGAGCCTGCAAAAGTAGAATCTAAAAAGAAAGTGATGAGCAATAACAATGAATCACGTGACCAATCAGCGACAGACAGGTAGGAATCCGTATCAGTGTTAGCAAGGGGAGTTGCATGAGTCACACAAGACAGAAGCCGCTGAACTTCTTCCAGTATTACCATTACCTGCACCTATAGGCTGCAAATAGGGGTAGGTTGGTAATGCGCTGCGCAGAAGTGAATTGCTGTGTAATGCGATTAAAGGATTGCGGTTGACATCCTCATATCTACTGGTATTAAATAGATATGCTAATAAAACATCTTTAAGATCAAATTCACGAAGTTGACGAACACAAACACAATTTAGAGCAAAGAAAAGATGCTAAAATCAATTGAACAGAACCTTCAAAGTAGCTTGTTTCAGAAAATCTATAGTATGTATTAAAATATTAGAATACTATAGACTAAGAATAACTATAGATACTAATAAGTACTATATTAGTAGGATCTAGCTTTTGTGAAAATTACAAGATTTCAAACAAAGTTTTTTTAATCTGTGAAACGTTTATTAGTAACGATGCGGCGGTTAGCAAGGAAAGAGGCAAATACCAGTGTGATGCGACGCGGATCCGCGCTTTAGCGAAGCAAAGGTTATTCCTTTTAGAATACGTTTAGGTTATTAAAAGTTTGCCTTAAATATTTTTACCCATAATAATAGCCAAGCGATTTTCTACCGTTGGACAAATTAAACTTCACCTAATTAGCATTAATTATATCGCAGCTTGTAAATAGGCAAGCGCACGCTCTTTAAATTTGTTAAGTGTACCATTCGCTTGACCGTTTAGTTGTGGGCCATTCGCGCAATTAGGGACGCCAATTTGAGAGTCAATAGGGGGAATTGCCTCAGCCTGCTTCGGGACTCAATGCGCAATTACAGTAAACACACTATCTAATTCTTTTAGACTGGTTGTTTCTAGCTAAAGTTACCTAGACTTTTCTAACTTGTTTGAAATAGAGCCACAAACTACACGACTCTTAAAACAGTAAGGTAAAGTAAGCTCTAGATTATTATACTTATTGATTTGAACCACATACGTAGGCACGTTTTAATTTGCTCATTGTGAGGCTTGTGGTTTCGTTAATTTCCAACAAAATCTTCTAATATACAGGTTGAAAAAGAACTTCCTAGGATTATTAAAAATCCTGAACCAGTATCACTTACAGGACACTTTTTTTTGTTTTTTTTTTTATTTATTTTTTTATCCGTGTGATTTTTTTCCTAAACGTAGACACTACTCGGGTGCACCCCTCGCGTGCCTGTCTACGTTTAGGAAAAAATGAACTATTCCCATTGAAAAAATATTAAAAAAAATTTTTTTTCATAAGTGTGTTCTTTGAGTGATACTGGTTCAGGATTTCGAATATAGCTAGGAGGTTTTTTTCACCCTGTATTTTAAAAAATTGCTAAAATTGTTACTAAGCCTAAAACTTGAGAACGGTTTGACCTATTTGGTTAATTATTTTATTTTTATAGGACAAGGTTCCAATAGGAACGAATTTACGGGGGGAATGCTGATAGAAATTTGTATTGGAGAGATTTCAAAGATTATCGGCAATTTAGGATAGTTTAAATTAATAATCTGTAAAATTTATTTGTTTGTTACCCTTTGTCTAATATATCGCATCCAAATAGTCACTCTTCCGTAAAAAAACCAGCGCAATGGCTCACAGACTCTCGTTAGAACAGTTGAATGAAGCTGTTTTATTGTGCAAATCAGAAAATTAGCATGACAAACAACCGCATGCACGAACGAATGTCCCGTTCAGGTGGGAGCCACGTAAACTATGCACGAGATGGGGAAACGTGTGATGAAGCTGACAACACTGAAGTTTATAAAGCTTTGTTGAAATCAGAACGATTGGGTTTAGTGGAATAGCATTAGCAACACTAATAATATTCATGTGTCCCATTGGTTCTAAGTCTAACCCATTCATTGTTTTGTTATGTACAGAGGCCAGCGCATCAGGTTACTCCATTTTAATTGCAAAACTGTTCTTAACACAACAGCGCAGAGTGCACGCGTGTAAAATCATTTTCTACTAAAAGCAAACTATTGAAAAAAGACAATTGACTCAGTACTTACACCAACATATATTATTTTGGATGAACCGTCTTCTAACTGGGGCAATGTAGGGTTTTCTGGAAATTTATAATTTTTGAAATTTCAGTGATTTCAACAATTTAATGTTTTTTTCTTAATTTTTGGTTACTGGCTTGTCAGTTTCCTAATAAAATTGATTGTACTTTAAAATCTATATTTGTTAATTTTAAATCTGGCTTAAATGGTGAACACTGAGCTCAAGAATCTCACTGAAAAGAACAATTACTTACTTCTGTCAACCTCAACCAAACCAGAATCATTTCTCAATAAAACTAAAGCTTCTACAAACATAAAGCGTGTTATACGGCAGTCTATCCGTCGCTTGCAATGGCTGGCACGTCCACCGGGTGATCACTAGACCGTGGCTGCACACTGCACATTGCACATCCCTCTTTACCTGAATTTTGACCAGTTCCCGCTTGAAATCAAAAGCCAGGAAGGCTTTTAGCTAAGCTTTGTTTTCTGTTTTGTTGAATAACAATCTTTATGGTTTCCTCTCGTCAGTAACAGTACAATAAGTCTTTTAATGGTCACTGTTACTTCGTTTGCACGTATGACCGTGTGGTGATCGGTTAAGAATAACACCACCCCATCTCTTTCCGTGGGTGTCGTAAGAGGCGACTAAGGAAACATAAATGAGACCTGCCTCCTATAGTAATCTATCCCAGGCAACGACACTTCATTTTTTTTCTGAATCTGAGGTGTCGTCTATTGTCTCATGCGGTGTGGTAGGCTCTGTAAAGGGTCGTCTGGATCGCGACCACCCTCCTACCGAAGTCCGACGCCAAACAGATTACTGTGTTCCGTCTGTGCGTGGGAGTACCAGTACCTTTATAGGCATTTTCTGGGTTAACTCGCTCCATCGTCGACCTCATCTTTGACCTTATGGTCAAGATTGAGGTCAAGAGTTAACCCATCTTATAAGAAATAAATAAAAATGGAGAATATTTCTTAGTTCAATTGATGTTTATTTTGAATTTATTTGACATAAACTGTACTTACTCTCAGTAAAATTTGACTATTTGACCGGTTGGTTCATCAAGAATACATTTCATACAAAGTAGATTAAGTAGACACTTCCAATCAACATTTTGTCATTGTATATTGTATCATAAAATAACTGTCTTTATAAAACCATTACCAAAAGTATGCAAAGGTAGTCAACACCCACCTTTAAAATCCGTTATGTAATTATCCAACACTTACCAAACCACATCAACCTCCTACTCAAATCTCAATGGGCAGATAACGCCAATTTATTAGGTACCTACGTCTGTATGACGACTGCATAGTGCATTAAATAATTATCAGGGAAATCGTTTTGCAATTCCATTATACCAAGGTACGTCCCTTGGGGGACACCATCCTTCGAGGCCTAGGGACGTCCATACGCCGACGGAGTTATTGTAATGAGCACGACAGAGATATTTATGCCCCACCACGCGTCCCGAATACGCAATGAGTAGGGTATATCTGTATCTTAGGAGCTAGTGTTGTCGTTGATGATTTATCGGCTTTTCAATTTTCATCGATTTTTAATCGACTAATTACTAGCGTTAAGAAGTTTTAGAGCCCCATGATGTTCTGCCTTCCCTGACCGAGATTATAAGCGTGAATGTATGGATAGATGGAAGTTACTAATAAATTATTTTTATGAATTCATTTTATACGTATTCAGGACTTTCAAAGATAAAATAACATGTCTCAAAGAGATATGATTTTAAAAATAGCTGCAACTGCAAGCAAATAATTCAAACTTTCCTGTATCAAAACTTTTTGATTTTGGATATATTGATGGTTAAAGTTTCATTTTTAGAAAATGCAGAGTAATGAAAAATTAAAAATTAACACAGTAAAGAAAAAACAAGAAAAACCCCCTATTATAATTATTTGTGGCAAAAATAAAAAATAAAGTTGAATTTTATTTGAAAATTTAAAAAAGCAACAATAAAAAATTTTCAATATCGACTTTCGAAACTCAGCAGACAACACTACTAAGTTTCGAATGTGATCGGATATTCGTCTATTCAATACAAGGGGGCTTGTATTCGGTTATGTTTGGTGTAAACTTATATTTATTGAGTTAGCACAAGTGACAGGTGCTGATGTAGGGGCACGTGACCTAGCTTCTAACTACAGGAGGTTTGACACGTGATGCGTGTTGTGGCACTGAAGAATATGTGTCTTTAAAAACCTTATTAATCACAGAATATGAAAACACGCGATTTTCTTGCTTATTTTACTAATAAACGATGTTCTCGATTGACTACAGTCGTTAAAACCAAGCCAGAGACCATTGTGCGGTTTGAAAACTCTGACACCAGGGTTAGTCAAGTTCGCCACATACTTGACTATACCTACAAAGAAGAACGATTCTTGAGTGTTACACATCTATACTAATATTATAAAGAGGAAATATTTTATTTTTTTATGTATGTCCGCGGATAACTTCGTCGTTTATGAACCGATTTTGATTATTCTTTTTTTGTTGGAAAGGGAGTATCCCAAGGGTGGTCTCATGGTAAGGATACTAGGATCTGATGGTGGAATCCTGAAGAAATTGAGGGAAACTCTCGAAAAAATTGTCTTTTTGGGATTGAAGTCGGTGACTCTTACGTTTTTGACGTGGAAAATTATGTATGTTGTATTTTTGTATGTAACGAATAGGCTCCGAAACTACTATACCGATTTCAAAAATTCTTTCAACATTAGGATGCTACATTATTCCTGAGTAACATAGACTACATAATTTTCCCGAATTCCCGCAGGAACGAAGTCCCGAGCGGGATGCTAGTAATTTGTAATTTGAACGGTTTTACTCACGTTACTAAAAATCGGCATTGGGCCGACTTACAAGGAGTGATCAAAAAGTAGTGATAATGACCCACTTGTACAATTCATAATCTACTCATTCATACCAATAATTAAAGATCATTTAATTACAAGGTTAGATACAAAAAATTAAGTCTTAATTTTAAGAAACATAGAAACCGTGTCTAGTTGTTTGACGAATTCCGACGTAAAATATCATTATGGAGAAAAACGAAGTACGAGCCGTTATTAAATACCTCAGTTTAAAAAAGTTAACGACGCAAGAGATCCATCGTGATTTGGTGGAGACTTTAGGTGAGTCTGCTCCACCATATTCTACTGTGGCAAGATGGTCACTTCAATTCAAGACTGGAAGAACATCGACAGAAGATGAGCACCGCTCGGGCTGGCCATCGACGTCAGTTACGCAGGAAAATATTGAAAAAGTCGAAAATATTGTTCTAGACGATCGTCGTGTTACAGTGCGTTATTTAGTCCAGGAAACTGGCATTTCACATGGCATTGTCTAATCAAAATTAAAAGATTATCTGAGTATGAGAAAAGCCTCGGCGCGTTGGATACCCAGAATGTTAACAGAAGATCGGAAGAAAACCAGACTCAATCTTTCAAGGCGCCGGTTGGACAGATTTCATGTGAATCCTAACAATTTTTTGGCTCGATTTGTCAGTATCGATGAAACATGGGTTCACCATTTTGATCCAGAAACAAAACAACAATCTTTACAGTGGAAAAGATCGTCGTCACCAACTCCAAGGAAATTTCGACCCACAGCATCGGCAGGCAAAGTCATGGCCTAAATTTTTTGAGATTCCGAAGGAATATTATTTATTAATTATCTTGAGAAGGGACACACAATAACAGGCGTATACTATGCATCTTCAATAGCTAAATTGAGAGAGGCTATAAAAGAGAAAAGACATGTCAAACTTAGTAAAGGCATTTTGTTTCATCAGGACAACGCGCCGGTTCACACTTCTGCTGTTGCACTGGATACCATTCAACAAGCTAGGTTCAAATTAGTGGATCACTCACCTTATTCGCTGGACCTGGCCCCCAGTGATTTTTATCTCTTTCCAAAACTAATAGAATACTTGCGTGGTAATAGATATGCCGATGATAATGAAGTGATAGAGGCCGTGGAAGGGTTTTTGGAAGGCCAAGAGAAATCTTTTTTTTTTAAAGGGTTAAAAATGTTGGAGAAACGCTGGACTCGGTGTGTAGATAGAGAAGGAAACTATGTTGAAAAACAAATTTTTGTTATTTAAAAAATATATTATTTTCTGTTTCATTATCACTACTTTTTGATCACTCCTCGTATTCGATCCTATATGAGGACCTGCCTTCATCAGGGAGTCAGGCGGGTACTTGCCTTTTGGATATACATATGCAAAATCCCTATTAAGTATGGTCTAGCGTAGAGCTCAGATAAGATTGTTTTTTTTTATGAAATTGAGGTATTTTTTCATGATTTTGGATAATAATTAGAATACAATTTCGTGATCTTCTCAGGCGCAGTTGGCTGACTGGTCGACTACATTTCCGAAGGCATAGTTTCCAAGATAAGTGCTCAGTTATTTAAGGAAGTGGATAGTTAATAAGGTTAATGTAATCAAAATCCAACAATATTATTTAAGTACCTATTGCACCTTTTTGCTGAAAAAACATCAACATCACAAAGTTGCCAATAAAGGAAACCACTCGTAAAATCTCATAAAAACGCCATTTACAGAACAGGCACAAAACCTTCTCGCACATATACCCATCTGTTATTTTACAACGAAAAAAGCACTTAATAGCTTCGGAAGCCGTGAAAAGGGTCTTTGAAATCCTTCCACAATAGTGTGGCTGTCCCGTCGGGGGAGAAAAGGAAGAAAATTATTTTCCCGTCGGCCTTTTGTCCTCTCGTTCAAAGATGGTGTCCACGAAAATATTATTTCAAACCGTTGTCGGCTTTCGGCTGGACGTTGACCTCTAGGTAATAGAATTTTTGGGATTTATGTCACGACTTATTTAACCAAAGTGACAGAGTAGGTAATAGCTAAAAATTCAGTATTTGAGTAAGACAAAAATAGACAATATAAAATATTATTTATTTTACACGGAGAAAAAAAGTACTTAGATTAGAATAACCATTGTTTTCTACTATAATCACTAAAATTAAAAATTTTGAAGAATGACTGAATTAATATTAAACAAGTAAAGGTAGAAAAAGAGATGTCCATGCATATGCATATTACAAGAGATATTGATGGTTCATATAATTATGCCGACTAAGGCATTTATTTCCTCTGAAGAAATTATGAAATATTCCGCTTGTTACTTGCAATGGAATTCCGACAACTAAAATAGATTGTTCCTTATCTTCCATCAACAAATAGCAGAAAATATTTACTATCTCACATGCTTGACTCAGAGTGAGAAATCGAAATTGCTATCACGCCCAAGACCCCATAAATCAATGCTTATAGTAACGAAGGATCCCGCATAAGCCCCTTATAAAGACAGTGCCTTATTACACAGTGTATTGAAAGCCTTATCCTATAAAGCCTTAACATTCTTATTACATTTGGAGGAGGCTTCTCTTGTTAGAACGGGTTTCTGCAAAATTACATTATTTCTCGAGAGTTTGAACTGCGAATTTATAAGATGAATGTAAGACGAATCGGCGTAAGATGAATCGGCATGAATATTATGCCTTTATTTACATGTATCAGAATAATTTCACAATTTTCGACACCAAAGTTAATATATAAAGATTTTTTTTAACGATTTACAAACATTTTGTCTTGACGTTAGATTCAACACACTAAGGTCCGTATTACAGAACGCGGCTCAGACTCTGATCTATACTTAAGTAGCAGTCTTCTTTGTTATTTTGATAGTGAGAAAAAAGAGACAATTAATACTCAAGTCTTGCGTTTCCTTCTATAATACGGGCATAAACAAACTCATTGTATACCGATACTTTACGGAGTCAATAACTTGAGCAAACACTTGTAAAGTGTCCGCCACCTTAGCGCCGCTTTCACTATCCAATACTCCATCATTGGTTGTCACTTTTCATAAGCTGAGAGCAATGATATCAAGTTGACAGAGAGAATTCCGATCGATATACGTCGTGTAATATTTCTAACATAGTGATTATTAACCAATAACTATTTTGTGGTTTTAGAACACTGATGCCCTGGCTGTCCCGTTTGGGATTATAAGGGTGAGCATATGTATGTATTTATTTTGTGACATAAAATATAAATAACAATGGTAATTTTTCGATACTGGTAAATTGCTTGCTGTTGTAAAGTTAGAAGAGCTATAAGTTGAAAGCAACGATGACCCTCTTACGCTTAGTTGGAGCAACATTCGTTAAAGTAAAAACATCTTTAAATGTAATGTCGTCCTTATTTATGTCAACAAGACCGAAAGTGACAGTATATATATTTAAAGTTGCATTCACTTTAATACACGTTTCTGCAACTGAGTGATAGAAGCCCACTGCATTACAATACAAACATCATACGGAGAAGTATTTGTATCTCGGAGAATAAATTCACAGATTTATTCCATACTAGTTTTCCGCCCAAGACTTGGTTCCCGGAGGAATTTGGGAAAATTATGTAAACTATGTGTTAATCAAGGGTATCAGCTAGTTCCATACCAAATTTTAACAAAATTAGTCCAGCCGTTTGAGCGTGAAAGAGTAACAAACATCCATACATCTATCCATACATACAAACTTTAGCGTTTATAATATTAGTAAGGATACAAATTAGAACGTAAACATTCATCGCATCAGTCATAATCATAATAAGGCGAACATTCGCACAAATGTTGCAAAGCGTGAATATTTATTTTTTGCATAAGTTGGCTGCGGTAGGATGTTGTATGATATTGATGATTAATGGCACTTTTAAATTGATTTTTTGCTTAAAGCTTTCTGGTTGCATTTTACAAACAGCAAATGCAATTTTAATATAAATTTTAAACTAGGCAACCGTGAGTAATAAGTTTGTGTCTTTACGCAGTTTTTCAAACGAACACAGGTGTGTTGTGTGTATCAAAACTGTAGAAAACTCAAAATTAAATTACAGTCATTACAATATTAATCTGCATCGGACACAACATGTAATATAAATAAAAACGAACACCAAAATTAAATTATAGCCTTAAAGAATATGGACCTAAAAACTGGTTTACCAAAATTGGTTTTCAATTTGGTTAAGATGATCATTTCGGATGAGCTTACGTCATGTTTAATCCTTCCACAAGTCCGGTTTTTCATAAGGAAGTAAAAGTAATAAAATGTATATTAAATTGTATACAATCTGGTCGGACGATGCAACAAACCAAAAAACTTGCCCCAAAAACTGGTCGGTACTCCATTTTCAATTTGTCGAAACAAAGTGGGACGATTTGAACATCACACGGGCAGTGAAAGTTGGAGTTATACCATAATTGGACCAAATTACGTACTGTCAGGGACGCTCGACTTGATTGTGGGTTCACTTTTTTTTAGCGTCTGGCTTCTGTTACGCAGAGATGTCGGATAAATATCAGTCTAAAATGCTTTGGGCAAGCAAAACAACTGCTATTAGATTCGATGAATAACTTTGGTTTATTTTTATTATGAAGGATTAAACTTCAACCAAAATGTTTCAGGACCAATTCCACTTTTATTCTTTTAAAAAAAATCTAACTAGCAAGTCTTGCAATTCTAATGGTAAAGTTTAAGTACATACTTCGATTTCAGCTATGGGGTTTCTGATTGAGATAAACTGCTTCATATTTACATGTCTATAAATACTTCAACGATTTTACCATCACCAAGTAAATTTTCCCAAGATTCCATAAAATTATGATTGCAAAAGCCCAAATATCAGTGCAACCCAATGTTTGCTCCACTTATCTAATCGGGATCTTCATTATCCTTAATTCGATGTGAGTAGAAGTAGAAAGTTTGACCATAATTCTCGCTCAGTCAATTTGGGGCAGACCAAGCGTGTCGATAAGAGGTCGACCGATAATCTGGTGCTTAAACAGCGGTTGTCAAACGTATTTTATCATAATCAATGGTCGTCACGTCATACATTGCACAACAATTATAGCATGAAAGTTTTGTATCCGCTCTATTTCTGATGCACTTTATCGTTTTTGAATTCTTGGAAATTATTTACCTTATGTCAACCGGGCATCTATTCTGTAAGTCTACGATCTCCGGTCACTGTCATCAGTGCCTATAGCGCAACAGAGAAATATCTGACATTCGATGCAATGCTTTGAAGTATCAGTCGTAGATTTACCCAGATTAAGTAGATATGCTGTTCTCTTGATTATAAATATTTGATATTAAATATACATTTACAAAATAGCAAGAAAATCTTTGGATCACTGTGAAGGATAACATAAAAACTGTGAATCACTTTTCATCGTGTTTTTCGACCTGTGTGAACATTATTTACAGTTTTGATCGTCTTTTCTATTTAAATAATCGAGAAGTTTGGCAATCACTGTCCGTCCAGTACTTTGTATTTTTCTTAGGGGCCGAGTTTATTGCATGATTCGCCGACGCTACGAGATGCTATCGCGATGCTAGTTAGCGGTCCTTCGTCTTAATTGATGGTGTTTACTTCGTCTTCGCAATTTATACCATGATTTTCCTCTGAATACATTACTTGACCATTTTTCTTTATACTTACTCATTTGAATAAGTTCTCAATAAGTACAGCGAACTCTAAATTCTTTTGCGATCATAATATACACAAAATATATTCATAGAAATGTAATAAAAATTTTATCCGGTATATTGGCAACCAAATCTACAAAAATCCTACTTCCATAATATCCTTCTAAGAAGTAACCAATGACTTTCATTACGGATAAAAATCTTCTTTCACTCGCGAATCTCAGAAATATCTGCTCAAATCACAATTTCATTTGTTCTCGAGATGATCCCTTTATTGAAATAAAATTCGACCGTTATTAGATTTCTCAACCAATGTTTGTTAAACGTTTTCAGCTAATAAAAGTAGCTAATATTAAGGGAGCAGACAAGGAAATGAAAGAGACGAGAGCACGAAATTGGAAAACTTGTTACAGAATTGGATGAAAAAGAAATAAATAAGTACTAAAAGTTTCCCTTGAATTTCTTGCTTGAATTTTATTTTACTGAGGTTTAGACGGTATTATTACCATCAAAAAAATTATGGACGACCAATGTTTTAGGAAAAATTGTATATTTACTTAGATAAATTCTGACAGAAATAATTATGTGTGATTTGATTTATAAACTACAGAATTTATACCTTCATAAAACAAATCACAAAACAGTGAAAATACGTACTCAAAAAGTATTTTGAGTACGTATTTTCACTGTTAATGAATAAGAATTTATATTTCCGCTATTACTCAAATGGTTCAAGTTTAATAACTTATTAAAACTTTACGACACTTGCAATGTTCAAGTCGGAAATGAAAACAATGTTGTCGCACTCACCTTTTACTCCAGTTTCCGATTTCGGCGTACCGTCTCCCGTTGGAGCCGACGCTTCTCCTCACTTCATTTCCTCTGAAACTCTGCACGGAGTTGCCATTCGATGTTAATATTCCGTTTGAACTGTTATTGTTCCGCTCCCTGTTTCTAGGGAACGTTCCTGTTCCGGCGCGGAAAGTCGCTAGCTGCGGAGTCTGTTCAGGAGTAAACTGCTGGAGTGGTAGCGTCACGTTCCCACTCCAACTCTTCCGATTCACGGCAAAAGTTTTCAACGTCCCATTTCCATTTGGAGACGTCACAACTCCACAGAAGCTGCTCCGATTGTGGCTGTTCTTGATGAATGCACTGTTCTGTAAAGCCACTTGAGGCTTGATCGGCACGAGCGGTGACGCCTGGTCAATAGACATCGTTGTTAGACTACAGCCTAACGCACATTTCAACTATCTACATTTTTGTCTGCAAAGAAAGAAATTTTGTGTTAAAGGTGCCAATTGGATGCAAACTGTAATGTTTTTTGCAAAAGTGTTTATTATTTTATGGAACGAAGCTTCAAAAATAAGCTTATAACCTGATTTGATTACATCAATAAGAAATATCATCAGAACTGTTTACCACAGATATTGTAAAATTTTCACTAAAAAGAAAGTTTTGGACAAACTTTTTTAAACCTCAATTTTGTCTTCTTGCAGTTTATTTTTGCTAATGTTAGTTATTGAATAGTAAGCCAAATAAAAAATAAGAAAACATGAAGTCACGACCATGACAGGCTATTTACCATCACCATAGTATCGATAACTAAGGCATTGTCAACAAACTGTTTGTATAGCGGCCTACAAAACATAATGAAGAGTATCACACAATAGGGTTTAATTTGGGTTAATGGACAGAGTTCCGTAAAAGTTAAAATGATAGGGTTTATAAAATAACATGTCTTTGGATTTTGATCTAAATTTGTAATCAGTAATTACGCTTATGGAGCTTTACTCCTAAGCCCTAGCAAACTTAAACATTTATTTAAGACTGGGTTCTCTACGTAAGTATTAAATTAATTGAATTCTATGGCAGTGGAAAAAACGGTGTCTTGTCAATGATTTCAATGTTTGTCTTTAAAGATGCATTGGACTTGAATTAAAGAAACTGAGAAATTGCACTATTAGTTTTTTTTTGTAGTATACTAACTTCGAGTTTATTCTTCAGAAGGATGATAGTAGTAAAATCTGTACGGTCTACACAAAAGACAACAATAGAGGAAGGTCAAGGCAATGATCATAAACGGACAGTTTCCAGTTCAGAATGGGAATGTAATTGACAACAATGAGCAGACGTAGGATGCTCCACACAAATACCTAACAATGTCTTCATCAAGGCCACATCAGTATACTAGATTAGAAGTAAGCTAAAATGTTGTATGATATTTGATATGTTTTTTGCACTCTTAGCCTTTGATTTTTCTTGAGTCTTTGATCCACTGTGAATAACTAAACGTTTACTACTTTCTTCCATATCGTTTAGATATAATCGGTTTCGCCTTCCCTCCAAAGCACTGAAACGCTCATCATAAATGGCCGCTTTGGTCATGATCTCTACTTCAATGTACTATTTTTCGTATTTATTCATCTCTAGTAAAACTAGAGGTATTTTCAGTTTTTGGGATTAGGGTAATGTTGGGACTCTAACTACTTAATTGAATATAAAAAGCTTTAAATCCGCATCCAGTGTTATCAATCTAAAGGTAGAAAGTAGTTTTGAAGATAGCACACTGTATCCAGAGAGTACATTACCAAAGATAAC
This sequence comes from Aproaerema taeniolella, assembly GCA_949987775.1. Classification (NCBI taxonomy): domain Eukaryota; kingdom Metazoa; phylum Arthropoda; class Insecta; order Lepidoptera; family Gelechiidae; genus Aproaerema; species Aproaerema taeniolella. The sequence continues at coordinate 1,101,076 of OX465259.1, read as the reverse complement.
TTTGATAGCAATAGCGCACAACCTCATAAGTCGTGTCGTTTTGAACAACAAGGAATTAGGTTATGCAAACACGACATCTCAGCGATACGCTTGCAAAGTTAATCTAGCGTACAGTTTGTTTAGCAAACAGGCAAGAGTAAACAAGATCCGACTGGGTTACTGCAGCGGACATTCGTAATTTTTGCCCCATCCGGCGCCTAGTCCGGTTATGTAACATTTGCATAAGAGATTGCTAGAAACTTGCGTAATGGACCACTTCAAATGTTATTTGAGCCGCTTCAAACAATTTGACGGTGATTAGAGCCTATCGTGAGATCATTTTGGTAATGAATTCATCATTATCGCTTGCAATTGTAATGAAGATGTTACTTCACACCATGCTTCACACTTATTTGTTATTTTGCGTTTACCTATCTATGTCTACGTCATTTCTTTTGTCTTTCTATTGTTGTAGGTGAGAATGTACGGTTCGACGAAAACAGGAAATGTGTTCACGCCTTTTTGTAGGCTTATAGGAACAGCGGCTTTGCATTAAAAGAATAGCGGAAAAAGAAGAAATATGTGTAAGGTTAAACACAGGTGGAAGGATTTAGAAAGATACTCGTAGAAGAACAATCGGAACAATTAACTTTATTTCCGGGAATCACGGCCTTATTTTTAAAACTTATTCTACCCGTTACGCGCTAACAACGACGGCCAACGTTCGAATGTCAACTTCACGTCCCTTCTATCCACTCCCGTTCGCTGTCAGCGCCATCAGTGGCGCTTGTGTGAACTAAAAATCCTTGCTATATTTAAATTCGTTAACAGACGGCCTTCCTGATTTCGGAATGACCCCATTCCGGTCCGTTCCGGCCATTCGAACGTTAGGCGTACCTATCCACAGGATTTCTTATTTTCAAAATAGGTACATAATTTCACAAATATAACTGTTATTCTAATCTTTACTGATTCAAATGTGACACAAAATATAAATAAATTCTTTAGGATAGGTAACGAGCCAATTCTAATATTAATCATCAAACTATTATATCCTTATTTTATATAATCTAAATGGAAAGTATTAAGATCATATATTTTGACTACATCGAACTATTATTCTGTGAAGAATGCTAATTATTACTGAGCCTAGATACATACATAATTAATCATTACACTGTTATTATTTGAAGTGTATAGTTATAGCCATTCATTAGATCCTAAAATCATCGAATCGGAGGAGTATAATAAGAAGATAGATGTCCTTCTGTCCAGTAAGTAGGGGTTAATTGTTTCTCTGCCAATATTTATCCAAGGACCTGTGAAACATAAAAACAGTTGTTAATAATATCTAAATTTATTACCATTACTTTGTAGCCGATAAACCTTTGGAAAATACTTGAAGATATATTTTATTTATTTATGTAAGTATTTATTTATTTATTTATTTATTTGTTTATACAAGTATTTATTTATTTGTAAGCACTGTTATTAAAATACAAATCTGAGTCTGTGTTATTATTATTCAAACTAATTTATTTACTATAAGATTAAAACCTTTTATTTTAAATATTATATGCCAATAAATCCACATATATGCGAGCACCGCTTGAGCTCCGGTCTACCTTTCACATAAAATGTGAGCACCGTTTGCTCTTCGGCATCCTTCTCACATATACATGATCATACCACCTGCATTTACTATATTCATCGCATCCACAATGTATATTTAGGTGAGAACCGCTTGTGCTTCGGCATCCCTTTCACAAATATGTGAGCACCGCTTGCACTTCGGCATACCTTTCACCTCTTTTCATAAATGAGCAAATTTTATTCATCAATGTCACTCGTAATGGGTACTCACGCTGATATTTTCCTCGATAATCAGAGTATTGGAGTAGTTTTTATCCTAGGACATCTCATGTTATTAAGCTTCTATTGCAACTTATCCTGAAACAGAGGTATGGATAGGGAATGGGGCGTAGGAATGTCATTGTCCGTAGCGTAGATACATCGTTTTTGTCAATCAATACACATATTAAAGTAATTTATCGGTTGTTTTGTGCTTTTATAAATATTGAATCTCTATAAAAAAAATTCTATAAATATATATTAATCATTAGTCTCGTCACTGCTACTCTCTGTAACTACGCCGTTGTCACTCTCAACATTATTATCATTAAATGTTATCCACTTTTTGAGTTGGTCGGCTGGATATATGCTCTTATAAGTACGTTTTGTGAATCCTGGTATGCTAGTAATCTCGTATCTGTCGTTCTCTAAAATTGCGGTAATTTTAAATGGACCTCGGTACTTCTGAACTAGTTTCTTACTTTTACCATCAGCTGGTAAACAATGATTTGGTATCATAACTAGGTCGCCTTCGGTGAAAAACTTTGTGGGAGCCTTATCTTTGTCATAATGTTCTTTCATGTAAACTTGAGATTTTTCGATGCGGTGTTTCACCTGGTTGCGAAGCTCATCAATATCAACGGTTTTGTCCATATCTTTATCTTCATGTAACGCATTTTGGATAGTCCCTTCACTGGTATTTGTAGTTCTGCGTCCAAATACTATTTCAGATGGCGAAGTTCCCGTAGTCTTGTTAACGGTGTTGTTTAAACTCCACTGCACTTTTCCAACATGTGTATCCCAATCTCTTTCATCTAAGCCGTGATTTGATGCCGCCAAGGAATCTAATATAGTACGATTATATCGTTCAATTTGACCATTGGCGCGAGGTGTAGCCACTGCATTTAAAACGTGCTTGACGCCAATGGACCGAATATAATCTTTGAAAGTTCCAGAAGTGAAGCTAGTCCCCCTGTCAGACACAATAACTTTGGGACAACCGATGGTGTCAAATATCTCTTGTAATATCTTAACTGTAGTCTTACTTTTCAAGTTTTTAACTGCTCTTATAAAAATGAATTTGCTGAAACCATCTATCATAGCAAATATGTATGAGTTTCCGGTTTTGCTACGTACAAAAGGACCTAAATGGTCCATATGCACAGTATGGAATGGCGTGTTTCCTTTAGGAATAGGATGTAGGTATCCACTACGCTTAGATGTAGTCCCTTTATTGTAGGCGCAATTAAGGCATGCTGATACATATTTTTGTACAAATCTACTCATTTTTGCGAACCAGTAGTCCTGCTTTATCCTATCCAGAGTCTTTTCTTTAGAGAAGTGTCCTGACTCGTCATGACATAGTTGACAGATACGCCATCCAGCAGCATTAGGAACAACCCATTTTAATGATTCTCCCACTTTTCGGTACAGTTTATTATCCTTCATGACGTAGTTGTTAAGTATATCCTTCATATCTTTCCTATCTTGGCTTAAAATTGTTTTAATTAATTTAAGTTTAGGGTCAGTCATTTGTACAGTCTGTAGCCATTGAGTCGTGTCAAGTGTGTCTACTCTCAGTATGTCAAATTCTCTTGCCTCGGTCAAGTCATCAAGGTCGTGTTCACTGTTCGGGATTGGATTCCGACTCAACGCGTCGGCATGTTTCATCCTCTCTCCTGGTCTATATTCTATGGTAAAGTTGTATTCCTGTAGTAGGAGCCACCATCTCGCGATTCTTGGAACAAGGTCACGTTTAGTAAGGGTCGATTTCAGAGCATTACAATCTGTATAGATTTTAAAAGATAAGCCGATCAAATAAGTCCGAAACTTTTTTAAAGATTGAACAACTGCGAGCGTCTCTAATTCATAAGAGTGTAAGTATTCTTCTTCTTTCGTGGTTTGTTTGCTATAATAAGCGACCGGTCTGAGAGGAGAAGTTTCATCAGGTTTCTGCAAAAGGATTCCACCTAACCCAATTTTGCTCGCGTCACAGTGCACTTCAGTTATGTGTTTGGGGTCGTATAGCGCCAAAATTGGTCTTTCAACAAGTTTATTCTTAAGAGTCTCAAACGCTTCATTCTGGGCCCCACCCCAGACCCACGGTGTATTTGCTTTAGTGAGTGCCGTTAGTGGCTTAGCTACGCTAGCAAAATTGGGGATGAACCTCCTAAAGAAACTCGTCAGGCCGACAAATTGTCGAACCTGGTGTACACTAGTTGGTGTAGGGAATGAAGCAACAGCATCGATCTTCTTTTTTCCTGGTCTTAATCCCTCTCGTGATACTTCATAGCCTAAATAATCTAGTGAGCTTTCAAAGAAGAAACATTTTTGTATGTTTAAAGTGAGTCCAGCTTCGCGTAGCGACCGCAGTATTCTCGTAAGTTTCTCAAACCCTTCCTTGATGTCAGTCGCAGGTGAGAGAATGTCATCGAGATAAGGCATTGCAAGGTCATACCTATCTTTGCCAAGAGCCTTATTAATCATGTGCTGAAATACAGCTGGGGCATTTACTAAACCAAACGGCATTCTGGTGTACTCATAATGCCCATCTGGGGTTACAAATGCCGTAAGATGCCTCGATTCTTCACTTATGGGGATCTGGTAGTATCCGGACTTTAGATCTAAGCTAGTGAAGTACTTCTTACCACTCAGACGATCTAATTGATCATCGATCACAGGCATGGGATACGAATCTTTCACCGTCTTTTTATTGAGGGCTCTATAGTCAACGCATAGGCGAGTTTCGCCATTCTTTTTCTTTACGAGGACTATAGGGCTTGCATATGGTGAATCCGACTCTTTGACAATATCGTTTTCTAACAACTGATTTATTAACTCCCTTACTACTATGCGTTCACTGTACGGCAATCGATAAGGCTTGTATGTGACCGGTGACATATCGTTCAGCGTTATTTGCATCTCACATACAGATGTCTTACCTAGTTCGCTTATGGTGAGCGCAAAGCAGTCCCTGTATTCATTGACCAAACCAAGTAGTTTAATTTTGCCTTCATCTGTAACGTCGGGTCCAATATTGAGCATGTCCATAGAAATTTCTTTGTATTCATTGCCACCATTCAGATTTTCAGTACGGTCTATCCTATTCACTATGTGTTTTTCTGGTGGTTCCCTATGTGGAATGTTGAGAGGCAGTATTTGTGCTCGAGCCAATAACCTACCTTTGCCGAGGTTAACTGCCGTATTTGCAAAATTAATAGCAATAATTTTTCCTGTCCCTTTTGTAATAGGATACACACCAGGTAAGAGCATAAACTCTTGGCCATCTTTGAAACAAGAGTTCCCTGCGATGTAAATATGCCCATTAATGTCATTGTAACAAGTAAATTCTATGGCACTTATACCTTCAAATTTTACATTTTCTACACAGTGTAATTCTATTTTACGGAATTCTTGAACATTTGAGTACATAGTTAAACTGGTATTATTTTTGTGCACCACTACCTCAGGCCTTTCTGTCAGGTTCTGCCCTAATAATACATCAAGATTCAAAAACTCATCTGGGACAACATATGCATCGATATCAGCTTTGACGAAATCTACATGTACGGTAATTTGGACACGCCCTAACGGCTGCATAGAACCAAAAGCAAAACCTTTCAGTATGGGTAATTGTGATAATTCTAATTTTAGATCTAGTTCCTTAAGGCTACTCTCTTTAATCATTGTGCATTGACTGCCAAAATCAATGAACGCACTCCTATCTCTTCCATTAACTTGAATAGTCTTATGGTATTTATCTGGCTTGTTATACCCCACCTTATTCTGCTGCACCTTGTTAACTGAAGCAGCCGATGTTTCACTACGAGGAATATTTTTGTTACGCCATCCATCCATATCTCTTCGGCAATGATCCGCAACATGACCCAAAAGATTACACTTGGTGCACCTTTGCAGCTCTTTTGGGCATTTCAGTACTGTGTGCCCCAGTTCAGAGCAATTGTAGCACCTTACCGTTCTAGCAGAGTTGAGACCTCCATGAGTCTTCCTGTTTTCGGTATTTTTGTTATTAACATTATTTGTAGACGGTCCAGGTTTTTGTGAGTTATTTTGTTTTCTATTAGTATTACTATCTCTATAACTTTTTAAGCATATGCTTCGTAGATAGCGTAAGAGTTTGTTTGGGCTTTTGAAGCCTGCGCCTTGGGCATTGAGCCTAATGTTATGGTCATATATACCGTGTATTATGCAGTCGACAGCATCTTTTCCTTTAATGTTGCAATGACTTACTAGTTTGGCTTTATCATAAAAATATTCTTCAAGTGTTTCGTCTCTGCGACTTTTCCTATCTAGCATTTCTGTAAGTCGTTCCGCGTAATTCCGGTCGTCAGGAAAATCCCTCAAAAGTCGCCTTTGCCATTCCTTCCAGTTCCGATCAACAGTGGACAGGCCCTCATACCACCTCTTAGCGAGTCCATCGAGCTTTGACAGTGCGTGAAAGATCTTTTGTTTCTCATTCCAGTTATATATCGTGGCGATTTCATTCACTTTTTTCAGCCAGGCTCGGGTTGACTGGGTTTTAAGACTAGGGTCGAACTTCGGAATCACGTCATGAACATTATTAAAAGTATTGCGGTCATTTTTGCTGATCACATCCATAAATTTCTTTATTATCGATTCGTCCGTATTCCGGTATTGTGATCGATCGCGTCGTTGTTTTTTTTACGAGCACTACGTCGGATTTTTGATCGAGATCGGCTCTTATGCTCTTTTGCGTCTGAAGATGATGATGATGAGCTGCTACTAGAATCGGATGAACTAGATGTACTCGAGCTAGACGAACTCCTATGACGATTCCTTTTTCTAGAAGCCACTCGTTCAGAGGCTGAAGAATTTGACGACATTGAGCTTCGGGCGCGTTTGTTGCGCTTCTTTCTATGTAGCGATCTTAAAAAACTCCTTTGGGACGAACAATAAGAGCGGGATCGAGTTCTTTTGTTCTTTTGGTATTTTCTACGATCGGTTGACTGTCTACGTGCGCGCGATGCTCTTTCCGTGTTTTCTAATTGCTCCTCACTACGCGGTCTAGGCGGGGTTGCCGGCGTTCCAGACATGATTTTCTCGTACAGTCAATACTAAGTCAATTTTTCAAAGTCGGGTGGAATGGGAGAAAGGACGGGAGAAATCATACCAGTTAGAATAAAATATAAACATATTTTTAAAACATGGAAAGGTTTAATATTCTATAGTAGGTACTGCTTAAGGTAACTAATATTTAGGTGATTAATCATTTAAATTTGTAATTCATTAGTTTAAGTCAATTCCGCAACTGTGGCCTCTGCCTACCCCAATGGGACAAAGGGGTGAGCTTATGCAGTACCACAATCGCATTTGACTACCATGGTGGTTCGTGGTAATAGTCCCGCCTGCGCTCTATGGGTCTAATATCATATTTAGTTTATTTTATGAAATGTGTTTATTATGTTGGTTGCACTGTTCGGTCTAGAACTAAATAATCACACTTATTATGCCGACCCAGCATAATAAGTGTGATAATATTGTATGTATTTATTCATTTATTGTATCTTTATGGGCATAAGTTACACAAAACACATTATAAGAAAAACATTACAAAGGCAGACTTATCCCACAAGGGGATTTCTTCCAATCATCCCATTCAGTGTTTGAGAGGAAGGAGTAGTCGGCAGGTAGCATTAAATGTATAAGTATCGTGTTCCTATAAAACCAAACTATACGTATACTATAAGTACTTATATATAATTATTTCGTGGAATATTACATGCATGCAAACATATTTTGTACGAACAACCACGTGAAAAACATTTGCATTTTACACAACTGTTTACCAGACCGGGTCTCGAACCCTGGACCCTTCGATCAAGAGTCAGCACTACGATTCGACCAAACTGGCCGTCATATTGTACTTAGATATACATATATGAAAAGGTACAGAGGCCAGCGCATCCGGTTACTCAATTTTCATTGCAAAACCGCTCTTATCACAACAGCACAGAGTGCACGCGTGGTTGCGGCCGTCCGTACTAACCATACGTATTACTTAATATTGATCGGAAAGTCATCGGGTAATTAAGTGATTTATATAGATCCTCAAGTTCTAAGCGACAGTCCCTTGTCTACCCACTTTAATTATTGTTAGGTCTAGTTCTACCTCCCATGTGACACAAACAATCCGGGACTTCTCACGAAGCTAATTAATGTAGGTTTCCGATTGCCAACATGTATTTTAATATAACAAGGTCAATCAAGAATGAATTATTTTGCTAAACTACACTGTCTGTGACACAATTTAAATACATTTCAATTTCGAAAGTTATGTAGGTAGGTAAGTACGAATTGTGAACAAAATGTGATTGAAATCGTATTTGATAAGTAGGTACCCAATCTTTTTTTCTCTTTTTTTTTGTGTTTCGGTAGTAAAAATGAAGGAAATGAAGAAATATTGTATAGGTAATAGGTGTACCTACGTGTTTGTGTTTACGTTGACTTCTAGATTATTAAAAAAAAACACAATATATATAGTACGGATTACGTACAGCGTTTTAACAAGTTTCAAAGAAAATAAAAAAATCATCATACAAGAACAGAACATATTTTTGTCACTTACCGATGGGCGTTGGTTAACTCACTTGTCACTTCTGATTGTAAAGTTAAACACAGGTGGAAGGATTTAGAAAGATACTCGTAGAAGAACAATCGGAACAATTAACTTTATTTCCGGGAATCACGGCCTTATTTTTAAAACTTATTCTACCCGTTACGCGCTAACAACGACGGCCAACGTTCGAATGTCAACTTCACGTCCCTTCTATCCACTCCCGTTCGCTGTCAGCGCCATCAGTGGCGCTTGTGTGAACTAAAAATCCTTGCTATATTTAAATTCGTTAACATATGAATGATTTATATCAGCTTGTATAATGAGAAATCTCAATCTCAGAAATTAGTATCGTAACAACCAACGATTACTTATAAAAAAATCAAGGCTGCAGCAACAATTAAACTAACAAGTGCTTTATAACACGAAGTACTTACAAGAAGTAGTATTCTTCAAACCTTAATACAAAAGCTGATATCATTGGATAAAACAATGTAAGATAAGTTTAACAAAAGCCATTGAATTTATTGTACAAAGCACAAAAAGAGTCAAAAGATCATGTGCATTAATAAAACTAAAAGCAATCCTAAATAAACAAGTCAATTTAGCTACAGTTTAGGAAATAGTGTGAGTGGACACAGATGCCAGATTATCCAATGCTTTTTGGAACGCTATTGACTAAATTAGTCATGCTCCACGCTGTTGCAATAGTCGACTATTGCAATCGATTTTAATGGTCGTTTTCAAGACAGTTTGCTGTAAATCATTGTGCTTGATACTTCATATACCTATCTTTTGAAGTAAAATGTTAGCCTAGAAGCTTTTGCTTCTGCGACAGCTACTTAAATGCTATTAGTTAAGTTTGATAATAAGTTAAACAAATATATTTATAAAGTTGAATGACGAAATTTAGTTGATTGCAACACTTACGAATTTAAAACTGATCTGAAAACAGATGCAAAAACAGTGAAAGGTGTCCAAAAAGGAAACGTTAACAAAAAAGTAGTTTTCGATCATCTGTCAAAGGTGTTTCTTTTTTAACAAACAGGTGCATTTCATAGGTCGATAACAATTGAACTTTTGCCATTCTCGTTAGCCGTTAATTGCAAAAGAAAAGGTCTGCTAACGATGATGGTATAAATTAGAAAACCGTTCAGTCTATCCCTTGCTGTCGTTCCGTTGCAGTTACTTTTACAGTTGTGAATATTACACACCTTATGCAATAAAAATATAAAAAGGTAAGTGAGCTGCAACGTGAAAGTGAAAGTGTGTTAAAAGTAAGCAATAAAGCTCATGATTTTCAGCAATAATGTGGAAAAATTATCTAAATTACATAAGTTATAAAATCTAAAATTATACTCAATTTTTAAAGCTAAAAAGGTCACTTAGACATAAGAATATTCAGATAGCATTCTGCCGTGGATAAAACAGCATTTAAAATTTTATTTGATTAAAAAAGGCAACATTTTGTTTAGGAAAATATGGGAAAAAAGCGGTAATATTGTTCTTCCTTCCGGCGCGTCATCTCTTGATTTAAATATAATAATGCTGTGTGCACTAATTTAGGTTTATAGTCTTGTTAAAAACTAATTAAACTGTGTCCATATCTTTTTAAGATTGTAAACTGTTTGTACACCTATTAAATAAAATAAAATAAAATAATCCTGTGCAATAAAAATAATTATGAAAACCAAGTTATACAAACTGAAATAGTAGCACTTTTGTCTTCAGATATTTAGACTATGAATGAATTACAAAAAAAAAAAAAACGAATTTGTGTTTGATACCAACAACACATGACACTGTCAATGAAACGTCTTTACAAGCAACTCCCGCACGTGACAATGCTTTCGAAGCATCAAACAAACATAAAACAGCTGAGTTCATTAAGCAACCCAATGCTAATGATTTCAATGTCAGGCTGTGCGTGCAGACATGCTATAAATTCATCAGACACATTTATTATGTCTCCATTACTTTCAAAATAACTGAGAATCTTCTTTTTAGCTGTAACATTAAACGACTCAATAACACTTTGTAGGTTAAGTTAAGAAAGAATTAGGTGTGCAACAAACGGATACTCAATAAAACTTTAGCTACTAAGTATAATTCATTCATTGATCTATTATACAATGTACACACGGCAGCACATCAGGCTATACATGTTGACCTTGTCGTCGCCCTTATCTCGCTTGTAATAGCGCCGGCTTTCGTAGTGCAAATGGATAACCTGACGTGCTGCTGTCTGTACTAATATTGTTACTTTGAAAAAATATTTTTTTTTTCACTAAAGTTAGAATATTGTTTTGCACAGGGATACTCAGATTAGTAACTAGGGCCTAGACTTTTCTAAACAAGCTAAATAACAAGCGGAAGCTTGTATAGATGTTTAGGATGAACAAAATCAATTGTTTTTGGTTTGACGGTGACAATTTATAATTGCGGAAAGAATAGTCAATGAACAAAACTACAATGTAAATATGGAGCCAAAAACACGAATACAGAAAGAAGTAAAAACAAATGTTATTGTTTCCAAAGAACAGCTCTTTAGCGGAGCCATGTGACAGCAAAGACGAAATAAAGGGTGCTCTATATTCAAGGCACGACAGCCACAGGAAGGCAAAAGCCACAATGTGTCACGAGACTTCCGACTCGTGTTCGATATTTCTATTATTTGCGTTGAATGGGTCTTTAAGCACTGTACTATGAGTATTATGACACTTCGAGTCTTTTATAAACTGCCGCATCTATAACCAACACGTCTAGTACTAGCTAGTCAAGAGGCCATTGTGCGGCTTGAAAACTCTGACACCACAGGGTTAGCTAAAATCGCCACATAGTTGACTATACCTACACGATATGAAGAAGAAGACTAGCTAGTCTTGTGCATGTTACCTGACCATGACCGTGTCTTATCTGAACAAATAAGATTAGACTTCGAATAATGTAGTCCCTTTAACAGGATTATACTTGGAAATATGAGATGGTTTTAAGTCATACAATCGAATACAGCAGTTATCTATGTTTCTAACAAACCATCAGCACCATGTAACCACAAAGCAATTTCGATCGAATTCAAATAGCCTTCAGAAAATTTATAAAAAATGTTCGATGATAGAGATAGGCGAGGCAAAAAAAGACACACTTCTAACCTTGAGTGCTACGTTAGATTTTTTGCTAGATACAAGGCCCCTTGGTATGCGTAACATGGTGGATGCTATACAACTTTTTTTACTTCATAGACATGTTGACTTTTAAACGTTTAAAGGTTCAATATTACGTTTCTTAATTGTGGAGTTAAAGTAGTTAATAATCTCTAGCATGTTCGTCACGCTCGCTGGTTCGTTATTGAACATGGTTAATTCATTGAAGAGCAAATTATTGATGGGTCATTTAACGTTAGTGTTGAAGAAGCTTGTTAGTTTTTGTAATGAGAATCTGTATTTTACGGTGAAATGCCGTTGTTGTTTGAGCTCAATAATAGCAATTTTCTTAAGTAAAAGTATCTTTATATATGTATTTTTCTTGACGCTACACACTCAAAGGCCCGCACAAAGATTTCCACATGTGTCGCGTCCCTTGAAATATACACAAAGACAGACACTAACATCAATGACCCGAGAACAAACACATGTTTTTTACACAAATATTTGTCGCTATTCGAAATTGAACCCAGGACCCAGGCTTTGTTTCTCGTTTGATCCTTAATGTAATAGCACATTTATTGAAGGAGTAATGAGCGACACATGTGCGGCAAATTTTCAGGTATTTGTGGAAAAATCTTTAGGGCATGTTTTCTTATCAAGTACCACGAAAAGACCACAAACTGTGTATTATTGAATAATTTATTGCTATTTTTGAGTGGTATTCTGCGAAGTATTATTGATCGATATGCTAATGCTTGGTACCAAAGTGTAAATAAAGAAGGTACATGTATACTACATGATATAACTAAATCAACAGGAAATTGAAATGCGCCTCAGGTTACACAAACCGGGTAAGTTGACTTAAGTCAGCGATGCGGGCCCTCGATGGTTACCTTAATGATGTCCCTACGAATACTAATGTATTAGATCTTATTACACCTGATTAAGATTTGCATGCACTAGAACCGAGGAATAAAACATAGTCTTTTTAATTTATGTTACTGTCATTTTTATCATTTAATTCTGTCGCGTAGCAACGCGATAGTGTGATAGATTTATTTAGATTTACCCAGGGAGCTTTGCTTGGTCCTGCAATTTTCTTCGTATATTAAAATTTTAAAGCGACTCTCTGTTGCTGAAATACGGTTATTCTAGTACTGGAAGCTTTTATCTAAAAGTCAACCCTCCGAATAGAAATGTCATCTGCAAAGTGCCAGCGTGCTTGTCACTCCGCAGACATTGAATTTGTTTCATAATTTATAGAGCAAGATGCGGGTGACACGGTGCTGGTGATAAATGGTCATCATGCGAATGTGTGTGAAGTCAAGCATGGTAAACAAGCACATACCCCTATCGAGCAAAATATGACTTCCTACTTAGAGTTTCAATCTAAATTCAAATGATGTTTTAAAGAATTGAAGAGAGCATGCTACACCTATTAACTAAAAGTAGAAAATATATGATGTGAAGTAAAGAATTTAAAAAAAAACAAAGGGTTGCACTCCGGGAGTGCCGGCAGAAGTGAAAACTTGAACATTAACGTTGTGCATAAGTATGGAAATGAAACAAAATACACAAAACGAGTCCGTTATTCTCACAGGATTCGAACCCTCGACATGTTGCTTACAATCTGGCAACTTTTCCACTCGACCAAACTGTCTACTTGCGATTCAGTAAAATAGTCTATCGGTATTTGCGCACTATGTGCGAATAATCATTGACATAGTTGACATCTGTCACTGAGATAATTTTACCATAGGGCAGCCATCCGTCCGGGTTTCCACCCATACTTCAAAGTACACAACGATGCTAAAGAAGTTTTCACTTCAAAAAAGGTGGCAACCCTATCCTACGCATTTTCGATCACGGTCACGTGACATCTGACGATCTGACGCGAGTTCATCGCGAGTTTAACATTTTTCCCCATACTAAAAGTGCTCAATCAACGCCGCTAAAGAAGTTTTCACTTCAAAAATCTTTACTTATTTTTCAACCTGGGACTTCAAGACGCTATATAAGTATAAAATTATTTCGACATGCAATTTAAATATCAAAGAGGATCATATTTACGCTGCGACTAGACACGAAATGGAGTTTATTTTCAAATAATCTTAGAAACTTTCTTCGTCTATAGTAAGATAGCTGTTTCAGTGTAAATTGCTGTGTTTTGACGATTAGACATAATCACGATGAAAGCAGATTTGCGGTGAAGCCCTATAACGAATCAGATTTACACATTTATTCTGTAAACAAGGTTGTTGAAATTGTTGTATTTTATTTTTGTTTTCTTTTTTGTACTCTTCTTTGGTATTTATATAAAACTTTTGTTTAATCTCAAAGAAACTGAAATTTTTGATTAATTCGATGACAGGAATTCAGATTTTTTAGTTGAACAGAGGTATTACATTAAAAAATCATCACATGCACCTCATAATTGTATACAAGAACATTTAGTTTACACAACAAAAAATTTACAATAAAATTTTTAGACTTTATGAAGATATTAAACGAATTAATTTTCAAAATCCCTTCTAGTTCCAATCTAATTTTTCAAATTGCCTTTGTTACGCCTTCTACCGTAAACGTTATCATTAATCAACGTTAAAACTTGACGAAAAAAGAGTTTACTCAAGAGTTGCGCAAGAAGTCTTTTGTTATCCATTTAAGGCATGATGTCTTCAACTTTTTTTTATTCTTACCAAAAAGGGGTGATTTATTTTGCATCATTAGAAGACTTATAAAGTTATAAATCAGACGTATGAGTTTTTTAATTCTTTATTAAACCTTTGCGCGCTTTTTGAACATCCGTGTGTTCAAGATTTGTATCGCAGCCGTAAATAAGCGCGGCGATTTTTTTGCATCAAAAAATGGTTTTCTATTTGTTCTTTCAGTTATAAAGTCAACATATTTCGCTTGATAACATTTCCAAGTAAACAAAACAAAAAAATGTCTGCAGTGAAACAAAGAAGGAAAAGAAAATCAAACACTCCAAAACGATAGTCTCAATCGCAAACAAAATAACTAAAAACACCACAACACTAAATGTTGGATCAAAGAGGATAAAACAATATAAATGTGTAACGCAGCGTGACACCGATTGATTTCCCCGGCTCCCCCAGGAGCGCACTCGTTCACTAATAGCACTTTGCAAAAGGCATTCGATAAAAAAACGCACGAGATTGAAGACATCACCCTCACGCAAGTAGGTCACTATGAAACATGACGAATCGCTCCCATCATTCTAGAGGGGCGGAAAGATAAGACTAGTCTTAACCGCTTTCGAATTTTTGATAAATGAATTGTAAGAGGGAAAAAACTCTTAAGGGCGACTTGAAAAGTTGCATCATCAAAAGCCCACACAGAGAGTGCACTCAATTAATATTAAAGGGCGCCAAAGAAGGCTAAGCAGATTCAGGAGACGTTCTAAGAATTAAGGCTCATCGTACAGTGGTGTAGTTAGAAATTGAGGGCCCTTTGTTGGTCCACTGTTACGATTAAGCTGCGAATATATTGGTCATTCTATCCTATTTATGGGTTTTCTGTTTTTATTTAATGTGTATAGTACAGACAGCAGCACGTCAGGTCACCCATTTGGACTACGAAAACCAGCGCTATTAAAAGCGAGATAAGGGCGACGTCAAGGTCAACATGTATAGCCTGATGTGCTTCCGTGTGTATATTAAATAATTTGATAAAAATATTGCATCTATACTCTAATAAAACACTTTAATTGGTTTCAACATTTCAATGGCAATAAATTTGTATAGATTAAAATAACTTGATTGAATACCTAAGTTTTATATCAGAAGGTCTACAAAATTAAACTAGAATTAAAGCACGTGTTGCAGCAACACTTGCTGCAGCTGTTAAAAATAATGCAATAAGACGTGTTATTGTATTAATTTGGCCTGGTTGACTTTTTATTCTTTTAGTTTCAAAATCAACAATATCTTCGACAGGGCCTCAACCTAACTTCGCATCTGAGTCAGTCCTCATTGAAGTGAGACCGCTACTCGCAATATAAGGAGCTAAGAACAATGGCCGCGCTGTTTTCCGGAGCAGCCTTACCAGAACACATTAGTGAATGTTCCGCCTCATACAAAGAGGTAATTAAAAACCCATGAAGAACAGTCGTTACGATGGAGCTAGAATCGTTATTAGGAACCCTATTAATGGGCTAATTTTGCTCTTAATGGTTTTGTACCTATTTGCCATGAAAATTCGGAAGAAATGGGATTTGTTGTATTTGCAAGTAAAGAAAGAATTATCATCAATGTAGAGTATGAATTTCGTTAGATAGTAAGGTAAAGAAATAATAAAAGAACTAAAATTCGGAAACTAATTGTGATCATGAACACAAATCAGCTATCATTTACAATATCAAAAAATGTTATATAAAAATGATAAGAAAAATAGCTGTAGGCCGAATACGATAGTGTCAGCGCCGTGACAACACCGCGGTCCTATGTCAAAATTGACAACGCCGTAGGGCAAGCAAGCCTTTGCGCGGGACCCTCGCGCAATCAAAGTGAAGATTCAGCGTGAGACGTGCGCGAGTTTGACATTATCATGCTAGACCTGCTGATGAGGTAATATGGTAATTCATTAGTTTCATTACCAGCCAGTCAGTTAACCATAACCAGCGCCCACGTAGAAAATAGCTATACTACTTTCCACCGATAATCAAAATCAAAGTTTCTAATAGTTTCTGGTTTTGATATAGTAATCGATGAAAACTAAGATGAAAAATGTTTTTTCCAACATACTAAATTAAAATTTTTAGTTAAGGGCTCTAACAAAGCAATTTAAATGCTTGTATTGGGAGTTTTAAAATTACATCGAAAAGATGTATCTGAAAGAGCCTACTAAGCTAGAATACAAACCAAAGGCGTGAGTACAATCAATTTCAGAGTAAAGCAACATCTCTCGAAGGAGGCACAATCATACAGTCACTGAGCGTTTCGTAAGCGCGATCAGGCACATTCCACGCGGGGCCTGCCTTGGTATCTACCTTACCTACTGCAGTGCAATGCCCTAGGGCAGACCTGTCTAGGGTACTGATGATGATAATATATGAACTACAATATACAACCAAGTAAATAAGGCTACTGTTCTTCTGACTACTTGTCTAGAGAAGGAAGGTGATTGTCTTTACAATTGGAATTTCAAATGGTATGTTTGTATCTGAAGACAAAATTACTATGACTATGCGAAGAGATTCTATCTCTTTACACATCTGTTGTGAAGCGAGATAGGACGGAGTTATTTAAAATCAATTTTGTCATGGTAAAATGGATAGAAATGGGTCACATAAAAAGCCCAATGAGACAATACCATTAGATGATTCTAATTAACGAAATCGTCTTAGATAATGAATGAGTGTATTTTTTTAATTAGTTTCCAGTTATTTATTTTTAGTGTGAATCATAATGATTAAGAAAATCTATGACGCCAGCTAGTATTCGACAGTTGGAGATTGATTTTATTATCTTCCCCACAAAATGCATAATATGTTAAGATTTGTAGTTTAAGAGCATTAATATTACAGTTAAGAAGGTAAGTTGCATAAGTTAAGTAATTCTCAAGTTATCGTATCGCCAAGAGCCGATGAAAGTATAAAACAAAGGTCAACAGATGAATCATTGGCAATGTCAACATTCAGGCGTATGTTTATTTGTGTGTGTGTGCGTATTGCTAATTGAACCGCTACTTTATTTGATCAAGTAATCAGATATTTCTATTTATGGTCCTTCTAGTTACTGAGGATCATCATTTTAGTTTATTTTCAGTATGTGGTATAAAAATTGAGCATTTTTCTATTAGGTTTATGGTTTTTAAAGTAAAATTGTTTGAAATAATACAGCTTATGTAAGTATGAACTCTACATGAGATATTTGTGCTTAATTAATATTTTTACATCCGATTACATTTTCTTAGGTAGACAAAGAAGCGACTACAGATAGTAAGAGGGCAATTTTCAACTTTAATTACCTATATGTATAAATATTTGCACATGAATGTAAGATAACAATCTAGTTTCAAAAGGACATGACATGAGTAAGACGGGAAGCAAAAGACAGTTGCAAACCGGAACGCATTGCGAAATTATCGCCGAACACGTGCGAAAGGGGGTCGCTTGCGCAATCACCAAGCAAGCAAGAAGGCAAGTTATCAAAGATTGTTGCCCTCACAAATGCAACTCAAATATCTGACTCGCGCCGTTCTATAACGGTACTAACCTAGCATTCTTAGCCCGCATTGTTTTGGACAATCACCATTAGTAAGACGGTAATGGTGGCATTCCTGACAAATTGCCTGCACACATATGAAATTTTAGCTCCATCTTTTGAAGTATCTTCGCAGAGTCAAGAAATTTAATCAACCAAAGGGAATTACGTATGATATCCTCAGTGAAATAAAAGATGTTTATAATAGAGCTGGAAACAATAAAGAACAAAATACGATTTGTGTTTTTTCTAATGAAACAGACGGAAATGGCACAAAGCAAAACCGTTAGTTACTTGAAGAGCTTCTTCGAACCGAAGAAAAACAGAAAATGTTCTTCATTTGCGATCATTAAAGAGAATTGAAGGAATAATAATGAAACAAAAATAACAGGTTTTCTACTAATTGGACAGAATTTCCCTGAATAGCAAAAAGGAAAAATAATGACCGAGATTAAAGAAATATCTAAGTTAATAAAAATTATGTTAGGAAATAATTATTAATTTTGGATTAATTGTAGATGAATAGGAGCTAAGAATATAACATTCAGAACGCACAGAATGTTTGCCTCAAGAGATTATACACGCCATTCAATGAAGTAATAATTGAAAACCCGATTACGAAATGAAATATTGTTAATCCGACACGCGATGAAAAATGTTGTCGCAAATCTAAATCATTGAAAGGGGAAGGCCAATGTCAACGACCTACACCCTATGAGCACAATACAACAATGGATACGAAAAAAGGGGTCTTAAGCCATTACGGGTCCAAATTACCGCTTGAATGGTCAACCGAATATTGACGATATCGCATTAAAAGCACGTGGCACGCATTCCATTTGTAACGGTCTAGCTAACCTGTTCCGTCCTTGAATAAGATTCGTTAACTGATGAGCTAAGAATTTGAATTTTATGTCATAAGTTTCATACATATTCAAATTCGTGTATCGATGAGCCCCATTTTGCATCGGGAATCCCTAAAACCGAGACCCAAAATCAAATTTGTAGCGTATTAAGTATGTACGCTACATCCAAGGGTTCGGTTAACCAGAGGCTGGGGAGACCAAGCGATCAATTTCAAGGGCCCCCTCGCCTTATATTCAAATCCCTTCTTTGTCTTTCGCATTTCATACAGTCGGTGATTCACAATAAAGTGATCCAAACGCCTACTGCTTGTCACGAGCTTGTATAGGATCAATATACTTCTTTGAGGTTATTAGACTCAAGTTCCTTTAAGAACGAACACGCAATGACATAACGCTTCAATGTTGTTACTAATTATGGCTATTATTGTTCGGAAGGATAGTATCTGGTGTACCGCAATTATCCAATAGAAAGTTACCGGATAATTGGTTTCAACAATAAGATTTTTATCGGTTTAGTTGTCATGGTATCTGTTTATGTAGTATTTTCGTTATATTTAAATAAATAAATAAACGCTTTACACTCAAAGGCCCACATTAAGGTTTTCCCTTGTGTCGTAGGTCCCTTGGAACACACAAAGACAGACACAAACACCCATGACCCGAGAACAAACATTTGCTTTTGCCGAGAACAAATATTTGAATTTGAAAATAGTGTTTCGTCTGTACACCTATTAGGTATTTATTTTTATCACACAAAACTTTAGATAGTCACAGTTTTATGACGAGGAATGTAATGCAACATACCTACCTATAAACTGCAAGAAAAATATTAGCAAAGATAAGGATTATCAATAGATACTGTGATAAAGCAACTCTGTTGATGATATCATTAATACAGGCAGAATTAAACAAGGTAATAACTGAACTCATAATAAAATAAACAAAAAATGGTAAGGTAAAAGCAGTTGTAAACAAAGTTATAAAAAATAAAATTTGATACCTACTACAGTAAAAACAAAACAAATCCAAAATCACTGAGCGAAACAAAAACATAACATTGCAAAAAAATAGTTGAAGCACAATTTCGGAAAGACCACAGAAAGTATACGAAAACTTTACCGGTTAAAGCGCGAACTTTTTCAAACACTGCACAAAACGACGACGATATCAAATTTTCACGTGAAATTTGATATGTGTATTTCGTGGTTGAGAAACGAGACACTGAGGAACACAAAAACACGTCACGCGGCGCGGCGAGCGGGCTACAACTGACGGCGGCCGGCAAACCGGTCTCCCACTCGCTCTTTACTACGCATGCTCTGAACAATAACCCTTCGGTTCCACTTACATTTTCAAAATTTTCATCTTCAAAACCTTCCCAATCATTTTCCATCAACTATTTCAGTCACCAAGTTTTTGAAGAGCGTACTAATGGTTTCTAATAAGACTCCTATTAACTTCTTTAGAAAGAGATAGCATTAAATTCAGACAAGGTCGATGGTGATTGTGTTGCAATATCGCCTGGAGCGTATAAATCAAGTTTTACACCTGGTTTTTAAGATAAGATGATTTAAAGTTTCCTTAGAATGACTCAAAGAGATCATTTCAATTTTAGTAACAACGCAGAAAATAATGGCAACAAAGACGATTTTCTTAGAAATCGAAGTTAATGAAGTCTCTCATCGTTGCTATAGGATTTATTAGGATTAGTATAAAACCGGCTTTTGCTGCTCTATTTTCGATTGTTTCTCTTACTTTCTTCGACACTATTGCTTTTAATATTATTGTTTTAGTGTCTATTGTCTACCTACTACTAGGGATTATGCACAGGAACTTTCATTAACCGTCGCATATTTCTCAACTTTCTCCTCTATGACACATATGGAGGCAATGAAAGTGAACATTGTCACTTGCTGATTACAATACACAATAGGAATAACTCCACCAAGATATTTAGATACCTGACAATAGTGTCATCGCTACCTTACTTGCTTAGATTTAGTAGTAACCAAAGTGTCTATGAATTTTGGCTGAGCAATACTGTGGGAGAATTTTAGGCCTCTTAAAATGTGATACAAAGAAACGTTCTGTCTTTATTTGTTTTAAAATCACATTGTACTTTTTTCTTGTCGCAGAAGCGTTGTCGGTGTTTGAAATAGCACGTCATCAGTCTGATTATTTATCGACACTATTATCACAATGGGGCAATAGTGATTCATTAGTTTTTAATGGTGACATTACACTATTATCAGCTACCGATTTTATTGCAATATTATTGTCAATTTAGTTTAGTATATAGTATTACAATGCTAGGAAAAATGGTAAGTTGTAAAATATAGCTCTTGGAGTTTCAAAATAAATAGATAACCATTATTACCTATTACCTATTAGTTTGATTTTGTTATTTTTTTTTTGTTTGCATGTTATTTGTAACTATGTGTATGGTGTGGAGACAACAAATTATTTCTATTCTATTCTAGTACACCTATAACATATTCATTTGAATTTTTTACTGCAAGCATTATCCTTACTAATATTATAAATGCGAAAGTAACTCTGTCTGTTTGTCTGTCTGTCGGTCTGTCTGTCCGTCTTTCACGCCTAAACTACTGAACTGATTTTGCTAAAATTTGGTACAGAGATAGATTAGAACCTAGAAAAGGACATAGGCTACATTTTATCCCACAGTTGGGCGCAATATAACTTGAAGTCCGCGCGAGCGGAGCCGCGGGCGGAAAGCTAGTTGCAAATAAATCGATTTGTATTTTGTACAGAAATTTTCATCGTAACTTGAACCAAGCTGAAAAAAAAATTGCTAATCGATTTTGTATCTTTATTATTTAGTTACTTAGTCATTTTTAGGCATTGAAGTTTCATTGGTCCAAAACTATTCTTTAGTCGTCAGAACATAGTTTCTAGTTTAGTCATCTTAGATAGATATATAGATAAATAGATAAACTTTATTGCTTCTTAACAAAAGTTGTTCAGTTTCATGGACAGATTTACCACCCGAGACGTTGAAAGTGATTTACCTAAAGCCCTGTATAATATTAGTAGGGATTTCTCTCAAGTATGAACCTCACGTTCCGAAAGGATTGAAAAAACAAACAGTACTGTTTAAATAAATTATGTAACATAATTTTATTACCTTAATGGTTAACATTGCCCATTGTTTTTTTTTACATGTTGTTTTACATGCGAGGTCGATGAACTCGCTAAACTCGTTTTCAAAGAGAATGACTATTTACAAAGTTAGTGTTTATTATTTATGTTTTAGATATTTTTCTATAAATATAAACTTTCATTACATATAATAAGAAAAACAAATATATTGAAAGATAAAAAATTGAAATAGTCAAGACGCAAGAAAATCCAACAGGATAATACAACTTTAGGTAAATCTCTTTCAACCTCTCGGGTGGTTAATCAGTCCATGAAACTGAACAACTTTCCCCCAATAATGTGTCAAAATACGAAAAATAATAATTTGAGTTCCCATACAAACTTCATCAGCATAATATAGCGTATTTTGTATGGGAGATCAAAATATTTTTTTTCGTATTTTGACCTATTATTGGGGGAAAGTTGTTCAGTTTTATGGACTGATTAACCACCTGAGAGGTTGAAAGAGACTTACCTAAAGCCCTGTAGATGCAAAAACAGAAAAGTAACCAGTTTAACCAGTTAACACAACATTGCTGCTTTTCTGATAAGCATACCTATATGATTAAGAATTATCAGAAACTATCTGGAAAAGGATGCAGGGTGTGAAAATTGCAAATCACCATTAAACATCAGTGAATTTATTGGAGCACAAAAAGACGCTGATACATTTTAAAGAAGAAATAGCCAGTGTTGGCAACACTTATTAAACGAGTAGGTTCTGTGATATGTAGTCTTCACCGAGATGAGACTACGTTACACAATCGCTACTGGCTGGTCGGAGTGCTGTCAAGTCAATTATTGATTTAAAATTTAAAAATTGAATTTAAAATATTGGCGAACGCTAAAAAAAATATGACAGCAATCCGGGCCAGGGGGCCATTCGTTTAGAGTCATCGAAAAGGGTTGATCGTGCCCATAAGCGCTATGCTATGTATTTTTTTACTAACACGCATAAGTATATTGCGTTAAATTGATTATATCTCATTTTATACCAGCTTCGCAGTGTTTAATAAAACGCCCCCAAAAATAGCGTTTACAGTACCCAATACCGATCTATTCATATTTATTAACTCTTGAACCCTATTTACAGAAGTTATTCTGCTTCAAAATGTCATGATTTTAAAAGTTCATATTTCCGGCTCTATCGGAGGGATTACCGTCAGTAAATAAATACAAAAGTATATTCATAAAACCTCTCGTGTTTGCATTTGCTTGGCAAACGCGGGGTAAAGAGCGGAAACATTATTACAACTCAGCAATCTCCACCAAACTCGAAAATCTCTCAGTCGTCAATTTCTCACAAACCCTTCAACCTAAATCCATTGCTGATTTTATTCAAACCCTGCTTCTAGACTCTCCTAGTTCCACAGTAATGGTTGCTACAAAAGTCAATTTTGCCGAAACTTTTGAATGATATCATGAAATATGGTGATGGAGGACCTCTTGAAACACAAGCCGAACTTAGACAAGCTTACGATTTAGATATTAAAGTTAATCAGAGCGAAAGCAGGTACGCAACTAAGTAGAAAATCCGATAAAATGATGTAAATACTTCTGAAAGAACATTATCCATATTTACTTGATATTTAGTGTAACTTTTACTACCTATTTATTATAAAATTAACAAACTCGGGAGAAAAAGTTAGTAACGAAAAACGAAATAGAAAATTACAGTGCCTAAATGTTTCTTAATCTTATTGTGACAGTAAAACAATAGTCGGCCTGCTTAGCTAATAACAAAATCCCCTCAAATCCCGTTAACGCATCTTTTGTTATTGTATCTAGGGACTGTTTCTTTCTGCATACTAAGTTATCACCAGTAGAGAACCCCTAGCTACTGCTATATAATTTTCGGACACCATCAACAATGCCATTCAAAAAAGCTTTTATTTTTATGCCCTCGTTGCATCACTTTATGTCATTTATCGTCTTTATTTCAGTGGGGACATTATCATAAATCGCCTGAGGTCATAAAGCGATAAATATGTTGTAAAACCATAAACGGAGGCAGCGAGCCGAGACATAAATTGCTGGGATTGGCCCACTTTGCAACAACCAACTACTATTGTCACCGACTGGCGACAAGCTAGGAAGACTGAGTTTTTATGGGGTGCATTTAGAATACTCACGCGTTGGAGATACCTTTTTGTGATTAGATCTATCGTGTGGTAAGGCTGCCTTTTTTTGGTGTTTCTTTCCTATTTATTCTGTGTTTTGTATTATCTGTGATGTGCATTAAAATATCTAAGTATGTCTTTTTTAAAGAATTAATGTGTTTGAATTTTTCTTATGACGCTTTTCAATTCAATTTGATTGGTGTGCAATTATTGAAATTTTAGTAATGTCGTTGAACTTTAAAATGCATAGCAGTGGTTACTAATTTACGCCAGAAGTGGTGTTGTTAAAAAAATCATAGTAATTTAATATCATACAAAACGTATGCCGGAAGAAAGAAGAAAAACATACACCAACATGTCAACCACTATCCATACACGACATGCACTTGACGTCACATGAGTTAAGTGGTAATAGGTTGTCAGTCTTTCGCCTACGATACAGCAAAACCCTCGCGTCCCACTTACTGGCTTCTACAGTATTCCTAGTATGAGTTAGCAGCTAGCACATTCTAAGTTTTTCTTTCACTGTCTAGCGTTGAAGTGTCAACTACTATGAGTGAACTAACTACCTTTAGGTGTTGGGTATCATCAAACACTTTTCTATTATGTGCACAGTCTACATTGTACACTCTAGCGGAAAATTAGCATACCTCGTAAAAAACAAATAGGTGGGTTCGAAGTTTCTTCCTTGAGAAGTTGTTTTTTTCCTTTTTTTACAATTTTCTTTGCTTCATTTTTAATACCAATTACAGATATAATGTTAGCCTATGAGATTGGTTTCATATTCTGTTATTAAAGCATTATTGCTTTATTATGCAATTGAAACCTTCAATTTGGTCTTTATAGTAAATTATATGTATGGCTTGCCACGCTTCCCTGTGTCTAGATAATGTATTTTGCAGTCTTCCTTAGGGACCGACTTTAGGACCTATTTTATTCTTTCTTTGTTGATAAGACTCACTGTCACTGTTGATGATCAACTTTTGAATTAAGTTGATGTATTGCTTTACTTATGTGTACCTTATATTTCTCGAAAGGTTACCATCGAGAATAAAGTGGCAAAGTCTAGCATTGGAATAATGGCATCTTGTACGTTCTTTTTTAATATAATTGTCTACGAAAACTACTTCCATTGCCTTGTTCAAGATCTTGAGAAGTTAATCTATAGTAAAAACAATACTCGAATAATCCACTGGCTCAACATTTCAACAATAATTCTATCCTGCCTCCGGAGATTCATCATCATTATGATAACTCGCTCCTATTACACCTGTTACCATAAATTACAACACAATATCCCTTTCGGCAAATTCTAAATTAATGTTCAACGTTCTGTGGCATGTATTAGAGTTTTGTGAACCGTGTAGCTTTGAATTTTTTATACTTACGTGGCTTAAAATCGATGTGACAATAAACAAAAACATATTATGTCACCGTTTATTATCTTTTTGGAAGCATTGTCAATTGCTGGGTGTCTATTCCACTAGACAATGCCGTCTCAATGGCGATGGCCGTAGAATGATAATGGTGACCACTTCATTTGTTCACCCCATTGCTAAAATGTCAAATTTCTAGGTAGTTAGCAATTTAATGTACAGTTAGCGGTGGCGCTGCTGATCGAGGTGATGGTCATCAAGTGTATGAGGTTTCAATAGTTCTAAATTTTACCACCGGAATGGGTGAAATGGTCACCATTGTTATTCAACCGCCATTGAGGCGACGCTGCCTCGCTGTCCTGGTAGTTGAATACTATGATGTTTATTCAACCTTCGCGTGCTTTTTGAACACATGGTGTACGAGATTTGTATCGCACGCGGCGTAAACAAGCATCGGATTTTTATAGAATTTCAATTCTAACTTTCGGAAAATGTAATAAAGTTATTGCTGCATCCAAACTCTTTCATTCTATGTTTTGACGTCAATCTTTTCAAATCTTTCTTTAGCAATTTTCTTTATCTTCTAATTTTAACTTAGTGTCCAATAACCTTGCTATGATAATGTTATCATATCTTCAAATCCATCAATAGCGCTAAAACGTCCCCGGTTTTGACAACTCCGTTCTACTATGCTAACGCTAATATACGTCTGGTGTGACAGAAATTAATTCGTAATATTAATTATCAACTTCATGGTAATTAATAGCGACATCCTCTGTATTCCATAGTGCACATATATCGTTACTGTTATGTTTTGTTGAATGTATGGTGTGTTGTATGTTGCATTAATTTGGTTTTAGAGAAATTATTAGAGCATTTATCTCTGTCTAGTCTATCTCTGTTTGTTCGTTACAATGTTTAGTTTATAATGACAGATTTCATTAATGTCAGTTACCTACTTGTCTGAATGTAATTATGCAATTTGGAAACTTACTGTACTTAATAACAACCTAATAGCCAATATTGGGCTCCTTTCGTAAGTCAAACTATAAAAATAAAATAAATAAACGATTCCCACTTAAAAGTCCTCACTAAGATTTTTCTTTGTGTCGTGGGTCTCATGGAATATACACAAAACAGCCGTGGTCATCCAAGGCCCTAAGAACACAAATATTTGCCCTAACTGGGAATCGAAACCAGGACCCATTGATAAAGAGGCAACGCCGCTATCACTCGACCAACCGGCCGTCAAAGAAAATAAAGTGAATGTATAAAGTAAAGAAAATAGTCAACTAGACATCAGTAAAGTTTTTAAAGGCAGTTTTCAATTACAGTATTTCCCAGGCTCATAATAAGCAATCGTTTAAAATCAATAAAGTGCCGGGGACGAACTCGCCACTTAAAATAATTTAAATTTGCTCCCCTTCATTAGGCCTATTACTTTTATTCCAAATTCTTTGCCCGATTGTTTCAGCGATATTTAATTTTGCACGCCCTTTGGCGGCGCAGATTTTGAGCTATTGATTTTGTATTAAGTTGAATAGGGGCTTAATTGAAAGAGGCTGTGATAGAATTTCTTTCATTTTTAATGACAGGAAAATTTTTGTTGAAGTTTCAGAGTAAACAGAAATGTTTTGGAATGAAAAACTTTTCAGGATTACATGGTATCTTTAAAATTTGTTGTTTAGGATAATAAAATCGCATCATCTGACACATCTCTAGTCAATACGCAACATTCTACGTAAGTCTTTTTTACGCATAATTTAGCCTAGTTTAATGCAATCAGATCTTAAGAATCGTGTTTTTAACCACGGCCAAAAAAGGAGGGGCGTTATCTGAATAACTGTGTATCTGTGTGCCTCTCTGAGGCATCGCAGCTCCTAAACAAATACACCAATTTCGATGCGGTTGTTTTGTTTGAAAGCTGGTGTGATCTAAAAACTCTTAGCTTTATTTCATCAAAATCGGTTCAGCCGTTTGAAAGTTATATGCAATAAATGTCGGTGGTTGTACAACATTTTCAATTATAGAGTTATTAGTTATTACGCATAATGTAGTGTAGTTTAAGGCTATCAGACCTTATGAATCAACTCAAGAATTGGGTGTTCAAATTGTATAATAATCGTATCTATGTATTTACAAAAAAAATCTAACACCAGACGACTGCTGCTTAAGTATAAATTAGAGTCTGAGTCGCGTTCTGTAATACAGACCTTACAACCAAAAGAAATAATGATTAAAGAACTAATTGGTTCTATAAAGATCTCAAAGGGTCGCATTGGCACTATATAAGTTTTAATTAAGCCAATTTGTCTGGTAGTTCTCTAAAAAGAGCGAGTCTGGCACTCGAAGAAACTGACGATTAGTAAAGGGGGCTGGCAGTACAGAGTAGAGCCTTAGTACTGTAAATGATATTAACTACTTAAATATACTGCTACGAAGAATGAAATTTGTTGGATGAACCAAAAAAAAAAAGAATAGCAGAACAAAATCTACCTGCATACACAAATAATCTACATACACACGCCTTTGGCACATGGGGTAGGCAGCGACTACAGATTGCCACCTGCTATGATCTAAAAACACTTCTTTCGCTTCCTCTACATTCATAATTCGCTTCATACATGCTCTTCGGATTCGGGTACTCCTAACACGCTTTCTTAGTAGGTACATCCCCAATTTGGTCTAAGTAAATAAAATTACATAACTCTAAAATTAAAAATGTTGTATCACCCCCGACATCCGATTGCTTATAACGGCTGAACCAATTTTGATTAAATATAGCTCAGAACCCGATTACGTCAGCTTTCAAATAAAAAAAACGAATCGGAATTAGTCCATTCATTTAGGAGCAATGATGCCCCATACAGACACACAGACACACCGGTGCCACTTATAACACCCCTCTTTTTTTACCGGGGGCTAATAAACACATTGTCACGTAAAATTTGGCAGCAAAGTTTAAACTCAAACCTTTGTCAAAAGTTATTAAATTGTCGAAAAAAATATACATTTTTTTGTATTCTTTTGATTTTCCCTCAGAGATAAAATGACTTTGTCTTATGTCTTTGTGATTTAATTATTATGTCCTGTGCTTTGATTAGCTGACCCCTTGAAAGATTCGAACTTATTACTTGTATTGACGCCTTCATTTCATCATTTATGTGCATATTTTTAGCATTTTCTATGCAGTATCCAGTCGTTTTTGCATCTATGTTAGCTATAGTGTCTCCGTTCAGAATATTAAGTTAGGCTATATTATTATAGACTGCGGGCCGCTCGGTCCTAGGGGTTAGAAACTTCAATTCATTAAGGAATTCAATGAATTCATTAACCAAACTGAAATCATAAATAACAAAATTAAATTTGAAAGAAAAAAGGTTATCGTAATTAAATCGTTAAGATAAGGATTAAGATTGTAATGTTTAGGGAAATAAATTGAAGTCTGATTTAATAAAAATTAAATAGAGTTTATCTTTAAAATTGACTTTTAATTAAAAAAAGTCATAGGTCAATTGTGAGCTAGGATTTTGCATTAAACCATTAATTTCACATTGATCATAAAGTATTTAAAAAACTTAGAGGCCTTTGCAAGCCTATGTATTTTATGTAAGTAATGAAAAGTTGACTAAGAACTTTTAAAAAGATTATTTAACAATAGTTGCCGCTAGAGTTCTATTATTTTGCAAATGCCTCCCCTTTATCCTGCCAGTTGGTTCTGTTCTTAGCCGCAAGCTGCAACCTCCCAGAAGCTATAATTGCGTCGAGATCTCCGCGCCATCTTTTGCGCGGCCGGCCGCGGCCTCGACGTCCATCGTTTAGTACCCAGGTTGTCGCTAATTTACCCAATCGATATACATATCCTGCCCAGTTCCACTTCAGCTGCGCTGTTTTTTGGACGACGTCTATGATGTGTGTTTTTGGAGCCATTAGATTAGATATTTTTTTTTAAAACTCACCAATAATTTTAAAACTCCCAATTCACCAATTTATATGAAGAAAACATTTACCTGAAACAACAAATCAATATTAGTTTCATATAGCCTTGCTTAGCAATGGGAAAAAATGTACGATTCTCCTTTTGTACCTGACATAAAACTAATAGCAATCGACAGTTGCAAACCTACAGAAACGCCTGCCGCAAGTAGAAAAGCAAATCATTTTATCGTACCTTGAAAATGCAAGATGAAGTCAGGAGGTAGCTGAAAACTTCATCATAACGAAACTTCCCAGACTTTAGTAATCGAGTTATACAGTTGAAAATGTAGGCGCGTTCAAGAAAAATCGTCGCCAAGTCATTAAAGTCTTAAGTTGGTTTTAATTAATGCTGTCGGCTGGTCAAGGGGTGAGGGGTGCTTGCACTCGGAAAAAATAATAATGAGTAGGAAAACTCTTCGGAACTTGGAACTCTTCGGAGAGCTCCCCTTATCTTTTTCTTCGAGTTGAAAGTTCAAAATTCGAATTTTAATTTATTTCTGTGTTGTTATGTTTGCAAAGGCGCGACTCGATTTTCGAATTAGGTTCGAAGTTTGAAAATTTTTCTTATTTCTAATTTTTAATGGCTTTTCTTCGCGTGAAATTGGCCAAATTGTTTGTTTTGAGGGAATCCATCCTGACGGAGCGTAAGAGCGTCTTATGAAGATTGATCAATGCCTTTGTCTTCCTCAATTTGAGGGGAACTAGGTCGATGTGTATTCAGGACTATGAATTGAAACATTTCAGTTATGGAATAACAAACTTGGCTTTTGAAGGTTTGAAGTTTATGAACATTGGCGGATGCTTAGTCGTTACAAATTTTTGTCCTAAGTACTTTGTAAATACTTTGTCTGTACCTCAAAGGTGTTTTTACATTTTACCGTAAAGACAAGAAAATGTTTCATAAGGAATTTAATTTTATGACTTAAAAGACCCAAGTCAAGTCGCGATTCTTGCGCACCCGTGTGTGCAGAATTTTTATCGCATCGCACGCGCCGTTAAAAAGCGCGTCGCGGGTTGAAAAAAAAAACTGACATGACATTTTCATACACCGAAACAGTTATGTGGAAAAAGCCACTGCAAATAGCCTAACTTAACATAATCTGTAATTGTTTCCATAACATATATACCTACGCTCAAGCCTATGATTCTTAAAGGGGTAGGCAGAGCGTCAGTGGTTCTAAAACCAATGGGCTATGAGCAAGATTTTTAAAATAATGTGATTTTTTATTTTAAGCAGATTTAAGGTCCCATATTCAAATAAAAAAGATATCAAATAATTTTGATTATAGATAAAAAAAAAAAAAAAATTAAAATGTTGTTTACGATTTGTTGCTTACTACAGCATTCTATATGGTTTAATTCCTTTGCCAAAGTAAAAAAGACGTTTGACAGATTGTTGATATATAACCTAACCATTGTGTTTTTGAGTTGTTGGTTGTTGAGTTTGTTTCTGTTTCGTGGTTTTGATTATTTGGATATTTACTGACGACTTGTTTTTGCTACCTGGACTCTATTGTTACCTTCTGTTTCGTAGTTTTGATTTTTTAGATTGATATGTACTGACGGCTTGGCTTTGCTTCCTGGACTTTCGAACATTCGCAATACACTGGAT
Source organism: Aproaerema taeniolella (assembly GCA_949987775.1). Lineage (NCBI taxonomy): Eukaryota > Metazoa > Arthropoda > Insecta > Lepidoptera > Gelechiidae > Aproaerema > Aproaerema taeniolella. The sequence goes on along the minus strand of OX465259.1, from coordinate 1,070,164 downwards.
TCTGACACTATGGATACCGCTCAGTTCGTTAGAGCTGATTCTACCAACTTGCCTGAAGTAACAACAAACCAAACTCGGAAATAAACAACCAATACAATATCACAAATTAATAATAGTAATGTGTCTACGAGAATACAATATGAAACAGGCTATGTTTTTTTTAATTGACATGACAGTTTGGCAAAGGAATACGATTGCATATAAAGCCGTTCTTAGGATTAGTTTACCGTACTGAGAATCTTTTAATTATTATATTTTTATTTCAAAAGATAGATTTTTTAAATACTTTTTTTTAAGAAACGGGACCTTATTCCTGTATGTTTTTCGCCCAACATACAACAAAACACTACCTATTACAATACCCTATGTTCATCACGGATAATGTAGGATTCTAATGGTGAAATAATTTTTCAAATCAGTCCAGTAGTTTCGGAGCCTATTCAATGCAAACAAACAAACATTCAAATCTTTCCTCTTTATAATATTAGTATGGATTTCAATAAAACAAGATGCTTCTAGGTTTCAAGTTTTTCTTTCAATCCCAGTCTAGCATTGTTTCCATTAGATTATTCTTTGTTGCTCTGTCCACCCCCTTCTGGAAGATTCTGAGTGCGAAACCTATCTACATTGAGGGGTTGTCTCCAAACTTGAGTGTGAGTAAATATTTGTTTCAATTAGCCGAACCCCGCCGGCAAACAAATGATGATGACGGCCAGAGACAAATTGACACCACCATGTTATTACCAAGGAACCATAAATTGGAGATTGACTACAGTCAAGGGAGCGGGATGTACACACGAGCGTATATCAGGCTAAACATGTTCACCTTAATGTCGGTCTTATCTCACCGGGTATCCTGACGTGCTGTTGTCTACACAATCAAAACCAATTGAGTTATTCTGCTGTGCTAACATACACACATGACTAATTTATCATAATTATCCGATCTAATCTCTCGTTCAACTTATAGCACCAGTTCCAAACGGAATGACCTCGACATAAAAGAACATTTTTACTTGTGTATGCTAGCCCCGCTGATAACCATAATGATGACACAGTAAGAATATAATATTGTGCCTACCTATAGATTATTGTAACACTTTGGCTATTCCCTCTCACCGAACTGATTTTTTCTCGTGCTCTTTCACGGTCCATGCGGCAAGGTTGTGGAACTCTCTCCCGCCCACTATTCGCGAAAGTCTTTCCCCGTTACGACCTTGAGAAAAGCCTAGGGGACAACATAATTTTTTTTAAACTAGTAAGAAAAATAAGTTAAAAAACGGGATTTCTACAAAACAAAAAAATTGCCCATGATTTCAGCAATAATTTACCAAGTGTCATACCATTTTGGAATTCTTACTAAATGGACCAACTTTTGCCGTTACTTGCCAGACTAACGTAGTACATTTTTTTTTTCAGTAGAGTCAATTAAATCTGGGCGAATTTTTATCTTGATTTTTTTTTGGGAAAAACGTCTCATTTTTATCAAACCTGGAGCAGCTGGTTTTGAAATTTTGATAACAGTTTAGAGAAGCATTGTTCAGAATTACATAACATAAAAAAAAATTGGAAAAAGTAAATATTTGTGGCAACAGCAGTGAAAAGACTGTCACAGGGTGTTAAATTTTTCGTTTTTTTTAATGCCCATTATTTTTTTTCTAATAACCGGTATGACTTGCCTTTTCACCCGGTTCCGGCTTGACGTCGAGTTTTGAGACACCCTGTATATTTATATAGATATATATGTATGTGTTTGTATGTATGCATTTGTATGTATTATAGATATTTATTATTAAGTACTTCATTTGTTTAGGAAATAAAGTATGTTTTTGATTTAATTTAAATTGTATTGTAAGTTTCATTTTCTGCCTTGTTTCTTTTTCACGTTATTGTGCACGTCGTACTCGCCTCACTTCGTCCAATCTCTCTTGTTAGGTCTGCTGTAAGAAATTTCTACCTAGAAATAAGCAGTGTCTGTTGTGTCGTCTCTCTCTTGTATGTTTATTTTTGTATGTTTATTGTGTACAATAAACAGTAAATAAATAAATACTTACTGTGAAAATGACAAAAGCTAAAACCTGGTATTTTGTATAAAAATTATAACCATAAGAACTAATTGGTTCTTTAATAATTTAAATGAATTTAAAAGCCAACTTGCCCTTCGAAGCACTGAACCGCTCGTGACTAATCGCCATTAATGGTCATCCGTGCAAGTTACTTAACTGTGAGAATATCCTCTTAATTATTGAAGGATTTCATACTTACAAGTTTAGTATAATTAGAATTTCGCTTCATTCAGGATTCTTACCATAATTCCCTCGCTCCGCTCGAAAATTGACATCTTAATGAATCCTTCATTTCGCTCAGAAGTCAATATGCTGCCCGTGACATAATACACTGTTTTATCCCCTTGTTGCTTAATCAACTATTTAAATCTCTCTACCTCAAGCACTATTCCACTATGACAATGAACGCTATTAAATTACTTAGTTTAGAGCTTCTCAAATTATTTAGACAATCAACTCAGGCCTAACTTCTAGCAGGTGTGTCTGAGTGTCACTAAGCTCTAAACAGACTGCAATAGACTGTGCCTGGCTTAAGTGGGATGCTGACAGAGGCGGAGTTAGACAAATAAAAAGCGTGGCGTGCCGTGGTTTAGGCAAGAAATGTTTTTGAAAAAAAAAAGTTTTTGTTTATCTAATAAGTAGTTTGTACAGTCCTCCCATTTATCTATCGCTTCAGAAGCACTTATTTCAAAAGTTTATGAAGAAGAAAAAGCATGAATAATAGCTATATTTGTTGATAAAACAGTTATCACATTGTATGCGAAATATTATATTACGAGTATTTCATAATATAATGTACACGTAATGTAACAAAAACTGCATTACAAAGGTCCTTAAGTAGCAGTCGTCTTTGTGAGAGAAATAGACAATCAATACTTATGTATAGATCAACACTTGAGTCTCATTCTGTAATACGTGCCTAAACAATTTACGGGTAAGGTATTAACAAAATTCACTACGAACAAAATATCGGATGTTTAAAAAAACTACATAAGAAAATTAGAAAAAAAGTTTTAGTACTAAACGGGTCACCCATCTCTGTATAAAAAAGAGTAAGGTCTATTTCTGGAAAATACAAAAAGCAAAAATTTTGCTTTAACTTTCTCCAAATTAACTTGATTCCATCCCTGCTTGCCTCTACTAAGAGACAAGACTGCCCTCAACCTTTCAACAGGCACGTGCACAACTCTAGGAATCCACAACATTTGCCTCGTGTGACCAGTAATTATCTAAGTTAAACCTTTATAATAGTCTGGGGGTGCTTGAGAGACAATTTAGTGTCTATAGCGGTTTAGGTCAACTTTTGTAATTACTATATGTACTTAGTTTGAAACATACGGGGTTCTCACCACTATTTTTGTTTTAAATGAGTTTTCGATATTACAAGCACTATAGTCACAGATGAACCGAAGAACTGCGGGTTGTGTTAAGAGCAGATAAAGCAAACAATAATCATGGTAAGGACTCGTTACCTACAATATGTTTAAAAGTACCCACGTAGGAAGCTGGGTGTTATGTACTCATTAAAAGTTTTTTTATTTTATTTACTTAATAAATATCTTCCAAGCTGCACTAGGAGTGAAAGAAAAACCAAGAATTTGCCGGTTACCTACTCTTCCCAGGCATACAGCTGTAGAAGCCAGTAAGTGGGACAATAGAGTACTGATATTCCATCTTAAAATCCTCAGAATTAATGTTAAATGTGGCATCAAGCGGGTCCAGAACGAAATGACGTTCTGCCTACCCCAACAGGGATTATAGGCGTGCATACTACAGCACCTAAATTACGATTTTATGATGCGTAGATAAGCATGACGCACTGCATTAAATCTAAGAAAAAAATTGTACGGTAATATTCAGGACATAAACTAGATAAGTAGTTTGCTGAAAACATGATTCAAATTTTTTTTATATACTTAGTAGTAAATTGACTGTCTGTAATTTAAATTTAATTCTTACTTAAAACATTTTTGTAAATGCTATTAATAGCTAATAATAAAATTAAATTTTCTATTAATAGGATTTATTAATATAAGTGCTATTAATAAATCCTATTAATATAAAATTATACCACAATGTTTTGCATAGGTTTTTGGTCGTAATAAGCTTGTGTTACTTTTTTTGATTTTTAATAGATAAAAAAACACCATAAATAAATATAATAACAGAGGAACCTGTACCTAGATGGTGTTTATGTCAGAGTTGCTGGTCAATGAATAAATGTACACTACTCAACAAAGTCTAGGGAACACGCACGATTTTTCATACAACAGAGGCCTCTTTGAGAAGCTGTGAAAAGTATTTAAGACACGTATTTTTAATAAAATCTTTAGTGTGTTTTAAATTCTATACCTGAATTTAAAATTCCTATAAATGAACTTTATCTAGCTTGAAGTTTGTGAAAAAGAGACGAAAATGAAAATTTAATTTCACCATTTCCATACTAAAAGCAAAGAAAAACTGCGTTTTCATTTTCATTTTTCCCTCTTTTCCACAAATTTCAAGCTAAATAAAGTTCATTTATAGGGATTGAAAATTCAGGTATAGAACTTGGTCACACTAAAGATTTTATTAAAAATACGTGTCTTAAATACTTTTCACAGCTTCTCAAAGAGGCCTCTTGCGTGTTCCCTAGACTTTGTTGAGTAGTGTATTATCTATCTATTGCAAGAGCCCGATTAATATGAGAAACGACATCAAGCTCCACAATAATAAATAGGTCGTTGATTCTGCTTAGCACCTGGGTGGAGGATGGAGGTTGGCTTTCGAAAGTGCCTGTAAGGTCCACGCGTGGGCGTGGGCAAGCCTTGCGCCATGTTCTGTGCAAACGTAGACTACATCCGTGCCAATACTCGAATTATACTAAAGTTTTAGATGTTGTTGAGCTTATTTAAGAATTAGTTAAGTTCCTCGTTTGAATGTTTTTGGAATATCCATACTAATATTATATATGCGAAAGTAACTCTGTCTGTCTGTCTGTCTTTCACGCCTAAACTACTGAACCGATTTTAAAAAGATTTGGTACAGAGATAGATTAGAGCCTGGGAAAGGACATAGGCTACATTTTATCCCACAGTTGAGCACGATATAACCTGTAGTCCACGCGGGCGGAAAGCTAGTAAAAAATATATCGTCTCTTATGCGTTCAGCGGAAAGTTGAATAAACAGTTCTCACAGTTATTTTCACTAGTTTTAGATATATTATAATAGGTCCTTAACCACAACTATTGTTTTAAACGAGTATCCGAGATTTTGGCGCCGTTACAAGCACCAGATCACGGAAATTCGAGTGAAAAATAAAGATTTTCCTGGGAAAAGTTTTTAAAGCCTAAGTTTTTAGTCAAACAAACATGTGTCCAAACTTATGTCCAAACAAACACTCAAACTTGATTTCCGTTTTATAACCGACTTCAAAAAAAAAGGAGGTTCTCAGTTTGACCTGTATGTATGTATGTTTGTATGTATGTATGTATGTTTGTCCGCGGTTATCTCGCGTTTGGCTGAACCGATTTTGATGCGGTTTTCAGGAAAGTATTTGTTACATTTAGGAAGAAGGTTTTAGTATTTTAACCGACTTCTCAGTTTAAACTGTATGTATGTAAGATAAAAATAAAAAAATCGCTTAAACTTTTCAAAGCTACCACTTCGTTTTATTAACCGACTTCAAAAACTGAAGAGGTTATAGGTAATTTGCAATAAAAATGGAAAAATAAAAAACTTTTTAAAAAACAAAGAACCAACTTCAAAAAAGCGAAAAATAAATACAATATCATTTGATGTGCTATGTAGTACCTACCTACTGAGCTGTTTGAAGTCGGTGCCAAGAAAATTAAGTTTGATAGGCCACCTTCGCACCGACTTCAAACAGCTCAGTAGGTAGGTACTACATAGCACATCAAATGATATTGTATTTATTTTTCACTTTTTTGAAGTTGGTTCTATTTTTTTTAAGTTTTTTAACACAAAGTTTTTTTTTAGGTTTCCTAAACGTAGACACCACTCGGGCGCACCCCTCGAGCGCTACCCGCACCCCTCGCGTGCCTGGTGTATGAGTAATATCTACGTTTAGGCCAAAAAATGAACTATTCCCATTGAAAAAATATTTAAAAAATATTTTTCCTTTTTTGTAACGATTTTTATAATTATTTTTATTTGACAGATTATATTCATGAGGTGGTCCCTTATTTTAATCGAAATTGATTTTGCGTTTTTTAAAAATATAACAAAAACACATGCACATTTTATTTAGATGACATTTTGGTTTGTCTATCTGCTGATATACATTGTTGGTAATGAAGTAACGTGGACAACTATTATCTTAGAAAATTCGAAAATACGACTAAAATCTCTCTCTAATCTTAATCTTAATAACCTCAACATCATAAACAACATAGTACCAAAATTCCAGCTGGAGGTATTCAATATAAATTCCCAGCGGTTATTGCATGCCATGGTTGCGCGCGGTTGCATATAACACGGTGCATCATACGCGCTAACATGCAGCCGTGGTCTAGACGGGCAGTGTTAATGAAAGCGCCTGAATTGTTATAGTTACATTTTGTTTATATTAGGACAAAAGAATCTTAAAAATCGGCCGGCAATTAGCGATGTAATGACAAACCTTAAAATAATAATTTTCCTCGTTATAAAAACGTATGAGTCACCCACTTCAATTAATCCCAACAATATTTCGCACAAAGTAGATACCTAACTGGTATTTTTTGCAGACTACAATGCCTATTAGCAGATAACCACAAACGAAAATGTCACTATTTATTTAGATTATGTTCTTTTGTTGGATTGTAGTATTTTTTTTGTTGACGCGTGGACTACAGGGTATATCGTGCCCAACCATGGGATAAAATGTAGCCAATGTCCTTTCCCAGGCTCTAATCTATCTCTGTACCAAATTTCATCAAAATCAGTTAGTTTAGGCGTGAAAGATGGACAGACAGGCAGGCAGACAGACTGACAGACAGGCAGACAGACAGAGTTACTTTCGCATTTATAATATTAGTAAGGATAAGCATTAAAGGATTAAATTTATATGGAACCACCTCTGGAGTATACTCTTTCGAACAAAAAAGAATTTTGAAAATCGGTCCATAATTGGCGGAGAAATCAGTGAACATAAATAAAAAAAACATACTGTCGAACATAGAACCTCCTCCTTTTTTGAAGTCGGTAAAAACGTACTCGAATTGAGAACCTCTTCCTTGCTCCATGATAGATTTGTTGCTTACAATTTTTCTCATAAATTACGAGGTGACTCTAAATAAATTAACCCCTCCGTGACGCTGAATAACTTGACGACCGGTTTGGTTCAGTGCCTCTGAATCAACGGTTCCTCAGTTCGATTCCTGTTTATACAGGGCTTTAGGTATCTCTCGTGCAACCTCTCGGGTGGTAAATCAGTCCATGAAACTGAACAATTTTCCCCAAAAAACATAGGTCAAAGTACGAAAAAAAAATTACAAACTTCATCAGTTTATAGCGCATTTTGTATGGGAAGTTAAAATTTTTTTTTCGTATTTTGACCCATGTTCCTTTGGGAAAGTTGTTTAGTTTCATAGACTGATTTACCACTCGAGAGTTTGAAAGACCTAAAGCCCTGTATAGGTATTTTAGCTTAAGTTATTCATTTGTATCGGAGTTGTTCGTGATCTCATCTGTTTGGCACTTTGTACCTTCACTCCATTGCGTTAACCTACATCAAAGCCATAGCGATGTTGTATATTGCACCAAGTATCGATTAACCATTACAAAATTAAACCAAAACCGCCCGAAGCGTCGCGATTCCCCCCGCCAAGAATCCTTTTCAACCGACTTCAAAAAAGGAGGAGGTCCTCGATTTGGCTGTATGTTTTTTTAATGATTGTTACGCGATAACTCCGCCAACTGATGGCCGATTTTCAAAATTCTATTTTTATTCGAAAGAGTATACTCCTGAAGTGGTCTCATATTGTTGGCACCTAGTTAGAAGACTTCTTTAGCAGCTCGAGTACGATGGTGATAGCGCGCGTAATTCACTGCGGTCCTGTCAAATTGTCAACATTGACAATGCCAGAGGACGAGCCTTTGGGCGGGGCCCTCGCGCGTTCAAAGTGAAGTTTTAGCGTCAGGCGCGCCGCGCAGGTTTGGTAACAGACCGTCAGAAAATTTTACTACTTGAAGATCAAAATTATACTACTTGACAAAAAATAATACTACATTTCGATTTTCAACGACTTTAAAGTCAATTTTGTTTTATTGCATAAAAAATCAATTAAAATAATAAATTTTATTTTATTTAGTTAAAGTATGATAGAAAAATCCTCGAGTGGCGACCACGTACCGGAAGGCGCAGCGTAGGAAGGCTCCCACAAGGTGGACCGACGATCTGGTAAGGATTGCAGGAAGCCGCTGGATGCGGGTGGCGCAGGACCGATCGAGGTGGAGATCCCTGGGGGAGGCCTATGTCCAGCAGTGGACGTCTTGCGGCTGATATGATGATGATGATGATAGAAACGGCGATATAAAAAAAACTGTTTGTTTTACCTTATTTTAGCATTTTATTCAAAAAAATTATAAGAGCATACACAAGAAAGTGCTTATAAGTAATCGTCATCTCACTCACACTCATAGATAAAATACATTCTGTTAAAAAGACAAGAAATAGTAAAAAAATTACATTAACCCGTCGCGTCCTTGTTTACGCCGCGTGCAATACAAATCTCGTACACCATGTGTTCAAAAAGCACGCGAAAAATTCGAACAAAAATTTCCGATAAAAATTTTCGATAAAAATTCTGGTATTTTCGCGTAGTATACTGACATTACAATACTACATACTACACTTAATGAAATTCTGGTACAAATAGTATAACTATACTACGATTTCCACACCTGGCGCCGCGCGTGTTTGTCGCCATCGTTCTCGAGCTACAGAGTAGTCCCCTACACAATCCTGAAACGCTTGGAACTTTATAAACTGATTTCTTTTTTGACACTAGTTATCTACTTTGTGTGAACTATTGTTGGGATTGAAGTCGGTGACTCATACGTTTTTATCGTGGAAAATTATGTATGTTATGTATTCTTAGATTCTGCACAATACTGTATAACTGCTTTAAAACTGCTAAAGTGACAAAGCTGGTTTTAAGCACTGACTTAATTTGTTTCATATTTTCTTGTAAGGCCATATATGTCGCAGTTTTAAAATATGTTGAATTTTAGAGTTATTATGATGTGATGTCAGGTAAAATCTCTAAAAGTATTGGTAAGTACCTAATGGGCCTTTTTATAATTCGAACGGCACGGCAGAATTTGTATTACTATTGCCTTCTATGTTCCCAGCTTCTAGTATCACTAGTGCATAGGAGGTAATGGTAACACAATTTTGCCGTGCCGTTGTCAAATTATAATAATTTTCCACGTTAAAAACGTATGAGTCACCGACTTCAATCCCAACAACAGTTCGCACAAAGTAGATATCTAGTTTTTTGCGGTCTACAACGCCTATTAGCAAATAACTACAAACAGAAATGTCATTCATTTATTTAGATGATGTTCTAGTTTGTAGTATATTTTGTTTTTGTTGATTTTTTTAAAAGCGCTGAATCATTTTCGATAAAATTTATATGGGACCTCTTCAGGAGTATACTCTTTCGAACAAATAAAGAATTTTGAAAATCGGACAACAGTTGCCGGAGTAATCGCGTAACAAATATACAAAAAAAAAAATACAGTCGAATTGAGAACCTCCTCCTTTTTTGAAGTCGGTTGAAAAGGCCTAGTTTGTTAGCATCTTATAATATAAGGCTTATCTAAATTTTATATCTAATCTGACTAGCTTTTACACGCGCTTTTACTCGTGCAAATAACTCTTTTAGACACCCATTTCATTCTTGAACCCTTAGGGGATGATTTTAGAAAAATTGCGAAACACGTGTCCGTTATTTTTTTTACTTTTTTATTGTAAGATAGGTTAACTCTTGACCTCATTTATTGACCATAAAGGTCAAAGAGGAGGTCAACGATGGAGCAAGTTAACCCAGAAAATGCCTTAAAGGCACTGGTACTCCCACGCACCGACGGAACACAGCAAGCTGTTTGGCGTCGGACTTCGGTAGGAGGGTGGTCGCGAACCAGACGGGCCTTTACAGAGCCTACCACACCGCATAAGACCATAGGACGACACCTCAGATTCAGAATAAAATGAAGTGTCGTTGCCTGAGATGGATTACTAGGAGGCAGGTCTCATTTGTGTTTCCTTAATCGCCTCTTACGACACACACGGAAATAGATGGGGTGGTTTCACTCTCAACCGATCACCACACGGCAATAAATTATTTGCTTTAAGGTCTTGACATGACGAAGTTTCGAGTCAAAATGTCAAAAAAAAATGTTTTCTTCATACAAACTGTGAACCCCCCCTTAGGGGTTAAATTTCGAAAAAATCCCTTTTTGCCAAATTTCAGCTTTCTAGGTCTAAGGGTTTGGGCTGGGAGTCGATGAGACAGTGAGTGAATCAGGACCTCCATTTTTATATAATAAACTAGCTGATGCCCGCAACTTCGTTTGCGTGTTAATTTTTTCTTTTGAACAGATTACAAAAGTTTTTTCCCACTAACTCTCGTTCCCGTGGGAATTTTGCAATATCCTGTTGCAACTAAGCTTTAAGTTTACTAAGGCACCTACCTGCATGCCAAATTTCAAGCGTCTAACTTAAGCGGTTTAGATTTTTCATACAGAAGGATTTTCCCGCTAATTCCCGTTCCCGTGGGAATTTCTTTCTTAGTACACCTCTACGGTACCTAAGCTACGTCCCTTCCAAATTTCAAGTGCCTACGTTTATTAGGCTGTGCGTTGATATGTCAGTCAGTTTCTCCTTTTATATATTTAGATATCTGATTATAACTAAAAGTGTTGCATACCGGTTATCACCCCATATAAAAAGGAAGACAAACCTCAATTTGATACAGCACTTTCTAAAAATTCCTGCTAACTTCCTTGCTACTTTGCTTGCTGCTTGCTTGCTACGAAACCTTTATGGTTTCGTATACTCAGTTACTGTGAACCAAACGATACCGCGTTGTAGAATACAACTAGCGCCATCTAGCGAGAACCTGGGAGCAACTTTAACGGAATAAGCGTTTCTGTTGCAATTTTGAACTTTCAGTAAAAAAAATATAAGAAAATAATCAAACCGACTTCTAAAAATCGGAAAATAAAGACAACATTATTTTTCGCTTTTTTGAAGTTGGTTTAATTTTTTCTTAAAAATGTATTTAAGTAAGTACCTATTTAAATTTTATTTTTAGTTCTGTGTTTTTTTTAATTTACATAAGTAATTTAATTAATCAGAATTTTACACTACGATCTTCGAATGATTTTTTTGCTGATGCTGCTAGAAGCTAAAATGCTGATTTTGTTTTGAGATTCAACCTATACATAGTAGTATATACCTGTACCATTGTCAAGAAAGCCTAAATCTAGTATTTTTACAGTAAACTGCGTAAAATATGAAGGTATGCCTGTGGTATGCCTTATTCTTCTGTATTGAAGGTGATCATTTCATCTATTTCTTTTAAAGACTCTTTTATTAAGTACGTATAAAAATGACAAAAATTACAAACGTGTTTTTTTTAAAAGATAATGGGTTTGCTCTTTACCACAATCTAGCCCAGAGACGGAGATGTGGTCGAGGATGTAGCAAGCTCACCCAGAAGATGCCTATTCACTCGAACTTTAAAGAGATTTGGGTTATATGTTCCTGGAAATACAGACGCAGGCAGAGAATTCCATTCCTTAGCGGTGCGCTATATAAAAGATAAAGAGAAGCGCTCAGTACGGATGCGAGGAATCTCCACAAGGTAAGTCCACCAACCCGCATTAGGCCAGCGTGGTGGACTATGGCCTAAATCCCCTTCACGTTTCGAAGGGAAGCCCGTGCCCCTCGGTAGGGACGTATATGGGCTGGTAAGAAAAAGAGGGTGGTACCCGGCGCGGCGGGGCGTCTGATGGACGTCCGGTAGAAGAAAGGGGCAGGCTTTGTAGTTTTTGATAAGATGTAAAACCTTATCAAAAACTACAAAATAAAAATGTCAAAAATTATTTATCAATCAAATAACCCTCAAATATGATTCAAAGACTCTTCCATTCTTTGCCTACTCCGCCAGGAAATACAACAGTGACTGTGTATACGTAAATTCTGTAAGAAAACACATTTGAGTCAATAGTGACTCAGAAGCAGAGTTATCAGGCAAGTTCGGTCATAATGCGAGAAGTCGCGTGACGAGCTTAGCCAAGTTTACCAATTTACACGGATTTATGTTTGCCAGACAAGTTTTATTATTACACGTAAGTTATCCGCAGGTTAGGGGTTAACATGTGTTGGTATTACATTAAGATGATTTGATATAAAACTTGGAGATATAGCAATCAGGCTTGAGAATCAGAGCCATTAAATAATAGCAGTTTAATATATTTAGATAATAATAATAATATAATTAATAATAAGATTTTTTTTTATTTTTTTTGTTTTAGGTTACTTTAATGTTGTTTTATTAATTAAAAAAATGCAAAAACATACTATGTCAAAAACTTAAATGATTAAATCAGTCAAATAAACCGCCCCTTGTCATCCCTGGTGCAAAGGTGCCCATAACACTTGCAGCATTACCACGTTGAATGGCAATGGACAACCTTTGTACTAAGTATGACCCGGAGCGGGGGTCACAACTCTTATCTCTAAGACGCCGACCTACCTCAGCGATGAAACCCTTGGCCTCACTACCCCAACTCCCTGCGGTCTCCACAGCGAAGGGTATAAAAATGTAAGTTTGCCCTAGCGCTGAGTATTTTTCTCTTTTCTTTACGGCTGCATTTTCTGCAGCGGCCCCCGCCTCCCTGACCGTATGACTAAGGTGCGAGGCGGCATAGGTGCTGACGCAGGTGGCGTCCCAGAGTAATAAGATGCTTTTATTTCTTCAAGACAGCACACACAAACATTTAAAAAAGTTCAAAATTATATTCTTATACTATAACAATAGTTTTATGCTTGCATATGTCTGCTGCAGTAAAGAAAAAAGGCCTGCGCTTAGCGATTCATGCCGGACTGATTAGCAGACTGGCAACACTGATTTTCAGCTCACATATCAGCATAAACTGATCCACATCGATAGCTGAATTTATTTTAAAAAATCGTTTCCAAGATAAAGGCTTTCAAGGATTTGAATTGGCAAACATTTTTATACATTTATCTATAAATCAATTTTAATAGTCAAATACTTTTAATATGTATTCCAAACTTAAAAAGGCAAGACACATTGGTTAAACACCTTGCCTAAAAAGCAAGCTATATAACCAATGTGTCTGCCTATCCTCACCTATGGTGACGAAACATGGACGCTCACTAAGCAAAATATGCATAAGATGAAGGTGGCACAAAGAGCAATAGAGCGTTCTATATCTCTCTCGTTGACCGTGTACCAAACGTAGAAATTAGATGGAAAACTAAAGTCGAAGACGTAGGGAAGCCGGATAACAGGATTACGAAGGAGATGGGCAGGACACTTGGCGAGGACTGCCTTTGTCCATGATGAGGATTATGAAAATGTATTGCTGGTAGTACCTACACCTTTAAATAAATAAATAAAGTTTTATTGATCGCGCCAACAGTGGGCAGACTTTCCCGTATTTTTTTTGGATACGAGGATTTTGTTTTGTTTATCATAAGATGGGTTAACTCTTGACCTTAATCTTGACCGTAAAGAAAATGCCTATAAAGGCACTGGTAGTCCCACACACCAACGGAACACAGCAAGCTGTTTGGCATCGGACTTCGTTAGGAGGGTGGTCGCGAACCAGATGGCCCTTTACAGAGCCTACCACACCGCTTGAGACCTCAGATTCAGAAAAAAATGAAGTGTCGTTGCCTGGGATGGATTACTAGGAGGCAGGTCTCGTTTGTGTTTCCTTAGTCGCCTCTTACGACACCCACCGAAAGAGATGGGTTGGTGTTATTCTCAACTGATTACCACACGGCAAAAAACCCTATATATACCCTTTATATGGATTTAAGAGTATAGATAAGAAAAATGGCAGTGACGAAATAGTAGATTGTTAGCCGAGGGTGGAAAGAATCAATTCCCGAGGTATTTAGACGCCCGAGCGCAGCGACTACTGAGGGCGGCTATAGTCCGAGTAGGAATTGATTCTTTTACCCGTGTTAAACACTCTACTTTTCATTTCAAATATGAGGAAAATAAGACTAGTTGTTTATCTTAACTATTTATTGATAATATATAATAATATTAGTAGTACCTATTTAAAATTAATTGTCAAATTAGGGCAGTTCGTGAAATTAAAAGTTACATTTTAAATATTAGCTAAGTCTGTAGGTAGTTTTGCATTGCAAAAGGTGGCGTAGAAAATGTTTTGACACAATATTGTTTAGGTATGGCAGGTTAATAAAAATCCAAGTTCTCGACCTTGGAGGACCCAGGCGTTAGCCGCCATCTTGAATTAAAGGTGCCAAAATTAGGTATATTTTAAATAACTTCTCAATTGTTTACTAAATCACAAAAGTGTCTATGAAGGGTTCAAAGAAGATAAAATTGCCTACATTTTTTGCATACATGATTATTCTGTAAGTCTTATAGGTAAAAAGTTACAAGCGAAATTCGAAGTCTCTAGACCCAGCGGTTTTGGCTGTGCATTGATATGTCAGTCAGTTAACCCCCTTAATCCCCTTAGGGGTAGAATTTTCAAAATCGCTGATACACGTTTTCATTATTTTTTAATCATCAGCCTACATACGAAGTTCTAAGATCCTAACTTCAAAATTCACGGACTTTCATACAAACTTCCATCCCCTATTTAACCCCCTTAGGGGTGGAATTTCCAAAAATCGCTCCTTAGTGGATGCCTACACTACATAGGGTATCTATGTGCAAAATTTCAAGTCCGTAAGTCCAGCAGTTTGGGCTGTGCGTTATGTATCCCCCAATCAGTTTATCATTTTGTATATTAGATTTTTGTAAATATTATTATTTCCGTCGCTTGTAACTTTGTACCTTTAAGACTTACAGAATAATCATGTATGCAAAAAATGTAGGCAATTTTGTCTTCTTTGAACCTTTCATAGATACTTTTGTGATTTAGTAAACAATTGAGAAATTATTTAAAATATACCTAATTTTGGCACCTTTAATTCACGATGGCGGCTTACGCCTGGGTCCTTCAAGGTCGAGAACTTGGATTTTTATTAACCTGCCATACCTAAACAATATTGTGTCAAAATATTTTCTACGCCACCTTTTGCAATGCAAAGGCCTTTGCATTTCCCCACAGACTGGGCTATATGGAACTCACCGCGTAATTGTTGCGGCTTATTCCGCTCAAAGAAGTTTGCGCTAAGTTCACACTGGCTGTTTAGAAACTCACATGGCCGCAGCATTTTTTTAAATTAGTTTTTTTTTACATAAAACTCTTCACAGCTGACAGCAGCTCTATTTTTAAAGTTCATTCCGGCCCTTAGGTGGGAAGTAATTTATATGAGTTTTTCCCTCCCTATGGAGGGAAGCAGCATTTTCCACCCAATACTCAGATCAAAATAAAACTACTTTCCGAGTATGAGAAATGAAAAGTATTTTTTCTTACTATACAAAAACTTAGTGGTTCTTTCTATTCCAAAGCACAAATGTACAACTGTACACACGACAGCACATCAGGTTATACATGTTGACTTTGACGCTCTTATGTCGTTTGTAACAGGGGCGGGTTTCGTAGTGCGAATATATAACCTGATATACTGTTGTATGTACATTCTATAAATAGAATCAATTGAAGCAATTGCACTCAAATGAAGAAATCTCGAAGAAGTTCCAGAACTCCCACTCTGGTTGAAATAAAACTACCTAACAACTGGTTAAATATAAATTACTGAGCTCAAACGGTTGCCATTGCCGACCGAGACACGTTAGCACTTTAACTAGTGATGTGCGTCTTTGTAAAGTTCTTTGAAAAATCGATGAGATTAATTTTTTTCAAGCTTTTATTCCCTTATTCTGATTTTTCGTCTAAAAATTGAATTTTCACTTCGACAAAAAAAAATACGTTGCTTTATGATTTTTGAAAACCTTTAGAAAATTTGTAGAGGAAGCGTTAGTTCGACGCTTTATTGGCATGCCATGGATGTGACGCTTTATTGGCATGCCATGGAAACATTTCGATACATGGACGAATTTTCTTTTTTGATAAGTATTTATCAGAAGTTTTGATAATCTTATTCATTTTTTTGGATTTTTATTTCATTTTCTACTATATGTCACTATCCATAATTAACACTTATACTTATTCTTATATATAAAAATGAATCACTAAATCTGTTGGTAAGCGCAAAACTCGAGAACGGCTGGACCGATTTGGATGATTCTTTTTTTGTTGTGTTTCTTATTGTCAGGAGAAGGTTCTTATGAAAGAAAAAACTAAAAAAGTGCCACGGGAACGAAGTCCCGGGCGGAAAGCTAGTACATCATAAAACTCTAAAATTCAAAATATTGTGTTACCCCCAACATTCATAGCATATAACTTTTAAACGGCTGAACCAATTTTGATAAAATATACTTAGCTAAGAACCATTTTGATCACGTCAGCTATCAACAAACAAAAACAAAAAACACCGGTCCATGCATTTGGAGCTACAATACCACAGATAGACAAATACACTCGTCAATCTTATATATATCACCCCTCTTTTTTGTCAGGGGTAAAATGGTGACAAAACTGTTGGCAGTCATACCTTGTCAAAATTAAAGTAACTTATTTCGAGTAAGTACTTCAAAAGTGCACAGCACTGCCACAAAACCTAGGTCTAGTAAAAAGTAGTAACTACCCACAGTCACCCCGGGCAAGTTTTAATGGACTGGCAGGGATAAACTCCCGGGTCTTCAGGTTATATGTCTTCGAGAACTTCGTCATATGACTTGTGAATCGAAGTTCTTGTTACTAAATCTTTGAGATAAATTGCTTTTAAGTTGGAATTTAAAATGTTACGACTTGTGTTTACATTGCGAAAGACTTAAGTTGCTATAAAGCAGTAGGTAATCATAATTATAAAGTATCTGAATGTCGAACCTGGCGCTAGGCCAGAATATACGCTAGAAGTTGTATGAAACTGAGTAATAGTAATTAGTTTTTTTACACACTCAATAAAGGCTCACTGACAGGTTTAACTCATGTCACAGGTTTTGTCCCAGACATAAACACCCAGACCCTATAAGAAACACAAACGTTTGGCCTGAACAGGAATCTGAACCTTAGACTGTGAATAAAAAGGCAGGGTAATTTCTCAACTTGGACCCTACAACACGTAGCGATCTAAATGTTGTTTGTTAGTGTTTTTATGTTTCTTTCAAATCAAATAAAACATATGTATGTATTCGCGGAAATGTAGTAAATACAGTCGTCAATTTGACATTAATTTGTTCGCAAATTCAAGCTAAATTTTTATTATAAGATGGGTTAATTCTTGACCTCCATCTTGACCATAAGGTCAAAGATCAGGTCGACGATGGAGCGAGTTAACCCAGAAAATGCCTATAAAGTGCTCATAATTTAACGGCAAAACACAAAAACATATACAAACTTTCCACCGTGTCTATTTCCTGTCGATATTACACAACTAAATGCAACATACAACCAACAAAGTAAAGCTAATAAGTTAATAATCAATAAACACCGCTCCGTTAATGAACTTACTTAATTTTCTTCTTTAGTAGAAATTAGCACCGGATAGGAAATTCAAACGAGTATTGTGTGAATTTCTAGTTAGTACGTGCTAGTGTTACTTCTAAGTATTACGGGTACTGGTTGTTACTGCTTTCTACTTTTGTAACTGCTATTAACAGAAGAAGAGTCCAGTAATTTGTAAGGTTTCAATGTGAAGTTAAATAACTAGTTGTATAACTGGAATAATACCTAAATATCTAATGAATCTTCCTGTGCCTCAGATTCATAAAGCAGCATTTTGCATCAGACATTCTTATATGTATTTTACAACGCTTTTATGTACAATCGATGTGATGACCACGATTATTAGCAACAATTTTTATAAATAAAAGTCTTCGATACACATAAGTGCTAAGAATTCTCGAATTAATCGGAAATTATTCAATAACAACTCTGGGACTTATTCTGTTATTTTCGCTAAGTAGAGTCAAAAGTCATTAAAATCAGAGGTAACAATAAATTTAACGTTAATTATTCTTTAGTTAAAAATAATACTAGACTCATGAACTGTTGGGGGACGCCACATTTGACATACCTACATATACATTCGTATGTGTGAGTCCCCGGCAGAGTAGAATACGACCACCCTCTTTCTTACCGAGGTGTCGTACAAGGCGACTAAGGTAAATATGCAAGCAAGTTCATCTGCACACAGAGAAGGAAAACTCTGCAATTATATCAAAACCCTCGCCAACCCGTCTGCCAAGCGTGGTGAGTATGGCATTTACCCCTCATGTTATTGAGGGAGGCCCGTGCCCCAGCATTGGGGACGTATATGGGCTGATGAAGACATACATTCGTAGGATTATTCGATGGAACATGCTTTTAGTGGTAATTAGTGGTCAGCCTTTCGCCCACAAAACCACAATACCCTAACATGTCAATTAATGACATAGTATGACTGGGAAGAGTGGCAGCTTGCACATTCAAAAATTTTCCTTCACTCCCAGCCTAGCCTCGAAGAAATAATAAAAATAAAGTCGGTTAAAATTTTAGTCTATAATCTGATGATGCAAGAAGTGCATTGTCCGTTGCATTATCTGGTGGCTTTATCTCGAGCTCGGATAAGATCTTGCGAAACGAAACGGTATCCTTTCTGCAGCCTGCACTCTGCAATTATGGGAGAGCGTAATGAATTTATAGCCAGCATTGAGTTTATTTCATTATTGAGTTATTTTGAAGCGTCCTGTTTGAGCAATATGCGAAGAAACGTATACGAAACTAGTGTACATACATACAATAACGCATATAATCCCTATCGGGGTAGATAGAGCATCAGTTGTTCTAGAACATTTTGATGCCAGATTTGACATATATATTAGACGTAACATGATGATGTTAGAGGTTGTCAGCCTTTCGCCCTTATACCGCCGTACTCAGAGACGTCAATTAAAGTTAAATACTGTTAAACTCTGATGTTGTCTCTTTAATTCTTGTTGATATAAACAAGGATAGCATAACATTTAGTTACTTCTTATCTTAAATTGACGTCTCTGAGTACGGCAGTTAATCATAGTACAACAAAACCCTCGCGTCCCACTTATGTACCTGACTTTTAGCGTGAAAGTTACTGTAGGTATGTATAAAAATTTGAATTAAAATTAATCCAAAAGTATGTTAAGTGACTTTAAATTAGTGAACTAAATCTAAATCAGCCCACTAATCTGAACAACTTTTTCTTCAAGGAACGTAGGGCGAAAATAACAGTTTTGTTTGTCCATACAACTTGTGCGATCAGCTTAATGCTTTGGTATGAAAAGTCAATTTTTTTTTGGGAATTTTATATGCGTCCTGTGGGAACAGTTGTTCATGAGTAAATTCATCCACTAAAGTTTTGCTCACTTAAACTCACTCCATATGAAAAAAACCTTAAATAAGTATAATTGCTGATAATTCTTATAACTGGTAGAAAGAGGGCCAACATACCAGTAAGTCAAGCCATTTAAAATGTTGGAGATCCAATAGTCAACCTAGATTACGGTATTAAATAAGGACTGTGCCGATAGTTGCCTACAACTTTTTTTAGGATGATTTTCAAACCAAATTTTCCAAAGACAATGTTAATGTAATGTTAATGTAACGGCAAGTAATTTCAAAGCATATATAAATAATACTTAAGAAAGGATATTCTACTCGTATCTACCAATTTCTCCTGGCTATTAAAAAATAATTTATAGAGACCATTTTTCAACTTGAGTAAATAATAATCAGTTAAGTACATAGTAAGTGAAATAGAGCCTTCCAGTGAATGTTACTGGTTTTGAATTAGAAGAAAATTATTGGCTTGTAGTGACAAGTAGTTTGTTTGCGTGTGATAGCCTTTTTTAACTAAGTTCCATAGAGGAATATAATAAAAAAATGTTTATAAACGTACCATCGTGTATGTACACTCAGCTTGAAAGTTTAAAGTTAACCCCTTAGTTAGAAAGTTAGATACAAAGTAAGCAGTGATAGCCCAGTTGGTAATGACTTGTGATCGGAAGGTTGCGGGTTCAAATCTTGGTGCGGGCCTGTACCACTAAATTCGTCTTTTCGGATTTATGTACGGATTTCTAATTATCACTTGCTGAAGGAAACATCGTGATGAAACCCGCCTGTCCAAGAAAATTCATTTTAGAAAGACGAGCGGTCCACCAAACCGCATTGGGCCAGCGTGGTGGACTATGGCCTAAAACCCCTTCGTGTTTCGAAGGGAGGCCCGTGCCCCTCGGTGGGGACGTATATGGGCTGATGACGACTACGACGATACAAAGTTATTGTAAAATAATGATAGGATAGATTCAAAGTTCTATGATAGACGCCAAAATACTGATAACTTCGCTCAAAAATCATTTAAAAGATCAAAATTAATTATCTGCCGCCGAAACATAAATTATCTATATAGGTACTTACTTACTATTACATACTATAATACAGTACATTTTAGTTTAATTTTCCAAGATACGCCAATGCACACAGACGTCAAACTTATTCAACCGTTCTTCTTTACCTTATTTTATTAATATTACTCGGACAAATAACTGTGCATCAGTAACGCGGAAGATAGCGCCCAGCCGGATGTATCTGAAGTATGCATACAGAACGCAGGCTAAACGCATCGTCTGCATAAACTCGTCGCATGGAATCACCGAGTAATTTACATTTAATTAGTCTGCTCAGCAAAAAAGCTGACACATAAAGTACACGCGTTGCTGGAATATTTCTCGCCAGCTCGGCGCTTTTCATACTGTTTGGACACTTAAATATTCCTTATGGAGATACGTATAGCATTAGGTACAGAGGCCAGCACACGAGGTTACACCAAATTATTAAAAATCCATTCTTATCGCAACAGCACAGAGTGCACGCATGGGTAACTTGATTTTCGGCCATCTGTACTGATAAGGGTGGTTACACATGTAATAACCGTATCTTTAGTGACTGAGAAAGTTAGTGCTGTGTTAGTTTAGGTTGTCAGCCTTTGACTTATTACAAAACAAGTCTCTATGGTAACTTTTACAAAATATTTATTATTTCTTCGGCATCGGTTGCATTTATCATTTCTTTTTTAGCTTCCAATTAACACTGGAGAACTATATACGTATTATAGAAAGGGAAGCTACTTCCGTTTTTTAAAAGAATTACTAATTTTAACTGGTAAAACCTTTAAAAAAATAGTGATAATTTTTGCGATGGATCTCACTGTGTATTTTCTGGTTGATAACAGGGCGCTACTGATGGAAAATACAGAATGCCAGAAGTGCGTGTACCAAATGAAGCTTGACTGGTTAAGAAAGGTGCTTATCAATCATTTGAGCCATAGTAGTAATGTAACGCTCTCTTCATCCTATAAAAGATAATGTGCAACTATTGTAAATATTAGCATAATTAATGAACAAAAAAAATTGACTATAATATAAGCCATTAATATTCTCGTCAAAGTCGAATAATCAAACAAGAATATAATAGGGACAAGTTTGAACCTTGCAGAAGCAATAGCAAAAACGGTTCACCAACTATTGTTTTTGAAAATGATAGAACTGTTTTATTTTACGTTATTGAATTATGTCCCGAGGTGATCACTACAACTATCACAGTATTGATCACACCACATAAAAGTAATTTACAAAATAAAATGTAAAACCGTGATTCAAATCATCGAATGCCTCAGTTAAAAACAAATAAGTTGATAATGAAAAACGATCAAAATCAATCAATTCCTCGAACTCTCGGCTAAAGAAGTTCATCAATTAGTCCAGTTGGCATCGTTTGAAAAGCGATAGAAAGTAATTGGCTGTAATGGAAGCTGTCAACTGTGTAGCCAGTAGATACAGATGAATGATTCGAGATATTGAAATGAAGCATCGGAAGCTACCAATTTGTTCTTACTATGTATGCCCGACGTAGCGGAATAATTAATTTTAATAAGTCTTATGAAAACCGTTTCGAAAATTGTTAAAAAGGTTAAAAATTTTTCTTTATTTCCCTTATTATAACTTAGTGTACGCTTGGACATAACTTAGTATTTGGAAAATGAGAAATCATTCTTGAGGTATCTCTCTTTCAACCCCTTGGGTGGTTAATCAGTCCATGAAACTGAACAACTTCCCCAAGGAACATAGGTCAAAATACGAAAAAAAAGTGGAGTTCCCATACAAACTTCATCAGCATAGCGCATTTTGTATGGGAGATCAATTTTTTCTTCATATTTTGACCTATGTTCTTTGGGGAAGTTGGTCAGTTTTATGGACTGATTAACCACCCGAGAGGTTGAAAGAGAGATACCTAAAGCCCTAACTGATACAAAAGAACCTCGCCGAATTGGTCAGCCTCCGATAAATGCATTTCTTTAGGAATTTTTCTTCACCGTTAGAGTAGCGAAGATATGTACTTGATTGGCAAAAAATTATTGCGCTGTTAGGGATCGAACTTGATACCTCTCGTTTACGATGCCAAAATGGTAATAAACCACGACCAACGATTGCTACAAGACGATGAATTTTTATTGTAAGTAATAAATAACGCCACCAAAGTCACAAATTTCCAGCGTTCTAATTTCAAGGTCAAAATTGGTATAACCTCTTAGTTTGCCACACAAGAATGACGGGAAATAAAGTTAAATGGTTTTGTGTACATTACTGATGTAAACAATGAATTTTGTTGCTCAAATACATGAAAAACGGTACTAAATCTTCTAAGTTGCTGTATTTAAAGCGCACTCCGCATAATATGGCCCTAGACATAAAGCTGAGCCGTTTTAAAATCACTTATGTGTTAAAGCATAGCATAATATTCTGGATTCGCAAAAGCTTTGCACAAGTGAACTTTGACGAATAGGATAATTTATTCAAATAATACTCAATGGGTGTCCAAAGATGGGCAACGTCGTGGAGGCTGACCCAGAAAAAGATAGCAGGATGACTTTAGCAGTTTACAAAAAGGACTGGATGGAGTTTGCAGAAGATCGGGAAAAATGAAAGGCTCCGGCAGCGGGGAAGGCCTTTGCATAGCAGTGAGACAATAATGGTTAAACAAAAAAAATACATTCTAATATTTCGTTTATCAGGCCTATTTTGTAAAAAAGCTGTTATTTTTTTAACAGTCTAACCACAAAACTACAACGACACTATCTTAGTCATCGTCAGCAACTTAAAGTTGAGTCGATACTACGTTAAATCTGCACAATACAAAAGCTAATAAAAATGCAATTCCGTAATGCGTCCTGACTATATTTACTACCTTAATGCGGCTGCAGCGATGCACCCGATGAATACCTAATGCCAATTCACCGCCGTTTTGTGCAAATGCACAGACGGTAAAAATAAATCTATTCAGATTGAATGGCCATGAATGATAGAGTAGTTCTATATAGATAAACCAACAGTAAGAGTACCTATTGTACGTTTACTGTTTCTTGATTCTATGGAATTGAGAGCCATCTTGAAAAAATTGTAGGTAATGCTTTGTCTTCGTGTTTAAAATAAATTGATGAGTTAATTAAAAAGGATTTTTTTTTAAATATAATGATGAGCAATTTTAATTGTCTGATAATAGCCTGTATTTCCTATTGGGTTAGTCAGAGCTTCAAATGGTCTAATCGCCACATGATGCCACAGTTATAGACTAGGGCCCGTATTACAGAAGGAGACTGAAGTCTTGATCTATACTTAAGTATTGATTGTCTCTTTATCTCACTGTCAAAATTAAAAGAATGCTACTTAAGTATAATTCAGAGTTTGAGTTGCGTTTTGTAACACGGACCTTAGAATTATAGCCCCAGTATATAAAAATACTGAGGGTATTTTGTAGATTACAATTAATCCTTAAACTATACTAACCTGTAAGGGTATTGACGTCGTCTCCACCTCCTCTGGCCACTAGAAGCACTGTCCAGTGAAGACCAGGCACTCTGAGCTCCAAGTGCCGTGTTCCTGGCTTCCACACTCCGGGCACTCTCCAACAAGATTGCCGTATATTTGGTGATCAACATTGTTCACTAGTTTCATGCACACCACTAAGAAAAATCGATGAGATTCTTTTCGATGCACTCGCGACTGTTTGCAACACACAAAATTGTTCTGGTAATGTTAATATTCAGATACTTTTGAGCAGATAAAAAATTGGTCAATCCTTTTTTTTTAATCACTGATGAAATTGTTAAACTGAAGGTTTAGAAGAAACCTTTTTCGAAAGAGTATCAGATCACAGAAAATATAAAAGCTAAACGATTCATTGAATTGCCGATTGAGTACCTACGTGCAATTTGAAATGATTCACAAACAGTATTGTTTTCAAAAAGACAGGATAGTATCAAAAGTACTTACAGGAAACATAATTAATGAAATTATCCATTTTAAACGAGGATATTGAACAATTAGTGGCTTCCAATGATAATGATTTCACTTATATTGTAAAAAAAATCTAGTGCAACGTCGGAAAGCAGCGCGTGGACTGCATGATCGCCGGACGAACGTCCCAAGCCTCAAAACATTAAAATTGGAGGTGCTGATATAGCTATAAATAATTCCAACATTTTAACAACAACGGTGATGTTTGGGTGTTTACTTATCACGATTCGTGGCTTCGGTCACAATTATGGAATTGAAAAATGGTTTATAATTGCGTTTAAATTTTTATATTCATAAGGTATCGGCACGTAGATTGTATATAATATGATATACTATATTTACATTACTACCTACTTTGTATGGTATAATAAAGCCCGCTAACTTAACTTATAACTCTAAATTTTTAAAAAAATATACCATCTCTTATTATTTTTAAACGGTTCGAACAATTTTAAAGTAATAGCTAAAGCTAAAAACAATCTAGATTACTTCAGCTTTTAAACAAAAAATCTGCATCTAAATTGAATCGTTTATTTGAGAAACCCCTTAAGTCAGAATCGTCGGATGATTTTAAAAACATAAAAAATCATTTTTTGAAAAAACTGAGCATATTTATTATTCAAAAATCCTATAAAATAGTAATGTCAGTATCGGTTAAAATGATTACATGTAGAAAAATTCAATTATTCAACTTGTACCATTAAAAAATCAACCTCGTTGAAAAAGTGACTTATGGGGTTTCTCAAATAAACGATTCAATTGGTCCATTCGTTTAGGAACTACAATACCACAGACAGACTCAGAGATATACAAATACACTCGTCAAACTTATAAAACCCCACTTTTTTGTCTAGGATTAAAAAAGGATATTAAAATTACTTTTAAGTTAGACTGCCATACAAAGCTTACCTTTAATTTTTAGTAAGAATTTTTACTCAAGAGTGTAAAACTTCTATTTGCAACAATGAATATTGTTCAGGAAAGGCAAAAGAGTGGTAATAATTAACAATATGGACATTTATACATTTAAGTGATAGAGGAGTTATAAACAAAACAAACTCAAGCGTTATTTTGCGGTAATAATACATTCAGATGAAAAAGACTACAATACGCATACGTACAATACATTCATTTGTATTAAGTTAGCTAAGATATAAGTCTAAGGTCCGTATTAAAGAACGCAGCTAAGACTCTGATCTATACTTAGTAGCAGTCGTCTTTGTCATTTTGATAGTAATATAAAAAGACATCCAATACTTAAGTATGGATCAAGACTTGAGTCTTCTTTTGTAGAATCATGCAGTTTATCAAAAATCATGCAGTTTAGACCTTACCAAAAAACTCCCATTAATATGAATATATCCTTCAATGGAACAAAATTAGAATGCACTAACATATTTAGCTTGCTAGGATTGGATATAGATACGAATTTGAACTGGAAGGCCCACATTGATAAAATAGCCATGAAACTGTCCCGGTTTACATACGCATTATGGGAACTTAAAAAAACGACCGAACAGAAAACTGCACTTAAAGCATATTATGCTTACGCACATGCTTGGTTAAATTATGGGATTATCCTCTGGGGAGATAGTACTGACGTAGACACTCTGTTCATCCTCCAAAAGAAATGTATACGCATCATTGTAAACATTGACAACCTTCATAGTTGTAGACCCCATTTTATTCGTCTGAACGTGTTAACGTTAACGTCTATGTATATTCTGGAGGCCTGCAAATTTGTATGCAAATATCCGCACTTCTACAAGAAACAGGGAGACGTACCGCGGCGTTACCCAACCAGAGACAAAAACAAATTATTACTACCTTGCTCTAAATTAAAGATTTTTGACTCGGGACCCCTTGTTATGACCACCAAAATTTACAATGCCTTGCCTAAATATATAAAAAACGAAACAAACAACACATCCTTCTGCTGTAAATTAAAACATTTCTTACTAGAAAAATGTTATTATAATTTAGACGAATATTTATCTGAGAAATTTTAAAATTTTAACACTTTGACACATTAATTATACATAATTTATTTTGACATTCACAATTTTTATTATTATTAGCTACAATATTTTATATTTGACATCTAATTTGTACTTGATATTAATTCTGACAGAAACTAATTCTTTACTAATTCTTTACTAATGACATTTTAATTAACAGTTTATAGACATACTATTTGCATTTATACTCATTCTGACATTTTAATTCTAACATTGACATTTACACACAACAATGAAATAAAACATATTTGACATATTATATAGAATAGAATAACTAATAATGATAACTTAAGCTAATAGTACTAATATTGACATCGTATATTATTTAACCTCATATTTATTTTATTATTCAAAATATTATGCAAATACATTATTTCGATAAATTAATTTTACAAATAATTTAACAAAAATGCCAGTCTGCCTGCCGTTCCACTTTTGCAATGCCCGACAGGGTTCATATGTATATAGAAGAACATATTGTAGATAAGACCTTTTATACTCTGTACATATGAATAGCAATAAATGATTGAATTGAATCGAATTGTAACACGGGCCTTAGTCTAGAAAAAAATTGTGTCTTTACATCCTTTTCTCTTATCCTATCACCGGGATAATATATATCCGGTGTCATAGTTTTCAAACCGACAAAATTTCCTCTGATTTAGTTAGGTGATCTAGTAAACCCCAAAAAGCCGGGACCGACGATATAGATTGTGTTTTCTTAAGTAAAAAGACGCTCAAGATAAATTGCCACTATGGTCACTCATTATTAAACAGTGAGTGGCACTGGTTTTCAAAATTTCATTAACTATTTATCTCAAATTTTTAATGTCTTTAATAAGGGTGACATTAAACCTTCTTTAAATGTAGTAACGTTCTTTAAGTCAACAAAACGGAAAGTGACAGTTATAATATTTAAAGTGACATTAACTTTAATGGATGTTTCTGCAACTAGATGATAGTAAAAGTTATCTCCCTTTTACCGCTCTAAGGCCCGAATCGTCATGCACAGTGGTCTCCGCGTTGTTACACCCTACGACTCAACGACGGGATGCAATGAATTATACAGTGCGCCGGAGTCTTTCGAAATGCTATATGGTTTTTTCAAGGTCAATTTCATATTTATTTTTGAAATCTCGTTTCCTGTGATACCTATGAACGCTATGCTAACGGAAAAATTCATTTTGTTTTGAAATATCTATTACATGTACATATATTATTATATTGTAGGTATACTCAAAGGTTTGACACACATTCTCAGGGTTATTAGAAAGCGTCACCGACAGCAACCTCTGTAGGGGCTGCCTAGAGGCTGATGAAACAGTCGCCCATGTAATCCTGGATTGCATGGGAGTGGCAGAACACCGGCCAAAAATCCTTGCAGACATTAGGTCGCTCCGTGAAGCCTGCGAAATCTGGGCGGAGCTGAAGTGGCTAGAATAGCCACGCATAATGGGCCACTAAGAGCCTAAATGCGGAAATGGGAGCCCATATCACTTATCAGGGTTATTAGATGGAATACGAGTCAAGTGATAGGTGTTTTTGTCACTCGGATCTTAATCAAAAAGGGATAGTCTCCAGAATATTCAAAACGGGATATTTTTACTCCAAGAATTTAGTCCACAAATATCTCCATTATAAAATTTCCCAATTTATGATACAATGTAGATATCCCCTTTTCTAACACTCCTCTAAACGTTTTATTGTTTTATGGAGACGTAAACGTAAAGAAACAGTTTCTGTATAAATGTGAACATTTTGCCACTTAAATAAGGGAGTTGTAAAATGGAATTGCTGAAGGCTAATTACATCAGTTCTGGAATAGTTCCGATGGTAATGTATTCACTAACTTTTGCTCCATCTAAAATAGCCTTCGAAGGAAAGTTTAAACGTTTATTGATCGATAACAAATGGATAGGTTATATAACTTTGTAGGGACACTTGCTAGTTTTATAGCGATAGAATAGATACAACAAAAATTATTAAAAAATGTTAAGATCAAAAAGTGTTCATTTCTAACGAACATAACATACTACAAAACATTTTAAATGAACAATGAAAGCTTTGTAAATATTATAAACCTAAAGTAAAAATAATAAAACTAATAATATATTTTTTTTAAAATTAACACGACTTTTTTTTCTTTTTTTTTCTCCCATCCTTAAGCTAGGTATAATCCATTCTGTTTTTTTTATTTTATTGAAAGACAGGAGCCTAAACAAGGGTATACTTGTGTGACATAGGCCTCCTGGATGTTGAAAAAAATTAGAATAAAATAAAATTACAACTATATTCTACGAGGGTAATACCATCCATCTACATTTAGCCATTTTGAAAAACCTTGCACTCACATTAATCAAATCACTGGTTCATGTCCAGATATACAATATAAATACATAGCTATAGAGAAAAGTGTCAAAGCGTCGAAGGTGTTTCAAGGAAAAAAATTAAAAATCGAAGAAAGCTAAAACATCTACAACAAACAAAACCTACCATTATTGTTTCAAAGGAAATTACAATTAGAAGACAAAGCACAGAGTCATTGACCAGCAATCCTTGCCAACAGACAATAGGTAGAAATAGCTACAGATAATCATATAATATTAAATGGCTAGGTATCTAGGTATCTGCCTAGCTGCTATTTAGCTCAAGGGTATTCTCCAAGCGGATTGGATTCGGAAGGTGCTTGAATATTAACCAGTTTGATATCTGATAGGAAATATGATTTTGCAAGTACCTATCTATTTCAGAGCTAGTTTATATTGATGATATTGTTATAATGGAATTTAGTGATGTTATCGGGGAACTGAGTAATAAAGCTTAATAAGATGCAGAGGTTCATGAACTGAGTGGTGATGGGTAAGATAATGAAAAACCGTTAATCTTGACGGATTTAAATGAATGCAAAACACTAGAAGACCCACACTATGCCCGTATTACAGAAGGAAACTTAAGTCTTGCTACATATTTATGTGTTTATTGTCTCTCTCTCTCTCTCTCTTACTAACAGAATGACAAAAACGACTGCTACTTAAGTATAGATCAGTGTTTGAGTCGCGTTCTGCAATTCGGACCGAAAATCATTACTTGTCACGTGAATTTCCTATCTAAATATACAAAGTTTTTGTAATAGCAGTGAATAAATAAACTAACTATCTACAAGTATCTGAGTCTTTAGACACATGAACACCAACACACATACATTTAGAACCTAAACTATGTAGGTACATCTGTCATATACATATTCAAATGTTTGCTCTAAACTGACCAACAAAGTAACTGTGATGGCTGTTATAATTGGCCAAAATTCGCATTGATATTTTATTGTAGGACTTTCTTCTTTCGAGTGAATAGCTCATCACGACTAAATTTGTTTGCTCAGAACTTAGCCACAGCGATAGCACTATCCGAGGCGTTCATCAAATCTTCCTTGGTACAGGTCTTCGGACATAGGCCTTAGAAAAGAGTTTTTTTTTCCAGTAATCTCTTAATGAAAAAAAAATGGGTTTTGATTTTTCTAAGTAAATCAGAGACAAAGATATCTGGAAGAAAAACCAATAACAACTACGCATGCAATGCAATTACAATTTCATGATCGACTACAGCTTTGATTACACCAAAGAACCAACTTTGTAACATTCACTTTACAGTCACTGAAAGCACCAATTACAGTTCCCCTACAGTCTTCCATGGGTAACCAACCATGTTGAAGACATGGGCCGCTTGCCGGTAACGGGCGGTTAGACTTATCTCTGAGATCTCGCCGATAATTGCGGGCCGACGTCCCAACTCGGTTGCTAATGCCTTATCTGAGAGATCATCTTCACGAACTGTCCTTGGTCTAATAGCTTGATGTTTATTATCTGTAACCGTATATTTAAATTGTTAGTTTGTATTTGATTTGTTTTTACCAATCCTCGATGAAAAAAGAGGCATGTTGTATTATAAGTTTGACGTGTGTATTGTAGAGAGGTTGTATTGTATACTCCTCGCGTTATCCGTCTATTTGAAAAGCCTTTTGCTAGGTATTCTGTAATCAAAATCAATTATCTTCCTTTTGACGATCAAATCTTGTATTTTCACGTTTTGACACACATATCTCGTAGCTTCACTTCAGAGTAGTTGTTTCTCTAATAAAGTACTAAAAGTCAATCCCTCTTTTGTCCTCATTATATCCTCCCGACTACCCCTCTCGCTATAGTATATATGTGTCTGTCATTACTATTGTAGCTCCTAAACAAATGGTCTAACAGGCGGTTTTTTTTAGTTGTTTTTGTTTAACAGTTAATTTGATTGAGATGGTTCTTAGCTAAGCCGTGTTAAAGTTATAAATTATGAATATCGAGGGTGATAGACATTTTTTCATCAAAAAAATCTTTTTTATTAGCTAGTAACATAAGTTACATACTTTTTGCGAATTCCCACGGAACGAAGTCCTGGGCGGAAAGCTAGTTCAACACAAATGTAGTCTAGTAAGCTACTGCACAGTGTTCAAGTTCGAGGCAACTCCTATTACAATCAGGAACCGTTTCGTTGTCCATATAGGGGCATCACGTGTCTCTATACACCATAAATACTATAAAGAATAAAAGGTAGACTTCTAAGCTGAAAACAATGAGTTAACAATACGTACTGGATAGCCACTGAGTCAAACATCAAAATATTTACGAGGAAAAAATATATATTTCTGTTTAGGTGGTACGGATTTTCATATAAATGGTGCGCTACGCAGATAATTGTTGAGTTGTAAATCGTGTCTCCCAATGTGAAAACAATTTTGTTTAGCTGTATCTTACATTCGTGCATAAAATAGTTAATAAAGCTTTCTACATTATCTACTAAACTGCTCTGTGTGTGGATTTTATTTAATCATTTTGTTTTTGAAACTTTATATTCTATCTTAAAACTATTTCGATCAAAATTTTTTTTACCAATTAAATAGTCTGAGCAGAATTATCAAAATACTGACAGAATATCAGTGCACAGGTGCACATCAATTCCACATTCCAATTGTTCTTTTAGTTTTGTATTTAGGTATACTTCTGAGATGTACTGTTTCAGTAAATGAACTTATGTCTATTTCTTTAGAACATCATTGCCAAACACCTACTATTTTGTTCTCCGTATAAGGCAATCATCAGTTAAGACGTGGCATTTTGTTTCATAGGTCATAGCAAGCCTTGTTTATTGTAGAATGTGAACTTTGTATTTTTTTTTCATTGAAGTAGAGTGAGAAAATAATGAGTGTTTTGTGTTATAATTATAAATATAATGAAGGTTATGTTATTAAGCAAATGAGAAAGGAATGCGAGTCTTATTAACCTTTCTTTCACCGTTTTTATCGGATACCGTATGCCAAATACCTGTTAATATGATTAGAATTGGTTTTATCCGTTTTGTTATTTGTAGATTTTGGCTATGTTGGGATTTTCTCAGAAAATATCAGACTCTAAGGTAAATTTTTCCTTGAAAGAAAATACTTTGAACGTACAATTTGGTATCTGAATAGATATTGTTCAATAAAAATAAATAAATGTATATATATATATATATATATATATATATAATTATTTATTAACAAATTATATATATATATATATGTATATATAATGTTAATAAATAATTTAAATAAATAAATAAATATATATCCTTTCAAACTTCTAGGTTCAAAGGTTTGGGCTGGGCATTGTTGCGCGTTGATGAATAAGTGAATGAGTCAAGTTATTGTAACCTTCTGTTGTAGTGAAAGCCAGCAAGGAATATTTACGAGTATGTCTACTTACAATACGCCACACCCATACAATATTTCCTATCGGCGCAGGCAGTGCGTCAAATATGTCTAGATTTGCAGTTATCAAATTATTTTGAGAGTTGTTAGACGAAACATGAATTTATACTCATGAGCCTGTTTATTTATTAATTGATTTTAGGAATACCAACAGCTTGTAAACGACGTAACTAACTTTCATAAAAATAATTAAAAGTGAGCCTTTTATAAATCGAATGCATCGAATGGCACGACATGACACGGCATGACAGAATTTGTATTATCACTTTGCTCCCTCCCTATGTTCCCAACTTATAGTATTACTAGTGCGTGGGAGGCAATGGTAATATAATTTTGTCCTGCCGTTTTCATATCATAGAAAGGCCCAATGATAAATAACCAAAAAAAATTAAATATTTTAAAGAAAATCCATCTCTTGTAACGTAGGATCAAAACGATTTATAAATATGAAAGTGGATTTGTTTATATGTCTGTTTATCCCGCTCCGATTCATCCTTTTCGACCTTCCTTTACTTTGAATTACCTATTTTCGAATTTTTTTTCCACGCAAACGAAGGCGCGGGCGGAAAGTTAGCTAAATAAAATGATTCAAAGGGCGTTGGTATTCATTGTGTGGGTACTTATCCTTTGGCCCAAGAGATGCAGGCGGCAATTGGAGCCAGGAAGTTGTTAAATTGTGGCAGTGACATTATCTTCATTACCACTTAACAGAAAGAAACCGAGAGCACACAGCTCCGGGCGGCTTATTCCGCTTATCAATGGTGTTTGAATAGCAGTGGAATGACCATGGTGACCATTTTTAACCCCCGACATAAAAGAGGGATATCATAAGTGTGTATCTGTGTATCTGCATGTCTGTGTATTTGTGTATCTGTCAGTGGCATCGTTGCTTTTAAACGAATGAACAGATTTCGATGCAGTTTTTTGTTTAAAAGCTGACGTAGTCGAGATAGTTCTTAACTATGAACTATCTCGACTACGTAAGCAATCGAATGGTGGGGATAATACAAAAATTTTAATTTTAGAGTTTTATCCGTTCAAGTGGCGAAATTCATATATTTAATGACAGCTACCTTGACAGAAGCACCACCGCCAACTAAATGTTAAATGCTAGGTTGCAACTTTACAAACCACCCAGCAACTGAACAGAAACTTAAGTTCAAACTACCTACTAGCAACTAAACATTTGTAGACATTTAACATTCAGTTGGCGTTGGCGCCGCTGTCATGGCAGCTGTTATGAAATATACAGTTCTCAAATAAGTCACCATAGTGTTATATTTGACGGCCGGTTTGATCGAGTCGTAGTGACGCTGCCTCTTGATCGGCGAATCTAAGGTGCGATTTCCAGTCGGAGCAAATATTTGTGTAAAAAGCAGATGTTAGTTCTAGGGTTACCTATGGGTGTTCGTGTTTGTCTTTATGTGTGTTTCAAGGGACCCACGACACAAGGGAAAACCTTAGTGTGTGCCTTTGAGTGTGTATTGTTTATTATTTATTATTATAGGTCCATGAAGCCACCTGAACGGATAAATGGTGACCACCGTCAACCTACTAACATTGAAACACAACTGATTATCAGAATAGCCGCCTGGTTACATTACACCTATAACATTCTCGGTATTTATTGTTTACATGCAGCATAAGTTCAATTACTTTCTTATCTACGCCGTACGCCCTTGGATTCGTAGTTGCTATCGAGTTGCAGAAGTCAGAGCGGAGTTTGAGTTTTATTTTACAAGTGCATTCTTTCATGAAAGGATTTGTTTTAAAATATATATACACATCAACACGGTCTAGGGATTTGCACGATTTTTCATACAAAAGAGGCCTGTTTGAGAAGCTATAAAAGCATACTCGAGATATATGGAGGGCTATAATTTTCAGCGAGAAAGGTGTGGTAATTCAATTTTATTTAGAAAAATTTAATTGAAAAAAAAATTAAGTATCAATCTTTATCCTTACGTAAAACAATTTGTAGGCTTTGTTCTTATGTTTGCTAATATTTCTAAAGTTATATAAACATTAGCCGAGTACACTATAATAGCTAAAGTAGTACTATTATATATTTTGTGCCGAAAACTAAAAACAGAGAGTAGGTGGCGATTAGATCATCGTTCTACTACAACTTAAATTGTGAATCATTTGAAATTCCACTTAAAGTATACAAATATTAAACAAGGACAGCCAGCAACACGTCAAGTTACCCATTTGCACTGCTAAAGTCGGCACTGTTACGTGCGAGATAGGGGAGACGTCAAGGTCAATATGTTTGAGCCTGGTGTGCTGCCGTGTGTACGTACAGAGGCCAGCGCATCAGGTTACTCCAATCTCATTGCAAAACCGCTCTTATCAAACAGGATAGAGTGCACGCGTGTGGTACCCTGATCTGCGTCCCTCTGTATGTACATCAACAAATCATTTACATCACTCACGAAGAAAATATTTACGAAACGATCCCAGAACGTCAATGACCTTTAATTAATCAAAACACAGCACAATAATAGCACAATCACTGAATCCACACAGTGGAACAATTTGAAAAAAATTCGGACAAAAAAACAACGCTATGCCGTGACGCATAAATCGCGTTGTAAATTGCAAGAAATGCGCGTATTCGACACTGGACAAACGTGGAGTATTATTCTCGGTATTTTCGCGGTGTTTCGCTGCGCGTGCGCTGCGCACTTGCGCCGCTATCCGGCCGTGCGATCGGATACGTTTGCTTCGACGCACTGCCAAGGAGTTGGTATCACACGGTATAAGCGCACACGGATGGTAGGTAGATTAACTTTAGCGCGATCATTTTATATGCAATATACTATGAAATGGACTTTTCCTTTTTGTTGTTTAAGATTTTTACACTTGATGTGTGTGATATTGCAACTTTTTTAAATTACCTTGACCCTCTGACCGCTAAGTTCTATATTATTGAACAAAAATAGTGACAGGAACCCGTTAATGTTTAAAACTAGAGAATGTAACTGCGAGAATTTTAAAAAAACATTTTTGATTATTTTTTGTACTAGTTGGCAAACTGTGATCTCTGTGATTTCTGCCTAAAATTATTTTTATTTAATAATTACCTTGATCATTATCCACTGTTTAAGATGCACGTGTAACCTTGAATAGTTTAATAACATGGTACAATTTACATATATTATTTTTACAACATTTTTCAGTCTATCTGATAATCTGGATCTATTCTTTTCTTATCTGCACATAATAAAATATGTTATAAAAAATCATGTTATCGTTCCTCGAACCGAGAATTATGATAATAAAGACAGGAAGCAAGTTCTTTGTACACTGAAACACAGAATTTTTAATTATAAAAGTTAAATTGGCTTTTATTAGATTAAAGTTTTTGTCTTATTTTAAATGTAGATTTAAAATCTTATTTAAAATGAGTTTAAGTTTCGACAACTTAACTGGCTTACAGTGAATAGTCATAGTTTGAGGCGCTAGGCATCTGATAGAATGTTTCGGAACTTAAGATTTCAGGGAATCGGTAACTTTTTGATCTACACAGTTCTGATGGAGATTTTTTCTTGATAAAACTTTAAAATAATTAAAAAATTTACCACTCTATACATTTTTTTACATGTATAGAGTGATACACTCTATTGCTCTATTGCGATTATACTCTATTGCTTTAATTATAACTCTTAAATGGTTGATGTTCCTTAACTTTGTTTAGATCAAATATACTCGTAGATAATAATCATCTCGATTACGTCAGCTTTCAAAACAAAGCCGGATCGAAATCGGTCCATTCGTTTTGGAGCTACGATGCCACAGAGACACAAACACACAGATATAACTGTCAAACTTATAACTTTTCTTTATAGGGGGTTAAAAATCTGGGACGAAATGCACTCTGCTTTAACTACAAATGCAAAAGTTTATCTACAGCTTGTCATTCCTTGTATGGCTCCAAACGCACTCCGCAGGACGAAATTGAACTTGCACTCTGTGCGCGCGGATGCGAATGTGGATACACTTGGTTTTATTGGGCCACTGACGATACCCGCCAACGGTAATTTGGAATACCTTGTCCGAGGTTCCTGACCTCTGTGCAAACCAAACTAAATCACCGCGTACTATACATGTCTTCACCCATGTTAGACATTTTTGGTCTTGCTACAAAATAGTGTGGTTTTACAGCATGTGGTAATCGGTTGAGAATAACACCACCCCATCTCTTTCCGTGGGTGTCGTAAGAGGCGACTAAGGAAACACAAATGAGACCTGCCTCCTAGTAATCCATCCCAGGCAACGACACTTCATTTTTTTCTGAATCGGAGGTGTCGTCCTATGGTTTCATGCGGTGTGGTAGGCCGTCTGGTTCGCGACCACCCTCCTACCGAAGTCCGACGCAAAACAGCTTGCTTTATTCCGTTGATGCGTGGGAGTACCAGTGCCTTTATAAGCATTTTCTGGGTTAACTCACTCCATCGTCGACCTCATCTTTGACCTTATGGTCAAGATTGAGGTCAAGAGTTAACCCATCTAATAATAAAAAAAAATAGAAACTGGAATGTAGTTAAAACAAATTAAACTAAAAGTTATTAATAATCTTTATAATACCTACATGCATGATTTAATGTGCTTAGTAAGGGAATGAGAAATTTTGCCGTTTGACTTGAAGGCACGATAGCTCACCTGTTTAGCACCAGGACCAATTTTTTCTTTCATTAAATTATTTGTCCTTATAATAAATCATAATTTGTTCATTGTCGTCGTAACGGAGTTACAAATTGTGACATACAGACCCAAGGGCGTCGCCAGCCCTTGGCCCAGGTGGGGGCAAGTTAATATTATGGAGGTAAAAAAAATGAATTGTAGATACAGTAAAAAGCATGAAGTTGTATACTTGTAGCGCGAGTCTTTGCCTCTGTGGCGAATTGGCGTTTGTAATAAGAACGGTTCCAACTTTGGTTGCTTTGCAGTTGGCTACCTTTTTTTCACCTCTAGGGGGGGGCAGCTGCCCCTCCCTGCCCCCCCTTCGCGACGCTCTTGTACAGACCCGAGAGTATTGACTTCTTTGTAACGCAAACGAAGTCGCGGAAAGAAAGCTAGTCTTCTTAATCAAAGAAAAATATTTCTGATTCAGTTGTTTCCAGCCTAGAAAAATGAATACTGTAAAGAGGTACGCTTTTCCGCACGTCCCTTTACTTTATCCTAGTTCATAATTTCATCATAATATTTTATTGATGTAAGTGCAAAATATACAAGCAGCCATGGGAATGAACTGCTCAGCTCTAGAGTTATTTCAAAATTAGTTAAAATTTGAAAATAAGATTTGTAATGCGATTAAAAAGAGCACCCTCAGAGTTTTTTGCCTGTTCTTCTCTGGGGAAGACTGCACCTTTGCGAATAGGCGTAGAGTCAGTAGGGTCAATAGAACGAATGCGTATATATGTATTTAAATATTTTAATGTTTATTTGTATGTATTTCATGTACTCTTGACTTGTTTTAAGTGGCATCCTGAATGTCCTATAAAATAAAATAAAAATCTTTTCTATTCTATTCTATAGTTTTCTTATAATATAATAAGAATCATCCAACTTAAATATGTCTTTAAAAACATGTGTAGCAATTTCTTCATGCTTATTATTTAAAAAAAATACAAAAGTAAACTCACACACATAACATGATTTAAAAAATAAACAAAAAAAACGCCTCAATAGGAAAGAAAAGTCGGCAACCTCTTTTGACGATTTACCATGCTCCCAATACCTTCCAAGAATGTCCTTTCTCCTGTCCATTTCTTAATAAAAAGCTCGATTTATACCACTAGAGCCTTAAAAGGGACACATCAGGGAAAACTCTGTACCTACAACTCTCCTTTTCAATAGGACGACGCGTGATGTTTTTTGAGGCCTTGAGGAATCGTAAAAAATAACATCGAATAGATCTTTTCACCACCTTTGACTAGAAATAGAAACGATAAAACCCACAAAGTATGTAGGTTTTAGCTGTTTTGTAGATTTTTATGAACACACTGTGAATAATAATAATAACTCTAAAATAAAAATAAAAGTTTCACCCCTGACATTCGATTGCTTATAACTTTTAAACGGCTGAACCAATTTAGATGAAATATAGTTAGGAACCATCTCGATTTCGTCAGCTTTAAAACAAAAGAAACCTCATCGAAATCGGTCCATTCGTTTAGGAGCTCGATGCCATAGACAGACATACAGAAACACAGACATGCAGATATAAAGACACATAGGTCAAACGTATAACACCCCTCTTTTTTGTCGAGAGCGTCACATCTATTTGTTAAAATGTTCGGTGGATTTCAAAATAATAAGGCTTCAGTATCTTTTTGGATTTAGAGCCCTAAAACAATCATATAATACATCTAAGTTCGTAGAACCAGACATTAAATTCATTTCTTCCAAAACAGTTTTCTTAAAACAAATCAAATAATATCTCCCAGGCTGAAGAGTAGTTTCATAAGAAAATTAATAAAATGAAATGGAACCAAACTGTAACAGTCTGCAGTAAAAAAAAACTCAATAGCCCATTGGATGAAAATTATATCAGCTACCTTTGCTCCTATGGGAGCGGCTGAATGGCTAATGAACTGAGGCTATGAATACACATTGCTGCATTATAGTGCCAATGATTCTGCATAATTAATTGTTCTCTTAAGTCGTACGAGCAAGAGCAGTTCCGACTAGATATTTGAGGAGCGACTTTCGCTTTTATCCTCACAACATAAAGTCCAAAGTGGTAAAATTTGTGTGCTTTTCAGTGTACTTTCGTTTCTGACTTTAAACGGTCTTGAGAAAAAAGATAAGTATGCTTTCAGATATTGGTTAAAATGAAATTAATAATAATAATAATAAACGCTACACACTCAAAGGCCCACACTAAGGCTTTCCCTTGTGTCGTGTGGGTCCCTTGGAAAACACATAAAGACAAACACAAACATCCATGACCCGAGAACAAACATCTGCTTTCTACACAAATGTTTGCCCCGACTGGGGATCGAACCCAGGACCCGCCGATCAAGAAAGTCAAAGTCAAAGTCAAAGTCAAAGTCAAAGTCAAAGTCAAAGTCAAAGTCAAAAGTGTTTATTTCATTGAACATATAAAATGATACTTGCAGCGTCACTACCACTCGACCAAACCGGCCGTCACGACTATGTATGTATGTATAAATTTTATGATTCCACATCGCGCCCTTAAACGAATAGCCGGATTTCGTTTCGACTTTTTTCTCGAAAGATGTTGTTAATCGAAATGGTCTTTAGCTATATTTTATCGGGGGTTTTATTTTTCAAAATTTAATTTTAGAGTTAATTTCCCATTTAAAAATTTTCGAGCAAAAAAATACTGTTTCCATTTAAGATGAGGTTTTAAATAACTTAGTACATAGTTTCGCAGTGACTATGAATACGAGCTTAACAATCTAAGGGGTACGTATTACAATACCGAAGTATAGAAAACCGAATTTCATAAGACCTATGGACGAAAGACCGAAAATTATAAGGCCGAATGTTTATTTGACCGAAAGTTTGAAATCCCGAATGTTTGTTTGACCGAAAGTTTGAAATCCCGAAGGTTGAAATACCTATGACTTAATATCCCGAAGGCTAAAATACCGAAGATTGAAATCCCGAAGGCTAAAATCCCGAACGCTAAAATACCGAAAACTAAAATACCGAATTTTAGTTTTCGGTTTATGGACATCCTGTCCATAAAGTTTTCAATAGTAAAAATGTTTTATTTTGTCTGTTTATATGACAAACGGAACTGCGACGAGTAGGTTTGTTAGTAGCCTAACCCAACCAACCCGTTAGAACTGCGACCCCAACGCACGAGCCGAGCGAGCGAAGCGAGCATTTCAATTTTTAGTATTTTGAACATCGATATTTTTAAACATAGGTATTTCATGAATCGGTATTTTGAACGTTCGGTCATTTAAACATTGGTATTTTGAACATTCGGTCATTTAAATGTTCGGTCATGTAAACATTGGTATTTTGAACATTCGGTCATTTAAATTCGGTATTTTGAACATTCGGTCATTTAAATATCGGTATTATATGTTTAGTTATATCGTACATCGGCATTTCAACCGTTCGGTATTTCAACTTTCGATGTTTTAAGCGTAGGTTTTTCAACCATCGGTATTTTGAATTTTCGGTATTTTAATACGTACCCAATCTAAGTAGTCTGTGCTCAATACTGTCAACCACAATAAAAAAAAACCTACTAAACAGTTACTTTGCTTTATAAAATACAAGATTATAATTGTCCACTTATGAAATTTTAGTAGAGTTGCGAGGTGAGAATAAATGCCCGAATCCCAAAGTAACACAGACAATCCGGGACTTCTCATAAATCTACTCAAGTTACCGCTGACTTCCACACTGGACTGGGAGTGAAAGAAAAATTTAGAATGTACCAGCTGCCAACTCTTCCCAAGCATACTGTAAAAATCATTAATAGGGACACAAGGATTTTGCTATATTGTGGGCGAAACCTATCAGCACTATATTCATGTTCCATTTAATAACCATTAGTTTTACCAACCCCGAATGCGATTATAGTCGTGAGTGTATGTATGTATGTATGTGTAAGTTACCGTTTCAGAAAGGAAATATCAGAGATACCATTATAGTCTAACATAAACAAACATTACTCAGAAACACTATGCTACGCTTCGAGGTCACTCTCATCTAAAGTCTGCAACAATGTTGCATTGCCAAGCCGCTGTCGCTACGTAGGCTTCCGATTGCCAACAGATTGCTCCAGAGTTATTCAGATATTAAGTCAATTAAAATTAGAAATATATGATTGACTTAAAAAGGGCGACCCTCGGAGTATCTTGTTTATTCTTCTCCTGAGGAAGACTGCACCTTTGCGAAGGCACAAAGTCAAAAATAGTAATGCACTGTTTTGACATGTTCAAGCAACATTTTGAATGTTCTATGCAATAAAGCGATTTTTGACTTTGACTAACACTAGTGAAATTATAATTTCCCGCGACATGACAATTTGCCTACCAAAATTACAATTCGAAGAAACTCCAAGGGTCGCCTGCTTAAATTAGCACAAGTTAGGTTATATTAAGGTTGACCTTTTTAGGTTCGTTTAGGCTAAGTTAGGTTTCAT
Organism: Aproaerema taeniolella; assembly: GCA_949987775.1. Taxonomy (NCBI): domain Eukaryota; kingdom Metazoa; phylum Arthropoda; class Insecta; order Lepidoptera; family Gelechiidae; genus Aproaerema; species Aproaerema taeniolella. Next base: position 1,028,552 of record OX465259.1, on the reverse strand, counting down.
TAACATAGAAAAAAAGTCCGTCGATGTGAAATAGTTGAGGCAGCTCATAAAGTACCGCGAGATTATAATTTTTCTGAGTAAAATTACAATATTACGGTTTAGACAATGTTTTTTTTATAATAATATGGGTTAACTCTTGACCTCAATGTTGACCATAAGGTCAAAGATGAGGTCAACGATGGAGCGAGTTAACCCAGAAAATACCTATAAAGGCACTGGTACTCCCACGCACCGACGGAACACAGCAAACTGTTTGGCGTAGCAGGAGGGTGGTCGCGAACCAGACGGCCTTTTACAGAGCCTACCACACCGCATGAGACCATAGGACGACAACTCAGATTAAAAAAAAAAAAAAAAAGTGCCGGTGCCTAGGATGGATTACCAGGAGGCAGGTCTCATTTGTGTTCCCTTAGTCGCCTCTTACGACACCCACGGAAAGAGATGGGGTGGTGTTATTCTCAACCGATCACCACACGGTTAGAACGTTACGGTGACATAAAAACTAGCGGCCTGAACCAGCTTCGCGCGATTATTTAGAATGTACTATACATATAGGTATATATTATAAACCTGCCAGAAAAAATAATCTATATGACAGTGAAAACTATTTCAGAATCCGTCGCGTGGTTTTAACAGGAGTCAGCGGATAAACAGACAGACAGACAGTAGAGCACGACTTCTTATACTGTGATAAGTATCTATGTAGACGGAACAATTAATTTAGGCCAGTCCTTAAAAAAGGTAAACATATTTGTAGAGTAAGTACCTAAGGGTAATGGGATTTTATTTATCACGACCACAAAATAATTTTAAATTGTTTTTATAATAAACTAAAGGCAGTAAGTAATGCACCTACTACGCCTACACAAATGTGCTTTGCGAAAACAAATAAATTATGTTAAGAATCGAACCCGGAACTCCTTATATGTAAACTTGAACAAGTATACAAACATGAGTAATAGTAAGTATGAACATGAGGCCAGCCTTATTACTTATTGTAACGCATTTAGGTTACCCCAATTAATTTAAAAACCATTTATCGTAACACCAGAGAGTGCATGCATGGTTTGGGTAACCTATGCAGCCCTCTGTCTTCTTCTTCCTAGCGCTAAGTCCTGTTTCTAATTCGGGGTACGCTTGACCATGATCCAGGGTTTAGCAGGTCAAGTCGTTACAGTGGAGTGACTGCCATCTGACCTCCGTGACCCTGTTAACAGGGGAACCTGACCGCATTGGATCATGGTTACACATTCAGTCTCCTGAATGTGCAGGTTTCCTCACGATGATTTCCTTCATCGTAAAAGCATCGGTTAGTGTGCAACTAATGTACATAACTCAGAAAACGAGTCATTGGTACATGGCGGCACTGGGGTTTGAACTCGGTACCTCTCGGTTACGAGTCTGACCCGCTAGCCGTTAGACCACCGACGCTCTTATGCAGGCCTCTGTACCTAAAATAAATTGGGATAGTCACCTAAATCACCACTTCATCTTTTCTCGTGAGTAGAAAAATTTGATAAGAGTACAAAACAATGCAGAATAAGGTTATACAATTGTACAGCAAAAACCGTCTCTATCACAAACGAAATAAGGGTGATTTACTTATTTAAGCGTTTGAAGCAGTATATTTTGTATAGTGGGAGGCCTTTATCTATAAAACCTTCTCAATAAACACATAAAGGAGGTCCCGATAACTGTAAAACAGCTGTTCATAATAACACTGTCAATTTAACGACTGTCCACGAGAAGTTGACCGATGAGGCATCTCAAGGTGATGACTGAGTCAGCTGATCGTTGTTTAACTACTTTTTATCATGATATAAACATCTCACTGTCAGTTGTAGTTTGCTTGGCTTATTTTATAAGTAACTGCTCTCTCTTCTTATCTTATAAGTATAATCAAGTGGCGAACTTGGCTAACCTTGGTGTCAGAGTTTTGAAACCTTAGAAATTTGTTCAAAAACAGCGCCAGTTAAGTAACTCTTAGCTGGCAAATCCCAGTCGTTTTGGCACTATAATTAACAATATTAGGTTACCTACCATCAGTTTGGTTTTTTAGTAAGCAATTACTTTGTTAATTTTCATTTTATTTCATTTCATTTATACCGCCAAATGTCATCAGACTTGTTCTACAACTGTAATCAATCAACAACAGCCGGGACTGACAGCTTAACGTACTCTTCCAAGCACGAAAACGCTCGTAATAAATTGTCACTTTGGTCACCCATCAGGTTCCCTGCCCCTGTGTAGGTTATTATTGACTTCACTGATAGGTTCAGATCAGCGAGCTTCACTAGGCTACTACTCACTTGTGAATATGTTTCGATGACAGGTAATATCTAATCTATCTGTTAAACTATTACATGCCGAATTTATTCGTTTATCTAAGTACTGAACAAACATGTTAGTAAAATAATTTTAATTATTAATGAACCTAGGCTTGTCGTTCCCGTAAACCAATCTTGAAAGTTAATCGTGAAAGAATAAAGTTTTTTAATTATTTTTTTTATGATAAGATGGGTTAACTCTTGACCTCAATCTTGACCATAAAGGTCTAAGATGAGGTCGACGATAGAGCGAGTTAACCCAGAAAATGCCTATAAAGGCACAGGTACTCCCACGCACTGACGGAACACAGCAAGCTGTTTGGCGTCGGACTTCGGTAGGAGGGTGGTCGCGAGCCAGACGGCCCTTTACAGAGCCTACCACACCGCATGAGGCCATAGGACGACACCTCAGATTCAGAAAAAAATGAAGTGTCGTTGCCTGGGATGGATTACTAGGAGGCAGGTCTCATTTGTGCTTCCTTAGTCGCCTCCTACGACACCCACGAAAATAGATGGGATGGTGTTATTCTCAACCGATCACCACACGGTTAATCTATCTATATTTATCTTTATTAGCGGTAGGTTAGAAGTATCAGGTACAAGAATCGAACGAGCATGTATGAAGCGAAAGAGGTGTGTTTGGATCATATCATAGAATAATTATTCTTTTTACAACATGAAAACGGCACGGCAAAATTGTATTAATATTGCCTCCTATGCACTAGAGTAATACTAGAAGCTGAGAACATAGAAGGCAATGGTAATACAAATTCTGTCATGCCGTGCCGTTCGAATTATAAAAAGGCCCAATGGGACCAAAGCATTCATCCCGTGATAAACTCATAAAATAATAAACATCAGAATAAGCAGACGCGAGTTAATGCAGAGGAAAACAACAATTTATCAGCTGCCCATTCGTGTGTACCACCCTGCTATTATCGCATCGTGTAAAACAATGCGAACTGATGAGTAAGTGTCTGTTATAGTTACATTATATTTGAAACATGGGGGACGCAACGTTAACGTGACTAATACAGTTCGAACAAAAATTATGTACCACCTCTACGATAAATGTAATTCATAATTTTCCACGTTATAAAAACGTATGAGTCACCGACTTCAATCACAACAACAGTTCGAAATGTCACTCATTTATTTAGATGATGTTCTGGTTTGTAGCATTGTTTTTGTTGATTTTTTTTAAAGCGCTGAATTATTTTCGATAAAATTTATAAGGGACCACCTCTGGAGTATACTCTTTCGAACAAAAAATAATTTTGAAAATCGGTTCATAACAGGCAGAGAAATCGGTGAACATACATAAAAAAAATACATACAGTCGAACATAGAACCTCCTTCTTTTTTGAAGTCGGTAAAAAGTCAAATTAGCCTTAGATATACAATTGAATGTTACTAATCCTACATTATCCTTACAAATAGGAAGCGAATTAGGAATGTAGAGAAAGAATTTTTGATCGTAGCTAGTGGCAATCTGTAATATCTGCCTACCCCAATGGGACAAAAGCGTGTGAGCTTATGTATGTATGATATAGGAAGTTGAATAAACATAAAGCTGAAATCCCAAACTGTTGAATTTATAAAACAAAGCCTCCGCTCGCGACTGTGACTGCCTGAATGCCATAAACTCAAAAACTACCGAACGGATAGAGTGCTCCAAGATAAAGGTTTTATTCATTACTGTTTTGTTTAAACATTACTATGATTGTTAAAGATTAAAAAAACAGCGAAATGGGAAACTTCATCTAAAAAGCTGCCTAATCCCTTTATAATGCTACTGTTCCAAGCAAACGAAGCCGCAGACAAAAAACTAGTTTGTCATCATGTCACACACAACATGTAGAGTTCATTATGGTTTCTTAGAACAAAATCAAACCCTTACCAAAAGCCCCTGCAGCAAAACAAAAGCAAACACAAATAATTCAGAAGCCGCAGACCCGTAGGTACATTACTAACTAGTTTGTAGATAAACAGCATGTGTACTATTAATTATTACTTATACTTAGTGTGGCCATTATTTGCCTTGAAAATTAGGACATAGTGAATAAATATTTATTTTAAATCGACTTCCAAAATTCACTTAAAGATGTTCGTAAATTTTTCGCAAGATTCGAAAAACTGTCTAAATACCAATAAAAGAAAAAAGTTTAATAGATTAAGCATACTGGTTCCAACTGGTTCGTAAATAAATAATAACCGTAGATAGTTTTACAATTGTATTTCTAGTAACTATCTTCGGAAATTCTTCCCGGAAGCCAGCGCGTAGTCTTTTCTTGTTGAAGTGGTCTAGAACCGTCTAGTTTTAATTTTATTTATTTTATTAAAATAGTTTTATCTGTTCAGTCAATATTTAAATAAAAAAAGAGATTCAAGTTGTAAGAAAACACATCACATCACACTTCACTCTTATATTATAAGGCGAAAGTTGGTCAGTGTGAGTGTGTTTATTTGTGTGGTTGTTACTTCTTCACGCTCAAACGCCACAGGGATCAATTTTCATAAAATTTGGTATGGAGGTAGCTGACATCCTGGATTAACATATAGGCTACATAATTTTCCTGAATTTCTACAAGAACAAAATCTTGGGTGGAAAGCTAATTAGGTATAGAGCGACCCTCGGAGTTTCTTGACTATTCTTCTCCTGAGGAAGACTGCAGCTTTGCAAAAAGGCGTAAAGTTGAAAATGCTAATTTAATTTACTATTTTGCCTTATTTCAAGTAACATTCTGATTTTTTTATGAAAAGAGACGCAGGCAGATAATTCCATTCCTTATCTGTTAATTTAGGAATATCCTAACGCGCAAAATAAGCCATTGCCACTCGCAAATTGTAACTCAACGAGCTAATATCGGTAACGTTATCGGAAAAGGAACAAATAACTCAACTTTCCCCGTAAATAAGGCTCCCCTAATCTTTATTTAGTTGCAAAACAGAAGTTTTCGTGGAGAAAAATGAACAAACTATAAAGAACATTGCATTTATGCTTATATGGGAACACAAGTTATTCACAAATTTAATCCTCTAAAGTGAGTATTAAATGAGAAAGATGAGAAAATAATACTTAAGTAAGCACTTGTTAAGACAAAGTTTAGTTTAGTATAAGGTGTGGATGAAAGCTGTACAATTTTAGACTATGGGTAAGATGTGATTGTACCACTATTATATATTCTGAGGTTGTACATTTGAGTGTGGTAAGGATTTTTTGTAAAATTTGGATTATTATATGGGCGAAAGGCTGACCACCTCTCACAATCATACAACTTTGTCCATCTGATAACCCATACAATTTGTGTCAAACATGGCATCTAGTGGTTTTAGAACCAGTGATGCTCTGCCTACCCCGTTAGGGATTATAGGCGTGAGCGTATGTGTGTATCTGTGTATTATTATATTTAGTTAGATTTCCTTCTTTGCGGGCCGTATGGTATTCGGCAATCGTGAAACCACCCTTACTCTTGTCGAGTACAGATAAAGGTGCAAGTTGTTGCATGATACCTACTTTAATAAATAGGTTTATGAGTGTTTCTATGTTTTAAGTCTCTTGAGCGATCAGCTGATTTACTTATTACAAGAAGTAGAAATTTCTTCGAGGGAAGTTGTTCAGTTTCATGGGGTGAGTCATTCTTTGTAGTTTTGCTAACTTAAAGGTCACCTTATATGTACTTCAAGAAGGCCGCAAATAAACTTCTCCATGCCTGTATACAATACCCTGATCAATGATAGCAAGTATCTATCCTGATTGTAACTGCAAAAGCAATATATTCCCATAAAAATCAGGATCTCAAGCAACGTTTAGCTTTTAGCGAGTCGTGAGTGACAGACGGACGCTGACGTGCGAGTAATGTCGGAATGGTATACAAAAATAATTGGTAGTAGATAACTTTCTTTGTTCCTGAAAACCTCATAGTAAACTTCGACCATTCTTTGTTTCCAAGACTTTTCTAACATACAGATATATAACATTTGCTATGTCTGAAAGAAAGTTGGCTCAAAGTTACTATAATAGCTCCATTTTTTCCGTTTTAAAGCTTCGCCCTGCTCACACTCAAAGAGAATGTAGAATAATCGCCTTACAAAACTAACATGATTTTGAACAAGCAATACCTACTAAAACAAAAAAAAATACGGAGTTTATCTCACTCCCTGTGTTGCTGCCAAGCCCAAAAATGCCTCATGTATCTTTGTTCATCACTATTTTCCACTAACTTTCTGAGCCTCCATAGATTTACAGGGAGGTTCTCCAGGATTAAACGACTATTCTGCAGATATCACAATTCTAGATAATAGTAACTTTATTTAAGCATTACATCTCTAACAAATATTACAAAATGACGTGGCGGGGTCCGCTAATTGGTTGCATAAAAACAAAATCATTTTTTATCAGGCTCCACTACTAAATTAATCCAGTTTAGGTACTGACTCTCCAGCTTGTCTTTACTTTATAAGGTTCTTCCACTCTCACTGATGTGATTAATTTCAATCTCAATCTGGTCCGACGGCTGACGGACATCCCCCCTCTGGTTTATACATTAAGGCCCGTATTATGGAAGGAGACTCAAGCCTTGATGTATACTTAAGTATTGTTTGTCTCTTTTTCTCAATATCAAATGACAAAGACGACTGCTACTCAAGTATAGATCAGAGTTTGAGTCGTTTTTTGTAATACGGTCTTAAGAAGCTTCCTTCTTAGTAGAGGGACGAGTTTTTAGGTACTAGTTATTTTAATTAAAATGAAGCAGGGTCTGGGGTTTTCGAGTCGATATATTTAGAGCAATTTGCAAAAGGCAGGCCTCACATAACCTCAAATATAAGCTGCCAAATACAAGTTACAAAGACATGCTTTTTGACAGCTGGCTTAACGTAGACGATTAGCAGTTCAATTGATTGTACTAAAGCAAGATTTTGCAAGTTGGCGTTTTCCTTTCCATTTTTCTGGCATAAATTATATAAATTTTGTATTACCCCCGACATTTGATTGCTTATAACTATAACACGGCTGAACCTATTACGAATATAGCTAAGAACCATCTCAATTATGTCAGCTTTCAAACAAAAAAAAACGCATCAAAATCTGTCCATTTTTATAGGAGCTACGATAGCGCGTCAAACTTATAACACCCCTCTTTTTTGTCGGGAGTTAAGAAGATTTAGGCCCATATTATAGAAGGAGACTCAAGCCCTGATCTATACTTGAGTATTGACTGTCTCTTTCTCTCACTATCAGAATGACAAAGACGTCTGCTACTCAAGTAATCAGAGTCTGAGTTGCGTTTGAGTTGAATAGCGCTCAGTACGAATCCGCGGGATCTCGACAAGGGTCAAATTCAGCTTACTAATCTTACAAATGAGTACCGTGCCCACCTCACTGAGTTCTCGTATTTTGCTAAGTCAGAAGTCTATTGATTCAGCCCGCCCTTTTCCTGTTCTGCCGACTTGTGTAATTGGAGACCTACTCTTAGAACCTACAGCGTATCCTAAGAAATTAGTTTTAGGTGTTAGTTATGAGGCAGATGACTTACCGCTGAATGGATTCAAGTTATAAGAGAGATAAAAAAATTGATAAAGATACTTAGTACTTTCTGCACTTCTTATACTAATATTATAAAGAGGAAAGATTTGATTGTTTGTTTGTTTGCATTGAATAGGCTCCGAAACACAGGACCGATTTGAAAAATTCTTTCACCATTAGAAAGCTACATTATCCCCGATAGACATAGGCTACATAATTTTCCAGAATTCCCACGGGAACAAAGTCCCGGGCGGAATTCTAGTATATTATAAAGAAAGATGATTTACATGATTGTAACGAATAACCTAAAAAACTACAATATCGATTTCAAAAATTATGTCACCATTAGTAGGCATGCTACATTATTCCTAACTAACATAGGCTACATAATTTTTCCAAATTCCCACATTCTTATTCTTTTTTATCACTACTTTTGCGCTACTCCCGGTTTTCTTGTGTTTTTCTTTCGCTTTTAGTTGTCTGGAAGAGATCGCTGTTTAGCGATTAGGCTGCCCTTGCACACTTTTGGTTGTAAGTTTGTATTGTATGTTTAAGTATTTTTATATCTATCTATAACTTGCCCGCGTGAAATTCGTTTCTATCGCGCTGAATTTATAGTAGCCACTGGCATAGAAATGAGATAAGGTTGACGTCAAGACTGCCTTGCGTAGTCTGATGTATTGTCGAGTGTACTTGCCAAGAAGCTGGGGCAGAATCAAATGTCAAATCAAATAAGACCCACATCACTAAGATGAACCGTTAGCACATTCTTCTCACTTGATTCATTGGTCAACTTGCAATGCCCAACCGCAGGGGTGGTGGTTGAAAAGTCCAGTGACAACGTAGCGTTTGGTTCTCCAACTGTTCCACTTATTTACCGACCCTGTTGTAAATCTTAATCGCCTTTCGAAAGTTTGGGCAATGGCTCGTGAAAAGGCCTGTCCCCACATAAATCGCTAACCGAGCCTCAAACGACTGGAGCCTATTTTATGGGCACTTTAGGAAATTTGGGGGGGTTCTAAACTGTTTCTATGGTTACGGATTTATTTGATAATCAATGAGTAGGATTCAGCTAGATAGCACACTTGTTGAGCTGTTTCTACAAGGCAGTATTACAATACTTACTTAATATTATAAATGCGAAAGTAACTCTGTCTGTCTGCCTGTCCGTCTTTCACGCCTAAACTACTTAACTGATTTTGATGAAATTTGGTACAGAGATAGATTAGAGCCTGGGAAAGGTCATAGGCTACATTTTATCCCACAGTAGGGCACGATATAACCTGTAGTCTACGCGAGCGGAACCGCGGGCGGAAAGCTAGTACAATATAGTTTACTTGCACACAAGGATATACGCCATAAGACAAAATGTACAACAAGGCGGTCTTAATACTTGAAATAAAGTGACCCATTACCAAAATTTTTATCATTTCCTCATTTATCGTAGCCATTGTATTAATATTTTTTGTGTTAAGTACTAGATATTGTTTGGAAGTAAAAGTGTAAACTTTTTGGTTTAAATTAAATTAAGTACCTAATCTAAGTTTTTCATCGACGTCTTTAAAATTACCGGTTTTGTTTATTTTCTTGTAATATTTTTGATTTTAAATGTCCTTAATAAAGCTTGAGATATGCACGTGGTGCACGTGGATTTAAGGTTGCCTTGTAGAAATTGGTGTTATTATAGCTTAATAACATTTGTATTCATTGTGTCAAAATTACTGTTAAAATTATTAGTATTTTCTCGTGTGCTATAAGGTATGTCGTGTTGTATTTGTATACTAAGTTTCTGAACGTTTCAGATTTCCCATCGGCCAACAAAATAACCTCAATACAATATTTTCAACAAAATGTTGTAAAACGTAATTATAAACAACATTGTTGCGGGAGTCACTTGAAAGTTTGTTGTTTTAATTAATTAAGACGAGAGAACATTGACAAAACACGCTGGGACCCTGCGGTCGGGACTTCTCAAACCCCCTCCCCCCACTCAGCTAAATTGTAATGAAGTTACAGCTAAGAAAATTAAAGAACCTATTCTGGAGTTCCGTTTAGACATACAAATTCGTATTTATACATTTCATTAAACGAGGGGTTAATGATTCCTTGAAATTGTTTTTTTTTCTAAAAAACGGAGAATTACTGATCAATAACCTAATGTCACCAACTGGGTAATAGCCCAGTTGGTCGGTGATAACCCAGTTGGTAATGAGCCAGACTTGTAATGCGAAGGTCGCGGGTTCAAATCCTAGTGCGGGCCTGTACCACTAAATTCGTCTTTTCGGATTTATGAACGGATTTCTAATTATCACTTGCTCAACGGTGAAAGAAAACATCGTGATGAAACCCGCCCGTCCAAGAAAATTCATTTTCGAACGACGAGCGGTTCACCAACCCGCATTGGGCCAGCGTGGTAGACTATGGCCTAAATACCCTTCGTGTTTCGAAGGGAGGCCCGTGCCCCTCGGTGGGGACGTCTATGGGCTGGTAAGAAGAAGAACCTTATGTGAATGTATTGAAGAAAAGTAATAATTAAAAAGTATATTTAAAAGGTAGGTCAGGTAAATAAACCAAATCTCAAACTTTCTTAATAATATTGAAAAAGGAAAATACCAAATTATAATTCCATACAAGTAAAGTTTAACAAATATTCTTGGATTTTACCCAGCATCCTCTAACCTCAACTGAACAAGGCTTGTACTATGGGTGCTTGATAATGATAAGATAACTGGTATAGCTACTATGTTTGTTTACTTTTTTTTTGTAAATATGTACGGACGGTCGCAACTCAGGCTACCCCGCGCGTGAACTTTGTTCTGTTGTGATAAGAACAGTGTTTCAATGAAAATGGAGTAACCTTATGCGCTGGCCTCTTTACCTACACATTATGTATAAATACTCAAATATTTGAAAATTACATTGAAAATACGATTTTCAAATTTTTGTATAAAACTCGAACCCGCAACCTCCACTCAAGCAGGAAAGGTAATTACGACCTATTGAGATATCAGGCTGGTCATATACTGTAAAACGCACAAATTTCTTGAAAATTAATTCATAATTCTTAAAAATTTTTTTTTCAAAATCGTCGCACTAGGGAATACCAACAACGCTTGCTTGGCTTCTTTGTAGGTAATTCTGTATAAGAAGTGTAAAACTGCAGAACTGCAACTAATGCAACTACTTTACCCAAGGGTGTTTTCTCTGCAGTTTATAAATTTTATATAGCATTTTGTACAGCCGTGATAGCCCAATTGTTAATGATCCAGACTTGTAATTCGAAGGTCGTGGGTTCAAATCCTGGTGCGGGCCTGTACCTATTATTTATTCTGTGCCTGTACCACTAAATTCGTCTTTTGGATTTATGTACGGATTTATAATTATCACTTGCTCAACGGTGAAGAAAAACATCGTGATGAAACCTCACAAGAAAATTTTCAAAAGACGAGCGGTCCACCAACCCGCATTGTACCAGCGTGGTGGACTATGGCCTAAATCCCCTTCGTGTTTGAAGGGAGGCCCGTGCCCCTCGGTGGGGACGTATATGGGCTGGTAAAATAAATAAATAGATAAAGCATTTTGTTACAATTAAATTATTAGGTCGAAATCACGTAAAAAAGTCATGAGAATTGGTTCCATCCACTTGTCGTGTCGATAGGAAGTGAGTGGTTAGATTATGTACCTGTAGGAGTAACATCTACTCTAACTCTAGAATAAATAAAAATGTATGACCCTCGACGACCTTTTAAACGGTTGAACCAATTTTGATGAAGCTAAGAACCATCTCGATTACGTCAGCAAACAAACAAAACTGCATCAAAATCGGTCCATACGTTCAGAAACTACATTGCAACAGACATACATACAGATATCCAGACACATATAGAAACACAAATACATAAGTAAAACTTACAAGTGGGTTTAAAAACTACAAGTCTTGATTTGAGATTGAAAAGATTGAGAATGAAAAAACGGTAATCGAATAGAAAAACTCTTAGATCTTTATAATAATAAAATCCAAGTTCTTATTTGAATTTAAAAGGCTCACTTAACTCTTTACGATCCAAAACTGAAATCTTTATTTAAAACTCCCTTTTCAGGCATTTTTTTTATAGCCTCTCATCTTAGAAAGTCTTATAACACTTTATTGCATTTAAAACTCTTCAGGCGCTTTAGAGAGCTTGCACATTAGGTGCATTGCAGAGGTAAAGTTTGTATTATGTAGGTAAAGCAGTATTCTACAATATTATAATGTGAATTTTTTTAACCATGTTACAAAACTGGATGCAGCTCCATGCCAGTCAGTCTCCACTTATATTATTAAAAAAAATGTATTTAATGAATTATAATGTCAATGATAATAATGAATTAAATTTGAAATTTTGTAATTTACTAACATATAGTGCTTAAGACTATTTTTATTTTACTAACAATATGGATGTTATGTCTGAAATAAAATACATTATTATTATTATTATTATTTAACCCCCGACAAAAAGGAGGGGTGTTATAAGTTTAACGTGTGTATCTGTGTGTCTATCGGTGGCATAGTAGCTTTACATGAATGCGCTTTTTTTAGTTTGAAAGCTGTTGCAATTAGTTTGAAAATTGGTTCAGCCGTTTAAAAGTTATAAAAAATCAATCGTATGTCGGTGGTGAAACAAAATACATAATTTTTGAGTTATTTACTAATGAAAACCTAGAGCAGAAAATGTACATGCAAATAATATAACAATAACCAAACATAGTTTTCACTGAAATTTTATCACATTCTCGTTGGAATCAGTTAGATTTAAAATATAAAACATTTTAAACATTAAAACATACCTTTTTTTTGTATTTATATCGCAAGTATTATGTTCAAGTTCATAGTATATGCACCTCTTTTTCTCATTTGGAGATAGTTTTCCCAAATACCTAGGTATTAGATTGAAGTTTTGTAACTATTGTTTTCAAATCAGTCTCAGGAAAAGCGAACTTACATAAATCGGTTATATAAAGTCGCTTTAGCAATCCGAAACTGAAGAACTGACTTTACATAATGGGTTGTGTAAAGTCGCTTTAAGGATTGGTATCAAAAAGTGGAAAAAAAATAATATAACAGAAGAAACCTCATTTTATTAGGTTTTATTAAAATATCAAACGAAAACCCATTTCTCACGTTATACGGTGGGATATCGTCGAGTGAGGCTTTCGTGCGCCGCTGGAGGCTCTATAATTGAGTGAATAAATCACGACCAGCCGAAATGAGACGTGATACTCCATAGGTTGAAATAGTTGCGGTTGAAATTGAGGGTAGGCTGAGTAATAAGCGTTTTTATGTTTTAATTTTGCAATATTTCTGCTTCTGCCATTTTCTCTACATAGTTGTTTAACTGATGTTTTTTGGGTTTGGTGTATCTTTGTGTTTTTGACTGCCCTACTTATACGATGTGGCTTGAAATCAGCAAATAATCAGCTTACCCATTAAATAATTCAGCTTATTTTTCGTTTTCGGGGCCAAACACCATAATGTCTTTATTCAATGTTTTGGTTCGCGACCACCCTCCTACCGAAGTCCGACGCGAAACAGCCTGCTGTGTTTCGTCGGTGCGTGGGAGTACCAGTGTTTTTATAGATATTTTCTGGGTTAACTCGCTCCATCGTCGACCTCATCTTTGACCTTTATGGTCAAGATTGAGGTCAAGAGTTTACCCATCTTACAATTAAAAAATTATATATAAAATATATATTTATTAAGAATGGGTTCGCTCTTGACCACAATCTAGCTCAAGTAAAAGATGTGGTCGAGGATGTAGCGAGCTCACCCAGAAGAAGCCTATTCACTCGTACTTTAAAGATGTTTGGGTTGTATGAACTCGGAAATACAAACGCCAACAGAGAATTCCACTCCTTAGCATTGCACAATATAAAAGATGAAGAATAGAGCTCAGTGCGGAATCGAGGGATCTTGACAAGATAATGTCGATCCGTTGCTCATTTATGACATGAAGGATCGACAAACAAACACACTTTCACATCTATAATTTGGTAAGTAAATTTTATTATACTTGGATTTTGATGACGCGTAAGGATAGCAGAGTTCGTCTATGAAATAACATCTGCGAAGCATAACAGACGCACATCACGTCCAATGCTCAAACAACAGGCGGCGAAGGCTCGCTGTGTGAGGCTTGAAACATGTTGAACAAATAGAAACTACCGACTGCAGGCCAGCGTACTGAATCACAATTAGAAGTAAAACACGATGTGTTTATGCCACATTGAAACATTGATTTAATTAAACAATTGACTTAAGGCGACTACAGCACCTAAATTACGATTTTATGATGCGTAGATAAGCATGACGCACTGCATTAAATCGAAGAAAAGAAATACTACGGTAATATTCAACCGTCAACCGTCAAAATGGCCACGCTCGCCCAGCAGTTCTGCCGCAGAGGCTCAACAACAGCATCTATTCCGGTCTACACGTCGTGGCACGAATGCACAAACCCCTCCATTCATGCTACGTTTTATGAACGCAATGGATCGAGTAATTTGGCATACGTATCATCTCCTACAGGCGATCTAGATACCGCAGCGGCCAGTGGTCGGCGGGGCACCATAAGATAGGGTCTGTGACTGTATGGGGCTGTTGCAGCAGGATGTGGAGTGGATAGGAGAGTGAGTCGACAAGAATACTAGCATCGAGCCAACGTAGGGAGGATAGATACTATACTTGGTGTGTAATATATGCAGGTAGGATTGAAGCTGCAATGATGTGAGTCCTCTTCCTCAACTGTTTGTTTTTCTTTTATGTGCAGCTTCCTTTACCGGGTAGGTTGTTTTTGTTAATCATTCTTGTTTGTAGAGTAGTAGTAGCTGGTTTTCTTCGTCTACATCTTATCCTCCGTTTGCGTAGAATGGTTGTTTTCCTGCCGCTCTTGAGATGCGTTTTTACTATTATTATTGTATCAATAGTGCTGATCTGAGTTCTTCTGCTACTTTGTAGATGTCTTCAGCTTCTTGTTTGATTTTTTGTCAGTCCGAAGCAGTTGTTTTCCAATAGGATTTTGACTCCATTCCTCGGGTATATTGTTTGAAAATAATAACCGTGCATTCATCATTACTTTTGTGATTTGCACTAACAGCTCATGCGGTGCTACTTTATACAGTTTTGTAACTACTTGGTCAGTTCCAGGGACTGTTCCGTTTTTTTATTGAGCTCATTAAGTAAATCACAAATATTTTTAAAATTCGGGAAGTCTGCGTCTAACTATTTTCTTCTATTCCATCAATTAATGGGCTCTGGCTTTTTTTTTTTGGAGGTCTTCGACCCAGCTTGCAGCGGGCAATGGAAAAAAGCACCTGCTTTTGTGCGAGCTATGTGTTGTTTTTGTGTTTCTTGAGGTAAGTGTTGCTAAGTTTTAAATCGTTGTAAGTTGTTTTTATCCTCGTTGATTTATGCTGTTAAGATTTCCTTAGCTTCCTCTTCTTTTGTTATTTTGTTAAAATTAGTATGTGCTTCCAGTACTCTCTGCCATAGGTAAGGATTTTCCGGGTATCTTGATTGAAGAAACACAGCTTTCTTGATTTTAGTTAATGCTAGCCTGCTTTCGCGTAATCTCGGAGTTGGCTACACTAATAGTTATGAGCTGTTTCTTTAAGAATGTTGTTGATATCTGCCCAGTTCAGATTCTAATTGGAAATATCTGGCATGTCTGCTTAGGAGTTAGTTTGTGTTGACCTTCTAGTTAGATTTTCATCTTACGGGTTACAGGCCCTTGGAATTTGTTTGATACGAATTCCCTTTGGAGAAGAATCTCATAGATAGTAAATATCTGATTGAAAGTGGTAGGTGAGCTGTTTTACTCTGATTTGCGTGTTTGAGTTATGCGAGAACACTAGATAGAAGGATCGTTCCCCATACCAACTTGTAATCAGTGTTTATTAATTTCCCGAATCAACGTACAAAGGTTTTTTTGGCATTAGTTAAGATATGATCGATTTGTGATCCTCTGTTCCCACTAAATCACGTAGTTCGGCAAGATGGTATACCCCAAGTGTAGCTAAGTTTTAAATCGTGTTGCTCAATAAAACTTAAAATTAAGTTACCGTTAAAGTTGATATGCTTGTTGTATAAGTATTTTCCGGTTCTTTTAGGGGTGCATTGTCGTCTTTGAACTTAGAACAGCCTCCTATATTCCATGTGCCGGTTCTTAAATTTTTACAGGGGGTAGGTACTTTGTGTTGTGTTTGCGGTGATGACCTAATTAGAGGCTTGCCAGTGCAATTGTCAACAACACAAACGTGACACGACACGTAAAACGTAGCATTTATTGTTAAACGTGGCGGGTATTGAAGTCAATGTTTCATTGGATTGCAAAAGGAATTTTCCATCGTTTTCTTTTTAGATGTGTGAGTTTGTTGCAGGACTACATATCATAAACATTTTCATCCCCGTAGTTGGATAAAGCTCCTTGATCGGTGGGTATCAAGCTACTTTAGTGGTTGTTTCCGAAGTGTAAAAGATGTTTCCGGGTACTCGTGCATCACGGGTATTTAAATAAGCGGCTCCGATAGACTTTCGTTATAAACATGGACTTGACCCTATAATATTTAAAGGCTGCTATATATATATCTTCTCCTCCCCAGAATCCAACCTGGAGTTGTTGATTAGTATTTTGTTCCATGCTAAAGCGTTCTGTCCGTGAGGTTATTAAGTAGTGCTAGTTCTATTTGTGGGTCATGTCGGGTTTCCAGACTCGTAGGTTGCTAGATCCTTCCTAATCACAGCGAGGCCAAATGTTGGGTAAATCGTAAGATTTATTTGGTTACTTAAGGATCTGTATAAGCAGTTGCCGACATTTTCGATGCATCGCAGAAAAAAGTTGTATTGTTCTGGCTAGCCGTAGTTTTCGGGTGGTTGCTGTCAGCCAGATGTTGATCGAATGACTGTGGAATCTTTTGTTTAGTATTTTTAAGAATTATACAATTGTCGCAACAAGATGAAAGACAGCGGATATAACTTTATGAGCTTTCGTTTCCCAGACTCCGATACAGTATTATTATTTTATTTGACGTTTTGCACGTGTTTGGGTTCGAAAATGCCTTTTCTCTATACCCTATTGTAAAACTTAAGCAAACTTATGGCTCTTCGGTTATTTGCTTGTTTTTAGTCGTTAAATAAAAAAAAAGTGTACTTAATGAAATAATATTCGGTATCTTTCCCAAGCTGAGAGATTCCTACACGATGTGTTTTACGACTGGCTAAGTGATTAGTGATTCGTATGGCATATCAGTAAGAAATGATAAGTAAGAATAATTTGTTATTAGGGTGTTAGACGACCTATTGTAGTAATGTCTTTGCAGCACACAATACCGATAATGGATTCCTGGCTTTAGCGATTTTGTGTTAAGTATATTCAATCAAATTAGGTGTCGCGCTGTTCAACACAAGTGAGACTGCAAATGAAAGTGTGTTCAAAATGCATTCTTAAATTCTAGGGCGAGGTCCTTTATTTAAGTGTTAATTGAATGAACCACTAGCTACGTACTTCCTTACCCTAGATTTTCATGTTGGGGTAAGGTGGTAGATCGAATACGCTAAGAGGTAACTACTATCCGGATTGTTAAGCTATAGGTAGAACACTTTAAGAATATATGTTGCGCTGGTCAGGAACGCTAAATGGTATGCTGCAGTTCCTACAAGTTGCAATAATAATCATGTCTGGGTGCTGTGGCGGCTAGATCAGGTCCTTTGTGAGTTGATGCTGGAATAAAAATTATGTGCAAAAGGCGGCTGGAACGGATTTTTTGCAAAAGGCTAGAAATGTTTTATAATGGAACGAGCTCACCAGGTTCTCCACTTTCCTCATGATATTGCACGTGTACGCACTGTTTTTAGCTCAAGTTACTGACTTGATCGTCGTTAATATGTTCCACTGTAAACTGCACTGGATGTGTGGATGACGCACGCGATGCGCGACGTAGGTATTACCGAGTTGAACCGGAACGCACTTTTTTATATGGGGTACATAAGGCACTAGTCGCGATATAGTTTAGTGAGCCACAATTTATTAGAGGCTAGATAAAATTAAGAAGTTTTCAATATGATCTATAGCCTAAGTCACAGTACAAAGATGAAAACGGTACACAGTATAACAATAGCCGACCAAACTCGGGAACAAAGGCGCGGGCGCGGGTGTCGTAAACTTCGTCAACATTTGGGATATCCGGAGAGCACGTGCAGGGACGTCTGCCCTCGACCGCTTGCCAAACAAGACTCCCTCAAGAAATACTACGGTAATATTCAGGACATAAACTAGATAAGTAGTTTGCTGAAAACATGATTCAGCACTTTTGGTTCGATAGAAAAAGCTCACCTCTAAATACCCAATATTTTGATCTTTTAAGCTGTAAAAACGATAGTAAAATGCACACAGGAACTTGAATTTGCTATCAAAATGTTCGTGATTGAACACTTTCGATAAGTAAATAGTTAAATAACGCATTTTTCAATTTAAGCTGTTAACTTTCCATAAATCTCATTTTTCTAACTTTCGAACATGTTTTTACGCACGCACGCTTTCATAGTCCGTAAACTTCGTGTATCGACACTGTTCGCACTGCCGGCCCAGGCCTGTTGAGAGACGGAGATGGCACTATTCTTATGTGTGCTGCCTTTATCGGGTGCTGTAGTCGCCTTAAGTACAGCGTACAAAATTTCACCTTAAAATCATATATAATAAAACATCGAATTTGAATTAAATTAAAAATCATCACGTGTCAATATAAGTCTTAACTCAAATATTTTAAATTAATAAGGGTTTGACTTAAAAGGTTAAAAACAACATTTCTAAAACCAAGCTACTATAATCTTTATTTTTCTTACTAGCATTTCGCCCGGGACTTCGTTCCCGTGGGAATTCTGGAAAATTATGTAGCTTATGTCCATCGGGGATAATGTAGCTTTCTAATGGTGAAAGAATTTTTTAAATCGGTTAAAGTTCGTAGTTTCGGAGCCTATTCAATGCAGAAAAACAAACAATCAAATCTTTAGATTCTTGGAGTGCAAAATAGAAATCCCCTTGTGGGATAAATCTATACCTGTTTAAATTTTCTATTATTTATAACTTATTATCCTGTGTATGAGCATTGTATAATAAAGAATACATACATATAAAACAGGTATTCCTACATGATTTTCCGTGGGAATTCGGAAAAATCATGTAGGTACCCTATGTCCATCCCGGATAATGTAGAATTCTAATGGTGAAAGAATTTTTCAAATCGGTCTAGTAGTTTCGGACCCTATTCGATGCAAACAAACAAACAAACAATCAAATCTTTCCTCTTTATAATATGTATATAGATATAGATATAGACTAGCTTCCCGCGCGGGACTACATTCCCGTGGGAATTCGGGAAAATCATGTAACCTATGTCCATCCCGGAAAATGTAGGGTTCTAATGGTGAAAGAATTTTTCAAATTTATTTTGCAAACTTGGGCGGTCCACCATAATATTTGATTTAGAATATGAAATTACTCTGCAGTGTAAACATTACATTTACAATTTTCATTAATTGAGTATCTGTGTTTCCAATCATCTAAAAACCACTTATAAAACCAATAGTTCTTACAGAAAACTATTATAGAGCGTAACAATCCAAACCCACCTCCCGTAGTGCGTGCTATACAGCTATTAGCTCTATAACGGTGTATCAGGTAGCGGAAGACATTCGCATCTGTGCGGGGTCCGAAGATACTGAGACGTAACTCATGCGAAGCTAAGCAGTTAATCCTATATGAACTTTTGTACATACAAACAATTGTTTATTGGTCTATGCCATAGCATCATGTAGTTCTAGTACGGATTGACATCACATTTGACAAACATTTTGAAATTAATAACACTATGAACATACTTTGTCGTGATAGGTTATCGGCAGCCTTCGACCTAATAGTTTCTACAGCATGCCTGGGAAGAGTTGGCAGCTGTCATTTTCTACGTTTTTCTTCACTTACAGACCAGCTTGGAAGGTTTTTTGTTTCATTATTGCTTAAACATTTCGTCAGGGATTCACTACGTGTTTAATTTTCTTAGATATTAACCGAGTTTTCAAAACTAATACAACAACATCCAAACACACAAATCAACAGCAAACACAGTCAAACAAAGTTCCCTGTTCCTAAAGGAAGGTATTATGAAAGTCGTCGTAAAGGGTAACTTTTTAATCGCACTCGACAAAGGGAGCCACCGCAGACGGCGAACGAACGAAGAACGCCATGACAAGTTCACAGATTACTTAAAGCTGTGAATGATAATCACAAATTAATAACAGTAATGTGATAATGTGTCTACAACAATAATAGTTTTAGTAAAACGTTGTGATTTAAATTCTCTTTGAGTTTTTTGACTTGCGTTTGACAACGAATGATGACAATCACCATCAAATTATCGATTTTAAATTAAGAATATCCTTTGAGTACCTACCTATTGAGAATATCTCATCGTTAATAGACGGAGATCCCAGGGCCGCCAGACCTTACTTATTTTCTCACTAACCAAATGTGTGGAAAATAGTATTGCTAATATGTACTATGTATTAACATATGAATACCAGCGAACCTGGGCCGACGGCCAATTTTAAGCTACCAGGTTCTGAGGGTACTTCCATAAATTACTCACTTGTCTTGAAGTCTGGCTGCTGAAATCTTATAGAATATAATTAATTAAATATAAAAAATAATTATCAACAACGCCAGACGCTCTCCGTCGGCTGTAATTTCGGCCAGACGCTTTACAGTTCGTAAGTAAATTGTGCGATTATTATACCTATAATCTGAGCCGTGATTTTTTTATATGATGTTCAGGGAACTATACCAATACTTTTTATAGCACCCAGATTTCAAGACAAGTGAGCAATTTTTGAAAGTACCTACCTTCAGAACCTAGTAGCTGAACAAAATATCGTACTACCATTCATCTAGTATTTGAGTTGGGACAAGTGAGATATAAAGAAATAACCAGCTCTTTTGGTTTTGTATATCATTATTTGAACTTAGAAAAACGTTACCAGAAACTAAGCTTATAACGTCATAACTGGTGAATTGAAAAAAATAATTAAGTTCCTACTTGATTAACTCTGCTACACCTGAGATGAAAATATTTTATACCAGACATTACTGAAGTATTTGACTGAATTTTATAACTATTATTAAAACAGAAAAAGTTTTTAATTTTCCACGTTTTTTAGAAATTTAAATTATGAAACTTTAAAAGCTAAATTTCCGATTAGTTTGTAGTCATTAGATTGATGTGGCCTAAAGAAACTGCAACATTATTTCAACAAAGTAATACATTCTTAACAACTTAATTAGTGTCTACATGTTTCAAATTTTGAACAAATATTAATTGTTTCTGTCTATGATTTTATTCGCGTTGAAAAAAAGCCTATGTCACCCTCCAGTTTCCCAACTAGGTACATATCTCTGTAAATAAAGACGAACAAACTAACACACTTCCGTATTCATAATGTTAGGGAGGAGTTAATGACCTGTAAAGACATGAAATCTCTTTTCGTTTCAGCTATCAGATCATTCCCATGCCTATTCCAAAGTAATATTGTACATAACCATTCATCTGCAGGTATTTCAGGTGTCAAGGAGCGAAGTGGAAAGTTCCCATTGTTGCAGGACCCCCATTTTGTTGTGCCGAAGTATTCCTATACTTAAACGGAGGCAATCGACGCTTTTTCTTCACCCCTTTGAAAACTTTTACATCTTTACGCGGAAACAGTATGTATATAACTAATAACATTCAATGTATGCTCTTCAAACCGCTTGACGTCAGAGTTAATATAAAATTTAATGGTTTGCGTGAGGTTTCCCCATTATAAAAGACAATCTTAGTTAAGTTCTTTGTATTTTTCAGCAACAACAAAAACACCAGTAAACTTCCTTTATTTTTATAAAGTTTGTAAAGAAAGACCTGGCAGAGTAGAAATATTCTTTTTTTTTTCTTTTTGTCTTTAAAGTTTGAGTGAATAGGCATTTTCTGGGTGAGCTTGCCACATCATCTCCACCACAACTTTGCCACTGAGTTAGACTGTGGTCAAGAGCAAACCCATTCGTTATAAAAAAGGTCGTAATCTCGAGTGAAAACTACTTTTCGTCTATAAAAAAAACATTATAATAGCACGAAGTCTATTTGAACTTATTACTTAGTAAAGCTGAGAACAGTTTAAAACTCTGTTTCCTCTCCACAATCTGCACCCTTAGCCAATAAGTAGGTACAATCAAATCGCGTTATCACGGGCAGTCCCTTTGAGGGCAGTCAGAAATTGAATTACGCGCCCCGAAGCCTCTTTTATAAAAAACCTTTTGAATCGACTCTGAATGTCGTCTATAAGGCAATCAAAGTTCCTCTTAAATAGCTTCTGTCTGTATATTGGTCTTTTAGTTTCTGTATAAGGATTTTATTAGACTTTCCTTCGTAATATGAAATGAATAGCTTGGATGTTTTTGTTGGAATGTGCGCTAGGAATTTCATTTCAGTTTTCTTATATTTATTTTGGTTATATCATGCTAACATACGAGTGACAACACTTTTTGCAACATTATTTTTTGATTTTACAAAGATTTTACAAGATTATTGTATTAGTTATTATAATCGACTTTTCTTTTCCAGAAAATTAGTTTTTGGAAATAAATCTTCTACAACTAGAATTAAACCCCGAGGTTTTGTCCAAATTACAAGATTATTCGAACCAGAAGTTGTAACCATCTCTATTTTTACATACATACATACGTTCACGTCTATAATCCCTAACGGGATAGGCAGAGCATCGCTGGCTCTAGAACTTTGATATTTATTCCTTAAGCTTAAGTCCCCCAAAACCCAAAGAATCTCGTATTAATTTCACACAACATTTCATAAAATCATCCAGCAATATCTCAATAATAATCCAGCATATAGATAAGTTCCTATGCCCCTTCACAGGGTGTCCTGAATAATGCTTCGTGATTGCAACGTTGTGGCAGCGCCCCCTCACCGCAACCACCCTGTACATGGAGCATTTGATGATACTGTATTAGCTGTCGGTTCATTAATTCATAATTGAATGTCTGATGTATGCAGGATTCGAACTAATGAGTATTGATTTTCAATTTTCATGTTACAAACTTTAAGTTCATGCCAATACGCCTCATACTATATAAGTATTATCGATTTTGGGTATGTATTAGTGCCGCTTGTTAGCTACTGCAAGATGTCTTCTAGGGGGCAGTAATAAAACAGCTTGCTTCTTCGTGATATATGGTTATAATTAACAACAGCTTCTTCGTAATCACAACCTTTTACTTCATTTACAAAAATCACAATTGTAACACAGATACTTTTTATTTTTCAATAGTGCTATTGCACGCCTATCATCGAATACATTTATATCGCGGGCTAAGATTATTAATCCGCAAAGAACAAATATTCAATCCGCCACGATCAAACAATGAATGGCGCAAGACCAGATCTTCAATCATTTCGAATCTTGACATCGAATACCATTTCAAACCTTCGAAATTGATATTCGAATTATCTTCTTCGAAATGATCGAATGAGAAAGAAGTTGCGTTATGCCCGATCCTCTGTGAAGGTCTGCATACCACAACTGCCTTCCCCCCATTGAAAAATTTTCGATCGGTCGAAAATTTTTTCAACAGGCCTACCTAACTTCCTATACGATGGCCCTAAGTTTTTTAATCCATCGGGGTGGCCTTGAAGTAGCATCTCTCTGGGCTGCATTTGATCAGGTGGTCGGGTCGGTCTTCTTTCTTCCATCAGGATAAAGATCTTCTTTGTTCGGATGATGGGGAAATAAGACCGAATATTAATAGCTCCTATCAAACCCGCACCTGTCCCTAACTAACAATTAAAAGGAGTAAACAAGTGTTAGCTCGACGCTGCACACCCGGGTACTGCCTTTATGAACATGAAGCCGAAGGTCACCAGGTGGTGGTGGACCCTGACTCCAAGTCAAAGACGCGGACTTAAAAAATTTCAAAACCGCACATTAACACACGCGCCTAACATCGAAGCTACGGGTGTCTTCAGCGTCGTTGCTCGAAGTCCATATGACATGAAAAACAAATAAAACAGATCAGAACACAATAACAAAAATCTGAAAACAGAGCATTAGTGAAACTGGGAAAATATTTATATGCATGTGCATATTCCTTACATTGCACCTATACATGCATTCCCATAATGCCCCATATTACCCGGCGCCTCCACCACTTGCAAGATGTCTTCTAGGGGGCAGTAATAAAACAGCTTGCTTCTTCGTGATATATGGTTATAATTAACAACAGCTTCTTCGTAATCACAACCTTTTACTTCATTTACAAAAATCACAATTGTAACACAGATACTTTTTATTATTTTTAAATAGTGCTATTGCACGCCTATCATCGAATACATTTATATCGCGGGCTAAGATTATTAATCCGCAAAGAACAAATATTCAATCCGCCACGATCAAACAATGAATGGCGCAAGACCAGATCTTCAATCATTTCGAATCTTGACATCGAATACCATTTCAAACCTTCGAAATTGATATTCGAATTATCTTCTTCGAAATGATCGAATGAGAAAGAAGTTGCGTTATGCCCGATCCTCTGTGAAGGTCTGCATACCACACTACCGATATTTTTCAGGAGTTTCGTTAAGGTCTACCTCTCAAAGGTCTACACTTACGTTTTCTCTTATATCGTAGGTTGGCATAGAAATAAGAACCTCCAGGAAAAAAATCTCTTAATAATGTAGACCAATGACGTGTTCAATTTCAGTTTGGTTTAGTGGTAGTGACGCTGCCTCTTGATCGACGGGTCCCGTGTTTGATTCTCGGTCGGGGCAAATATTTATGTTCAAAGTAGATCTTTGTTCTCTGGTCATGGTATTCGTGTTCTTTGTGTATTTTCTAAGGTATCACAATAAAAAAAACGATTAAAATGGCGAGAATGAGGTAAATTACAGCTGCTAATCGTGTTACTAAAATTGTACATTAAAAAGTTAATATCCATTAGTCTATACGTTTAATTTAATGTAGTGTGTAAAGAGGATGGCCTCCACTGGCCTTACGATCCCTTCACCAATTTTATTTTACGATATTTTCACTATAAAATGGCGTTCCAATTTGATCTCCTGCCGTGCGTGGGCCCCACCGTGTATTTCACATGCCAGCTACTCACAATGGCTCAATTTTGTAAATGCTGTCCCAATCACGGTGAGCGTTTGGTGTGTGACACGTCAAAACAGCGCTGACGTGCACTTTTAGAAACAAACGAGTTTTGGATTTTAAATCGCCCTTTATCTGTTTCAGTGATTGAACTTGAGTTTGCGACATCCTAAATTTTTGAGATATCCATCTTCATCCGAGCCCCTATTGTGAGACAAAACAGTGTCTCTTCTGATATTCCTATTATTGTTATGGTATTTATTGGGTGATTTTAAGTTAATTTAGTTAGCCAACATCTAAAATGTGAATCGGCCCACTAAACTGGACAACTTCCCCTAAGGAGCATAAGTAGGAATATGAAAACAACTTTCGTCTCTCCATACAACTTGAGCCAAAGCCACAGCTGATTGACTTTAGTATGAGAAGTAGAATTTCTCATACTAAAGTCAATCGAACGTCAGAACAGCGCTGACGTGCACTTTTAGAAACAAACGGGGTTTGGATTTTTAAATCACCCTTATCTGTTTCAGCGATTGAACTTGAGTTTGCGACATCCAAAATTTTTGAGATATCCATCTTCATCCGAGCCCCTATTGTGGGACAAAACAGTGTCTCTTCTGATATTCCTATTATTGTTATGGTATTTATAGGGTGATTTTAAGTTAATTTAGTTAGCCAACATCTAAAATGTGAATTGGCCCACTAAACTGGACAACTTCTCCTAAGGAGCATAAGTAGGAATATGAAAACAATTTTCGTCTCTCCATACAACTTGAGCCACAGCCACAGCCGATTGACTTTAGTATGAGAAGTAGAATTTTATATTATGAGAATTTCGTGTAGGTTCCTCGGGAAACGCTGTTTAGTTTTACAGGGAAAATCAGCCCCTAAAGTTTCGCTAATTAATTTAAATTTTAAAGTTATCCTATATTTATATGGTTACATAATATAGTTTACTACCAGCGCTGTGTATAGTTATAATCGGATTTCAGATTTATATTGCTACTTAAGTATAATTAAATTAGATATTAAGTTTCTGATCTGTCATCTGTTACTGTACCTTAAAATAAAATAAAATAAATAAATACATACATACAAGGTGTTTCAAAAAAACCCAAAAAAAATAATATTTCAAAATTAATTAAAATTAAGCTTATTGCACAGCTCTATTACAAATTGACAAGTATGTCATATTAATTATATGAAACTTTCATTTTGTAGATGTCAAACCGTGCAACTGATTACTAGAGTTGCGACTATTTCACTGTTAAAATTAAATTTTTGAATTTCCTTTTTTTCGGGTTTTTTTGAAACACCTTGTATACTTTCATGACGGACTGGGAGTATAAGAAAAACTTAGAATGTACCAGCTGCCAAGTCTTCCCAGGCATACTGGAAAATTCAGTAAGTGAGATGCAAGGGTTTTGTTGCATTGTGGGCAAAAGGCTAACAACCTTTCACCATTATTATGTTTCATCTAACAATCAGTGATTGTAATCACTGATGCTCTGCCTACCCCGATAGGGATGACAGGCTTATGTATGTATATTTTCTATAGGAAACTAGCAATACAAGTACATAGGTACAAGGAATAAGTCACTATCCCCCAATAACCTGCTGCAGGCGATGAATCAAAAAGGCGCTGACACTATATAATATCGAACCCGACACAATATTTTTGCAAAAACCGCAAAACATGGAATGTAGCAGCCGCAGCCGGATCTGTCGTAAACCATTTTATTAAAGTGACGCCGAATATTTACATTTTTTTTCACAATATCGAATGTCTTTTTCGATTTAGCCGCATAACCGTAACTTTGAAAAGAATTGTATTTGGAATTTTGGATAACGACATTGAGTTTTTAGCCCCCGATAAAAAAGAGTGGTGTTATAAGATTGACGTGTGAATCTGTGTATCCGTGTTTTTGTATGTCTGTGTATCTGTGTCTGTGTGTGGCATCGTAGCTCCTAAACGAATGGACCAATTTCAATGCGGTTTTTTTGTTTGAAAGCTGATGTAATCGAGATGGTTCTTAGCTATATTTAAATAAAATTGGTACGGCAGTTTATAATCGAATATCGGGATAAAACATTTATTTTAATTGAAAAAATTTTTTAGATGAATATTTTACAAAATTCCTACAAAAATTGTAGCAAAGTCAATGTTACTAACTCAATTAATTTGAATTCACATTTTTTTCACAACTTTTCAACTTTCCCATCATTTTTAATCTATAAAGATCCGCATCATTTCTCACAATTCTTTCCCAGTGGAAGGAAACTTTTAAACACCCAACGAGACCTTCAAGTACTTTCTCCCTAAACATAAAAAAAGTTAAATTAATTAAGTCTAAACCACACCCAGAGGGGCTATGCACCGTGCATCATCTTTCTCTTTTATATCTGCCCATTCTACTACATTAAACATGGGTGGTAGCTAATTAAGTACCCTGAGGCCCTTCTGAAACATACAGCATTTTTATAAAGGAACTGTATGAAGGACAACGTTCAATGCGCAGATTAGTCGGCGTAAGAAAGCTGTATATAATTATAGATAGATCTTTACAGATTACGGGACTTTTAATTATTTAAGGGGAGCTAAATGATGTCGACAAGGATGATTCGATACGAGACGATTTTATTTTTCTTGCACAAAAATGCATTCGACTCGCAGCTAGCGTCGCATTTGCGTTATCAAAATGAGCAGGCGCTTGAACAAAAGCTGTGCTTCCATTCCAGGAGTGGAAGAGTCAAAGTCAATAATAGCTTTATTTCATAGAACATTCAGGATGTTACTTAAAAAAATCAAAGTAGAGAATTACATTAGCATTTTTAACTTTGCGAAAAACTTACAATGTGCTATCTGCCAACTCTTCCCAGTTAGGCCGGACCGGACCGCCCCCTTCCGTACCGCCCCTGTCAGTCGTTTTTTCAAAGTTTTGTAAAAATGTACAGTCAGAAACAGAATTGTTTCTTAATTTATATACTTTATAATACATTTTAATATTTATTATATTTCGTCATAATCGAACAAAAATAGTATAATTGATAGATGAATTTACATTTTTTTTTAATATGATCGTGGCTGTATCGTACGCGAAAGAATGACAACCTATGACCACTGTTCCTTACGTTTCATCTTTACTCGCAGAATGTATGATAGGTAAGTTCAATGACCGTCAAGTAGTACTTGCAATACATAAAATTTCTCACAATAATTCAATTTACTACTTTGACTTTGTAAAAACCAGTTGGTGTTTGCTGTGGAATTCTTGGAAGCTTAAGGCCCGTATTACAGAAGAAGACTCAAGTCTTGATCTATACTTAAGTATTGATTGTCTCTTTTTCTCACTATAAACTAAAAATAACAAAGACGATTGCTACTTAAGTATAGATCAGAGTCTGAGTCACGTTCTGTAATACGGACCTAAGACAATAGTAACCCAAAGAATATCTTCTTCTTCTCAAGTGTGTGGCAAACTTGACTAACCCTGGTGTCAGAGTTTCAAACCGCACCATAACCCTCTGAATACCTAATATCATTTGACCGCGCTGGACGCCGCTGTTAACCTCACTTTCCGATTTTGAACGCTGAGACCGTGTTACGTCCGCAGGAAAATGTATTCTATATTTATTTAATAACCACAACTAGCGGACATTATTACAAATTGTAATGGTGTGCGGTTAATGCATCTGTTGCCAAACTCTGCCAAATTGATATTATATTGCGGTTTGCATCGATAAAGCGCAAAATGTTCCATCGGTGCGAGAGTACCGTGCCTTAATGGCATTTTCTGGGTTAACTCGCTCCATCGTCGACCTCATCTATGACCTTGGTCAAGATTGAGGTCAAGAGTTAACCCATCTTATAGTACAAAAGAATGAAAAAACATTTTAAGAATAAGAAAGAATAAGAATAATTTTCTATAGGTATCTCTTGTGTCTAAAGTAAATTGGGGCTTCATTTTAGTATTGTAGACACTCAGAGAGCGGTTTTAACCCCCACTATGCGATGTTCTTCAGTGGATATTTGAAGACAATAAAGTATTCTCATCTCTATAGCCTGGGAGCTCGCATCTGGCGTGAATGCCTTCTGAATAATTACCAACAGAGCCTTAGGCGTAAGTATGACGCCTGTGTACCTTACTTTCAAGTATATATGAATATCCTCACTAATCTGTAAGAATAACTTACTAGTATTATAAATGTCAAAGTGTGTTTGTTTGTTCGTTCTATCATCACGTCGTAACGGAGCAATAAAAGTCGTGGGCGGAAGGTGAGTTATATTTATTAGTTATAGTGCTAAGTGACCGAGCTAAAGCTCAGGACGATGGGTGACAATTTGCATAGAATAACAGCAGGCCGAGTACGATAGTGACAGCGCCACGACAACACCGCCGTCCTATTTCAAAATTTCAACATTGACAACGCCATGGGGCGAGCAAGCCTTTGCGCGGGACCCTCGCAATCAAAGTGAAGTTTCAGCGTGAGCCGAGCGCGAGTTTGTCGTTATCGTGCTAGAGCTGGACCTTATTGGAACTGCAATTTTTTTGACAGTAGGTAATAAAAGTACGATAAATCGACTTTTCGACCGAAAAATTCCTAGCCTGTGAATTCCATCAAACAGATAATACAATCATTTCATCATGACTTTTCTTTCTTTCTTTCATTTTCTTAAACACCAATTGTTAATGCCGTTTCCAAAAAACCAATTAGGTACAAATACATTTACAAAAATAAACGAGACTAACTAGGTTAAAAGTATATCTGGTCCCTACCATCTTAAGGGCTGCCACATCGACCAGCCGACCACACTCATCTACCTCTCCCGCGTCCACACGAACATGACGAAGGAGCACATCTTGACATACATCGAGAAGATGTGCGTGGGACGAACGACATCTGGTTTTGGTGTTGAGATCGTTCCCCTGGAGTCCAGCAGGTCCACAAATTTCCGGTCCTTCCGGGTTCGTGTTCCTGCTGTACACCAGACAATGTTCCTCAGCCCGGACTTCTGGCCCGAGGGGATAGTGTTCCGACGCTACAGGGAGGCGAACACGAGATCTGCAAGTCCATACGCAGCTCGTAGTCTTAAGTTGAAATTTCATTAAGTTTTAATTATATTTAATGTGTATGTTAGTCTTTAAGGTATTTATGTATGGGCCTTAGTTGCCTGAGAATAAATGATTTATTATTATTATATTATTATATCTCCCTCAGTTCTTTTAATATTTCATACCATGTTAAACTGAAACAATCCGCAAAATACTCTTAAGGTAGCCAGTCAGTATCGAGTTGGACAACAGTAACAAGTCCGGACTGAACCCACGGCCTCCGGGGAAATCTACCATTGTCTCACGCCGCAACGTATTCAATGCAAGATACTTCTGACGTAAATAATTAAATATATCTATATAGGATGGCTTGTCTTTGGTCAAAAGGAATCTAAATAGGGAAAACAAAGAATCTCCTAATTACAACGTTTCAAAAACTTTTAATCATCATGGTGACAAAACAAGGAATAGAAAAACAAAAAAAAGTGAAATTGAAACACATGATTTTACAGCAATCATATTGTATTTAATTGAATAGTAAATTCAAAGACTACACAAAGTTCCTTAATTTTAGTTCCTTGAAATAAAGCTATTTTGACTAATTTTTTTCTTGATTTTATTTATGTTCTCGGAACAAGTTGTCAGTTTTGAAATCACTATTTTTTTCTGTACTGAAATCCCATTTTATTCAGTTCTCGTTTGACTTCCATTTAATTAAAAATAAAATGCTGTCTAGATCTACCCTAATTCTTGCATGATTGCGCACATTGTAAATTGTTATACAGAACTAAAAATTCATCCTTAGTCTAAATATCACTTAACCGCACAAGTTGCTTAAATTAGATTCGTGAACCAGTATGAACTAGCAGAAGTTAGTTTCAGTATTAGATTAGTTCGGTCCCCCGGCTTTGAGTGCATATCCTTGTTCGAAACGAGACGAGGAACTTAACTCGCAACTTTTAGACCCCTTGTAGGCTCGCGACGTCGTGTTTCAAAACGGTAAGATTGATTGTTAGTTCTTTATAAACAGTTTATTGTAACCAGATTCAATGAGAATCGTTATCTGTGCTGAAGCGATCATCAGTTATTATTTTTTGGCGTTATTAAATAGCCACTGACTGAAAAGTTTGAATATTAAGGTCACTCATTGTTTTTTTTTAATTTTGACTTATATTCTAAAAGCTTTTGCTAGCGACTTCATTAACATAGAAAATACATAATTATAAATTAAAACATAGCGCAACCTAACTCGAAAATTAAGTAAATGGGTACTAGATAACTGACATATACTACTTGTATGTAAGTATATATTTTTTGCTATTTTTTTTGTTTTCGCATAATGATATTTTGTCATATTTAGTTCGTCGTTATGCGTAAAATTATGCGAAAAAAAAAATTTGTGCTTTCAATTTTATGCGAGTAAACATGGAACTCCCAAATATCCCCTGGCAAAAACTTTTTTCGTCTCTATTAGTTCTTCACTATACATAAACAATAATCCTGTCTGTTCAGACATCATATTTCCTTCTTCAATTTATAATTCATCTTAAAAATTCCCCTCTAGCAGTACAGTACACCGCCTATGCAATATTTTCTACCTCAACGGAGGCTGAGTGGAGTGTACTTTGGATATTTTATGCTAATGTTCTATGCCGATGTTATGAAATAATAATAGCGTTCGGGAACATGGTCCCAACTTCTCTTTTAAATATTTTCCAGTCGGTTTCATTATATATTGTGTAATTTTCACTTTTTTATAATTGACTGTACTTCACCGATAAAATTAAGAAGAAAGAAAGACATATTTTTTTAATTCGGACAACGCAACACATAAAACAGACAAGCTCACATAGTAACACAATAATAATATTCAAGGGACAAACATAATAACAAACAAAGGGTCCTCAAATATGTAGTAACTCGGGAATCAGGATATACATTGACCGCGAGCCACAAAGATGGTTTTCAGTAAGTCGCAAAAAAATAAAAATCATTTTTATATGACTCCATTTTCAAATGATTAAAAATATTTTTTCATAATATAATTCTACTGTGGAATATAACAAAACTAATTACAAAACACATTGAGCCTATTTCCCACTTTTCCTGTAAATTATTTCAAGAAAAATAAAACTGGAATAACCCGGCAAGTTTCTATTTACCCCTGAAACACCAACGCTCGTGTGCGCTCACGATGAGTTTTAAATTCACTCGTGTAAACATCGAGTAATGATCGTTTTATATGGAAAGTGTTCTTTTTATTTCGTTTAAAAAGTTTAGCTTGGATGGAAAACTGTGTAGGAAGATATACCGTCTAATATGTTTTTCTAGGTAATCGACTTTCTAACGGCAAAGGAAAACGTCGTGAGGAAATTTGCACATTCAGGCGACTAAATCTGTAATAATCATAATATCATACATTTTAAACAGCTTTAAGTATTTTTTTTCTATTATAAGATGGGTTAACTCTTAATCTCAATCTTGACCATAAAGGTCAAAGATGAGGTCGACGATGGAGCGAGTTAACCCAGAAAATGCCTATAAAGGCACTGGTACTCCCACGCACCGACGGAACACAGCAATAGATTTTATTGTGATTCTACAGTTTCATTAAAGAGACTACTTTCTTACACTTTATGTTACTTTAATTGCTGCTTGAATAAAGTGTAAATTTTAGGAAATACTTATTAAGAAAAGTAGGAAAAAATAGAAATTTAGAAGAATTCCGGATGAATAACAGTTTGTAAAAGGCCAGCGTTAGGTATTAAATCACCCCATAAGGCACGTCACCTTAATGCTGCTACACAGGCTGCGGCCTCGCCTCGCAGCGCGTCGTAGAAATAAAATGGATGAGACGAAGGCAAAAAGTTAATCTTAGTTTTTTTTAATAAAAATTGATTCGATAGAGACAGTAAAAAATGTATCGAATCAACTAGTTGATTGGTATCGAATCAACTAGTTGATTGGATAGGAATAAATGCCTTAATCGACTTCCACTCTGACCAACTATAGTTGATTCGTTCAAATCTCTGATAATATTCCTAAACTCACGCGGGACCGAAGTCCCGGGCGGAAAGTTAATTTTTGTATAAAAATCAGATGTTTGTTCTCGGGTTTGTGTGCACGTGTTGATCTCTGTGCGTATCCCAAGTAACCTATAATACCTAAAAAACGAGTATTTGGAAATTGTGAACAAATTAATTCAGACCGTATTACATCATCAGTCTAGATACCTAGCTAGACCAGACCCCAAAAGCACTCTTGCTTGAGGTCACACGGTTTTTGCATTACCCTCTAAACCAGTCTAACTAGGGCTGTCAATTTTTTATTGTAGGAATGAAATAGCCCATTCAATACTAAAATCACATTGATTAGAAAAATATTTGGAGGTTATTTTATTTTGAGTATTATGAATGTTTGTGAGGATGGATGATTGGATGTTTGATACTCTTTCAAGTAAACACTAATGAAGGGCTTTGGTGAAACTTTGCAATCATTTATGGCTAAGACATCAGAATAAAACATAGTCTACATAATTTATGGCTAAGATATCAGAATAAAATATAGCCTACATAATTTTCCTGAGATACCCAAAGGTGTGAAGTCTCGAGCCGAAATTAATAGTAAAATTATTATTAATGTATGATTAATTGATAAAGTTTGCATTTATTAATTCTACCGAATTCAATTCTACTATTTTTTATTACTCAGCATAAATACCAAGGCACTGATTACTTTGGTACAGCCGCTGATCTTACGACTGTTACTCGTCATCAGTCCATATACATTTCTATCTAGGGACACCGGGCCTCCCATCGAATGCGTGAAGGGGATATGTATTTAAGAACCGGTGCGAGTCGGACTCGCGCACGAAGGGTTACGTACCCTTTTGTTGTATGGGAGCCCCCTTATAGCGGCAACGGAAATACATCATCTGTGAAAATTTCAATAGTCTAACTATTACGGTTCATGAGATACAGCCTGGTGATAGACACACAGACAGACACAAACGGACGGACGGACAGCGGAGTCTTAATAATAGGGTCCCGTTTTTACCCTTTAGGTACGGAACCCTAAAAAGTAGCTAATGTAGAGTAGGCAAAGCATGATGAAGTCGATAAAATCATAGTGGTAACCCTATTCCTAGTCCGTTAATCACGTTTACCTCGTGATGCGTGTGCCATGTCAGTGACCACACTGCCCGGGGTGCTTCGCCGGGTTGGACAGGCCGGCAATTAGCCCATTTACCTCACATATATTATTATCGTTAATCTTCTTTAAAAAAGTATGTAATTATTAGTTCACTTCTAAATAATTCGTGAGTTTTACAAAACGTTTTTACTCACGTTGATGAAAGCCGGTTTTACTTATCGGAAGATTTTAGAAAATCTTAAGAATGTAGTGTGTGGCAAATTTAAGTAATCCATGTCAAAGTTTTCAAATCTCCAAATTACCGTAAAAATTGTATTTAGTGTCACGAGCGGCATTGTCGATCTTACACTAGACGATGATGATGACTTAGTGTCAGACATCAGAGATGAAAGTGGTCTGCATGATAGAATGACTTTATGAATGACAGAATAACTGTCTGTGACTAGAAAGCTAAACAACAAAGACAAAATGCAAAGGGTGACTTATAAACTGAAGGGATTCCTTTGAATCTACTTTAAATTGACTCTATATTGTACACACATACTTATCTTAAATGATACACTTTATCTTAAAGTTACAGATGTGGTGCAAGTGGCAAACGTGTGAATCAACAGTAAATCAACATTGTATTATGATACATCCTATCTAACGTAGTATGTATCATTTTGGTACAGCGACTTACGAACTGCAGCTCGGCTGTCGCTGAAACTTCACTTTGATTACGCGAGGGCCCCGCAAAAGGCTTGCTCGCCCTCTGGCGTTGTCAATGTTGACATTTTGACATATATGGCGGCATGGCTTGGCGTCTATTCCACTAATATATGGCATCTCAATGGTGGTTGAATGACAATGTAGGCAATTTTAACAGCCACCCTCACCAGCAGTGCCACCGCCAACCGAACATAAAGTTGCAAACTAACTAGCAACTGAACATTCAGTTGGCGTTGGCGCCACCAGTCAAAGCACAGCCGTCATCAGATGTATGAAACTCGGATAGTTCTCAAATTTGCCACCTGAACGGATAAAATGGCAACATAAGTGGAATAGTCTCCAATGCTTTTGTGCATTTACAATCCCTAAGGACTTGTAGAAGAACAAACTTCTTAATTTGGCCAACTTTTATTACTCATTCAATAAATCCTCACAAAAAATATCTACGAAATCCACTCGCGTGAGGCGCCTTGGTAATTATTCAACCACATCTGCTGCTTCACAAGGGGAGCACTTTTTGTCTTAACATTTTAGGTATGCTAGTGGTTCTAAAAGTTTGGCGGATGTACTAGTAAGTATACTAAATAGTACATCAAGTTTCACAAAAAGGCTTTTCATTTTTCTTATTACGTTCACGAAAGAGATTCTTATTTTCAACCGACTTCAAAAAAGGAGGAGGTTCTCAGTTCGACGGTATGTTTTTTTTTTTTTTTTTTTGTATATTTGTTACGCGATTACTCCGGCAACTGTTGTCCGATTTTCAAAATTCTTTATTTGTTCGAAAGAGTATACTCCTGAAGAGGTCCCATATAAATTTTATCGAAAATGATTCAGCGCTTTTAAAAAAAATCAACAAAAACAAAATATACTACAAACTAGAACATCATCTAAATAAATGAATGACATTTCTGTTTGTAGTTATTTGCTAATAGGCATTGTAGTCCGCAAAAAACTAGATATCTACTTTGTGCGAACTGTTGTTGGGATTGAAGTCGGTGACTCATACGTTTTTAACGTGGAAAATTATCGTTGTTCTGACACTTTTCAGGAGTAAGCATTTTCATCGTCCATTACTTAAAGTTGCATTCACCCTGAGACAATTTTTTAAATCCTTTTACCCTACAATTTTTTTTAAGTCTATTTACCTACATTTAAAAAAATCTATAACCTTAATTTTTTTAAATCTATTTACCTAGGTACTCTTCCCATTGTAGATCTCACTTTCATGAACGATTCTATTGAGGGCCATAAATGCGTTTAGATTTTGTATCTTGAGGTTCATAGTATATGTATTAAAAGGGTAGTAAGTTTTTCCAGACTTTGTTGCTCTTAAAAATCTAAGAATCCCTACTAATATTATAAATGCGAAAATAACTGTATCTGTCTATCTGTTTGTTTCTTCACGCCTAAACTACAGAACCGATTTTAATAAAATTTGGTACAGTGATATATTATACCTTGGGAAAGGACATAAACTGCATTTCATCCTACAGCTAGGCACGATATAACCTGTAGTCTACGTGGGCGGAGCCGCGGGCGGAAAATTATTCATAAATAATATTGAAAAAGTCATTCTTATTTAGTTATTTAATTATAAATTAAAGTATTTTTTTATTTTCCTTTTCTTAAAGTACTTAGTTTGAGAGCCATTGAAACACATTACTCCAATATTTTTCACATAGAGATAAAGACGTAGATTAGCCCGGGATTTACTTAGCGCGTACAAAAATATTTCTCCAGTTTTCAAGATAAACATGCGGTTATAAATAATACAAGATAATATTTTCCATTTTGTGAGAAAGAACATTTACTTGAACAATTTATTTTGGTTCCTTATCCACATTAATTTAGTGTCTATGCTTTATTTTATGTAGGCACTGAAAATGTAAGAAAATAAATTTGTCTCCAACCTAGTGGCTTTATCTTTACACCTACTTGCTTTGCGCCCGCGATTTCGTTTACGTGGAAATTCCTAAAAATTTTAACATTGTAATGATGGATTCGCTTTTATTCCAATAAATGAAACTGAAATCCATTCGTTTAATTTTGCCCAGGCTTTCGTTCCTGTGGGAATGTGGGAAAATTATATAACCTATGTGTTATTCTACTGCTTAAGCATATTATTGCAAAAAACATACTTTTTGCGTGAAGGATTTTCAAACATTCATCCATCTATCTATCCACTTTCGCATTAGCAGGGGGCCGTCCACATATTACGTCACGCAAAATTTTGACTTTTTGAACCCCTCCCCCCTATGTCACGCTTTTTTGGTATCCCTTTAACATGCACTGTCACGTTTGGTATGACCCCCCCGACCCCTCCCCCATACGCTGTGACATAATATGTGAATGACCCCTAGGAGCTATGGCGCTAAGAGATAAATTAATGTTTTCTTTGTTTAGGTGTTTGCCTTAAGTAAGTTACAGGCACTAAGCAATAAAAGTAACAGTGATTCACATAGCAGGTCGAGTTTGAATCTGAGAATTGCAAAATCGCGAACAACTTCGATAGAGTTAGTCATAGAGCGACTAATATTCCCTTGCCAAATTAAATTTACAGCACGACAACATAACTGAGGTCTCTTTTACATGGTAATAGAGATTAGTTTGCTTTAGTATCTTCTTCAAGAGATGGCATATTAAAGATGGCAACGCTTTTAGAAATTGGCTCCTCCAAAGTCAACATCGTTTCGGCAACTAACATCAGTTAGATGGACTTAGGTTATAGGGCCCCTTTACTGAAACAGCAAACCTTATGTTCAAATATCTATTTTATTATATTTTATAGTACTCGTTGTTATAGCGGCAACAGAAATACATCATCTGTGAAAATTTCAACTGTCTAACTATCATGGTTCATGAGATACACCCTGGTGTGGTGGCAGACGGACAGCGGAGTCTTAGTAATAGGGTCCCGTTTTACTCTTTGGGTATGAAATCCTAAAAAAGAGTCGTATAACCGTAAGGATGTGAATCTGCCTCTGTAAGGGAAACACACAAAAAAAACTTTTTTTCATAATTTGTTGTCAAGATTTTTTTTTTTCATTTCAATGTAGTTCTTTAGAGTAAGTAACTTGTTCATTTTTTGGTCTAAAATGAATATTTAAAAAAGTCTTAACTACCTGAGTGACTACGTAACCTCATTACAAAAGCGCTATTAGAAACAAACCTGTATTACCTAAAGGAACGTAGGAAAAACTGCCCCAGCAGAATGGTATCAGGTGCCCTAAGCGCCCCTTCCTAAGTCCGCCTCTGTAGTAATAGCGGGAGACACTCGCGTAGATAAATGTTATCGTTATAGTAATGACGCCGCCGTTGTCTTTTGGCTGTAATAGCAGCCAACACTTTACTGGTTACAACCCTATATTTTTATTAGCCAGTCTAAATATTCCTTACTTTAGCAATTTCATGTGGATATCGCTTGGAACGTAAGAAAGTAACTAAATAATATCGTAGAAGAACCAAACTTCCTGACATAGCAGCAGTGGTAGCTCAAAGAAAATGGAAGTGGTCAGGTCACATATGCCGGAGATATGACCATAGATGGGGTAAAAAAGTTCTAGAGTGGAGACCTAGAAATGGGCGTAGAAGCGTGGGCAGACAACCAATGAGATGGTCTGACGATCTTGCCAGGATTGCAGCGAAGAACTGGATGCAAAAGACTCAAGATCGAAGAGAGTGGAGTACAACGGAAGAGACCTACACTCAGCACAAGATCGAAGAGAGTGGAGTACAATGGAAGAGACCTACACTCAGCATTGGGTGGCCATAGGTTGAAGAAGAAGAGAAGAAGAAATAAGTATGTACTTTTCGGTGACTTATGAAAACGAGCAAAGTTATGTCCCACTACTGTGAGCACCATCTATTGCCAGTTTAATAAGTGAAAAAACTTACTAATGAAAAAAAAATAGCAAAAGTGACTATACTTTGCAGTATTTATTTTAGAATACCAGATTATATTACTTAATTAAAAAGTTGGTATAATATCTCATAAAGTTTTTTTTTTCTTTTCAGTCTAAATATACTCACCAAGTTTTTGATCAAGGTATTCTTTTGAAATATGAATTCAATTCTGTTACTATAGATTATTTCTTAGAAAAAAATACAAAATGGTCTAAAAAAATCATCCTACATACGTTTCATATAAAAATAAATGAACATTTACGTAATAAATATTAGCATAAAACGCATAGAGATCGTTTGCAACACATTTTTGGCATAGAATTTGATGGCGTCATTACTAGGGTAAACGTCCAGGGCCTCGATTCTGTAACTTTAGTAGTGTGTCGATGGAATGGAGGCCATTTTATCTGTGAAATTGTGAACTATCCAAATTTCATACATCTAATGAAGGCTGCTTTGACTGGTGGCGCCACCACCAACTGAATTTTCAGTTACAGGTACCTAGTTTACAACTTTACGTTCGGTTGGCGGTGGCGCTGCTGGTTGGGGTGGTTATCAGCAAGTAAATGAAAATTAAATAGTTATCAATTTCGCCACGAATATCAGTGTTTTGTTGAAAGGCAAAACATATGCTGAGCTACGACTCTTTTACAACACTGTGGCATACACATTTACAGTTGTGTTTTTTTGTATCTTTATTATTATGCTTCTTTTTTCTTTATTTTAATTTTATTTGTGTACGTTTTGTATGATTGATTTTATAAATAATGTGTGTGTTTAAGTGTGTAAAAATAAACGTTTTATCTATCTATCATTCCATCGACACGCAACTAGAAACTGACAATATTACTAGGCTCATACACAGAGCTGAAGAAATCAAAAAACATACTGCAAATTTTTTCAAGATTGTCAGATTCAGTATCATTGTATTTTATTGAGCTAGGTATTCCATTGTTATTTTTGCGTTTGTGAATGTATGACCAGAAAACTTTTAAGTTCCTTTTTAGTCTATCCTCAACATGTTACAGAATCGGGGCCCAGGGCGCAGGGTAAGCGAGCCTATTGCTGTCCATACCGCGTTCGATTTAATTTAGCACACCCGGTGGTAACGTTACCCTAGGCTAAGATTAATTTAGAAATAATTATTGCGTCTAATCCCTTAGGAGAAAAAAACGTGGAGGAAATGATTGAATAGTCGTATAGAATGCTATAGAACAGTCTAATATAATCGGTCACAGATGCATTGGTTTTGCTTCCATGCATTGTTCATTTTATTTATTTAAAAAAATCTACAGAAATACAGAAGTGCTTATTTCTGTGATTTTATCTCAAACTTATTATCAAAACGGAATTTACTATCTACACTAAACAAAGAATTACACGTTTTGGACTCTGGATAAAAAATCAAACGAAAACATAACTTAGAACAAATTTTTTTTATAGAAAGTAAGAATAGGTGCAGTTCGCTGTTGCGAGTGTACAAAAATAAGCATATCCGTGTGTGAAGAATGTGTTGTGTTGTGTTTTTTTTTTATTATAAGACGGGTTAACTCTTGACCTCAATCTTGACCATAAGATCAAAGTTGAGGTCGACGATGGAGCGAGTTAACCCAGAAAATGCCTATAAAGGCACTGGTACTCCCACGCACCGAAGGAACACAGAAAGCTGTTTGGCGTTGGACTTCGGTAGCGGTCGCGAACCAGACGGCCCTTTACAGAGCCTACCACGACGCATGAGACCATAGGACGACACGTCAGATTCAGAAAAAAATGAGTGTCGTTGTCTGGTGTTTGTTCCTATGTGAAGGTTTCGCCTTGTATTAAGTATCCCCCCACGTTTCTTGTCTGGTGGTGATAAGGTTCAAATTAGAATGAACATGGCCCTTTAACTTGGGGCGTTGAGTGTGCTATTGTTGTTTTACTTTTATCTACTAGAGATTAAAAAAGAGAATAGCGTTCTATAGATCTTTCTTATATATAAAATTGGAGGTCCTGATTGTATGAAGAAAACAATTTTTTTGGACATATTGACACGAAACTTCGTCAGATACCTTGAAGCAAATAAATGGACACGTGTTTCGCGGTTTTTCTAAAATCATCCCCTAAGGGATCAAGAATGAAATGGGTGACTAAAAGAGTTCTTTGCGCGAGCGAAGCCACGGGAAAAAGCTAGTAATTTATATTTTCGGTGGTGGGTCGTCAGATTCTGATAACCACAAAATACACCCAGACCCGAAACCAAACATCTGGTTTCGCAGTAATATTTTTTCCGACCAGGGAAAGAATCTGGAACGGAAGAATAAGAAGCAACGCTACCACGACTTGACGACTTGACTTGACGGAACTGATCGCCAAATCGATTAATAAACGACTATTTTAAGGATTGTAACAACAAAAACATAGTCATATTGAAAAATACAAATAAACACTATCCCACTAGCAAAACCAATTTGGCAGACCATTGTGTGAGGTGGGAGTAGTTTGTGAATGGTTTATTTGCCACAGTCGGCTGTACGTTTGGTTGTATTGGGGTATCTATGGGGTCTATGGGGAATTGGTAACCCAATAGATTTAGAAATGGCTGTTCGGGTATTCCATAGGCTCTGATTGGGGCGGCACAATCCCATGTGTGAAAACGTTTTAGGTAGGGAATTCGAGATTTTTTTTTCGTATCATCAAGAGAAGGGTAAACTCTTGACCTCAATTTTGACCACGGTAATAGATGAGGTCGAAGATGGAGCAAGTTAACCCAGAAAATGCCAATTAAGGCACTTGTACTCCCACGCACCGACGGAACACAGCCAGCTGTTAAGTGTCAGGCTTCGGCAGGTGGATGGTTCCGAACCAGACGGCCATTACAGAGCCTACCACACCACATGAAACCATTGGACGACACCCCAGATTCAGAACAAACTGAGGTGTCGTTACCTAGGCTACATTGTTAGGAGGCAGGTCTCATTGTGTTTCCTTAGTCACCTCTTACGACACCCACGGAAAATGATAGGGGTATTTCAACTGATCACCACACGGCATAATTAGGGAATAGTTGCTCATATTTTTTTTACTGGGAGAGATTGTTTTTACCAGGAGAGAGATACGCTTTATCACATTGTTATGCTTTAAACTACACCTTGTTAATCTTATCAACTAAAAGTGAGCAAAGCTGATTTTTACTGCCTAATAATAATATTTTTAGGTCAATCTTTCACCACTCAAAAATTATTAGTACCATCAAAATTCCATACTTAAATGTATCAAAGAGTACAATTCCCATAGAAACTGATGGCAACACAATATTTACTAGTTAAAACACTCGTGTGATCTTCTTCTTATCGTATTGGTGTAGCCAGGTGTGTGGCGAACTGGACTAACCCTGGTGTCAGAGTTTTCAAACCACCCATAGCCTCTGACTTGGTTTTAACGACTGTAGTCAATCGACAACAGCCGGGACTGACAGCTTGACGTGCCCTCCGTAAAACGGAAACGCCCGTGATATGTTGCAACTTTTGTCACCCATCATTTTCCCTGCCTTTATTTACGTTGCTTAACCTCACTGATCGGTTGAGATCAGCGAGCGCGACTGGGCTACTAGCGCTTCGTGTGATATTTTTATCACACGAGATATAACTCTTTAATTGCGTAATACGATGACATAATGACGTATTCTACAAACAACAGCAGGTTTATACTAACACTACAAAAACAGTCTGTATTACAAACGCTATAAGGGTGACGATGACGTCGAGGTCAGTTTAGCATGATACGCTGCTGTGTAGATATTATTATTGTTATTAATTAGTTATCTTGATAAAGGTTACGACCGGGGATACGTTCAGTGCGGTTGTTATCACTAGTAGTAAAACCAGAAGAATAAATAATAAAATCTTGAGTATTTTTTCCTCTGAATTTTTTTAGAAAAATAAGTTTTTATAAAATACAAACTACCTATAACTTAGTAGGCGTAAAGTCTGTAGCACATGCTACTCATGTGGTCAGTAGGGTCAAAAGAACGAATGCGTATGTCATGTATGTATTTAAATCCTTTATTGTATGTTTGTATATATTTCATGTAATCTTGACTTGTTTTAAGTGGCATCCTGAATATCCTATAAAATAAAGATTTTTTCTATTCTAATCTCTTCTAGTCTCGTCCCTATACTTCTCGTTTCCCATTCTTCCGATAATCCCGTCGATCCCTCACTATGTTTCGATGAGTGTTACGTCGAAAGGAATACAGAATCTGCCGGTAGGTAAAGGAAAACAGAATCTGCTAGCAGCCAATTCCTCGCAGTGATAGACTTCAAGACTCCAGCTGTATCTTTAGGCCGAAGACTTACAAATTATCACCACTGTATCACCAATTGTTCATGTTGCAAAGTCTGAGGTGCATCATTTTCATTGCATAACCATTCTTAACGTACCAGCATAGAGTGCACGCATGTGATGTGCAGTCTTCTGTACAAGAATTCACCTTTTTGTTTTCTGATTTATGCCAAAACGTTCTAAAACCATGACATATTGTATATTTAGAGGAATTTTAAATTTTTAAGTTAAGTATCAGATTTTATACGAATTTTTACGTGTATTTATGAAGAATTCAGAATCAGAACCATTGTATCCATAGCTAGGTAAATATTATGTAGATTTAAAGTACTTCAAAGGAGAATATTTCACAAAAACTGCGTACGTGGGCTCTCACACCTCTCATAGGAATAAAGTACCTACACTATACTTAGATAAGGAGGTCACCCTATCACTAGAAAAAGAGATATATTTACCTATGGATCTTTCGATCGAAACTAGCGAGTCTTTACTTATGCTCATGTTTTGTTTTCGTTAGTTTATATCACTTGCCCCAACCATGTCAGATAGCAATACTTTCATGATAACTTCCTGGAATGTTTGCACCTTGATTTCGTTTTAAGATTTTACTATGCTAATTATCTTAAATCGCTTTCAAAATTTAAATTTTCATATTTGGTCTCTTTAAAATTAAAATTTTAACCTAAGTAGGTCGGTTTGGCGTGGTTTATTTTATTTTTTACTAGCTTTCTGCCAGCAACTCCGCTCGCATGGACTACAGGTTATATCCCAGCCCAAAAAATGTAGCCTATGTCCTTTCCCAAGGTCTAATCTATCTCTCTATCTAATTTAATCAAAATCGGTTCAGTTGTTTAGGCGTGAAGGCGTAACAGACAAAGTTACTTTCGCATTTATAATATTATTAGGGAAGTAGGGATGTATACGAAAAATTCTTAGTTGATTTAAAAAAAGTTTTACCTGCCATTGCCAGATAAACCAAGGGTGTAATACTTATTAGCTGTCTCTAAACTTCTTTTAGCAATTCTACATGCTTATCCGTGCTAATTTCGTTAAGAATAAAAAGAGTTGGAAGCAAAAGATATATTGATCTAAAACCGCTGAGCTAGTTAATTTCATATATAGTCACTCTTCTAAAATCCAGTCATACGCAGATTTTCCCCCAACATCGCATTATACGGTGGCGTGGGATTATCATAAACGAGTAATGCGCGTCATAGCAAACCGAATGGGAGCCTCCCCTGGATCTGTGGTACCTGCATACATTTGGGCACAGATTTACTACGAATCTATAAGTACCTACGTAGGGAGATAGCCTACAATCACTCATGTAAGGTATCAAGCATTTACATTAAAACTTTACAATTTTTTTTGGGTATTTCTCTTTTAAGTATCAGGTTTGAGGCAGTATTTGTGTTCCTTGTGTCCCGACTACTCAGGTTTTTTCTTAACATTACTAGGTTGACTGAAAGAGATCCCCTTGTGGGATAAGTCCGCCTTTGTACGTAATGTCGCTTTATGTTTTTAATGAGTGTCTGGTTTATAATTTTGTTGTACAATAAATGATTTACATACATACCTACATACATGCATACAACATACGCTCACGCCTAAAATGCCTATCGGGGTAGGCAGAGCATCAGTGATTTTAAAACCAATTGATACACCATATAAATTCACAGAGTTATAAGATGTAATATGAAGTAAGTGGTTGTGTGTCCTGTCCTGTACCTAAAAAAAATAAT
Organism: Aproaerema taeniolella; assembly: GCA_949987775.1. Classification (NCBI taxonomy): domain Eukaryota; kingdom Metazoa; phylum Arthropoda; class Insecta; order Lepidoptera; family Gelechiidae; genus Aproaerema; species Aproaerema taeniolella. The sequence goes on along the minus strand of OX465259.1, from coordinate 983,592 downwards.
TCGATAATAGGTCAGTTTGTTCCAAATTTCTAACATAAACATTAGTTAAGGGACACCAACAAAAGGTTAAAAAGTCGAGAGTAACTTCATTTATTAATCACACAGTACGCTTAGTATATTTGTAGGGTACTGCATGAAAGCCGAGCCGTCAAATACATCACATGTCCAAAACACAAGCCTGAACTTCCGAACAAAGCATTTTGAATAATGAAACACCCTGTACACAGCTCGACAGTACCGGTACCCTTCATGTACCACAAAATGTAGACTCAGAATTTGCGGTGGAATCGCACGGAGGGTGTCTCCCGGAAAAAAACGACCGCGCAAAGTGTTTTTTACGACTTTAATACCGGTTTATTAAAATATTTAAAACGGAACTTTAGAGGGAATTTCCCTAAAGACACGAAGAAAGGTCCCTCGTCGTACACTCAGCAACATTTCGGAGTATCCATTGAAAAATTCTGTGAATCTCGATTTGTTTGAGACTATCCTTTTGAGAGAGATCTTTTTAAACTGGGCGTTTTTTCTAGGTGTTGCTTTATGTGTATAATATAAAAGTTCTTTCTATAAGGTGTGGAATGATAAATTGAAAAGTGCCCATTCTTTCCACCCTTGCGTCAGCGGTTTTTTTAACTTTTTCGCTCGTCAACGCGGGGCTTTGGTTTAATCACGAAAATTACTTCGTAATTAATTTACTTGCTTCATAAATTGGTGATGTCTTGTTTTGTATCTACATATCAGGAAAAGAGTCGCGGCACAGAGGATGTCTACTTATTACAGAAGGAAACTCAATGTCTTGATCTATACTTAAGTATGAATTGTCTGTTTCTCTCACTTTATCAAATGACGACTGCTACTCAAGAATATATCAGAGTCTGAGTCGCGTTCTGTAATACATACCTATGTCTAGATATTAGTACTTAACTGTTTTTTCTGATGTGATGTCCTAATAAATTATTGTGAATGATTTGGCTTTTGTTATGAGCTCATATCATATCATAAATTGCTAACAAAATAAATGAAACTTAATATTGATTGAATATAAGTAGCTTTGCTTATCATGGTGTACGTTCACGCTTTTGACTGTCAATCTGGAACTGAACCTTAGACGTATTATACTTAGTACTAGCTTTCCGCCTACAACTTTGTTACCGTAAGAATTCTGGAGAATTATGTAACCTAAGTTTTATTTTGATTTCCTAGCTATATTACTGCAAAGTTTCATCAAAACCCATCTAGCCGTTCTCGAGTTATAAGTGTTCAAACTTTGACTGTTATCCATAAAATAAAATAAAAGCAGATACTTATACTCAATCAATTTGAAAACTGTGGACCAAGAGTAAAAGAGCAAAACATTTTATTGAAAAACCCATAGACTTCCCTCGCCATAACTTTCCCCTAACACTGCTCTAATCTCCACCAAATTAAATCAATGGACAATAGCTACTGCTTCCCAATGGCGTGAAATTGTCTGGGACCATCCAGGCCCGTTCCTGCTCATCTGAATAGCTATTAGATGCAGGCTTTGTGCTGGATTTGACAATCCTGGCGCAGTCTGGAGCAGTGATTTAAGGCCAACTGGGAAAGTGTCTAAATTTCTAGTCTAGAACTTTAGTTGGTGAAGGTACGTCGAGTAGGTACTTTATCTGGGAGAGTTCTGATGAGAAAAGTCCCAGTCTCATAGGATAATTTCGTAATAGACCGTAACACCGTTTTAGTATTTGCTAAGTTGTTCCTTACAAGAAGTTGTAAGGAACAACTTAGCAAATACTAAAACGGTGTTAACACATAAGTACGATTGGCTAAAAGTAAGTTATTAAAAGTAAGTAAGTTATTATTAAAAAACGTCGAGATTTTAATTTTGATTTTGCTATTTACCTACTAACTTTGTCATCATAATGTGATAAACCGTGAAACCTCGGTATCAGAATTATTCAGAATGCGATGTTTATTGCTGGTTTTCGTGTTTAGCGATGTTGTTGTTATTATTATTTTTATTCCAAAAAGAATATGTTTGAATTTAAAATTTAATTTTAAAGCAGATTTTAGAATGTTTTTTGAGTCAAATTCCACTGAGAAATAATTGAGAATGATGGTGGGAATTCAGGGTTACAGTTTTCAATTACACCCTATAAGTACGTATAGGTTGATAGTTACAGTAAGAAAAAATAATTTTAAATACAAATGATACTCGTACTTATTTCAATCTAAAAAATTATTATGGAAGCTAAGACCAAACAACGTATTGTTTGTTTTGTAACGTGTGCTGTATTTTTTGAGTGAATAACATGGACTTAGTATGAACTCTTGTGAATAAACACGATGTCTATGTCTATCTATTTCCACGTTAATGATAATCGACTATGGCTTCTAGTGGTTTAATGACGCTCTGTTTACCCCGATAGGGAATGGGTGTATATATTAACGCGTACGTACAAACTATTATTTGTACAGTATACAGGGCCCCGATTCTGTAACTTAAGTTGTGTGTTGATGGAATGGTCGCCATTTTATCCGTTTAGGTAGCGAAATTGAGAACTACCCAAATTTCATACATCTAATGACGGCTGCTTTAGCTGGCGGCGCCACCGCCAACTGAATTTTCAGTTGCTAGGTAGTTTGCAACTTTACGTTCGGTTGGCGGTGGCGTTGCTGGTCGGGGTTGTGGTCAGAAAGTACATGAAAATTAAATCGTTCTCATTATTTCACCAGATAAAAAGGCTTCCATTCCATCGACACACAACTTAAGTTACAGAATCGGGGCCCTATAATGCACCAGAGTGCTGTATTTACTATTGACGGAGGGATTGAGCCGCCTGCATTGTTTGTGCATACGCTGCAATCACTCAAAACTACGGGGGCCTAGGGGTAGGGAGGGCCATGCATTTATGCATAACTTTTTATTAGTCTGTTGTAAAAAAAAATGCATTGATTGTGTTAAATTTTGCTTAATACGCTGTCAGACATCCTCTTTCAGCTTAGTTTTCAAACTCTACATAGGTAACTACAAAATAAGGTTTAGTAAAGGTGAGTTTGATTGAAAGGTGAGTTGAAGGAAGACCAACATCTAGAAAACAACTGACATACAAATATAAAGTAGCAAACTAGCAAAAATGACTATTATAGATCCTCGCCGATAAGTAACATTATAACACACACACACACGCACACACACATACCTTGACAGACATACCGCATAAGCACCAATAATAATAGCAAGTAATCTGTGCTCTAGCTTTTTCCTTCGATTATTTGTTTATCGCTTCTGTACTTAGTCAACATCTAATAATTTGCATTTTTTTTCTGTTCGCTGTATCGAGTCACATTACGAAAACCTGTAATTGGCGTACATTTAAGTTACATTAATAACTTATTACTTATTTTTATAAGCTGTTGGTTTTCTGAAAAAAATATATAAAAAAAATTAAAAAATAAATAAATAAATAACAAAGTTAACAAAGTTGCGGCAAACCCATTAATATCAACTTCATTTCAGAAGATAAAAATTACTTAGGTTTAAAATCTAATCTATCGTGTACGTTTACACAAAACATCCGAATCCCTACTATGCGCGCGTTGATTGAGTCACAAAAACCAAAACATTCGAAAACTGTCATTCATCGACAACTATTTTAATATTTTCCCAACCCTGGCTTCCTGATTACACCGTAGTCTGGTAAGAAGTAAAAGCACAGTCGCATTCTCTGCCTACCACAAAAGGCATGTCTACAGCCACAAAGAAACCGAGCAGGTTGCTTCAGCATATTGTGCGCTGAGTTATTGAAACGTCTACTAAAAGGAAGTTTGTGGAATGAATACAGTTTTTTCATCTATCCAACAACGTTTTCAATGGAAAGAGCCATCATTTCAAGCCTGTGTGTTAAAGAGATGCAAGATCAAGATGACGGTGACTTTCAGCTATTGAACTATCCTACCATAATAAATACTAAAGTTTGTGAGTAGGTATGTTATAATGGACGAATGGATGGATGGTTTTTGTTACTTCTTCACGCAAAAACTAGACGTCAGAATTACATATAAGCTACATCATTTTTCTGGATACCAAAGGGAACGAAGTCCAGTCCAGATATGAATTTACTCAACGATAACAAATCTTCACAAAGGCTGACACTTTAGACTGATTCAACACAAACAAAGCGAATTAGTTTCATCAAGTTTGAAAATACACATTGTATATCCGACAACAATAGATAACAAAGCTGACGAGATTGACCAATGCAGTCCACAAAACCACCAAAATGAACAAACAAATTTCAATTTTCATCAGACGGTGAACGAAACAGATATTCCTAATAAAAGTCCTATCTAGCGAGCTTTGAAAGGACCGCAGCAAATCGAAACAGAACATAATTGAATTTCACCCCTATGTGCAGGTAACAAGGGTATTTCAGGATTATACAAAGATATGGGCTTTGTATAATCCTGAAATCTGTTCAGTTTGGAGACAGGGATATCAAACTTCATATACTCCTTTTATAGACTCCTGTTTTTAAATCAATAGGGCCTTTTAATAATTCGAAAACGGCACGGCTAAATTGTTTACCATTGCCTCCTATATAATAGTGATACAAGCTAGGAACAAAGAGGGCCTTTTGAATTACAAAAAGGCCTGTAGGGGCACACCTACTTAAACAAAGATATAGCGCAAGCTAATCGCAAGCGCACGAAGCTCGACTAACTAGTCGTTTCCCTCGCGTCTAGCCCACCACACATCTGTAGGTAACATTTGTGAAAAACAATATGGCCCATATGCCCATATGCATTTATTATTATTTTTATTATAAGATAGGCTAACTCTTGACCTTAATCTTGACCATAAGGTCAAAGATGAGGTCGACGATGGAGCAAGTTAACCCAGAAAATGCATATAAAGGCCACTGGTGCTCCCACGCAACGACGGAACACAGCAAGCTGTTTGGCGTCGGACTTCGGTGGGAGGGTGGTCGCGAACCAGACGGCAATTTACAGAGCCTACCACACCGCATGAGACCGTAGGACGACACCTCAGATTCAGAAAAAAATGAAGTGTCGTTGCCTGGGATGGATTACTAGGAGGCAGGTCTCATTTGTGTTTCTTTAGTCGCCTCTTACGACACCCACGAAAAAAGATGGGGTGGTGTTATTCTCAACCGATCACCACACGGCATAGGCCCATATGGTTAGATTGTGGTTGACTAATCTGTCAGTAGACCCTTTTCAAAAGCACATTCTTTCCAGCTACCCGTTAAGGAACAGAATCCTTACACTGAGCCAGATAGAATGCTGTAAATTGACGTTTGTTTACTATTTTAATTCAGTACAATGCCTATTGTTTACTTTTTAAGCTGAATTTGTTACCTGAACGTTAGTAAGAAGATAATGAAATGAGAGAATACGATCTGTTCATCTTCAACCACATTTACACTTTTAAAATATATAAAGCTTGGTACATATTATCACCTCGTATCGCTTCTAATTCTAAAAGTCCTTACCTGGATGGATTGTTGTCATCACAGATATCAATCAGCATATCCTCCAGATCTGTTGACAGTGTGTTCAGCAACTGAAAACAAAAACAAAAGGTGACCTTAAGTGAGGATATCTTCAGGGCTCGCCCTAATGATTGTAGCCCAATAAACAAACAACTGGATTGGTTCAGTGGTTGGTTAAATTGCTTATAAAGACGGTTTAAGTAAATATTTGATGGTTTAAGTAAATATTTGAGTAAAAATCAATTTTTTTAGTATCATCAGGCAGTATCTGAAAATAATCGATTTGCTTTTAACAATATTAACGCTAAGCTATGGCCGAATTGCACTGATATAGCAAACTAAATTATTAAGCTATTGCATAGATTCTATCGCGGGCCTTGAGCGCGGGGACCGAATCCAGAAATTCCGTAACGAAAAAACCTAACGCTCCCCACTCCGACGGGCACGGAGGTGTAGCTTGAAGGCCGTGCATCGTCTAACGTCGTTTCAGTTCGGCAGTCTTCGACACGGTGTTTGTGTGCGTGCAACAATAATAATAATAATAAGCGTTTTGTACAGAGTCATTCTCTAAGGATATTGGGATGGAATTTGGTATAGAAAAATGTAAAATCAATTCCGTTAAGGCAGGGCAAACATATGAACACCAATATCAATTGCAAACTGGAGAAATCATTGAGTCATTGGAGGAATGCTCGGCCTACAAATATTTAGGTTATAATCAATCAAAATTAATTCATGTCAAAGAAACTAAAATAACTTTAACCAATCAATTCAAACACCGTCTCAATGCTATTTTGAAAACACAACTTAATTCTAGAAACACCGTTAAAGCCATTAATACCTACGCAATCCCTGTTCTTACGTATTCATTTGGTGTAATAAACTGGTCCAAAACCGAATTGATAAGGTTACAAAGAATAATCAATACGTCAATGACTAGACATCGAAAACACCACCCAAGAGCCTGCGTTCAAAGACAAACTCTGCCAAGGGCCGATGGTGGGAGAGGATTAATTGATATAACCAATCTTCATAATAGCCAGATCACTACACTAAGAACGTATTTTCACACTAAAGCCACCACTTCTCTCCTACACAATGCAATAGTTCAGAATGATCAAAAACTTACGCCATTAAATCTGCAAGACTACTCCCCTCAAAACAACGAAAGAATAACAGACAGACAGACTAAACTAACTCAATGGAACCTGAAATCATTACACGGAAGACACCTCCAAGACCTCGACCAACCTACCGTCGACAAAGATGCGTCGAACGAATGGTTGAGGCATGGTGAGCTTTTCCCTGAGACGGAAGGTTTCATGATAGCTATACAGGACCAGACAATAGAAACCAAAAATTATCAAAAGTACATCATGAAGATCCCTAATTTAGTTAATGATACTTGCAGAAGATGTCAAAGTTCATCAGAGACCATCCAACACATCACTGGAGCTTGCAAAGCAATAGTGGAATCTGATTACAAACATCGGCATGATCAGGTTGCTAACATAGTTCATCAAAACCTTGCACTTAAATACAAATTAATTCAGAAAACACAGCCACGAACTCCGTACTACAAGTACTGCCCGGAGACTATATTAGAAAATGCAACACACAAATTATATTTTGACAGGACAATACTGACAGACAGGACTACCCATCACAACAGACCAGATATTACTGTACTAGATAAAATAAATAAAACTGCACTTTTAATCGACATTGCAATACCAAACACACATAACTTACAGAGTACAATAGCTCATAAAATTTCAAAATATACCGATTTGAAAGACGAAATCACCAGAATGTGGAAACTCCGTAACGTGAAAATAGTCCCAGTAGTGTTGTCTAGTACAGGAGTAATACCCAAACAGTTACACCAATCACTTAAGACTCTCGACCTACATCCGAAACTATACGTAACACTACAAAAAGCCACAATCCTTAACACTTGCAGAATCACCAGGAAATTTTTACAAATAGGATCAAACGAAAGTACAAACACCCCTGACTCTGACTTGGCTTAGGCCCGTGAGAGTAAGAAGGTACCGGTTTGAAAGACCGAGCTGAAAAATCAGAGAAAAACAATAATAATAATAAAATAATATTATAATAATAATAATAATAATAAAATAATAATATTATAATAATAATAAAATGAAGTTGCTCCGATCCGGACGAAAATCGGTATCTGGGGGTTTGGGGGTCGATGATTCCGAATATCGAGTCACTTTTTCGATTCATCCATTTTCCAAGATGGCCGCCATACAAGGAGTGGTGAGGCGAGGCCGCAGGCCGAGCCGAACCACGACGCCACGCTGCGAGGCGAGGCCGTAGTCCGAAGCGAGCTGCGTAAAAAGCGAGGCCGAAGGCCGAGCTCCGCGTAGGGCATAGCCCGGAGCGTCCCCCCCCCCCCAAATCCAAGATGGCCACCATACAAGTTTAGATTCTAAAGGTGAGGCGAGGCCGAAGGCCGAGTCGAGCCGCGTATAGGGTGAGGCCGAAGGCCGAACTCCGCGTAGGGCGAAGCCCGGAGCGTCCCCCCCCTAATTAAAGATGGCCGCCATACAAATTTAGATTTTTAAGGTGAGGCAAGGTCGCAGACCGAGCCGAACGCGCGAGCCGAGGCCGTAGGCCGAGGCGAGCTGCGTATAGGGCGAGGCCGAAAGCCGAGCTCCGCGTAGGGCGAAGCCCGAAGCGTCACCAAGCATATTGCCCGCCGACCGCCATCCGAAAATTTCATATCCGCCATCTTGGATTTTAGTTGGGGGATTCGTGACGCGAAGGGCAAAGCCCGGAGCGTCTCGATTCCCCCCACCAAAAATCCAAGATGGCGGATATGAAATTTTCGGGCATACCGACATGGGTGTCGTTTAATAGGTTTTCGGGGGTTCTAATTCCGAAAATGACATCCATTTTGAAATCCAAGATGGCGGACATGTATTTTTTGTAAAAAACCGTCATGGGTGTCGTTTAATAGGTTTTCGGGGGTGCTGATTGAGAAAATAACATCCATTTTAAAATCCAAGATGGCGGCCGTAAAAAACAAAAAAAAATGGTTAACTTTTTTGAAATTTTTACACAGCATTTTGTATCAACTTATGCAATTATAATTAAAAGTTGAGGGCAACTTTTAATTATAATTGCATAAGTTGATACAAAATGCTATGTAATAGCTTTACCGCGGCAGTCCCCGAATGCCACACGTCTATTTTTTTTATTATAACATAATGCATTAAGTTATAAGCGTCAGTGTTGATTAAGTGTCTTAAGTTGCCCAATGTGATGAACTAGTCATCAGTCGAACAGATTAGTTGAATAGTACGAGAGCTATGTGTGTGACTGTGCAAACAAAAATATACCATGCTGTCTATTTGTATCTATCTATCTCATCTAGTGGTTCCCGGATCAAAGTTTTAGTATCTGTCTTTGTGTGTATCACAAGGTACCTATGACATAAAAAAAACTTTATAGTGGACCTTTCAGTGTGTGGAATCAACTGAAAAAGGAAAAGTTTTACTAAAATAATACTAGAAAATTACGTAAACAATTTTTTTTTATCAAAAGCGTTCTGAAATATGAAATTAACAAAAAAAACGTAAATACCGATCCAGGGTCAGGTATTTGCTTAGCCGGCAGACTAGAGGGTGGCGGAGTAAAAAGTTCTCAAATAAAAATCTCCCCCAACCGCACTGAGCAGGGAAGGCCTACGTGTTACGGAATAGTTAGCCTTTTTTTTTAAATTTATAAAATACTAGCTTTCCGCGCGGGACTTCGTTCCCGTGGGAATTTGGAAAAAAAATGTGTAGCATATTTCGTTAATTCAGGGTGTCAGCTACCTCCATACCAAATTTCAAAATTGGTTCAGCCTTTTGAGCTTGAAAGAGTAACAAACATCCATACATACATACAAACTTTCACATTAATAATATTAGTAAGGATGGTTTAAGATTTAGGACATAAGACTATTGGTATAGGTCTACAAAGATCTTGTGGCCGACGGGTGACAACTGTAGCTAGTAGAACTTGTATTGGAAATAAAGGCGTCACCATGGAAACCGCTTCTTAAATGTTTGTTAAATTATTCTTATTTCGTGCAATTTTCGAGTTTACTTCGCTCGCTCATACAATACAATAGACCAAAATCTACAACTAACGCGCTTGTAGTCTCTATTTAACACCAGATTACCTAGAAGATTTTAAATAGGAATGTTTAATTTTTTTGTATTGTTGTCTTTTTTCTATCAAAATTGAAGTGACGAGCGGCTAGTGGTTATAAATTATTTTAAATCATGCTTAAACCATTATCTCAGGTCAATTTAATTTCTTTTTCAGCAAAGGAAAAGGACAAAAACTGTCTACCGTACTCCATACTGTTTATCAATAGAGGTCACTGACTCCTAAACACATTGGACGTTGCATAGCAACAGCAACCGAAAACACAACCTCCTCCTACATATTGGTGCAACTTCTTGCATCTGTAGCGTAACAAAATAAAGTCTATTTTCCTCAGACAAGGAGATTTTTTTAGTTTGTTTCAAAAGTTAAGCAAATGAGGTCAATAGGTGCACCAGGAGTCGTCATTAGAGGATATTTGTATTGATTTTTCGTTTTGAGGGTGTGAAATGCGTCGGTAGTTATTAGTCTGATTTTAAAGTACACAAAACTTGACAGAAACGTACTTTTTTTGCTACGAACATTGAAATATAGCTACGAAAGTTAAGATACAGATTGCTACGAATGCCGTAGCATCTTTTGTAATTGTGTTGATCTTTATATTATTTTTTATATCCAGTGTTTTTTTTATATCCAATGCTATTTCAAAGCACGCTTTCATGCCTAAACTACTGAACCGATTTTGATGAAATTTTGTACAGATATAGACTAGACTTTGGGAAAGGCAAAGGCTACATTTTATTCCACAGCTGGGTACGATATAACCTGTCGTCCACGCGGACGGAGCCGCAGGAGGAAAGCTGGTATCGAAATAAATGTTACAAGAATTAAGCAATGTAAAAATTTTAAAACGAATTTTGGAATGAAGAACCACCAGGCATAGGCATAATCACTTCGTGCTTAAAATAAGGTTCCTGTCGCCATGGTCGTCATCAGCCCATATACGTCCCCACCGTGGAACACGGGCCTCCCTTCGAAACACGAAGGGGGTTTTTAGGCCATAGTCAAGCACGCTGGCCCAATGCGGGTTGGTGGACCGCTCGTCTTTCGAAAATGAATTTTTTTGGACAGGCAGGTTTCATCACGATGTTTTCCCCCACCGTTAAGCAAGTAATAATTATAAATCAGTTCATAAATCCGTAGAAATCCGTGTATCATCTTTTATTTAAGCAATCCAAATGAAATATTTCCTCAGCTTTACAAACTCTCCGAATTGTAGATCTTTTTGTCAGTGTAATCATAAACACCTCAGCCTATAAAATCTAAGCGCCGGCGTCAAAATATATACAGTCGACAGCTCATGAACTTTGAGACTCTCATAATGCTAACGACTCCAGAGTAATTGCTTGGAAGTCTCTTCCCGAAATGCCTGAGGGGAGACACTTGATATTTCTTTTTTTTTATTCTCCTCCACCGTTTAATGTCACGACAATAATATTTTACAGAACAGTATTAAGTGAATCTTTAGATGATTTCTCGTTTTTTGACTCAAATAGGTTCAAATTTATTATTAAAAATTTATTATTATTTACAGTAAATACAGAATTATTGGGCCTTTTTATAATTCGAACGGCACGGCACGGTATGACAGAATTTGTATTACCATTGCCTTCTATGTTCCCAGTTTCTAGTATCACTTGAGCATAAGAGGCAATGGTAATACAACTTTGCCGTGCCGTTTGCTTATTATAAAAAGGCCCATTTATTCCGCACACAATATTGTTACAAACATACAAGCAAAAATTTTCAAAGACAGGGTGGAAAGGACACAGAAAGCTATTTCAAGCCCAATCTGAGTCACAAAGAGGGAAGTGAACTAGAACTTGGTTAAGTAAGTAATTACCTACACAAATTAATAAATTTAAGTAAAAAATTATACATAAATAACATACATTACGTTTTTTTTATTAATGAAGGGTTCGCTCTTGACCACAATCTAGCCCAAGGGCAAATATGCGGTCGAGGATGTAGCAAGCTCACCCAGAAGAAGCCTATTCACTCGAACTTTAAAGAGATTCGGGTTATATGAACTCTTTTATGCAACATTCAACTTATTAAAAAAATTCTCATGGAAGAGTTTATGTTCTCCTCTTATTTAGAAAATACATCCTCAAACTTACATCGTGGGTAGGTATGCTAGAGCTCCAAAATCGTCATCATCATCTGCTAGCAGTACACACTGCTGATCAACAGATGAGGCTTTGACATATTACTACCCTCAAAGAGGTTCTTTACTTGATTTTTGCCGTGTGGTGATCGGTTCAGAATAACACCACCCCATCTCTTTCCGTGGGTGTCGTAAGAGGCGACTAAGGAAACACAAATGAGACCTGCAATCCTCCTGACCTGTAATCCATCCCAGGCAACGACACCTCATTTTTTTCTGAATCTGAGGTGTCGTCCTATGGTCTCATGCGGTGTGGTAGGCTCTGTGAAGGGCCGTCTGGTTCGCGACCACCCTCCTACCGAAGTCCGACGCCAAACAGCTTGCTGTGTTCCGTCGGTGCGTAGGAGTACCAGTGCCTTATAGGCATTTTCTGGGTTAACTCGCTCCATCGTTGACCTCATCTATGACCTTGATCAAGATTGAGGTCAAGAGTTAACCCTTCTTATAATTAAAAAAAAAAATTGGCGACAACATGTATATCAATCCTGTTTTGTTTTGTTCCTTTTCTGCAGCTCGAGCACGATGGCGACAAACTCGCGCGGTACGCCACTCCGCTGACGGTGAAAATTCACTTTGATTGCACGAGGGCCCCACGCAAAGGCTTGCTCGCCCTCTGGCGTTGTCAATGTTGATATTTTGACATAGGATCGCCGCACATTACGCGCGCTATCACCATCGTACTCGAGCTGTTGGTCCCCGGGATCAACTAAAAACACGAGATAGGTATAACTGACCACATAGTTACTTAATTATTTCAAAGTAATAATTTGTCCTTCCTCAGTATTTTAAGGAGTCACACATGTTTGGAACAGGAAAGCCAATTTTATTAAACTAAAAAATGTTCCCGATTTTTCTACAATTCGAATGTATACTGTAAAATGCAAATTCGGACAGAAAACAGAGCGTCCCGTGTCGAGTTAACGCCACCCTGGTTATGAATTATGTGTTCCAGTGATGCTTTGACAATCTGATAAGTTTAGGGCCAGTATTACAGAACGAGACTCAAGTCTTGATCTACATTTAAGTATTAATTGTCTCTTTCTTACTATTAAAATGACAAAGACGTCTGCTACTTTAGTATAGATCAGAGTCTGAGTCATGTTGTGTTATCGGACCTTAGCGAGTTATTCAAGATATTGGTGATGATTTTACGTATGAAAAACCTTATGTATCGCCCCCGAAACTTGATTGCTTATAACGTGTAAACGGTTGAACCACTTTTGATGAAATATAGCTAAGAACCATCACGATTACGTTAGCTTTCAAACAAAAAAACCGCATCGAAATCGGTAAAGTTTAGGAGCTACGATGCCACAAACTGACACACAGATATACAGAAAAACACGACTTACTTATAACACCCCTCTTTATTGTCAAGGTTTAAAAAAGGAAGCTATTTAGGACACAGTGTTGAGCTTTTGTCAAAAAAGTTTGTGTTTGGCAATTTTCGGAAATCAAACTGTCAAAATAAATACCTAGAACATTAAGATTCCTGTGCAACAAAGCATAATCTTTTACTGTCAATAAAATTGATGAATCTCGTTAGAATCGCAATAAATTGGCAAAACAGACGAAGAGATAAAAAGGGGGTGTCAATATGGCAACAGACAAATTGTGTCGCGTCTCATGCTTTGTCGCGCGCGAGATAAATGGCACCCTTTACTTAATGTTATTGGAGGATAGAATGAATCACCAATGTTTTGTCGACGTCAACGAGAAAGAATACGAACTGGGTTATTACGTGTAGTCTGATTGGTTGTATGGTTTTTAACCTACTTCAAAAAAAGGATGTGGTTCCCAATTCGACGGATTTTTTTTATAAATATGTATATTTAAATATTTTTTACGCGATAACTCCGCAAACTGTCGACCTTTTTTTAAAATTTTTGAAGTGAAAACTTCTTTAGCGGCGTTGAGCACTTTTAGTATGAGGAAAAAATGTTAAACTCGCGATGAACTCGCGTCAGATGTCACGTGACCGTGATCGTCAGATGTGATCGAAAATGCGTAGGATAGGGTTGCCACCTTTTTTTAAGTGAAAACTTCTTTAGCAGCGTTGTTGTGTACTTTGAAGTATGAGTGGAAACCCGGATGGATGGCAGCCCTATGGTAAAATTATCTCTGTGACAGATGTCAACGATGTCAACGATTATTCGCAGTAATTCGCACATAGTGCGCAAATACCGATAGACTATTTTACTGAATTGAAAGTAGACAGTTTGGTCGAGTGGAAAAGTTGCCGGATTGTAAGCAACACGTCGAGGGTTCGAATCCTGAGAGAATAACGAACTCTTTTTGTGTATTTTGTTTTATTTCCATATTAATGCACAACGTTAATGTTCAAGTTTTCACTTCTGCCGGCACTCCCGGAGTGCAACCCGTTGTTTTTTATGTTCGGAAGAGTATACTCCTGAGGTAGTTCCATATTTTAATAGAATTTTTTTTAACACTGTAAAATCAAATAAAACAAAAAACACATATTCATTATATGTAGATGACGTTTTGATTTGTTGTAATCAATGGGCGTCGCGTTGTTAGGATTGCAGTCTGTTGATTTCAAACAAAGTCAGATGCTATTAGGCGATTTTTTCTACGATTTGTTGCTATTACGCATCAATTTTCGTTATATTTTTTTTATGTTGATTTTAAAATGTAAACTTATTACCTTATTGTTCGAAAAAGCTTATGTACAATCGAAGAAGAAAAAGTATTTCCAATTTATAACTGCAAATACGGCCGCCCCTTCAAATTCATGTTTAACTTTTATTCGCTATGAGCAATATGCAGTCACAAGCAAAGTTAGGAACAAGCGCATAATTTGCTGCATGCTGTTGTCGAGCGAAAATGAAGAAAGTTTTGCAATGTGCAGTGATGCCTCCTAGACACAGAATTGAATGGTTCAGAAGATACTTAGCCCTGTTTTCCTGCAGAGTCTTACCACAAAGACGGCCGGTTTGGTCGAGTGGTAGTGACACTGCCTCTTGATCGGCGGGTCCTGGGTTCGATCCCCAGCCGGGGTAAACATTTGTGTAAAAAGCAGATGTTTGTTCTCGGGTCATGGGTGTTTGTGTTTGTCTTTAAGTGTGTTCCAAGGGACCTACGACACAAGGGAAAACCTTAGTGTGGGCCTTTGAGTGTGTAGCGTTTATTTTTATTTTTTATTTTATTTTGTTTTATTTATTTTACAAAGACTGTTGTGTGGAACTTGGTCCATGGTGTAACACAAAGACACAGAAAAGGATAACATTGCAAGTTTTTTCCAATTTTAAGAATATCGATGCCTGAACGATTAGGTATCGGACTCGTAAGCGAAAGATTCCAAGTTCATTCCCTGGGCATATTGTACCCTTGTTTCTTTTACTTTTTCTGGATTATGTAAATTGTTTTCCCATTTACCAATGCTTTATGAGCAAAAGAGAAAGGGTCAAACCTGCGACTGAATGTGTATTTCGTTATTATAAACCACCACCTGTCAGGTGCCTAGGTCAAGGAAAGCAGATGGCAATCGCTCTTATGCATTACCTATTATCTCAAATAATGTTGGTCAAGCGCACCCGACAAAATAAAATGCGTAGTTAGAAGATTAAGCATGCCTGCTCCCCGACCGCGGTAAATTTAAAATTGTTTACCAAAGCTAAATCGCGTACCTTTTTATAGTGTTCAACGTTTCTATTGAGCTGAATACAAAGGAAACATGTGTGGTTCAAGGAAACGTTCAAAATTACCGCCATCGAGGAGCTGAGCGAAGCATTTTTAAACTTATGGGAAAAGGGGAGTTGGGAAAATATATTTGTCCATAAGTGTATACAAATTCAAATTCAAATATACTTTATTGTACACACAAACAGAAGAATAACTAAAAATAAGAATAAATTTACATAAACCCAAGGCATATACAATAAGGCGGCCTTATCGCTTTCAGCGATTTCTTCCAGGCAACCTTAGGGAAGAATTTTAGAGAGGAAATAATATCAAAGCGGGTGTACTGAAGAAATTATTAAGTACACTTTGGTTTCAATATGTTTTATTTTTTAGCTGCGATTGTTAAATGACATTAGGTGACATTTCATCAAAGCGTTACTCTAGCCCTTCTGCACATTGCTAATTTGTGTTGTAGATTCACAATCAGAAATAAGGGGTTTTTATTAAAGGCCGGGGGTGGGGGGGTCCTTCATGGGGGTGATTTGTTCTTTCATTTATTTTCCTATAGTCGATTGTTTTGCGTTCCTTTATTTCGTCGAGTACGCTTTGTCAAACAAATGAAAGAAGTTTCTGATTAAAACAGTCTGTTTTCAACGTAACTTTAACTACATATACCACGTTTTTTTTAATCAGTACGCAAACTTTATAAGACGTAAAGAGAGGCAGATACTCCACGGACAAGAGCACAGCTCTTAAATTGAAGAAGAAGAAACTTTATAAAAATTTGACAGACCCGTATTTTTTTGTTTTATATCGTTTCATATAAAATTTTATATAAAATTTCAAGCTAGATCGTCTGAAGCATGAAAATAAATCAAATTTTTTATATGGAAAAAAAAAATAACATCGTCCAATTGACTTGGAACTTAGTAATAGTACTCAACACATTTTGTGACACCCGTGCTTTTTCGTTTTACAAAATTCATTCTTTAAAAAACGTTTAAAAGGGGTATCAAAATCTGAAATTTTGGAAAAAAAAATTCTTTCCTCCTTATTTACGTCCTATCAACGTTACTGACACTGTAAGAAAAATTTGCGTACTGATCAAAAAGTCATCCTGTATATTTTTTTAAATTAACAATAGGTTCGCTTTTGACCAAAATCTAGCTTAGGGGCGAAGTTGTCGTTAAGGATATAGCAATTTCACCCTGAAGAGGCCTATTGTATTGTACTTTTTTGCGCTCTGGACTTCGCTCCTTGGGAATTTTAAAATATAAATAATACATCCTTATGCAATTTTGCACAAGATCAAATAGATTCGTTGCTCCGTTACCACGTGAATGAATAAAAATCAAACACGCAAACGGGTAGGCAGCACGTAATGTAGTTCTAAAACCGCTTTACGTCACATTTGAGATTAATACTGAGTATACCTATATATTAAATCTAATGGGCCTTTTTATAATTCGACCACGGCACTGCAAAATTGTATTACCATTGCCTCCTATGTACTATTGATATTAGAAGCTAGAAACATAGGGGGCAATGGTAATACAAATTTTGTCTTGCCGTGCCGTTCCATTCGAATTAAAAAAGGCTCAATTAGATTGAATATACAGGGCTTTAGGTATCTCTCGGGTGGTTAATCAGTCCATGAAACTGAACAAATTCCCCAAGGAACATAAGTCAAAATACGAAAAAAAATTTGAGTTCCCATACAAACTTCATCAGCATATAGCGCATTTTGTATGGGAGATCAAAATTTTTTTTCGTATTTTCACCTATGTTCCTTGGAGAAGTTGTTCAGTTTCATGGACTGATTAACTACCCGAGGGGTTGAAAGAGAGATACCTAAAGCCCTGTATAGGTACTTATATACTCAGTAGTGATAGGTTCGTATCATAACCACTTACTAGTTTCTACAACATGCCTGAGAATAGTTAGCAGCTGGCATATCCATTTTTCCCTCACTCCCAGTCCAGCGTGGTTCTTTCTTGTCTACTCACTATTAAAAAAACATTGATATGTCTTGTTTTCTGATTTAAAAATTTTCTTTTTTTCCAGTTGGAGTTAATTTTCTATCTTCCTTTCAGAGTAAAGCAGAGACGAATGGTAGTACGCGCGACGCCGCTTTGTACAGTCGGAAATTGAACGCCAGACCTAGGTCTACTAGCTAGGCTACAGACTAGAACTAAGCTAGTAGGACCAATCCTTGCTGTATTTATGTCCTTACAAGTCTCCTATAAGACTAACATAAGCGAAAATTTACGCCCCAAGCCTCATCAAAAAATTTATTAAAAAAAAAATTAATTCTGATTTTAAAAAAGAGAAATGGGAAAGTGTCCTTTTTAATTTGTCCTTTATTAGCGTCGTGATAGAACAACAGATCGACGTGATAATTAGAGGGCTAAAGAGTTTGATATTAAGCTACTTTTATTTTAAACAGTCTTAGGTTTTAATTAACATCTATTTTAGTGCGGCTTGTGGTATCGGAATTAAGGTGTTTTGCTCTGATCTAAACTAAACAACTTTCCTCAACTAATCCATATGAATTTCGCAAAAGAAATTATTGATTTCTTATACTAAGGCAATCGCTTTAATTGTATAAAGAGGCGAAATTTTGTTTCATATTTCGACCTATGTTATAAAAGTTGTTGAATTTATCCTTAATTCTCGCTAACTATCTTAAAACTACCCTTTAGTATAGTAGAGAATAGTGTACACTGATCGTGTTTCTACCTAAGTCACCATACACCACAGTCGTTAAAACCATGTCAGAGACCATTATGCGGTTCGAAAACTCTGACACCAGGGTTAGCCAAGTCGCCACACATTTGACTATACCTACACGATAAGAAGAAGAAGAAGAGGGAAGTCCTATTTACTCTCCCGGAAACTGACATACTGCTACAAGTATATTAAAATTGGTAACACTGTGGCCTCTACTGCCCTTTCCTAGTTTTAGTTAAACCGCCGTCTAACCAGACAGACAACGCAGTAAACTCCATTACTAGTTCTCGTATCTGGTGGCCGCAAACAACCACAGCCGCGCTGGACGTTTTCCGGTAGCTACAGTACTATTGTACTTATCTGCAGGCTTTACTTCTCACTAGCTTTCCAGCCGTGCCTTTGTTCAAGTGGAATAAAAGATTCGGTGCGGTTTTCAATCCGTGTTTTTTACAAGATACATAAGCTCACGCCTTTGTCCCTTATGGGTAGGCAGAGACCACAGATTGCCACCTGCTACGATCCAAACTCACCTCTCTCGCTTCCCCTACATTCATAATTCACTTAATAAATCTTCTTTTTCTTCTTATTGTGTAGGTATAGTCAAGTGTGTAGCGAACTTGGCTAACCCAGGTGTCAGAGTTTTCAAACCACACAACGGGCCTCTAACTTTTAACGACTGTAGTCACTCGAAAACAGCCGGGACCGACAGCTTAACGTGCCCTCCGAAGCATGTGCTTCATACATGATCTTCGGATTCGGGTACTCCTAACACGGTATTTTCTTAGTACGTCACCAATTGGTCTAAGTACGTTCGCCTAGGGCGCCCTCTCCGACAATTCCAACTAAATTCGCACTGTATATTTCTTTCATCAATCTTCTTTCATTCATTCTTTCCACATGTCCAAACCACCGCAACATTCGTTTCTCTCTCCTCGTAGCTATGTCATAGTTTTTACAACAAATTCAAAATTAATGCAATGTAAATCTGAGCTACCTCTATGCAGATTTCTTTAATAGAGCTAGCAAGTGATAAAATTTACAAATATTAAATAGTCCAAAGGTCAAATTACATATGTGAAACAAAAGTTAAAAAAATTACAGACTCGAAGGATCGGGTTGAATTTGGTACAATGTGTACTATTTTTTATTGTTGTTAATATATAGGTTAGCTTGACCACAATCTAGCTCGAGAGTGAAGATAGTGTTGAGGATGTAGCAAGCTCACAGAAGTAGCATATTCACTCGTACTTTAAAGAGATTTAGGTTATATATGAGGGTGGGTAATTCCATCCAAATTTAGCACTAAGTCATTTTAATAACGTAAGTATATCGTTTTGCCCTCTAGTTCTACCGCATAGCATCAGTACGGAACAGACGGAACGACGTTGATATGACAAAGTTATATCATGCGTCAATGTTAACCCGACATGACCTATATTTGACCAATCTTCTGGTGTTCCCTTTGGTGTCAACTTCTAAGAAAGGTACCCAGGGAAATGATTTTGCTTAACTTTGACAATTATTACATTTAAATTATTAATTATTACAATTGTTAAATAAATATATAAATAATAATAATAAACGCTACATACTCAAAGGCCCTGGGAACATACATAAAGACAAACACAAACACCCAAAAATCATCTGCTTTTTACACAAGCGTTTGCCCCGACTGGGAACCGAACCTAGGACCCGTCGATCAAGAGGCAGCGCCGCTACCATTCGACCAAACCGGCCGTCAATTTCTGACCTCAATTATCCTAAGTCAACAAGCCATTAAAATCTCTCTTCAATCTCATTTGTTTTGAACATTTCTTCACACTTAATGCCTGTCACCCCCCTAACGGAAGCCAATGGGTAATTTCCACCATTTTATTGCAAACTTTTAATGATCATTTTGTGAAGTTGCCTCTGGACAACTTTCAGTCTTTAATTTTCTCAGGGCCGGATTTCGGGATGATAAAAATAATATTCGTATACTAATTAATTTAAAATTAGTTAGTGAAAATGAAAGATGCTTTGGTGGAATGGTAATGACGCTGCCTCTTGATCGACGCGGCCTGGGTTCGATACCCAGCCGAAATAGTTGTGTAAGAAGCAGATGTTTGTTCTCGGGTCATGGGTGTTCGTGCCTATCTTTGTAGGACCCAGAACACAAGGAAGAACCTTAGTTTAGACCTTTGAGTATGTCGTTTTTATTTATTAAATTTATTTTAACTGAACCACAAAAAAATATTTCTACATTCCATTTATTCTGAATCGGAGGTGTCGTCCTATGTTCTCATGCGGTGTGGTAGGCTCTGTAAAGGGCCGTCTGGTTCGCGACCACCCTCCTACCGAAGCAGCTTGATGTGTTCCGTCGGTGCGTAGGAGTACCAGTGCCTTAATAAGCATTTTCTAGGTTTTATTCGCTCCATTGTAGACCTCATCGATAACCTTGGTCCAGATTGAGGTCTAGAGTTAACGCATCTCATAATAAAAAAAAATAAAAAAATCGGTTATTCGGAGCATCGTAAGGTACATCTTTATCCCCCCCCCCCTCCTGTCTCTCTTCCCTTTGCGCTAATTTAGATAACGTGTCGTGATGTATCTATTTTGTAAAGTCTAAGTTTGACATACGACTGATATCTGTCACCTTCTGTTATTTTCATCTTTACAGTACATCCTTTGGCCCTTTCAGAACGCGACTCGGACTCTGATCTATACTTGAGTAGCAGTAGCCTTTGTAATTTTGATAGTGAGAGAAACCGACAATCAATACTTGAGTATAGATCAAGACTTTATTTTCCTTCTGTAATACCCGAGTAAACGCCAGGAAAGACCAGAGTAAATGCCAGTGACAGGGTTTAGGTCTTAATGGTCGTATTTCGATCGTACTTACATTTTTGCGTCTCCTTAACCCCCGTCAAAAAAGAGAGGTGTTATAATTTTGACTTGTGTATCGGTGTGTGTGTCTGTGGGATCATAGCTCCTAAAAGAATGGACCGATTTCGATGTAGTTTTTTTTGTTTGAAAGCTGACATAATCGAGATGGTTTTTAGCTGTATTTGATTAGTTTGTTCAGCCGTTTAACTTACAAGCGATGAATGACGGGTGTCATACATTATTTTTTTACATTTATTTTAACTAGATCCGTTCGTTACTTCTAAAGTCTTTAAATTATTATTATGAAGACGAGTCGCCTTCAAAGTTTGGGTTGTTTGACGTAATGACGTTATTTGTTTTCCAACAATTTTCGCCTTTATTTACAGTCAAAAGCGGCAAAGTCGTCAGGGCGATGTTATCATTCGATGTTCGGGGTCAAGATAAATATTTTTAATGTTATTTTTCGTTTTGAGAGATGACAATATACAATATTATAAGTAATACAATTTTAAAAACTTTCAGGGAACTATTGTCTGCTAAAAGTTATTATTTTTTATCTAATCACTGAATTCCAACAAGTTTTTTTCACTCGTGTAACAGTTAATTTAATAACGCACGCTACCAGCAATAGCAAGCATGACAAAAACAAGTTTTTTTGACAATTTAATAAAGAAAAAAAACTTAATAATAGGTCTGTGCAAGTAATTTTATAAAATTAAAAGTTCAACACGTCATCACCCAAGACTAATATCATGTCAATAGAATATTTAAAAACAAATAAATCCGAATAGGAAAAACTGCATTAAGAAAAACTCAAAACATCGACAGTAGCCATTTCAATAACACTCAATACATTGTTTAAAACTTCTCAATTAAAAATAAATTATGTTCGTTAATAAGCAGAAATCTTGAGAACGGCTGGGTTGGACCGATATAGCTAAGGGATGTTGTACCTATTTAAAATAATAATTAGAAGGCCTTAAAGAAATAAATTAAAAAAATATATTATGTACAAAATCAAAAATTGAAATGGCGTGACACACACAGGACTTCGATCAGTTATTCACATGTAGAAACATTTTTGTATGAAAAACGTTATAAAATACATAAGTAGCAAAGAAAATTAATCGCACGTCAACACATGTGAAGTTTTAACGCGTAAAAAATATTATCTAGTTACTTATTCTGAGTCGACTTCACAAGTATCAAATTATCGCGTTTCGCTATACAAAATCATCAACACATTAACACGAAAGCTGACATTTGACTCCCTGATAATTATTATTGGACAAGTAATAACGAACAAACGAAAATGTGCGTCGGCTTCACGGAGATGAGGTTCCCGACACTTGAAATAAAAAAATAAACGCTACAGACTCAAAGGCCCACAGTAAGGTTTTCCCTTGTGTCGTGGGTCCCTTGGAACACACATAAAGACAAACACAAACACCCATGACCCGAGAACAAACATCTGCTTTTTACACAAAGGTTTGCCCCGACTGGGGATCGAACCCAGGACCGCCGATCAAGAGGCAGCGTCGCTACCACTCGACCAAACCGGCCGTCCGAAAAATAAATGAGATTTTGATGATATAAGGACAGAGTAAGATGAAATAACTTATGTATTTACAGATTTATTTAAAACTTACAGCATTATAGCTAATTTGTAGAAATTGTTAAAAAATAATGTGGGTGGCACATGTGGGGTGCCACCTTTATCTTGTCGAAATCATTTATATTGCGCACTGCCAAGAAATGGAATTCCCTGCCTGCGTCTATATTTCCGAGCTCATATAACCTGAATCTCTTTACAATACGAGTGAATAGGCTTCTTTTTGGTGAGCTTGCTACATCCTCGACTGCATCTTCGCCCTTATGCTAGATTCGGTCAAGAGCGTACCCCTTGTTAATGAAATTTAAAAAAATTTCAAGTCTTGGGCAAGTCGAAAATTCCTGCCATCTCTGAACTGCTGAGCTGCATAAACCGTAAGTTACACCAGCTTTACCTAGACACTTTACGACTTTTAAAAGTTCATAACTTAAAACTTAAGGATATGAATTAGCCTATGACAATGAAACACTTTCCTCAAGGAACCCAAAAATTTGTCCAAAAATTCAAATTTTCCACATTAATGTACGTAATCAGCTGAATTTAGAATTATTACGGACATGTAAAAGTTCTATTCCTTGAAGGAAGTAGTTCAGTCTTATTCACTGATTCATATACTTTTTTGTTCTTCGTTTTACCGTAATTCTTTTACACATCTTACAAAAAAGCAAGTCATGATTGTGGATACCGTTTTTGCTACACATTAAATTGAACCACAAACCATTTAAATTGGATAATTTATTTACATCACATTACTTCATTCTTATCAGAACAAATATTTTTATCGCTTCTGGTATAAAAAGTAGAGATAAACTTTGTCCTTCAAATTAACGTAAGTAATTTAGACGAATAGTTCAGAAGTTAAGAAAGATGATAATGTCGCGAAACACCACTGATACATATCACACCACCACTGAGACAAGTCACTTACGGGCTTACTAAATCCTTACTAATATTATAAATGCGAAAGTAACTCCGTCTGTCTGTCCGTCTTTCACGCCTAAACTACGGAACCGATTTTGATGAAATTTGGTACAGAGATAGATTAGAGCCTGGGAAAGGACCTAGGCTACATTTTATCCTACAGTTGGGCACGATATAACCTGTAGTCCACGCGGGCTAGCTATTAGCTAGCTTAATATAACATTCTATCGACAAAAACCTATAAAAAACTGTGTACGGGCATGATATATGAAGTGATTAGTTTATTATTAGACTAGCTTTCCTAGACTTCGTTCCCGTGGGAGTTCGGGAAAATCATGTACCCTATGTACCCATCACGGATAATGTAGGATTCTAATAGTGAAATAATTTTTGAAATCGGTCCAGTAGTTTCGGAGCCTATTCAATGCAAACAAACAAACAAATCTTTCCTCTTTATAATATTAGTATAGAAAAACCGTAGATATATACTACGCGGCCACCCATTTTTTATTTTAAAATGCATAAGAATTAAAAATATAGCAATAACATTCTGTTTGTTGACTTTCGTACTTTTTGTATCTGTTACTCCCAAGCGGATGAACCGATTTTCATTTAGCTTTTTCTGTGTCATATATAATTTTATCCCAAATATTCTTAGCTATGTTTCATGAAAATCTGTTTATCCGTTTAAAAGTTATGAGCAATCGAATGTCGTGGGTGATTAAAAATTTTTAATTATAGTTTTATATAGCATGGAGTACGTACGGAACAGATAGAACGACATCGAAATGACAAAATTATGTCACGCGCTCATGTTAGCCCCGCAGGTTTTGTCTTCTAGACGAATGCCGTGTTCTCGTATCTCGGCCTCAAGATATACTTTAGCTTGCAGCTCCAACAACAATAAAACAATCTCAGTCGATTTATTTTAAGTTTTACTAAAATAGTATTGTAAATAACTGTACATAGTACGTACATTCACTCACGCCTATAATCCCTATCGGGGTAGGCAAAGCATCAATGGTTCTAGAACCAGTGATGCCATATTTGACAAATTCTGAGGGTTCTTAGATAAAACATGATGTATAATAGTGAGAGATTGTGCCTTTTGCCTATAACAAAGCAAAACCCTCTCGTCCCACTTACTGACTTTTACAGTATGCCTGAGAAGAGTTGGCAGCTGGTACATTCAAAGTGTTTCTTTCACTCCCAGTCCAGCGTGGAAGAAAATAACTAAATGTTTCCCAAAATTAAAATTATCGACGATCATAGGCTAAAAGCACTTTCCTTAAACAGTGAAGCGCAAAATGTACACATAACTACAGATTGAACGCTAGGATTTTCCACCAGTTGGAAAATTGAGTACCTTGTCCGATCAGTTAAAGCAGGAAATGGAAATGTCATTTCCATTTATCGGAATTAAATGTCATTGGGATTGGACTCATTGTCGGTCGTGACAACTTTGGAGTTCGTTAGGATAGCGAAGACTCGGGTAGTTCAATAGATCGACTTTCAGAGGGGATTTAAGTTTATCATCTCCTTTATTTTAAATAATATGTAAAATTGCTGATCCTAATTCAATGACTTCAACGGCCAACAGAAAACCTTGGATTTATAAAGCTAAAATTTGCCCCAAAAGTTTATTTTAAACTAGCTTTCTGCCCGCGGCTCCACCCGCGTGGACTACAGGGTATATCGTGCTCAACCGTAGGATAAAATGTAGCCTATCTCTGTACCAACTTTCATCAAAATCGGTTCAGTAGTTCAGGCGTGAAAGACGGACAGACAGACAGACCGATAGACAGACAGAGTTACTTTCGCATTTATACTATTAGTAAGGATTGTAAAAACGGAATTAATGAATGCTTTTACGAAATTCCTACAGGAAAGAAGTCCCAGGCAACCTCAATTATATTATAAGAGGCACTATTTTAGAGTTTAACGCTTCTGCTTCGCTATTATTTAATTTATTCCTACCTATTTGAAAATATCGCAAAAGTAGACATAAAAGATGATGCCTAAGAAACAGTAATCATTAGCTTAGTTATCATTTAGTTAGTTTAGGTATTAGAGCCTGTTATTTCATTTCTTTTCTGACTTTTTTTTTTCGTAATTATCTGGTCAAAAAAATCAGTTTCTAAAAATGCTTTCATAATAAGTTCAAAATAATACTCTCAAGCTCCTGATGTTTCCTTTGCCATATAGATATTAAGCTTCGTCAAAGCAAATTAGTACTTATTACCTTCATATAAGAGCCTCCATTCCTCTCGCAGTGCCGTCTGATGTACCGCTGACAAATGTTGGACATGTTCCGCTCTGAAACACACAAAACATTCTAGTAAATACTGTGAACACAATAAGTTTGTTATGTGAGATAACGGCTTTTCGCGAAATCACCTTTTGCAATAGTCTTAATATTTCTAGAACTTAGGTTACCTTTGGTATTTTACTCCTATTGAAATAACTCTAACGTTATATAAAATATAATTTTCCACGTCAAAAACGTAAGAGTCACCGACTTCAATCCCAAATAATTTTGTTACAGAGATCCCATACTCCTAAACCATTCATCATCAGCTTCATCATCAGCTCAGCAACATCAGATGGTGACCATTAGATATGCAAAAATCTACATAGATTAAGATAATTTCTGATAAACAGTGTATATGCCTACAAAATTTGAGGGTTTCCCTCGATTTCCCCAGGATCCCATCATCAGATCCTGACCTGGTGACAATGGGACCACCTCTGATGTTTGACCTACCAAATAAAAATAAAAATAAAAAAAAGAATTATTCAAATCGGTTTATAATTGCCGGAGTAATCGCGTAACAAATATAAAAAATAAAAAAACTGTCGAATTGAGAACCTCCTCCTTTTTTTTGAAGTCGGTTAAAAATTTGTATCTCCCCCGACGTTCTATTGCTTATAAGAATTATAACTTTTAAACGGCTGAACCAATTTTCATCAAATACAGCTCTGAACCATCTCGTATTCGTCAACTTTAAAAAAAAACCGCATTGAAATTGATCCACGCGTTTAGAAGCTACGATGCCACAGACAGAAACACAGATAAATAAATAATTTTCCACGTTAAAAACGTATGAGTCACCGACTTCAATCCTAACAGTTCGCACAAAGTAGATATCTAGTATTTTTTGTGGACTACAATGCTTATTAGCATTGCATTGTGGACTACAATGCTTATTATTAAAAAAATCGGAAATCGATCTTCTGATTTTGCTGTCACTGTACTGCCACCCTTATTGAAAAGACCATAAGTCTAAAACGTAAAAAAGTATTTTCAACCGACTTTAAAAAAGGAGGATGTTCTCAATTCGACTGTATACTTTTTTTTCGTATGTTTGTTACGCGATAACTCCGCCAACTGTTGGCCGATTTTCAAAATTCTTTTTTCGTTCGGAAGTGAACAAACTCCAAAAGTGGTTTCATATTCATTTTATTAAAAATGATTCAGCGCTTTAAAAAAAAAACAACAAAAACAAAAAATACTACAAACTAGAACATCATCTAAATAAATGAATGACATTTTCGTTTGTAGTTATCTGGTAATAGGCATCGTAATCCACGAAAAATAGGAAAACAGGAAATAAATCGTGCAGTTTCAAAAGTACACTACTATGGTAGCAAATTTATAAAATAGTTATTTACCACAATCTAGCTAAGGCGCTTGCAAATCTAGAAATGAACTTACGATTTGTCACGTAAAATAGTAGGTAAGTTTGTGAAGAAAACGCATTACCCCACCCCAGGCTTTAAGACTTTAGATCACTATAGTAGAGTCCTACCCTAGGTGAATGCTACACACTTACAAGTAGCGGATTTAACCATTAATTTGAAAAAAAAATCAAAACTTTCATATTCGCTTGTTCATTTTACATAAACATCTAGATAAAATACATAATTATTGTTACAAGAACAATCAGGCCCTGATAACTTGATGTACAAAATAGCTATCAAATACATAAGTAATGAAATATTTGTGGAATTCTCCATCAGATGATGCCATTACCATAACAAATAGTTACATAATGACATAGCATGTCATCTACTAACCATGATATCCACATAAAAACATGACAGGGTTATCGCAGTTCACTGATATGAAGGTATATAAGAACAAGATCAGTTGTCATTTTGTAGTGTAGCTGATAACTTTATACAGGATTCGTGTATAGTGTATAAAGGTACGTTACTTAATTTAATTTAAAAAGTTTTAATTTTAGTTTTAAATTTGATAGGACAAGTCATTTGTACAAATATTTTATATATATTTTTTTATAATTATTTAAAAATAAAATAAAATTTTGTGAGGTAATTTTTCCAGTCTAAAATATCATTAAAAAAAATCGGAAATTGATCTTCTGATTTTGCTGTCACTGTACTGCCACCCTTATTGAAAAGACCATAAGTCTAAAACGTAAAAAAGTATTTTCAACCGACTTTAAAAAAGGAGGATGTTCTCAATTCGACTGTATACTTTTTTTTCGTATGTTTGTTACGCGATAACTCCGCCAACTGTTGGCCGATTTTCAAAATTCTTTTTTCGTTCGGAAGAGAACAAACTCCAAAAGTGGTTTCATATTCATTTTATTAAAAATGATTCAAAAAATAAACAAAAACAAAAAAATACTTACAAACCAATACATCATCTAAATAAACGAACGACATTTTCGTTTGTAGTTATCTGGTAATAGGCATCGTAATCCACGAAAAATAGGAAAACAGGAAATAAATCGTGCAGTTTCAAAAGTGCAGTATTGTAGGGGTAGTCTCGATTATGTGCGGGGCGTCCATTTTTTATTTATTTTTTTGCTCATAGCTTGAATTTAGTAGGCATATAGTTAGAATACTTCTTCAGAGGACTTTACCCCTTCACAATCCTGTAGCTATTGGAACTTTATAAATTTATTCCTTTTTTGACTTTGTACGAACTATTTTTGGGACTTTCTACGGGCAATGTTATCAACAAAACTTTCTTAAATAAATCGCACTATAATATGTTATTTGTTTAAGAGTAGGTAGTGTATTGACCGTAACTTTTATTTCCAGCTCGCTAACATGGTGCGCCTAACAAAAGAACAAAAGCAGTTCTGGAAGGACAATGGCTTCATCAAGCTGAAGAATGTCTTCACCAAAGAAGAAATTGAGACCATCTCCAAGGAATACGACAGGATCTTCAAAGTGAAGAACAACCCTGGAATGGAGGCTGCTTGGGAAGGGGGTGACATGCAGAAGCTTACTGACAACACGGAATACTCCGTCCATTCGATTCATAACCTACAGTTCCACAGTGGTATCTTCTCTCAAGCTCTGCACAATAACAGCTTCCTCGATGCGCTTGAAGACATCATGGACACTAAGGACATTCTCTTGCACCACACTAAAGCCCACAACAAGCCTCCACGCAAGGGAGCACCATATTTGATGCACCAAGACTACTATTACTTTCCGTTCAAAAAGGACACTATGGTTGCTGCTTTCTTATGCATTGACCCTGCTACACCAGAGAACGGTGGACTGTGCGTGTACCCAGGCTCCCACAAACTTGGTCCATTGGAAGATGTTGGATACAAAGCTGAAGGTGACCACGTATACCATTATCAAGACCCAAAGAAGTACCCGATTGACGGTGCAACCCCTATCGAATGTGAGGCGGGCGATCTCGTCGTCTTCTCATACTTGCTCCTGCACGGAAGCTACAGGAATCTGTCCGACAGAAACAGGAGGATGTTCTTAGTTCAGCTGATGGCTGCCGATGACGAGCCCGTAAACGAGATCCACAAGAGCCCAGGTCAGGGATGGGTACTCCGAGGAAAGAATGACAATAGGAAAGCACACATGAGCGAGCGATTTTTACATTAATTTAGTTAGCTGTTTAATAATATTCATGTTTTAAAGATAAAAAGAAATTCAGGTTTTAAGCTACAAACTATGAATCCTTTTTGTGTCAACTTAAGAAACATCAAGTCTGTGATCAAACCTGTTTGGTAATTCAATCAGTATAAACTATAAAGGTTCTTTCTGGTTGAACAATCTCTCAGAAATAAAACTTTGTTACATTTTTAAGTTAATTTGTTTTGTTTCTTTACAAGCCTCCCTAAGTTTATTTTTTAGTTAAAGTACAATACATAAAAATATTTTGCGACACGCTTCAGCTTTGTATTACTTCTGTTCAATATTTATGTTATGAGGCGGAATCTTTTCCTTCTTTTGCGCCTATTTCCCAAGTCTTTTGAGGCCAGCCCTTCCTAGACCTTTCCCTTAAAAATGAAAAATATTTTTAAACTTTCAAAAAGTTGCCTAAGTATTAATGATATTCGAATCAAAATCTGTTGCGTGATTCAAAAGAAATAAAAGGGAAATATAGAAAAATGAGGACAGATTTGGCAAGTTTTTTCAACATAAAGACATAAGCTCACGCCTGGGTCCTGTCGTGGTAGGTAGAGACAAAAATCCTCATTTACTTCCTCTATATTTATTCGTCTTGTCATACAACTTTGTTTTTCTTACTATTAGGTAATCGTTTATCAATAATCGTGTGATACAACATGGGAATATTTCAATGTCAGATGGGTCGAAAGTTATCGCCAAGTAATTAACCATACGAGACTTTAATATGAATTAACAACTTATTTATTTGTATGCCCAATTAAGAAATTAATTTGTTATAGGTCTTGCTATGTGTAAAAAGGGGTTGAGCAAGTAACTATTAGGGGTTTAAAAATGTTTTTACAGTTTTTCCAAGAATGCTATATTTCTGATCGTGCATGGAATATTGCAGCCACCTTTGGGATGGTTCGGCTATACACCAACTAGCCAACTGTCTATATTTCCGGGCCCACAAAACCCGAATCTCTTAAAAATTCGAGTGAATAGCCACCTTTTCGGTGAGCTAGCTATTCACTAGTGTCACTTGAAACATCCTCGACCACATTATCTACCCTTGAGCCTTTGAGTTGTCCTCAAGAGAAAATATATTACTTTTAAAAAAAACAAATATAGCAAATTTTATAAAAGGATTTTGGTAATATCCTTTTGGCCGCCATCGCAACTATGTTTCGCTACCAGTTGTCTACAAAGATGGGCTAAGTCGGCATCCCACTCACAGTAAAGCATGATGTGGTTCTAGGAGTAGGTGCACATTTGACAATGGTATATTCTCAGAGTTAACTAAATAAATAAAAGAAGAAATTTACTGGTGACTGACTATCAACGCACAGCCCAAACCGCTGGGTATAGAGTTTTCAAATTTGGCACGTAGTAGGTTTCTTTTGAGGTCTAGGGGAGTACTAAGAAAGGAGTTTTCGAAACTCACTCTCTTAGGGGGTGAAACGGAAGTTCAAAGTTCGTATGGAGAAAGCAATTTTTTTTTGACATTTTGACTCGAAACTTCGTCAAGACATACCTTAAAGCAAATAAAAGGACACGTGTTTTACGGTTTTTCAAAAGTCAAAAATGTTGAAAATGAAATGGGTGACTAAGAAAGTTCATTGCGCGAGCGCAGCCGCGGGAAAAAGCTAGTTAGACGATATTAGGAGCAAAAGTAATCACAGCAGTAGCATGCCAATCGATAAAACGGATAATATTTTATAAAAAAAAAAAACAATTTCGTATTAGAACACCTTCTATAAACTTAACACCTACAGTTTACGATGCGTATGACCACTCATTCCTCAGTATTTATCATGTAAGGTCAAACTAATAACTAAAGCATTACATAACACACATATTTTTATTTGTTTTATCTGCGAAAGCCAGTGACGTTGTCTGATTAATCAAAGTACGTAAACAGACAGATAAAAGTTTTTACAGTCGTTAAACAAAGTCAGCAGGCCGAGTACGATAGTGACAGCGCCGCGACAACACCGCCGTCCTATGTCAAAATGTCAACATTGACAACGCCATAAGGCGAGCAAGCCTTTGCGCGGGACTGTCGCGCAATCAAAATGAAGTTTCAGCGTGAGCCGAGCGCGAGTTTGTCGTTACCGTGCTAGAGCTGCTGAGGCCGTTTGGCATTTTGCAAAATCTGACACCAGGATTATTTATACACGACTAGCTTCCCGCCTGGGACCTCATTCCCGTAAGAATTTGGGAAAATTATGTGTTAATTCAGGGTGTCGGCTACCTCCACAATACATTTTTCTCAAAATTAATTGGTATCCAGCCGTTTGAGCGTGAAAGAGTAAAAACTACATCCGTACAAACCAACTTTCGCGTTTATAATATTAGTAAGAGTAATAATAAGAAAAAACAGTCAGATAAAGACTGCATTTTGATTAAAAGGGATTAAAAGCTGCCAAAATGTATGACTGTCGAAGTAACTAGCAAATAAACGACCCACCCTGTTATACACAAATTAGTAATCAGCATTTGCAGGCACGCTGACTTGGTCTAATATGGAAATCAGTCGAAACGTGTGTTTGGTTATAGTTTAGAGATTAGTGGCTCAAAGCGGTCATTACTCGTGAAGTTCGGTTAAAAATTATTTTAGATTAGTAAAATAAACTTTTAAGTTATGCACATGAATCTATTACTAATAAAATTAAATAGTTTCTTTGCTTATAATTTAACTGTAAACACTCAAAGGAGAACACTTAGTGTGTAGGTGTGCGTCTACACACTAAGTGTTCTCTTTTTACATATGAGTTTCCACCGTCAGGACTTTTAATCTACATCTACGAATACATTACTACTGTTACAGTCATAAAGTTTTATAAAGAGAAGTAAGAGATCCCTTGAGGGACAAGAATACTTTTTTTTCGAGTCAATGGCTTAATGGTTTAACCCAAAAAGTGGCCACGGCAAATGAGAGATTGGACGGTAAGCTACTGTGGCAAAGAGATTGGAAGATACCACTTCTTAATAATAAATATATAAGGTCATAGGAAATATCAGACACTTTAAGTACTACTATTTATGATTCAAAGAATGCATTATTACACATAATTCAGCACTCTTTGTCAACTGCTCTAAGTACTTGTTAGGAATCTCTTTAGGGAAGAAACGTTTATTTTACTATGACTTAATGTCAGGTTGTGTTTGATTCTGTTCTGTATGTGAAAATGGTTGACGATGTACATTCCATAATAAAATACTACTAAATATTATTATTATGTTCCTATTTCCTTTTATACCTTCAAGAGGTTATGGGCGATTATGTATAGAAGGAAATTAATGTTCGCCAACGTGAGGTAAGATGAAAGAATATAATATAAAAATATAAAAGAAAATGGCTACGGCGAATTTTCCTCAGTTGAAGGCCGAGAATTTCAACAATTGGTTATTTAGAGTTGAAGTAATATTAGATGAAAAACAGTTATTATATATAATAAAAGATGAATGTACGGATGAAGGTAAAAAGAGCGATTGGTCAAGAGACAACGCAAAAGCAAGAAGTATAATAGTACAATGCATACCGGACAAATATCTTAATTTCATTAAAGAATGTAAAAATGCGAAAGAAATTATTAAAACATTGAAAGGATTATTTCAACGGAAGAGTATCATCTCAATAATACATTTGCGAAGAAAATTGTTGAATCTAAAGCAAAATACAAACGAATGTCTGGAAGAATATTTTCAACGGTTTGATGAGTTAGTGCGCGAGCTAGAATGTGCACAAGAGAAGTTAAACGATAGAGACAAAATTGCTTGTTTGTTAACCGGATTAGATGGAAAATTTGATACGGTTATTACTGCTATTGAGTGTAACACAGATTTTACCATAGAAGATAACAAGGAGGGTGACTTAAAGATAGATTTTGTAAAAGCACGTTTATTAGACGAAGAATTAAAATTGAAAAATAAAGAATCAACACCGAATTCGAGTGAAAATACATTTCTGGTTACGTGTTTTCGTTGTCAGAAACCAGGTCATATCGCAAAAGATTGCTACAAATTTAGAGGACGAGGACGTGGTCGTGCGAGACCGTACAGAGGCATGAGAAGTAGAGGAGCTTATGTAAACGGGTGATTCTACAAAAATTGGGTAACTTGCTGTCATCAGTTATTAAAACAAAATTGGTATATATTTTTTTATATTTTTTATTTTAATTTAAAACATCTATAAGTATTTTATTTGGTCAACCAATTTCAGCTATTAATTTTAAATATAAGTTTATAAAAAACCACAATATATTCTCAAAACGTCAGTTCTTTGGCATGTCACCAGTCCAAAAACGCGCAATCAAGTGGCTGTGTATTAAATATTACCGTTTATTTAAGCAAACTTGCAATTTCTCTACAATGTGTGATGTACTTAATAATGTCTATCACAACTTTCATTATATAATATTCTCACCATTGTTGTAAAAAAAATAAGAATTTTTGTGGTCAGTTTTATTCGTCAGTCCGCTGTATGTTGTTCGAATTTGAATTTCCCGCGAAATATCATCGACTCGAATTCAAATAACTGCTTAAGTTCAACATTCTTACCGAAGTTAGCTGTAGACTGCGCCATTAGACGGCCGCCATTACAGTGCCAGTGCTAGAGTTCTGTTTGTCGTGGAAACACGTGCTCGTCCAGTCAAAATTTCAGTCCTATGGTGAGTTGTTATTTTCTTATAAACCTGTGTTTTATTTTAATGTATATAAAGTTAACTTTGATTTATAAAAATGTAGCTTGTTGATATTCGAAAATACCAAAATAAATGTAGGTTTTAATAATAACCTCAAATTTATCCCTTTTTCATCAGTCCGTTGGCGTCAGTCCTTTGTCTGATATTGTGCCAGAGAACTGACGAGTTTCCAGGGTACTGATATTTTTGTTTTAGATAACATTCATTTCAACTGTAGAATTTATAAGGATTTTTTTTTACTTATTTCAGTTTAAACCATCATGCCTCCTCCTAAAAAACCACAAAATATGACTCGGAATAGAGAAGAAATATTTAAAAAAAAGAGAAAAGCCGAAAAGGCTCGCTTTGCTAGAATTAAAAGTGACCCCATTAAATTAGCCGAATACAAAGAAAAGCAAAGGTACTAGCAAAGGTACTTAAAAAACAGGAATGGCGGTTCTCGCACCAAAATTTCATTGCATACTGTGGTCGTTTACCTAAAAGACTACGGTTTCTCACTGCACTATGTCTTCTAATTTGTCTCATAACACCGGAGCAATATGGGCCCATCTAAAACCTGTGTTGGCATCACTGCCATCAAATGTTCACACCTTTCACTTTCTCAGCGATGGTCCTGTAACTCAATACAGGAACAAATCTATGTTTTTTTGTATTGGGCTGTATGCTGCACGACATGTACCCTAATATTGTGCGATATACCTGGAAATTTCATGAAGCCGGACACGCAAAGGGGGCACCCGATGGCGTAGAGGTTACTTGTAAGAGAACAGCAGATAAAGTGGTTGCTACATGAGGTGATAAAACTAACCTGAAGGAGTTTGCTTCTGTTACCCGTGAGAGATGTCCAGGTATAAAAGTGGATGTGATTGAAGGCTTTGAAATCGAGCAGATGAACACCTTGATTAACGATAAGTTGCCCCAAACGATCGCCTTTAAGGGGACACTAGTGGTGCATCAGGTGACTGGCTCAGCTTACATTCCCAACCATCTTACAATGAAGTCACTAAGTTGTTTCTGCGACGCTGACGCATGTGATCATTTCAAGCTAGGATCTTTTCGTTATCAGACAGAAATATCACCTGAAGATGGTACATGTCTAACTACTTCTAGATATTGATAACAACTCTCAATTTGATAGCGATCTAACAACGCCAGGAGTTAATGGTTATTCACAACAACAAAATCTTTATAGTAGTGGTCATTATGTATTGGTCAAGTAAGAATACAGAATATCGTTCTGAAGCAATAGGGTTCCGTACCTAAAGGGTAAAAACGTGACCCTATTACTAAGGCTCCGCTGTCCGTCCGTTTGTTGGCTGTATCTCATGAACCGTGATAGTTAGAGGATTGAAATATCCACAGGTGATGTATTTCTATTGGGCCCTATAACAACAATACTAAAAACCAGAATAAAATAAATATTTAAGGGGCTCCCATACGAAAACGAGATTATTTTGCTCGTTTTTACAGATAAGTCTGTCCGAGGCTGTATCACATGAACTGTTATAGTTCGATAGTTGAAATTTTCACAGATGATGCATTTTGGATGCCGCTATAATAACAAAAACTATAAAGTAGAATAAAATAAATATTTAAGGGGGCGTGTTGGAGCCCAAACGTGATTTTTTTGGCGTTTTTATGGATAAGTCTCATGAACCGTGATAGTTAGACTGTATCTCATGAACCGTGATAGTTAGACAATTGAAATTTTCACAGATGATGTATTTCTATTGCCGGTATAATAACATACTAAAAAAACAGAATAAAATACAACAAACTTGATTTTTTTGCCGAATTTATAGAGATAATGGTACGGAATCCTTTGTGCGCGAATCCGACTCGCACTTGGCGGTTTTTTGTTATTATTTAGAAGATATCTCAAAGTAGTATATAAGTAATATAGTATTATGGTAATAATTGTAATAAACTCCATTTATTTCTTATAAAGTTGTGTGTTTTATCAGTACTATGTCACCCTCGTCAGTCCCCTGGCAGCCAAATTCAGAAAAACCAATATATCTCAGAATCTACATAAAAAAGTGACTGGCCCGGTCACGAACAATATCTTCATTAGATTAGCTATCTTAAATATAAGAATTTGTAGGAATTATGTTCAAATACTATCATAAACAAAATATCCCTAAAAGTTACCCAACTTTTGTATATTCACCCAAACACAGGTGAAACAGGACATTTTTCGGGGGATACATCAGCACAAAGAAGTCACGATTCATCAGCTTTTATAAGTACAGGTATGGCAAACTGTATTAATACCGACAGGGACCATGTGATCAACTGGGTTATTGACTCTGGCTGTACACATCATCTTATTCAGGAAAAATATGAGACCTTCATGACTAACGTGAGAAAATTGCAAAATCCTATGCGAATTTATGTTGCAAACGGAGATTTCTTTTTAGCAGAGAAAGTGGGAAATATAAAATTTTCGGTTGGCGGAATCTCTATAGAATTAGATGCGTTAATTATGAGAAGTTTAACTTTTAATTTACTTTCTGTCAAAATGATGGTTGCTAATGGTAATTTGGTCGAATTTAATCAAAACAATGTAAAAATCATCACTCCAACAGATCAGGTTATATTAGGTTCTTGTTTGGGTAATTTATTTATTTTAAAGACTATGTGCAACAGTGTCCATGTTACTTGTAATAATATTACATCATCAGAGGCAGAGCTTTGGCACCGACGCTTAGGGCATGTGAATCGAAAGGGACTTGGAATTTTAAGACTACCGATAAGTCCAAGAATATGCGGGCCATGTTTAGAGGGTAAGTCGACTCGATTACCTTTTCAGCTTACCAGAAGACCTAGATCGAAGCACATCGGTGAATTACTGCATACTGATATAGCTGGTCCAACTAGAACACCAGGTTTACAAGGTGAGCGTTATTATCAGGTAATTGTTGATGACTATTCACATTTTTGTGTTACATACTTGTTACAAAATAAGAGTCAAGCAACAGGGAATTTGATTGATTATGTAAACAGTTTAGAAAATGAGAAAGAAGTTCGAGTCAAGAAGGTACGTTGTGATAATGGTAAAGAATTTAGAAATCATACACTTGAAACATTCTGTAGAAATAAGGGTATTCAGATTCAGTATACTGTACCATACTCTCCACAAATGAATGGCGTTGCCGAGAGAATGAACAGGACGATTTGTAACAAAGCTAGAACTATTCTTAATGAATCTGCATTGCCCAAGGAATTATGGGGTGAAGCTGTTAAGTGTGCTACGTACCAATTAAATAGATGTCCATCTGGAGCAATTTATTTTAAAACTCCTGAAGAGATTTACCGTGGTAGGTTGAATCTCGAGCGTTTACGAGTATTTGGAAGTAAAGCTTGGACTGTTATTATGCCAAAACAAGATAAGTTTGATAAGAGAGCAAAAGCAACTAGGATGGTAGGTTATGCGCCAAACGGATATCGCCTATGGGATCCAGTTTTAAATGAAATAGTTGTATCAAGAGATGTAAGATTCGATGAAAATGATATAAAATATAGTGGAATAGAAAGAGAGAACGAAGTTAATAGATATTATTATAATAATGATATTTTTTCAAATGAAAGTGACACAGAAAGAATTAAAAAGCACGCAGAACTCGAAGCAAGTAAAGATAGTCAACATGCGGAGGAAATTGAAACTAATGAAAATGAGAATGAAAATAAAAGGTCAATGCGGAACAGAAAAGCACCGGATTATTTCAAAGATTATGTGGTAGGAGATGAATATGATGAACAATTTGAAGATGCAAATGTGGTTTATTGCTTAATGGGTAATGGTGATCCAAAAACATATAGTGAAGCAATAAATAGAGGAAAAGATTGGCAAGAAGCTGTAAACAACGAAATAAGCTCATTAGAAAGTTTAAAGACATGGAAGGAATCAGATTTACCGAAAGGTAAGAAAACTATTGATACGAAGTGGATATTTACTACCAAGTCGGACGGTCGAAAGAAAGCTAGATTGGTTGCAAGAGGTTTTCAAACAGAAAGCGCTTACGATATATATTCACCGGTAGCAAGAATGTCTACTATAAGAATGATGTTAAGTCAAGTTATACAGAAGGGTTACAAGACAAGGCAATTGGATGTACCAACAGCTTTTCTGAATGGCGATCTTAATGTCGAAGTGTATATTAAACCCCCTGAAGGAGTCAAAGTATCGGAAGGTAAAGTATTAAAATTGTACAAAGCGTTATATGGATTAAGAGAAGCACCCAGATGTTGGAATGAACGATTCCATAATTTCGTTATTAAAGAAGGTTTTGAACAATCCAAACATGATTTCTGTTTATATAAGAAAGACAATGTATGGTTAGTGATATGGGTGGATGATATTATAGTGATGGGGAAAGAAAATGATAATAATAAAGTTATTGACATATTGAAAGAAGAATTTAAAGTACGAGATTTAGGAGAAGTAAAAGACTATCTAGGTATGGAAATTATTATTGATAAAGTAATGTTAAAAATCAGTCAAAGAAAACTAATAAGAAAAGTTCTAGAGAAATTTGGTATGGAGGAATGTAAGGGAGCTCAAACTCCTATGGAACAAAACTTGACGTTAGAAGATGAAGAAATAGTGAAAAATGTACCTTATAGAGAGTTGATCGGCTGTTTGACATATATTTCTAGTACTTCAAGACCTGATATAACATATGCTACGTCTTTTCTTAGCAGGTACCTAGATAAGCCGACACGTACGACATGGACTGCAGGCAAGCGTGTACTCAGGTATTTAAAACAGACTATTAATCAATGTTTAACTTATACAAAGTCGAAGGATTCAGAACAATTGATTGCTTATTCTGATGCAGATTGGGCTAGTGAAAAAATAGATAGAAAAAGTGTAAGTGGTTGTACAGTGTTTTATTGTGGTAATTTAATTTCGTGGTATTCTAAAAAACAGACAACTGTGTCATTATCTTCAGCAGAGGCGGAGTATATAGCAGCGGCAATGACAGCGCAAGAGTTAGTATATTTAAAAGGAATTTGTTCATTTATTCACAGTGTGGACACAGTTGCATATATTTTAGTCGATAACCAGAGTGCTATAAAAATGATTGAGTGCAACGAGAATAGCAAACGTACCAAACACATCGACATAAAATACCATTACATAAAGGATTGTGTTAATAAGAATTTATTTTCGGTTACATACATACCAACAAATGAAAATATAGCAGATGTATTAACCAAGTCTTTAACTTATAATAAACATAATGATTTTGTAAAAAAGATGAGAGTAGAATAGTTTTTTTGTTTTTATATATTGTTATTAGAAGTTGTTGTTGGTTATTTATTTATTTAAAAGTTTGCAAAGGAAGTTAATTTAGTTTATTTGTAAAGGAAGTTAGTTTATCCTAAGTTAGTCAAGTTTATTTACTTTATAGAAATGGAGTTGTGTCAATTTCATGTCATGATCATGTCATATTGTGTATAATGTTGGGACATGTAATTTAATTATGTCGATGTAATTTTAATGATGGGATATTATCGATAAAAAGTTATCGAGTTTTGTTTTACTGTTATAATAATGTTCACAATCTTGAATTGATACAATTCAATATTGAGAGGGGGTGTTAGGAATCTCTTTAGGGAAGAAACGTTTATTTTATTATGACTTAATGTCAGGTTGTGTTTGATTCTGTTCTGTATGTGAAAATGGTTGACGATGTACATTCCATAATAAAATACTACTAAATATTATTATTATGTTCCTATTTCCTTTTATACCTTCAAGAGTACTTATAGTTAGGTACATAGAATAATATGTAGAACTGCAACAAAATCCGAGAAACTTCGCCCAAGTTCGACGGACGAGCTTAGAACATTCAGTTTTATTTGTTCTCACTTCGCACCCTCTTGACAATACCCTTAAATATAAGGACTAGCCTCCTGTACACGATGTCTGAATTTTTTAGCTAAATTCTTTTAAATTCCTCTATGTTTCCTTTTTCTCTTCCTTTCCTAACCTTTTTAAATTTCGGGCCAATAGCTCGCTTTTATCCTGTGCTGGGATAAAATGTGGTCTAGACTTAAAAAAAGAGAAATAAAAAACGTTTTAAATCTATCTGTTAATTAAACAATGCTGAATCAAAATCTCTCAATGTAAGACTTAATTATGTCAAATATAAAATTCACTTGAAGGTACATTGTCTTTTCCCCCACGTGCTGATGAGCTATGAGCATTAGTGTAACGACGATGGAAATGATCAAGTAAATCGAAAATAAACCTTTTGTAAATCATAATCCAATAAATTCTTCAAGTTTTCCGATTATCAAGGTCACAGCGGGTAGATGGTAAACGATCAACGCCATATCATAAAAGTAAAACAGATCAGAATTCTAGGAGGAAGAAGAATCTTCAGATTTAGAAGAAAAGAAAAAGTGATGTGGTTATCCACTGCTGTGTGAATTTCTTCATAGGCAACTGGTTACGATTACGAAAGCAGATGGTAAAGTCTTAATTTCTAACTGGTTACGTGGAAAGAATACGAATTCTTCATAAGTAACTGGTTACCAAGTTTACTTACCACGGCAGCCGAAACGAAAATATCGCTCATTATCTCAAAGCTGTCAGTGTAACTAAAGTTTAAACTCGGACCCGGCAATTTGCGTACAAAGAGCTCGATTGAGGAGAATGTCTCCATGTGCTGCAAATATTTGACACCAAATCTTGTTTACCGCCTAAGGTTGCTGTGTCGGTACATTGCACCATCTTTTATTTTTATGAGATTTACGAAAGACCGTTTTCCAGATGTTTTTTGAAGAAAACTTGAACACGAATAACATTTTTAATACCTGTTTCCGTAGGTATTAAAAATGCAAAGGAGTTGAATTCTCTGCATTCCAAGTCTGTTGTATTTCCGAGCTCATACAACCCGAATTTCTTTAAATTATGAGTGAATAGGCTTCTTCTGGGTGAGCTTGCTACATCCTAAACCGCATCTTTGCCCTGAGCTCATATAAGCTGAAAGATACTAAACTGTCTCTACTATTTGTTGCCTCATCGATTGGTCCTACGGCTTCCTGTGAAGTTCATTAAATCGTTATTTTATATATTATACAGTAATTCGTGATACTTTGTTGCGCCTTCCAGTGTATCAATCTGCTTCATCAGTTCGATGTTACTTCTCACATTTTTAACATCTCAGTTATTTGTTTCTACTTAAAATATGTTTCTATGTGCATATTTATCCATCTACATTTGTAATTTTGGTACAAACAAAACTTATTTTTCATTTCCGGAAATCTCTTTCAACTTCAGCTGTTTCCGGATAGGTTTAACAAATGCCTGCTGGCATGTTGGCTAGAAGACTCTAATTTCCTGCCTCCAAATGAGTGTCACTTTACAAAAAGGGTACAGTACGCCTGCAGTCTCGATCGTGCGTGAGTTATGGATCCAGGGACGAAGTTAGGGTCATCGTCCAAAAAACTAAAATTAGATTAAACAAGAACATCTTTCGTTTACTTGTTACACCATCACGTCACACTTGGCCTATCAGTCATCACTATGCATATAATAAAAGAAAAAAATATACGTATTTTTACTATTTTATTTTAATAATCACGTTTGGTGCTTTGGAGGGCACGTTTAGCCGTCGGTTCCAGCTGTTGTCATTGACTACAGTCGTTAAACCAAGTCAAGTCAGAGGCCATTTGGCGGTTTGATAACTCTGATATCAGGGTTAGTCTAGTTTGCCACATCTTGATTACATATACGCCTACTGGATGCTGACATCCCCCGAAAAACACCCGGGAAACAGTGAGAGTTAGTTTTATTTTATTTTGTTTCATTTTAATTCACATGTATGTAAGTCTGTAAGGTATTTATGTATGGGCCTCAGATGCCTGATGATAAATGATTTTATTTATTTATATATTTATAGTCACACATTCACTCCTTCCATTTAGAACAGCTTATTCAATTATTACCTCTTCTTCAATTTCTTCTTCTTTAATTCTCTTTTCTGCATCGCGATCAAGTTAATACAAAGGTATTTATTTTCTTTGGTTAAATAGAACATGGTTATTAACGCTTTCTTTCATGTCTGTCAATGCATAGCTAAAAATTGTAAATTGGCTTAAATTGTGGCTACTGCTATACAATGTAAACTTTTATAAATAAATGTAGCCCCTATAACCGGCCCAGTGCCAGTAGTCATGCTAAACGTTGCCAATTTACATAAAAGGGATGAAAGCTTTTGCGAGATGAGTGTTTATGATAGGAGGGGGTGATACAAGGGGGGCGGGGGGTACTAGGCTGCTAGCTGCGGTCTCCGTGTCGAATTGTAGATATTGTGAGATATATTGGTAGGGCTTGTTTCAGATGTGTTTTGGTATTAAATTGCTTTTCGTGTATAGTTTCAAGTTTTTTAGATGACATATTTTTTTACCTACCAAGACTTGAAAATTATTTGAAAATCAAATAATTGAGTTGAATATATAAAATAAAAAATCATGAATACACACAATCATGGTTTTGCCAATGTCTGAGTTTTTTAATCAAAATTAAAATAATAATATACTTGATCTTTGATCTCAGAAACATGATGCATTACTAAAGTTGTATACTGAAACTTTATCTACAATACAACGACCACTATTAGGAAAGATAACTAAATTAAATAGAGCAACTCTCTGAGTTTCTTGCCTATTTTCTTTGAGAAAGACTGCACCTTTTCGAATAGGCGCAAAGTTAAAAGTGCTAATGTAATTCACTGTACTTTGAATTATTTTAAGTAACATTTTGGGTCCCGTATTACAGAACGCGACTCAGGCTCTGATTTATACTTGGGTAGCAGACGTCTTTTTCCTTTTGATAGTGAGAGTAAGAGAAAATCGATACTTAAGTGTAGATCAAGACTTGAGTCTCCTATAGAAGGAGTTCTATGAAATAAAGCTAAATAAATAAATAATAAACGCTAGACACTCAAAGGCCCACACTAAGGTTTTCCCTTGTGTCGTGGGTCCCTTGGGACCACACATAAAGACAAACACAAACACCCATGACCCGAGAACAAACATCTGCTTTTTACACAAATGTTTGCCCCGACTGGGGATCGAACCCAGGACCCGCCGATCAAGAGGCAGCGTCACTACCACTTGACCAAACCGGCCGTCGAAGCTATTTTTGACTTTGACTGACCACGGTGGAACATTTAAAAACAATCGTGCAATCGAGACCACCTTAACCAGTATCCCCCTCCCCAAACAAAACACCTGCCCTAATCCTGAGGTCGTTCAAAATGCAGTTTCAGGGGATTACCGTGTCTATTAAAATCCGTTTGAACACGTTCCACGGCCGGGACAAATCCGGGAGGCGATACAGGTACGTTTCAATATCCTGGACAAATCCCGGTGACAATACAGAGCAGTGTTTTTCAATCTTTTTTAATTCGCGATCTTT
Source organism: Aproaerema taeniolella (assembly GCA_949987775.1). Taxonomy (NCBI): domain Eukaryota; kingdom Metazoa; phylum Arthropoda; class Insecta; order Lepidoptera; family Gelechiidae; genus Aproaerema; species Aproaerema taeniolella. Next base: position 939,944 of record OX465259.1, on the reverse strand, counting down.
TTAATTCGGAAGTTGTAAAATTCTGGCGAACCCCTAAAACAAATAAGACCCCCTGACTAAAACTACGACCTATGTCGGAGTTCTAAAATGTAAGAATAGGTAAAGAGTTTGCCGTAGGGTAGGCACGGAAGGCGGCAGGCATCATTATACAGGCACAGCCTTTAAACTGAAATTGAAGTTTCTTATTGTAGTGGATCTACGAATAACTGTCTTGTTCTTTTATCCGCAACCTCTCGAGTAAAGCTCAGGATCGCGAACCACAGTTTGAAAAGCACTAGTCTAGAGGAACGTTCGTAAAGGTGCATCCAGGATATATTGTTAATCCCGAACGTGATTTGTTTCAAATTATTCAAATTTCGTGGAGTATGATGAAGTGAACATGGATTTGTGGTTTCTATTTTGTAATCTTAATGACAGAGGACGGACAGCATTGTGTTTTTCCATTTACTAGTGATTCTATGAGCCTTGAACCCCGCAATTGAGCATTCTGATATATTTATTTTTTTACATATTTTACCCCCATGCTTCTGCCATTTATAAAAAATACAAGAACTGAATCGACAAAAAATTTAATATAGTTATCGAACCTGCTCACAAAATTTCACAAGAATCAGTTTAAAAAATACGACCTTTACAGAACAGTGCGGATATACAGACATACGAAAGCTTTTTTGCCTAAGCTGAAACACACTCCAAGCTCGCTTTGTCAAATAAAATTTACTGATTAAAAAAACACTTTTTCCTACTAGTTTCAGTAGGCTAAGCTCGGTAGGAATAAAAGCACCCGGCGAATATTTCGTGATGATTTACTAGGCGGATTTACCAATTTAATCGTACGATGTTAAACTGGTGGTGTGGCGATGTATAAAGACTACGAGCAAACACAAGAAAAAGTAATAAATTGGTATAGAGCTACAAAATTAGGTAGCATTTTCTCATTTCACAACTTAATACCTCGCACAACACTGTCCACCAGTAATTTATTTACCTCATAAATAAGCAAGAAATCCATTGGTCCTTAAAAATTACCATTTTCACCCCTGATAACAACAAAAGCAAAAAAAAGTAAGAAAAGAAAAAAACAAATCGTCTTCCGTAACACGGAGTAGATAGGCATTTTATTCCTCGTCAGGTGATACAGGGTGCGCCTCATTACACTCGCGGAGTCTGCTCGTTTGTCAACACCCTTATTTCCCAATTAGGGGATCTATGTAAACTGCTGGTGCGTAAGAATTCCATGAAAATGAATCACGTAGTAAAAAGAACCTGCATAATCTAAGCAGATGATTGTAGCCTAGGTTGTGCAGATATGGAGTAAGTTTTTTTTTTTCAAACTAAAAAACTACCCTGATTCTTTGACTTTCGAGCTGTTGAATGCTTAGTTCATGCTGCTATATTTATTCATATGAGGTGACTTCACTGGATGTAAATCTTTGAACAACTTTTCGCCAGGAATCCTGGTATTAATGTAAAATACTATACAATTTTAACGTTAAAAATATTAAAATCATAAATTAGTCCAATCTTGCCAAAAAGGAAAATCAGCAGTTGAAGAGGTGAATTTGTTTTTTCTTATCTCTGTTTATTAGTTTAATTAACGGACTGATACAGCTCCTTACTGCGTTCCTTCAAGTATGTGGCGAACTTGACCAACTTTAATCTCTATTTCCAACTTTTCAAACCGCCAAATGACCTCTGACTTAGTTTTACGACTATAGCCAATCGACAATAGCCGGGACCGACAGCTTAACGTACCTTCTAAATCACAGAAATACTCGTGTTAAATTATTACTATGGTCACTCATCAGGTTTCCTGCCTGTGTGTACATTAACCTCACTGATGGCTCCTTGATTTTCACTTACTAAAACATCTCCAAGAGAGAAGAGTGGAAATCAACAGAGAAGAGTGGAAATCCTTTCTGAGAGCCCTATGTCCCTGATGAGGGATAACAGGATTACATGATGATGATGATGAAAACATCTCCAATGGAACGCCTAGTTTATGTCTGTCCCCCACACAGCTTCTTTTTTATTAACGCCAATTCTGCGTACCATAATGAGAGTAATTTTTCTTACTCCGCGGCTGCTCGCTGCGCGTACAAATTCGTTTTGGCTAATACCACCTACCAACATCTGGGGACTGATGAGCACGAGTGTTCGTTGTCATCACATTATAAGGACCGGTTTCGTTTAGATGGGGTTGCCTCTTGATCGACGGGTCATGGAGTCGATTCCCAGTCGAGGAAAATATTTGCTATATTTCATAGAACATTCGGGATGTTACTTAATATAAGTCAAAATAGTTAATTACATTGGCATTTTTAACTTCGCGCTTATTCGCAAAGGTGCAGTCTTCCCTAGAGATGAAAAGGCAAGAAACTCCAAGAAGTTGTAGGACCTATAAAACCGGCCAAGTGCGAGTCGGACTCTATAAAAACCATTATTTCTATAAAAGCAGCAAAAAAATCACGTTTGTTGTATGTGAGCCCCCTTAAATATTTAACTTATTCTACTTTTTACTAGTTTTCGTTATAGCAGAAACCAAAATACATCATCTGTGAAAATTTCAACTGTCTGACTATCACATTTCATGAGATGTGGACTCGGACAGACTTATGTATAAAAACGAGCAAAAAAATCACGTTTTTCGTATGGGAGCCATCTTAAATATTTATTTTATTCTGGTTTTTAGTATTTGTTGTTATAGGACCAATATAATTAAATAATGTGTTAAAATTTCAACTGTCTAACTATCACGGCTCATGAGATACAGCCTCAGACAGTAAAAAATCCAGCAACACACACGACACCTTTTATTCAAGACTAGCATTCCGCTCGGGATTTCGTTCCCGTAGGAATTTGGGAAAATTATGTAGCTTTTGTTACTCAGGAATAACGTAGCATCCAAATAGTGAAAGAATTTTTGAAATCGGTCCAGTAGTTTTTAAGTTTATTCGTTACATACAAAAATACAAATCTTTCCTCTTTATAATATATGTATAAATTACTGTAGAAAATGCGTTACTTTCACGGCCATAATATTTAAGGTTTAGAGCTCTAGATAAATAGAAAAACATTACTTGATAACTTCAATACTTATAAAAACTTTTCAAACAACCATAGAAATCGTTTAATGTTTACCTATATTCTTCTAGTGCAAACAGTTATATCGCGGAATTCTTTCATCTTCGAAGAGTACCTACACCAGCTGATGCAGTCACCCTCTAAAACTGCAAGTACCCCTCACCCCTTCCCTTCCTCCCCTCTACTTGCATATACTCATGTGTTAATGTTTCGTGTCTGACGTCACGTTAGACAAAGATGTAGAGATTGAAAAATGTTATGTATTTTTAATTAACCTTTCTCACCTGGGCCCGGATTCTGTAACTTAAGTTGTGTGTCGATGGAATGGTCGCCATTTTATCCGTTCAAGTGACGTAATTGAGAACTATCCAAATTTCATACATCTACTGATGGCTGCTTTGACTGGTGGCGCCACCGCCAACTGAATTTTCAGTTGCTAGGTAGTTTGCAACTTTTATGTTCGGTTTGCCGGTGGCACTGCTGGTCGGGGTTGTAGTAGCCCTGGTACCTGCTCAGGTGTCACTGGGAAAAACGCCACAATCACGCAGGTGTTCAAAGCATAAGAGGCACTACTCAGAACCTAAGGTTTCATCCTTGTGGAAATAAGTTATGTCTTATCGCTCTGGGATCTTGTACTATAAACAATGTTATTAAATAACTTGTAAGTCTTGTTTTTGAAGACTTCCTGTCTCGGTTTTCAGTTTTTATATTCGATCAAACAGCTGTTGTTCCATATTTAGTAAACATTAGTTGCTGAAACATCCACCACATTCGAATATTATAGAACTGTTTAATACGTATTACATTTTGTAGAGTTTATGGTCTTTAACGTGCAATTTTTAACCCCCAACAAAAAGAGTGGTGTTATAAGTTTATCTGTGTATCGGTCTGTCTCAGTCATCTTAATTTGAAAGCGGACTTAATTAAAAATAAAAAAGATTTCACCCCGTACATTCGATTTCTCATAACTTTTAAACGGCTGAACCAATTTTGATCAAATATAGTTAAAAACCATCTCGATTACATCAACTTCCAAACAAAAAAACCGCATCGAAATTGGTCCATTCGTTTACTAGCTACGATGCCACAAACAGACACACAGATACACACGAAAAACTTATAAACACTTCCTCGTGGGTTAAAAAGACTCTTCTACAAAATTACAAAATTCTTTCTAGGTACTTCCAGAACAATTCCTTTGATAGATATCAACGGTATCGAAACATTTTTGCTGTGACTCTACCCAACGAGTATTGCTCTCTGTTGATATGGGTTTGCTCTTACCGAGATGTGCACGCCGCAATTTCAAATGCGTGACTTTTTATGCATATAAGCTGCTTGGATGTATTTATAGATAGAATAGAATAGAATAGAATTGAAAAATCTTTATTTTATAGGACATTTAGGATGTCACTTAAAACAAATCAAGATTACAATGAAATACATACAAACATACATTAAACGATTTAAATACATACATACGCATTCGTACCTCTGATCCTACTGACTCTACGCCTATTCGCAAAGGTGCAGTCTTCCTCAGAGAAGAACAGGCAAGAAACTCTGAGGTTGCTCTTTTAAATCGCATTACAAATTTTCTTATTTACTAATTTTAACTAAATCTGAAATAACTCTAGAGCTGAGCAGTTCATTCCCATGGCTGCCTGTCTGATAGATAATCAGAAATTTTGTAATAGCCCTTTTTGCAAAGTTTTTGTTTAACCAATGTCTTAAATTTATCCAAAGGTAAATTTTGAATACACACGGGAATCTTATTATAGAAACGTATACATTGACCCATAAAAGAGTTCGTGACCTTGTGGAGACGACTGTCTAGTACATCCAGTGTATGTACGTTGTACAAGTGTTTGCCAGCGACTTCTATATATTGATTAAATGGGTGCAGATTTATGAACAACCCAACTTTCAGTCTGCAACTTTTCTGCAGCTCTATTCCAGCTATACCTGTTCTCAAAATTACGTCTGTACGTTACGATGCTAAGAAAGGACAAAAAACACTCTTTCCCATTTTGTAATACCCCGTACTATTAAGCAGTCTGTAATTTACATATAACTATAAAATTTAAACAATTGTATCTCCTCTGACATTCATAGCTTATATTTAAAACAGCTGGACCAATCGTGATAAATAATATAAGAATATTATAAGAAGCATCTCTTACTCAGCGTCAGCTTTCAAACAAAATAAACCGCATCGAAATCGGTCCACTCGTTTAGGAACTATGGTGCAACAGACAGACACACAGACACACACTCCTTTTTTTTACCAGAGGTTAAAAATAGCTCAGTTCAATCAAATAAGTTATGAAAACTCGTCCATGGTTATGAACAAACTTTTGAAGGTAAACATGCTGTTATTTTAGTTATTGTTATGACCGTTGTCATAAACCGATATTTATTTAAATAAAAACCGAAATCCCCGTCATATTCATAAAACAAGCGTTTACGATTATAATCATAAATCGTAAAAATGGTTTCCTGGTTTATAAATTTGCATATTGAAGCCGTTACTGGAAGAATCACTGAATTTACTACTTACAATCACTTGTGAAAATAATCGATTATTTTAGTGAGTTCCTGATTTAATATGGTGGTGGTGTATTGCCAATTATGAGACTGACTGGAATTATCAAATTCTGGATCATGGTGAAATGTATCACGAATGGGAAACGGGTCAAATTCCTAGGAAGAAGAATAACTAGACAGTTAACCCTCGGCATACCAGGTTAAAATTTGTAACATGCCATACAAGGTGGGGTCTGACATACCCTAACAAAATGGTCGCTGTAATCAGATAGGAATAGGGGTACTGAATTATTATTGCATATTTTTGAATATTTTGAAATTGAACATATTTTTGAATTGAACACTATATAAAAAAAAATGAAATAGATTAAATGGTTTGTTGAAAAAGGGTAGTGAAAATGCCATCTTCTGACTACTAATTTAGACTTGAAATCACCCTAAGAATTGATAATTACCAATTTTTGTAATTAAACTGACTTAATTTAAAAAAATTAAACAACGATGATACATCTTTAAATTTTTACTTCAATCTCGAGGTAGGGAGTTCTTTAGTTCGCCATAATTGCATTTTGTATATGCTCAAATAACAACAATTCTAAACAAAAACGCATCTAGAGCCCTAAAAAACGCACGCACCACTAAACTAATGGTACTTGCCAGTGTAAGAACGTCGCAACTCCAGCTACTGAGAGCTTCAAATTCCGCGCACGAAAATTTTTAAAAATATATCGATTTTTCGCCGCCTGGGGTTTATTAGACCCCACCTGGTATGCGGAGGGTTAATCAGAATAGGGATATCTCCAGATAAAAAAAAATTGTATAGCCCCCGACATTATGGACCAATTTTGATCATATATAGCTAAGATAAGAACCATAGTACGTCAGCTTTCAAACAAAAAAAGGCATCGAAATCGGTCCATTCGTTTAGGAGCTATTACGATGCCACACACAGATGCACACGACAAAACTTATAGTATCTCTCTTATTTTTCTAGCGTAGTAATACTCTGAAGAAAATTTCTCCTATAACTTCATTCGCCAGTCAAGTTTTTATTTTTTTTCAATTACATTTTTTTGTTTCTAGTTTGTGTTTCTGTTCTGTTTGTTTTTTTGCCTGAGTCCAAACCATGTGATTTTCTGTTTAGTGTACATAATAAGATCCGTAATTGGTAATAAGCTAAGGCGACTAGAGCACCTAAATTACGATTTTATGATGCGTAGTTAAGCATGACGCAATGCATTAAATCGAAGAAAAAAGATACTATGGTAATATTCAGGACATAAACTAGATAAGTAGTTTGCTGAAAACATGATTCAGCACTTTTGGTTTGATAGAAAAAGCTCACAAAGTCACCTCTAAATACCCAATATTGTGTATCTTTTAAGCTGTAAAAACGATAGTAAAATGCACACAGGAACTTGAATTTCCTATCAAAATGTTCGTGATTGAACACTCTCGATAAGTAGTTAACGCAATTTTCGATTTAAGCTGTTACCTTTCCATAAATCTCATTTTTCTAACTTTCGAACATGTTTTTACGCACGCACGCTTTCATAGTCCGTAAACTTCGTGTATCGACACTGTTCACATTGCTGGCCCAGGCCTGTTGAGAGACGGAGATGGCACTATTCCTATGTGTGCTGCCTTTATCGGGTGCTGTAGTCGCCTTACGTTAAAATTATAAATATAAGCATTTCTGTATTGCTGTGGATTTTTGTTAATCCTACTAATATTATAAATGCGAAAGTTTATGAGGATGTATGGATGTTTGTTACTCTTTCATGCTCAAACGGCTCAACAAATTTTGATAAAATTTGGTATAGATGTAGCTGTTACCCTGAGTTAACACATAGGCTGCATAATTTTCCAAAATTTCTACGGGAACGAAGTCCCGGGAGCAAAGCTAATCTCCTATAATTTCATTCGCCGTCAAGATCAACCTGCCTATCTTGTATATTCCAGTTTCGCTTCTGTTTTATTAGCAATGCCGATACATTGCGGTTAAGGTTGCAATCGTAAATCGGGGAATGTGGTTAAATAATTTAAAACTAATACATTCAACCCTGGCTGAAACGTATCTTACATTGAAGAGAAAATACGATTTGTACTTTTGATAGATACTTACAACATATTTTCTGCAATGAGTTTTATACAGGGCTTTAGGTAAATCTCTTTCAACCTCTCGCGTGGTAAATCAGTCCATGAAACTGAACAACTTTCCCAAGGAACATACAAGTCGAAATACGAAAAAACAATTTTTAGTTCCCATACAAACTGCATCAGCTGATAGCGCATTTTGTATGGGAAGTCAAAATTTTTTTTTCATACTTTGACCTTTGTTCCTTGGGAAAGTTGTTCAGTTTCATAGACTGATTTACCACCCGAGACGTTGAAAGAGATTTACCTAAAGCCCTGTATTTTCAAATCCATCTTCCTTGATTAGAAACAGATGTCAGTCGACTTAAAATTTACATAAAAATGTACTCACGCTTTATATCCCTACTAGCATTCCGCCTGGGACTTCGTTTCTGTGGGAATTTGGGAAAATTATGAAATCTATATTAATTCAGGGTGTCAGCTACCTTCACACTAAATTGTATCAAAATTGGTCCAGCCGTTTGAGCGTGGAAGAGTAACAAACATCAAACATCCATTTTGACGGTCAGTTTGGTCGAGTGGTAGTAGTGACGCTGCCTCTTGATCAACGGGTCCTGGGTTTGATTCCCAGTCGGGGCAAATACTTGTGTAAAAAGCAAATGTTTGTTCTCGGGTCATGGATGTTCATGTTATAGTCTTTATGTATGTTCCAAGGGACCCACGACACAAGGGAAAACCTTAGTGCGGGGCTTTGAGTGTGTTTATTTAATCATTTATTTATACATCCTCACAAACTTTCACATTATAATTATAGCCTCCTATAATGTTCTAATCTTTATATAAGCATATATTTCTTCTGTACGTGTGTTTACAGTGAACTCCTCTTATACGGCTGGACCGATTTTTGGGATTTTTTGTGTGTGTTTTCAAGTGGATTCGAGGATGGTTTAGATTCATAAAAAAAAAGAAAATCCACCGGAAACGAAGTCGCGGGCGGACAGCTGGTATAATAGGGTTATGATATTAGATAGAACATGAGTATAGTGGTGCATAGGTTGTTAGTCCTTCGCCAACGATACAACATTAACTTCACATCCTGCTTAAAGTTTTATCATGCATAATAATATGGTCTATATTTTATATTTCAATTCTGTATAGAAAAAGAAGCTCCACCTCCCAGCAGTACTTGAAGCTTGAAGAAGCCTTTTGCATGTTTTATACACATGATTTTTCAGCGCCATTGCTCACAACATTTTAGCAGGCGCTTCAATGTGAGCCAAGTAATGGATGATGATGGCAATCCCCCTTTGGAACCAAGAAACATATTGACACGAACACAGATTCCGACTTCTGATACCTTTTGATACAAATTTGGAGCGTATTTCCGTATTTTGTGTTGATACAGTCGACTCCATCGATCACTGTCACGGGGTCAGTACAATCGGCTGCATGTTCTACCTATACCGAGTTTCTCAAAGTGGGGTACTCGAGCCATTCGTCGGTAGGGATTCGCGGCTAGATTTACGTTCCAAAATTACTCCTAAAATTTACTCGAACAAGCCCACCCACCACAAGCCCACCACCACATTAATATTAAAAAATAGATATTTCTTTTGACACTGTATTTGTTACCTTTTATTGAAATAAAAACCTTATTTTCTTCAACAGTGAACTTTATTATTTTCTATAGGGGGTGGGGGGAGGGTTTCATTGGTTAGTCAAGGGGTTCGCTGTCATCTGGAAACTTTAACAGGGGTTCGTGGAGCCAAAAGTTTAAGAAACCCTGACCTTTACAGATGGAACGTGTGATGGAGTATCAATAGTCATTTAGATCGCTGATTGGTTGTGATTTCGAGTGATGTTAACGTGACTGATGAGTTCAAGTGAAGTGTGAAAGGCCTGTGGGTTTTCAGATTGTTTTTTTGTGAGAACGTCAGCTGTTCAAAACATCAGTTTTACCCGCATGGTCATTTATCATAATATTTCGAGTAATCTATACATATTATAAAGAGGAAAGATTTGATTGTTTGTTTGTTTGTTTGTTTGTTTGCATCGAATAGGCTCCGAAACTACTGGACCGATTTGAAAAATTCTTTCACCATTAGAATCCTACATTATCCGGGATGGACATAGGGTACATGATTTTCCCGAATTCCCACGGGAACGAAGTCCCGCGCGGGAGGCTAGTCTACATTAATATTATAAAGAGGAAAGATTTGTATTTTTGTATGTAACGAATAAACTTAAAAACTACTGGACCTATTTGAAAAATTTTTTCCACATTAGAATGCCACGTTATCCCTGAGAAACATAGGCTACATAATTTTCCCGAATTCCCACGGGAACGAAGTCCCGAGCGAAAAGCTAGTTTAACATAATAAAAGGACTCGATTTTGAATCGATGTCAGTATCTGGAAGAAATGACTGTAATAGTTCCAGTGGCGCTCGCTGTTCGGGTTCAGCGAATTAGATCGTTGCTTAATATTGCTTATATGCGGTGTTATACCTTGATGGGTCACCATAGTGACAAGTTATCTTGAGCTTTTCTACGCTTCAGAGAGCTCGTTATACCAATTGTTAAAAAAATCAGAGGCCATTCGGCGGTTTGAAAAACCTTAACCCTAGAATTAGTCATGTTGTCAACATATTTGACGACCGGTTTGGTCGAGTGGTAGTGACGCTGCCTCTTGATCGGCGGGTCCTGCGTTCGATTCCCAGTCGGGGCAAACATTTGTGTAAAAAGCAGATGGGTGTTTGTGTTTGTCTTTATGTGTGTTCCGAGGGACCCACGATACAAGGGAAAACCTTAGTGTGGGCCTTTGAGTGTGTAAAAAAATTATTATTATATATTAACTAAGAAAACTGATTCAAGGTTTTGCAAAGGTTCAAGGAAAGAGTGAAGACACGAATCCAATGCGAGTACGATGTACTGTTATGATGACAAATGCTCCACTAGACTTTTGCCAATTTCCACGATTGCGTGACTCTACGTAGCCGCATTAGAAATTATTATACCTTATTGTCTCTTCAATTCAAACTGTACTTTCACAATTATTATGACAGCGTAATCTTTGAATAGACATATAGAAATGATACATCTTGTATGTCTAAGTTATCGTTGTCTGCCCTAGGGTTATTCACTGCTTTATGGAATTGAATTAAATATTTATATTATTTAAATACATATACAAACACTGAACAATTGAATTCTTTTTCTTAAAATCTAATCTATAAGAAAAATGAAAATATTATATGCCAGCTTATAAAATATTATAAGTATGCGGCCAGCGGACGTTTGGGCCGAGTCAGATTCATCAGGGCGAGTTAGTGGATTTTCAATTTTTATTTGTTATTTTGGCATGTATTATTGAATAAATATAATATGAAAAGCATAATAATAATTGTTCCAGTTCACGAGTAGCAAATATGTTATTAACATATTGTTAACATACTGTTTATCCTGCGGTCTATACGATTTATTTATGTCCCGAAGGACTTAAGAACTTAGAATCAAATAAACTATAGCGTTCATTTATTGGTATGACAGAACATAACTATAGACAGACAGACAAAGAATTTATTCATTGCTTTAAAACATACACACAACATTCAAAACAGTCAGAAGTACAAATACATATTAAAGGTTACAGAGTTATTCTAGTGTTGTGTGTGTGTCAGAATGCAACAAAAAGGCCATAGCTCAGCATAAGCTTTGTCCAAAGGACAAAACACTGGTATTCTGCTATAACCTCATTAACCTCAGTCACAAGTGCTCAGCAGCGAAGATAAACACTAAAAAAGAGAATCTACAATATAATGTATAATATGTATAACAGGGGATAAATATGTGAGTTTTGTGTGTAAGTATGATATTGCGTATCAATAAAGAGAATGTACAATATAATGTATAATATGTATAACAGGGGATAAATATGTGAGTTTTGTGTGTAAGTATGATATTGCGTATCAATAGTAGAGTGTAGCACAAAAGTTTGTCAGGATTTAAAAACCGTTACATAGTAAGTGTCTGGAATACCCAGTTATAGCAGCAGCTCGAGCATGATGCGCGACAAACTCGCGCGGCACGCCACTCGGCTGACGCTGAAACTTCACTTTGATTGCGCGAGGGCCCCGTGCAAAGGCTTTCTTGACCTTTGGCGTTGTCAATGTTGACATTTTGACATAGGATTGCGGAGAACTCCGCGCGCGAGTACATCGTGCTCGAGCTGCAGAGCGTGTTAGCCCCTGCATGAAGCGTTGCTAAGTATGTTTGATGCAGGAGATGGAGTGTTGCTATTTATTAACACAATCACAAATTACAATCTTACATCCAAAATCGTCTTCGTGGGTAACTATTTTTACGATTTTGTTGAAATATTTCGATTCCTAAAGTTTGAAATCGTGGCCTGGCCATTTTCTTTACCGTTGTTTAAAGAACTGTTAACTGAAACAACGTAGGTGTGCTAAGCTGGTTAATTAAAAGCAAGGTATTTCAAGCTCGTATGTATATCAATAAACCACACAAACAGCAAGCAATTTGTCGACGCATCCGCGGCACGCGCAGCTACCGTGTAACAATCACGCAAACATTACCTTCATTACAACTTATTACGAACAATACGAAACGACTTCGCAACAGCCAACAAACTGTGACCAGATCTTGGCAGCCCCATTGTTCCCCCTATCAAATTGTCAACGAAACCGCCCCCTTCCTTCCAACCTCTATTTTTTTTATAAAGTATACTGCTTCAGGGCATTCTCTTCAAAACTGTGGTTTTTCTTTATATGTACGGTCAGCTAGGCTACAGTATAACAATAAGCTGATTAAGGTGCTGTTATACTGCAAATGTTTGTTAAAAAGCTGAAATACAATTTTTGTTTCCTACTAAAGCTCTATAACATTGTGACAAATCTGTCTTATACAGCTTGAGTGCTAATTTTAAATTAACTTCACCAAATTTTACTTCTAATAAGGAACTGAGTTAAAAGTTGACTTGTGTGCAAAGACTTGGTGTAAAATGTTGTCAATACGATTGTTGGCCATAGTGTTGTTTCCAGCCCCAGGGCTGCTCAATCCTGTGTCAACAAGCTTCAACGCCAGCTTAAGGGATTACTCGGTTAAAGAACCCGATCTTAAGGGCTCTGGTGATGTGGTAAGTACTTCATTATTATGTTGATAAATTGCTTTGTAACTTGTTACCAATTTAATTTTATAGGAACTATGGAAAGTCCAAAAACAAATAAGGGCCGTGTATTTTAAGAACTTCTTTAATACTAAGCTTTCAAAGCTTAAACATAACAGTAAACATCGTACTCTTTCGCTTATGCATACATACTTTTATACGGGTATGTATAGCAATATATACGCGTCTATTTTTAAAAGAAAAATAGTAGGTAAGTACTTATTCAATTTCTTTATAGTGGAAGGTAGTAACATTGTATTTGAACCTCAAGACATTATTCAGCAGCTCATTCTTTTCATTGACTACTGATTAAATAAAGCACTTGTGTAATCTGACTGGGGAACCTGACCGGATTGGATCATGGTTACAGTCAGTGTGTCGCCTGGAATGTGCAAGTTTCCTTACGATGTTTCGTGTAACTTAAGTTGGGAATTGGTTTTTGATAACTTTAATATAAAAAGCAAACTAATTCATTTATAACCCTAAAATTAATTGTTAAAATAGGTGATCGATTAAAAGTTATAATATAATCTGCCTGTCTCACATGGAGAGTAATATTATGTAAGAGGAAAAAAGTAGAATAAAGTATATAATTTTTACAATGTTAAACGGTGTGAGAGTTTTGTTTATTTGACGAGTCGATGACACTACGTTTAGTATCAGGGTTTCATTACAGATTCAAATAGAATCTGCAGCGTCAGAGTTAGCTTTGTTGTGAGTTTGTGACATTAAAATATTTTGTAATTCAATTTCTCCGCTGCTGCAATCAGACTTGTAAATGAAATTATTTTAACGCAGATGTTTCACTGAAACGGAATAGCAAAAGATGCTTGAGATTATGTAAATGTTAAAAATGAAGAAAATTTTTCTTTTCCTCTGGAATGGGGGTGGAAGAACCAGTTAGAACGTGCCAGCTGACAACTTTTCCTAGGCATACTGCAGCCAGTAAATGGGATGTGAGGTTATATATATATATATATATTCTTTATTGCACTTAGATAACATGGGATACAAAATAAAAGAAAAAAAGTTTACAAAGACGGATTTATCACTAATAGTGATCTCTTCCAGCCAGCCTGGTGCAGTGAGAAATATTGTTTTAAAAACGCGGGACAAAAGTGCATATTTGATAAAACAACTTTAAATAACCTAAAAATAACTACACTAACTCATTCAAATATCTAACACAATAAGTTATTAACACAATAACACAATATAAATACATACGACATAAATATATGTATAAACAATATACCTGCCTATGATGACTCGTTCGAAAGATAGTACTCTTTTAAACGCTTTTTGAAACTAACGACTGTCGGACTGTCCTGCACACTCCTCGGGAGCCTGTTCCACAATTGAACAGCGCGTACAGAAAAGGAGTTGAACAGGAAATTGGTGTTATTGATGTTATTGTTGTATTATGGGCGAAAGGCTGACAACCTATCACAACCTATCATACTCATGTTCCATCTAATAACCCCACTTCAGAATGATGTCAAATGTGATGTCAATTGGTTTTAGAACCACAGGTGTTCTGCCCACTGCCTACCCCAATAGGGTTAGGTATAAGATATGAGTCAGAAAATGTTTTATCTCCCAGAAAAACCCATTTAATATAACGAGTTAGTTTTTTTTTCTCATTATGTGTTGAGTACGATAACACTATCACCCTTCTGACTTCGTTTTCAAAGAATTTGTAGTGGAATGCTGAAATAGCCATAGCAACGCTTGAAAAATAGCTCGTAAATAAATTCTTGAACAGGGCATATCAAATTAATAATGAACTTTTACAGTAGTACAGAGGGACGCATATCGAGTTACCTATGTGTGCACTGTGCTGTTGCGATAAGAACGATTTTTCAATAAATTTGGGTGACCTGTGCTGGCCTCTGTACACTTTTCACTTAACTTACATCGAAGTGCACAAATCTCTATTATTTCCATTCCGGGGTCAACTGAGCCCACAGTCGGCTGAGCCCACGGGCTCAGTTGACCATTACAATTTGTTTGTGAACGATTCGACCCACTCATCAGTCAACTCAGCCCGCGGGCTCAGTCAACCACTAATTTACCGCTAAAGGGTCTACTCACTCCGCGGGCTCATTCGACCGCTATTACTGCTAAAGGTGTCTACACAGCCCGTGGGCTAATTCGACCACTATCTCCACTCATCAGGCAACTTAGCCTAATAAAATTTACCTAAGTTTATAAATAAATAATTTATTTCAGTTTTGTTTCGGTTTCCTTAAGAGCAAATGACATTGACATGAAATACATATAAGTGAAAGAAAGCTCTGGTTTTAACGTTGTCCACAGGCCAGGAGCACCCTTGATTTTAAATTTGTAAAATCGAAAGCGAAATATATTTATTTAAAATGTATTTTAAACTAAACTTAACAGACCATCTTATGTAAATTAAATTATTATCCTTTCTATTGTAATGAATTATGTTTCGCTTAGTAACGTATAAACCGTAGCTTACCTACAGCTTACTGCCTTGGTAGCAGTTAATCGTAAAATTAAAAAAACTAAAAAAACACGCTTTTATTGCTAACCGAACTAAAAAGTAGAAAATAATTTTTAATTACAATCAGAATAATTCAATTCAGAGTAAAAAGCGTGGGGTGCATTTTACAATATTTTCATAACTCTCTCATCATAGATTGATGTCAATAGAATAATTTTAACATTTAATACATCAAGCACCCCACGCTTTTTACTCTGAATTGAATTATCCTGATTGTAATTAAAAATTATTTTCTACTTTTTAGTTCGGTTAGCAATAAAAGCGTGTTTTTTTAGTTTTTTTAAACTATTATTTATTTTCAATTTTTTAGTTCGGTTAGCAATTAATCCTGACGATCCTAATCAGGATAATGGAAAATTTATATCGGGTTATTGCATTGTCATCGGCCCTTAACACGTGTGCAAAGTTTCAAGTTGATCAGACGTCTAGAAACCAGTGAAAATTAGGCTCAAAGATTCCGTTACATACATACATACATGCATACATACATACATACAACCCGAGCTAATAAAAGCGTGTTAAAAAAGGAAAGATAATGGTCGATTGTGCCCGCGGGCTAAGTGGTTGTGGGCTCAGTTGACCCCGGAATCATTATTTCAAATGTACTGTGTTAGCAAAAAGGTCCTGACTCAGCTTAAAATGTGGGTCGTAGCAGAGCTACTACGCTGGTATATTCTATCAGAATATTATGGAACCAGAGGGCATATGAGTCCGGGGATGATAGACACTTTGCCTAATTCACTACTTTTGTTTTGTTATATGAATTAGGCAAAGTGTGTAATCATCCCCGGACTCGGGCATATGGCATTACATTAACAAACAAAAGTAACTTATCTAATTTATTGACACGCTTTGTAGGCAGGTCCACATTGCTATACTAATAGATTGAGGTAAAACCCTTTTTACGTCAGTTTACGTCATCCAGGGAAGATCGTCATCCTCATATGTTAGCAGTGCTCCCTACTGATCAACGGACGAGGCTCGGACGTACTACAACTACAACCCGTAATTCTATATGATATTGGCGACTTCGTCATTCTATACTTTATTTATTTTTTTACATTTTATTTCTTATTTTTATTATAAGATGGGTTAACTCTTGATCTCAATCTTGACCATAAAGGTCAAAGATGAGGTCGACGATGGAGCGAGTTAGCCCAGAAAATGCCTATAAAGGCACTGGTACTCCCACGCACCGACGGAACACAGCAAGCTGTTTGGCGTTGGACTTTGGTAGGAGGGTGGTCGCGAACCAGACGGCCCTTTACAGAGCCTACCACACCGCATGAGACCATAGGACGACACCTCAGATTCAGAAAAAAACGAAGTGTCGTTGCCTGGGATGGATTACTAGGAGGCAGGTCATAGTAAAATTATGACATTGTAAAGACGATTTTTCAAGAATTGAATTGACGAGATTTGGGACACCACCTATCTACCATAATAGGACTAATAGAGATCATTTCTTGTTTTTTCTAGAATTCAACGGTGCATACGTTGCAACAAGAAGAATTTGGGAGGTATGCGAATTTCGCACCAGCACGGAACCCTGTACGGTTTAAGGTTAGTGTTAGTTAAGTAATAGTAATTAACTTTATTTGCTGAAAGTGTATAAAATCTTGAATTTAGGTATAACTTAAAGTTAAACAGTTAGACGTGCCTGTACACGGTGCTAGGGCGCTGCAAACATGTGGACGCTATACATTTGGATTACACTTAGAATACAAATCACTTAAGGCGACTACAGCACCCGATAAAGGCAGCACACATAGGAATAGTGCCATCTCCGTCTCTCAACAGGCCTGGGCCGGCAGTGCGAACAGTGTCGATACACGAAGTTTACGGACTATGAAAGCGTGCGTGCGTAAAAACATGTTCGAAAGTTAGAAAAATTAGATTTATAGAAAAGTAACAGCTTAAATCGAAAAATGCGTTAACTACTTATCGAGAGTGTTCAATCACGAACATTTTGATAGCAAATTTAAGTTCCTCTGTGCATTTTACTATCGTTTTTACAGCTTAAAAGATACATAATATTGGTATTTAGAGGTGACTCTGTGAGCTTTTTCTATCGAACCAAAAGTGCTGAATCATGTTTTCAGCAAACTACTTATCTAGTTTATGTCCTGAATATTACCGTAGTATTTTTTCTTCGATTTAATACAGTGCGTCATGCTTATCTACGCATCATAAAATCGTAATTTAGGTGCTGTAGTCGCCTTAAGTACTAATAAACAATTAAGTTCTAATATCTAAACATCTATACACTTACGCCTATAATCCCTCACGGGGTAGGCAGAACGTCTTGTTGTTATTAAACCACTTGACGACACATTTGACATTCTTTCTGATGGTTATTAGATGGAGTGTGGGTATAATGGTGAGAGGTGGTCAGCCTTTCGCCCATTATACAGCAAAACCCTTGCATCCCTCTTAAAGACTTTTACTGTATACCTGGGAAGAGTAGGCACATTCTTTGTTTTCTTTTACTCCCAGTTCAGCATGGAAGTAACAAATATACAGGGCTTTAGGTAAATCTCTTTCAACCTCTCGGGTGCTAAATCAGTACATGAAACTGAACAACTTTCCCCAAGGAAAATAGGACAAAATACGAAAAAAAATGTTTGATCTCCCATACAAAATGCGCTATAATATGCTGATGAAGTTTGTATGGAAACTTAAATTTTTTCTTTCGTATTTTGACCTATATTTCTTGGGGAAAGTTGTTCAGTTTCATGGACTGATTTAGCACTCGAGAGGTTGAAAGAGAGATACCTAAAGCCCTGTATACTGGGACCAACTGAGCTATCGTGCCTTCAAGTTAAACGGCGAAATTTCTTATTTCCTTACTAAGCACATACGTTGTGCTTGTAGGTTAGCGCCATCTGTGTCTCGTACGGAGAACTACAGACTCATATCGTTTAAAAATACTAAAATTACAATATTACGGGTTTGAAAATGTTACGGCGACATAATTATCCATTCATACTCAGCTGGTCAGTACCAGTGGCAAGTGGTGGGAAATATCAACAGCTTTGGTCACATTCCCGATAAACTCGTCCGGACGGAAACTGACTCAGTGGCCAAGCGCATGCGCAATTATCACAAAGTTGTTTTATTTTACATCACAAAGAATAAGTTGTCGTTTCTCATCTCGTGGGACGTTTATTTTTGTCTCGTTGCTTGGATAAAACTGGTTCTTGGTCCACACATAGCTCAGGACCTCGTAGAGTTTTTTTTACTAACCCATATACGTCCCCACCGAGGGGCACGGGCCTCCCTTCAAAACACGAAGGGGATTTAGGCCATAGACCACCACGCTGGCCCAATGCGGGTTGGTGGACCGCTCGCCTATTGAAAATGAATTTTCTTGGACGAGTGGGTTTCATCACGATGTTTTCCTTCCCCGTTGAGCAAGTGATAATTAGAAAATCCGTACATAAATCCGGAAATAAGAATTTTGTGGTACAGGCCCGCCCAGGATTTGAACCCGCAACCATCCGATCACAAGTCTGGTTAATCTCCAGCTGGGCTATCACCGCTGACCTCGTAGAGTAGGTAATGCTTTGAAATGCATAAGGCAAAATACGTCTATTTTATCATTTCGGTGGATTCAGTCCAATGAAATCAGTAAAAGGATGGAATAGATTGGATTTGTCATCTTTCGGCAATTTTATGACACAAGTGACAAGAGTGAACTCATTTAGTAATTTAAAAAAAAATATACGAACTTAGATACTCATTGATAAATAATAAATGATTTAATAGATTTATTAATGATAAATGATTTATTAAACTGTCCGAATAATACAACATAGCTTTACTAAGATAACCACACTAGGCTAGGCCTGTGTCGTGATTATCTTTACAAAATGATTAAACAGGGACATTTAATATAGATTTTCTATTTGAGCAAAAAAGTATTTGTCTGTGTATGTGTGTGCGTAATTGTTAATGTTTGTATATTATAGTGGGAGCGATATAAGGAAGAATTTGTTTTTAAAAAGAGACTGCTATTTTGTGTGCTTCAGTAGAACTTCATTGACGTTTTAGTATGATTCGCTAGGGATTATAATTGAGCAATATGAGCTTCATGACCATGACTCAAGTAGTCGACATGGCCTAATTCGGTCGGACCTATTATCATCATCTTCGTGTACAATATTCACTATTGAAATGACAGTTACTGTTTGCAGACGCAAAACCTGTATCATCTTTTATCGTGTAGGTATTGTCAAGTGTGTAGCAAACTTGGCTACCAAGGTTTAACGTCAGTTTGTAAACCGCCAAATGGCCTCTGACTTGGTTTTAACGACTATTTATAGTCAATCGACAACAGCCGGTACCGACAGCTTAACGTGCCCACAGAAGCACGGAAACGCTCATGATAAATTGCCTCTGTGTAAGTTGCTTAACCTCACTGATCGAATGAAATCAGCGAGCGCGCTACGAGCGCTACCTGTATCATGAACTTAAGATTGACTAGAAAATAAAATTAATAGGTCACACCTGTAAATATACTTTAGGTAAATTTCTTTCAACCTTTCGGGTGGTTAATCAGTCCCTGAAACTGAACAATTTCCCAAGGAACATAGGTCAAAATACGAAAAAAATTTTTGACTTCCCATACAAACTTCATCAGCATATAGCGCATTTTGTATGGGAGATCAAAAATTTTTTTTCGTATTTTGACCTATGTCACAGAATAAATAATAGTACTAACGTACAGAAGTCTCACTCCCTAACAAAAGTCAACTTTAGGCATAAAAATTTGCCTACTATTGCAAGCGGCACAAGCTTGCAAGAGAAATTGAAACTTATAGTCGGCCGCTAGCGTTCATATTCTATTGCGCCTATGTTTCTTAGGAAAGTTGTTCAGGTTCCATGAAACTGAACTCATGGACTGATTAACCACCCGAGAGGTTGAAAGAGATTTACTTAAAGCCCTGTATCCCGTTTACTGTCTCACCTACCTGTGATTATCAGTATCACACACGATCTCATTCTTCTGAATACTAAAAAGTGCCGCCTCGTGAACTCTAGCTCTTAATCAGTTCTCGTGTAACCCGACACAGTGGTTCTTAAACTTTGAGTCTTGAACCACCTTGAATAAAAAATTAATTCAAGCCAAATAAATTCTAAATCATGTTTTTCATTTGGTAATAAATTCTAGCCATCTACCTAAGTACTTAAATAGCATTTAATATTAACCCGTCGCGCTTGTTTAAATTTACGGCGTGCACACACAAATTTGCACACACGGGTGTACAAGAATCGCGAGAAGATTTAAACGATTCTTGAGTGTTACACATATCTAAATATATAAAAGGAGAAACAGACTGACTGACTGACTGACTGACATATCAACGCACAGCCTAAACGGCTAAACGTAGGCACTTGAAATTTGGAAAGGACGTAGCTTAGGTACCGTAGAGGTGCACTAAGAAAGAAATTCCCGAAATTCCCACGGGAACGGGAATTAGCGGGAAAATCCTTTTGTATGAAAAATCTAAACCGCTTAAGTTAGACGCTTGAAATTTGGCATGCAGGTACCTTAGTAAACTTAAAGCTTAGTTGCAACAGGATATTGCAAAATTCCCACGGGAACGGGAGTTAGCGGGAAAAAACTTTTGTATGTAAAAATCTAAATCACGTAAGATAAATGTTTTCAATCTGTGTACTCTGTACAAAAAAAAATTAACACGCAAACGAAGTTGCGGGCATCAGCTAGTTTTAATATAAAATAACACTGTTTTATATACTCACGTTACCCAAAGCCGATATTGGGCCAACAGTTTTGATCCTATACGACTACTTACGTAAAAGTCTTGGTAAACTCGTGTGGTATTGTGAATTTTTAATAAGTACCAGAATTATCTAAAACTTAATCTGGATATGATTTAGAAGAGAGTAGGCTTAATCAAAGTAAACCTTTGGGTTAAGTTTTAAAATATTTACCTGAGGTTTGTTAAAAAGTTTAATTACTTAAATCTCAGAAAGTTTTCATATTTAAACTAAAGGTTGTCGGGGTTACAATCGACTGAAGATACGTTTTCCTTTATTTTATTATTCCTTTTTAAAACCCCTATCTATTTTTTTAAAGGTACCTATACTTCCTGTTACTGTTGATAGTTGTGCTAAAAGTTTCGCTGCTAGAGACTAATTTTCTAACTTTGATACTCTGCTAGGATTCTCCTATAGTTTGAGAACCAATAGAGTCATTGTAACCAGGTTAGCAGCCTACAGCATACCTCGAAGTCTTTCCCGTGACGGCCTCGACCTTTCTACAGTTAGTCAGACCGAACTTAACTGATATCTGATCGTTTCCCGGTATTATGAGTAATGTAATGACCGCTGCGAGCCAGACATTTGGCTGTGAAAATCTATTTGAAGCATTTATTTACCAAACAATGTTAGTTTACAAAATAAGTTAACAACAATATGTATCAAATACACACACAATTGTTTTAAATTCAGACATTACATAATTTGGTTTAGTTTTTGTTGATTAACCTAAACACCTGTTTAAAATGTCAATATTATTGAATTCATTTTGTTTTCATTAAGAATACATCTTCTTTCCCATGGTATCTCACATCTACACTCTTATAGAATACATAAGAAGAAAGAAGAAATATAAAGAAGAAAGATTACATTGTTTGTTTGTTTGCATTGATAGGCCCCGAAACTATACGACCGATTTGAAAAATTCTTTCACCATTAGAATGCTACATTATCCCTGAATAACAAAGGCTACATAAATTTAAAAACCCCTTTCACATAAATTTAAAAACCCTTAACACGTGAAACTTATAAAACCCCTTTTTTGGTGGGGGTTAAAAATGGTGTTAATTATACCATGTTATTGGAGTGAATACAGCTATTACTATCTATCTAAGATGTTAAAAATAAAATGTCCAAAAGTGCTGGTTTCTTCTTTGTTTCAAAATTTCTTTCTTTTTAAATGTGTAATTGGTTTCAATTAGGATGTCTACTGTTCTGGTCTGTTGCGTCGATAGAATCGCTTCACGTTCAAGGTATGCGGCCCTTTTCACACGCACTAATTTGCCTTTTCCGATTGGCGGTTTCACAGAAATTACCAAATCAGATTCAACTTGGTACATACTTAAAGGAAGTTGAGGTTTAAAGCCACCATGTTGGTTGATGGTTATCAACTTTTTAGCAGTATGAATTGTTAATAGTATCAACGTACCAACTGCCAACTCTTCCTAACCATACTGTAAAAGTCAGTAAGTGGGACGCGAGGGTTTTTCTGTGTAATGGAATAAAGGTTGACAACCTATCACTATTACACATCAGGTTTTACATCAGGTTCATTTATGTCAAATGTGGTATCAAGTGGTTCTAGAACTATTGATGATCTGCCTACCCCTATTGGATCTCTTCCTGGCTAATTTGACAATCCATTAATATTTTGGTTAACATGAATCTTAGAAATCTTGATGTTCAAAACTTTGCAAGGACACGGACATCAAGTCTGCGGATACAAAATTAACTCTTAAAAAGTGTTTAGTAAAAAATTTACCTTTCAATTTCCAACGTTTAAAATACTCTGCCTTCTGAAGATATAAGAGTGTGGTGTGCATGTGCAATAAGTATAACTAATTTCCCTCGTTTCACTCGCAAGTTACAACAGTAAGGAAATGTAGCTGCAATAACATCATTCCGTTAAGGAATTCCATCATTGTCGCTTTTTATTAGCATCGCTTTAGCACCGGTTAAGCACTGCTTAGCTACTTTAACGTAATTACTGTCATTGTGTAAAACGGAAAGTATTTAGGCGAGATTTTTATCAGCTTTGTGCAAAGAATGTCTCGTCAAATGTGGCGTCATTTTTGTTAAGACATTCTTGGCATTAAGTGGCTCCAGAACCAATGAAAAGACTAATTCGCAAACATAGTAAATATGCTATTTTGTATCACCGAGCGTCGTTAGTGGTGTGATGGTATTCATATTCTGGTAAAACAAAATGTGTGCAACGTGCGTCTGCGTGGCATATCAGTGCATATGCACATGCAGCGTTTGCTGAGTCAGAGTCTTCAATGTTACAATATCTCATACCAATTTTCACTTTTAAATGTGTTTCTTTGAATATAGTTACGTCTATGTCTCTTTCACATCAGATTTTTTACCAGCCCATACACGTCCCCATCGGGGGGCACGGTCCTCCCTTCGAAAAACGAAGGAGATTCATACCATAGTCCAAGACGCTGGCCCAATGAGGGTTGGTGGACCGCTTGTCTTTCGAAAATGAATTTTCTTGGACGGGCGGGTTTCATCACAATGTTTTCCTTCACCGTGCAGCAAGTGGTAATTAGAAATCCGTACATAAATCCGAAAAGACGAATTTAGTGGTACAGGCCCGCACCAGGCTTTCAACACGATACTGATTGCTTCATCATTATTATTGTATAAATATCCACCAATTTTTGTACGTTTTTGTTACAGGAGATACCAGACAATGCGATATCCAGTTCATCGTACCCCCGCGGTCTACTACACGATCACGGAGGTGGAGGTAAGGCAGAGTTCCCAAAAAAAAACTTAACGATATTTCGCTTATGGCATAGACAGAAGCAGCCGCTAAATTTTTCCGGTTGATTGATTAACTTAATCTGCTTCTCATTTGATTTTGTTACAATAGTAACTTTTAGTTGTTCTAACGATGTATACAGTTATCTAATCTTGTTACAATGAGTTATTATAAAATAGCTGAGACAAAAAGTTAGTGCAAAAACTAATAATAATGTTTAATCAGCCTTTTATTAGCTTAACAAAGAATACCCCTATAAGGAGACTCAAATCTTGATCTAAACTTAAGTATTGATTGTATCTATCACTCACTATCAAAATGACAAAGACGACTGTTACTCAAGTATAGATCAGAGTCTGAGTCGCTTTCTGTAATACTTAGAGTGTAGACCTTAGAGCAGGGGTTCCCAACCTTTTTTTGTCTACTGCCCACTTTAAGAATAAATTATTTTTTAACGCCCCCCTTTTTAAACATACTTAAAAACCGCTAAGTACTTATAACTGATTATTGAAACGCAACTTTATAGTATTCGGACAGAGTATCTTTTATTGAAAATAAAACAAACATAATCAATTCTTATATAAAAACTAATGTGAAGGTTGAATCTGATGCTGTTCAATAAGTTTGTTGATATCAGGTTCCAATTTACTCAAAAACAGCCGCAAGTCGCCACGTTCGGTAACACGCAAACGATTTCTCTTTTTAGTAAGCAGCGTTGCCACAGCACTAAAACCACGTTCACACAAATATGACGATGGGAATGCTATCAAGAATCGTTGAACAATTGACCACAATCCAGGGTACAATTGCAGGATCGGTTTTTGAAGCCAAAATTCTTGATATCCATTTTTGAACTTGATTTTTATTTCTTCGTTTGTTGTCAATTCTATAAGTTCTTCTTCCAGCTGAGGTGACATTGCTATGTTGACATTTGAAAACGGATCTAACACCCAGTCTGGTATTTCCAAGTTTAAAATGTCCTGGTATCGTTCGGTGAAGTCAATGTGGAGGTTTTCCAAATGTTGGCAGTAGGCAAACAAGTCGTCGTTACTGCAGGATACTGATAAATTCGGAAAATTGTGAAACTCACGTCTGCCCATATTTTTTTGTGCAGAAGCAGTTTGGCTGCGAAAGCAGCAACGACATTTTTTGTTTTAATTAAATTTAGTTCATCGCCTTGCAGTTGGAGGTTCATGTCGTTGAACAATTTATACAGGTCTGTCATGTAAGCTATATCATTCTTTGATGTTATGAGCTTGTTGCGCAGTTCTGTATCTTTAGTTTCCAAGAACTCTATCACAGAGTCAAACAGGTTGTAAAATCGAATCAGACAATTGCCTCTTGACAGCCAACGAACTTCAGTATGAAGCAATAAACGGTTGAAATCTTCGTCATTAGTAACACAAAGCTGATGAAATAATCTATCATTCAAAGAGCTGCTACGGATTTTATTGACTGCTTTGATGACATATTGCAGTGATTGAAATAGTCGTTCACTTAAGTTTCTAGCAACCAAATGTTGTCTATGAATAACGCAATGTATAGCAAGGACATCTGGAATTTTATTTTTTAAGTACGCTATGAAGCCTTTATGGCGCCCTGTCATAGCCGGAGCGCCATCCGTAGCAACTGATATAATATTTTTCAAAGGAATCTCTTTCTCTTCACAAAACTTTTCCAATGTATTGAATATGGTTTCGCCTTTTGTATCTGTCTCCAAATTTCTGGCAAACAATAGTTCTTCACGTATTTTCTCATCTTTAATAAACCTCACGTAAGATAGTAACAACGCTTCATTAGTTGGTAAAGTGGACTCATCGAGCTGAATTGAGAATTGACTAGTCCTCAGATGATTGCACAATGATTCTTCAATGTTTTCAGCCATTTCATCAATTCGTCTTTGCACAGAATTATTACTCAAAGGAATTTTTCGGATAATATCTGCGGCCGGTTTATGAAGCACAGTAGTTATTACTTCCTTTATTGCTGGCAAAATTAACTCTTCTCCGATGTTGTGTGGTTTGCCTTTTTGAGCAATTAACAAAGAGATATTGTACGAAGCTCGAAGTCCGTCGTCATCTTGCTTAGCAGCCGCCGAAAATAGTTTTGATACACTTGGCTGAGTATTATGCTTCTTCTCTAGGTCTTGAAAATATGCTACATTCTTGTCTTTCTTATCTGGATGCATTTTATTCAAATGATCTTGCAGTCTTGAAGGCTTCATTGCTTCGTTCGAAAATGTTTTTAGACATAGAAGACACAAAGGCGACGACGGGTTTGTGGGATTTTCAATAAATCCGAATTTAATATATTCCGCAGAGTATTGCCGTCTCTTCTTTTTTACTTCCGACATTGTTTTGTTTTGAGAAATACGTAAGTGTTATAATGAAGTACTGCTTATCTATTATGCGCGAAACCGCAAATGAAAATAAAATAAATTTAAGTCGTTTATATAGGATTGCATAAGCAGCACGCACCAACAGGAATAAGACAAACGTGCATAAACTCGTTTATCTCATTCGACGCCCAATCGTACTCGACAAGCAAGAACAAGTATTATAGAACCAGCCGATTGATACAGGAATGTACAAATCGGATTATTTAACAAAAACTTGTTAAAACATGATTGCCCGCGGTCTATTATATCGAACCGAGTTTGAGCTATATCTTAATTAATATTAGTTGATGTTCACAAGATGTAGTCGAGAGTCGAGAGCTCAGTCGGTGTCTAAGAGTCTTCCTAGCTAGGTAGATGAAATTATAAATCGACCCCAAAGCCCTACACAACGCCCCCTTTTTTTTCTGGGTCTCTTACCGCCCCCCTTTAGGCCTGCAGCGCCCACAAGGGGGCGTTATCCCCCACGTTGGGAAAGACTGCCTTAGAGTGTAGACAGACAAATCGTCGCAGTGAGAGGAGGCCGTTGAATGTTGTTGGGAACGTGTCGGATACTGGTTCGGGCAATTTTCTGGGAACACTTCGGTCTCTTACTTCTGAGAAGGACTCTCAGTTAAGCAGATCAGTAGAAGATTTTTCCCTATTATGATACATCGTTATATCGGTACCTAATGGGTGACCAAAGTTTGACCAGTCAATTTATCACGAGCGTTTCCGCGCTTTGGAGGGCACGTTAAGCTGTCAGTACCGGCTGTTGTCGATTACCCACTGTTTAAACCAAGTCGGAGGCCATTTGGCGGTTTGAAAACTCTGACAACAGGGTTAGTCAAGTTGGCCACGCACTTGCTATAGTGGTCTTTGACGGCCGGTTCAGACTGCTTCTTGATCCAAATTGTTTTTTTTCCAGGGTATCCTCACGACTATGATGAAGGGCACTATAGCTACGGGTTTGAATACGACCACGGGTTAAACCATCAGCTGGGGGGTCATCATGTAGTAGGCCACCATCTGCCGGGTCATCATCTAGCTGGCCACCACGGTCATCACCTGGGTCACGGGCTTCATCATAAACATTATGATCATGTAAGTTACGGACTATGTTGCAATAATCCAAGTAGAGTCAATAAAGTCTTAAAGCATATGAGTTTAACGAGCAACTTTTAAACACGTAATTCAGTCTTTTGGGCCATACAAAAACTGCAGCAAATTAAGTTTAAAAAAAAAACGCTACACACTCAAAGGCCTACATTAAGATTTTCCCTTGTGTTGTGGGTCCCTCGGAACACACATAAAGACAAACACAAACACCCATGGTCCGAGAACAAACATCTGCTTTTTACATAAATATTTGCCCCGACTGGGAATCGAACCCAGGACCCGTCGATCAAGACTGCTACCACTGGACCAAACGGTTGTATTTAGCCCCGTTCTTCGGATTATTAAAATCGCCTTTGGTAGTTATCACTGTCATCTATTATACTCTCCTTACTCTTCGTTATTCTAAATTCTCCCTGTTCGCCAGTGTATCTGCGGGAAAGATTCCAGCATAGGTCTGAAATCAGTGGTGAGCGTCTGCGATCTGGTTTTAACCTTGCTCTCACTATCCCGCCAAACACTACACGTACATACAACAGGTCTTTTACAGTGCACGCGGCGAGGCTCTGGAATAGCATACCAGTATCTGTCCGTAAGTCCCCTTTAGTCGAAAGTTTTAAATTGAGGCTCAAAAAGCACTTTGGTTTCGATGCTGAAGCTCTTAGCTAACATTGTATTTTCTCGCATCTTGTTGTTTATTTATTATATATATGTATAAACTTATATTATACACTGGGCGTCAAAAATAAGTAGTACAGTTTTAAAATTGCGATTTCTCCCAAACTATAAAACTTAGACCTTTGAAACAAAAAAGGTTAAAAAGAAAATTTAATCTTATTCAATAAAAACTTCATGCATTATAAGAACTTATAATGCTTGACTTTAAAAAAAACGAATAAATAAAAACACTTTTTTTAAACTGTTGAAAGGTGTTGTCTTACTTAGGATTTTTGTGTTTGACACATTCGCTGCTGATAAAGCAATTGTAATTGAAAAGCATAGGTATCTTCAGAGAGTAAATTTGACTAATCATGCCTCTTTCACCAGAAGAATGTGCAAGAATCTTAGCTTTTCTCGAAGTGGGCATCAGTATGCGTCGTACTGCAAGGAGGGTGGGTGTAACTTTAAGAACGGTTCAGCGAGTAAAGCAAAGGTACGAAGAGACTGGAAACCATCTAAGGAGACGAGGTAATGGCAGACCCAGGTGCACAAGTACCCGAGAAGATCGCTTTATTGTTTCCACTGTGTTAAGAAATCGACACCTTAATGCAGTTGAGGTTCAGCAACAGCTTCTTCGGACCCGAACAGACTACATCAGTGAGAGTACAGTGAGAAGAAGACTTGCTGAAGCTAACCTGAAGCCTCTAAGACCAGCAAATGGCCCCAAACTTGAGACAGAGCATCGCGTAGCAAGACTACGCTACGCCCGTCAACACGTACAATGGGGCGAAGAAGAATGGGCTAGAGTTTTATTCACAGATGAGTCTCGATTCTCTTTATACACTTCAGATGGACGGCGGAGAGTCTACAGACGACCCGGTGAGCGATACATTCAAGCTTGTATCTCGGAAAGAGTCCAATATGGCGGGGGCTCTGTACACGTATGGGCTGGTATCTCTTCAGAGAGTCGCACAGAGCTTGTGGTAATAGAAAATGGGACTTTGACTGGTGAAAGATATGCCTCGGAGATCCTCAACGAGTATGCAGGGCCATATTTAATAAATATGGGTGATGGAGCCATCCTAATGCATGATAACGCCCGGCCACACACTGCTCACCACGTACAAGAGTACATTCAGGAGGTTGGCATCAACTTGATGGCTTGGCCATCGAGAAGCCCAGATCTCAACCCGATTGAACACGTCTGGGATGAGCTTGGGAGGCTAGTCAGAAGGCGCAGTCCACCTCCTGCCACACTCAGGGCTCTAAAACATGCGCTGATAGAAGAATGGGAAAATATTCCCCAACACCGCCTCCGAAACTTAGTGTTCAGCATGCCAAACCGGATCCAAGCTGTAATTAGAGCCCGAGGCGGCAACACAAGTTATTAAATTGTGAAAAAGTTCCAAAACGTGAAAATTAAGTGGTTGACATATCGTTAAAAATTGATACTTTTTAGTATTTATCTTAATTTTAAGTTTGAAACTTTATTCATGCCAAATAAAATATAACTTTAATAAACTTCGTTAAGTTTACTATAAACTGCTTTTTATTTCATAAGTGTAACTACTATAGTTTAGGAGTAATTGCAATTTGAAAAGTGTACTACTTATTTTTGACGCCCAGTGTATATTTATACATTATATATGTACATGTTTAATTTACTATATTATTTGTGTATTAATATATTATATTGTACTATTTTTGTACATTTAATGCTACCTGCCGACTACTCCTTCCTCTCAAACACTCAATGGGTTGACTGGAAGAAATCCCCTTGTGGGATAAGTCCGCCTTTGTACTGTTTTTCATATTGTGTCTTGTGTAACTTATGCTCATGTACAATAAAGAATAAATACATACATACATACATACATACACTTACGCCTATAATCGCTTTCGGATAAAGCAGAACGTCATGTGGTTTTTAAAACCATTTGATGCATTTGACATTTATTTTGTGGCCTTTTGCCCACAAAACTGCAAAACCCTCGCGTCTCACGTACTAGCTTTTATGCCTGG
Source organism: Aproaerema taeniolella (assembly GCA_949987775.1). NCBI lineage: Eukaryota > Metazoa > Arthropoda > Insecta > Lepidoptera > Gelechiidae > Aproaerema > Aproaerema taeniolella. The sequence goes on along the minus strand of OX465259.1, from coordinate 909,777 downwards.
GTAGAGGAGGCTGCTGGATATTCAAGTTTTTCTTTCATTTCTAGTCCAGCGTGGAAGTTACTCTGACAATTATCTACTAGTTGACCCCGCAAACGTTGTTTTGCCATATGTTTTTTTTTAAGTTATAAACGTATTCTTAGACCTACTGAATATATATATGAAATTTCATCAAAATCGGTCGGGCCGTTTCGGAGGAGTATTTAGGGGAGCGTCTCAGTTTGGACTAGTGTCTCAGTTGTTTTTCATGCTGTCTCGATGTCGACCACCCGCCTCAGACTTGTGCGAAAGGGACAATTGCAGTTTTCCGGCGAAATGCCGGGTTTTATTTCTAAAATTATGAGTTTAGGCGTCAATGAATTCCTACCCTAAAAACTTAATAAAATCGTACGTTTTTAGTCTCTATCGATTTGTAAGCGTATGAACAAAGTTTGTACTTTTTGTTTTTTCCAAAACTGTTCTTAGTTTTTCAACAGTTACCTCTTAAATGTTGATAATTTTTTTGGCGAAAAATGCTGAATTTTAGTCTCAAATATCTTTTTGTCTACTAAAAATATCAAAAAAATTAAAACGTACGGACCTAGTTTTTGGTGTTCCTCACACTATACCAAAATGTCACAGGGATCCGTTGAAGTTTAGGGGATGGAATCCATTGACGCCGTTTGTATGGGGAAAAAACACTGAGACGATCCTCTAAAACTCTGACACGAAATTTTTATATATCAGATATACCGCAAAAGAGAGATGCGCTGAGCCTTTCCGATTGTCGGTATCGAATCGAATGATGAAGAATATGAGGCCCACACTTTATGAAACAAGGCCTATTTTCGTTATACGACCCGCACTCTGAAGGTCTATACTTACTGACATAACCTTCTGTATTAAATTGTAACTGTACCTTAGTTGTGTTGGAGTGCAATAAAGAATATTGTATCTTACGAACAGGTTCATAAATACCAGAGTCAATTCTTGCGCCAACGATCCTGGCGCTCTTTGTCACAGACAAACTGACTAACTCGACCTTTAGGTTTATTACATACATCAAACTAGTAAGCTTAGCTTTTGAGACAGGAAGGTGTATGTGTTGCTTTAAAACCCCCCCTAAGTACTTATTATAAACAATCTGCTTACATTTTTCCAAACAATCTCAAGTTTATTATTGTTTTAAGAACCATAACACGCATGAACGCGGTGGGAATCTCGAATACATTCTCATATCGTGAGTGTGTTCAGAATCTTCACTAGAATGAAGACGACAAATAGTACTTTACAACAACATAAACCTTGGGAAAGACTTTTTACTATAGTAAGATAGAGCCAATGTTATCCTCTATTTCTAGGCAACAGATGACCGAAAATTGTTTCTACCGGTAGCTGTCATCTTGGCAAGATGCTTCGAAATTTCGGTCATAGGCTAACAGAGTAGATGCTTTGATAAGAGTGACGCTTGACCATTTTCAAAGTTTTGGCCAAATATACGTAGACATATAAATTTATAAGACACATCCTAAGCTAGCATAATTTAATTTCGTCACATGTATATGTAGACCCGACCATGCCAGTCTTGCTGATCTTGCTGATGAACTTCTAAGCATTGAAGCATATTATGTTGATAAAATCATATTAGAGACTGCGCTAGATTTTTTCTACTTAAGGATCACATTGAATCATGATTACATACGAATACTCAGCTGCCTCCTTACTAACCTAGATACAACAATGGGCATTATTCATGTATCATTCCGTATTAATGCAGGAAACTATGAATTTTAAATCTCGCCCACTAGCAGAGCTCCAACTAGTTTAGATTTAAGACCAAATTGTATTACCATATTGTTTTCAAACTATTATTTTAAACAACCATTGAGAACAATGAATAAATCGTCACCTTGTATGCAAAATTCTTTAGTAGTTTTTTCAAAGACAGGGACAGAGAACACATACTTTTCATTGCATTGATGAATCACAATCATTATTTATTAAATATTTTGTTGTTTGAATGGCTTTAGTTTCAGCTACGAAAATGAGTTCAAAATTCAAAGGATGAACTCTAGGAGCAAAGGATATACTTACCCAAAATCGAATTTGAACGATTTAATGTAAAAAGCTTAGTCAAACTCAGATTAAAATATGGTACTCTACTAACCTGATAAAAAGGTTAGGCTTTGCATGTAAGAAGAGATAGGCTTGATTAATGCAACTAACGATTGGTATACCTACTTCTTCTTCTTATCGTGTAGGTATAATCAAGTTTGTGGCGAACTTGGCTAACCCTGGTGTAAGAGTTTTCAAACCGCACAATGGCCTCTGACTTGGTTTTAACGACTGTAGTCAATCGACAACAGCCGGGACCGACAGCTTAACGTGCCCTCCGAAGCACGGAAACGCTCGTGATAAATTGCCACTTTGGTCACCCATCAGGTTCCCTGCCTCTGTGTATGTTGCTTAACCTCACTGATCAGTTGAGATCAGCGAGAGCCACTGGACTACGAGCGCTTCAAAACCTACGTTGATAAACCACGATGATGGTAATTTTGGTAAGATATGGATAGAGAGTTGGGATTATCTTTAAATGAGTTTGATCAAACTGAATGTTATGGAATTTCAAAGGTAGGTACTGTACTCGTTAATGAGCTAAATGAAACTTTTTTAAAATGTTATCATAGAGTAATAAGGTAGAGATCCCTGTTAAATAGTGAAACAAAACAGTGAAACAATTTGAGAACTGTTACTCTTTCTATTACAGGCACTGGTAGCAAAAACAATACTATGGCCTTTAGCAGGACTGGCTCTCTTGGGCACAGCAGCAGCTTTAGTTAGCAACCCAGTCCTTTTACAACTTGGCGTTATTTCTGGACGAAAGAGACGTGACACTGAAGAGGCGGATACCTATAACCTTCAAAAATGGAAGAATAATGTAGCTACCATAGACTATAAAGGAAATGAAGAGAACAACGCCAAAAGAAGGGTGTTCAAAGATGCGCAACGAAGAACCAAGAAAGCATATCAAAAAGAACAATCGGCTATTGATAAAGTCACGCTAGAGGGACAAGAATACAGTCAACTAGACGATGACAGATTTGTACCAGTTCCAATCAAAGTTAGAAATTAAATTGCAATTAAAAGGATTCAAAGTTACCTAGTAAAAGTATGCGTTTATTACCTAACGTAAAAGATTTATGCGTTGCTGGTTGTGTGTGAATAAAACTTGTTTTTATTTAAAGTGCAAATTACTTTTTCGAAGTCCAAAAGTTATTGCAAATTAAGTTTTCGAAAACACAGTCGTTTAAATTGCTTGATTAAAATTTCTCGGAACTTACCTATAAGTGCACAGCTCGCAAAATATCAGCAAATTTGGCACAAAACCACAATAAACACACAAAAACATAACCAACGTGATTACACTTGCAAATACTAAATTAACTCACAAATTCAGTTCAAAACATAACGCACGATAATACAGCACTAAGAACAGTTATTCACAATCAATGATACACAGACTTTATTGACAAAACAAATAAACTGTTTGACTGTTTGTCCAGTGTTTGGGACGTTCACGTCACAGCTAGCGGCAAATGACGATCATACGGTGCAATGAAGCGAGTGAAATTAGCCGCGGGACCCGCTGCTCTGACAGCTAAAGTTATGCAGTGAAGTCAGCTGTTGAATATCCACTCGGATGCGTGAGCGCAGAGCGGTGCAGCTGGGTGTTACTCGACGACTTCGAAAGGAAGTGCACCGGCTTGAATAAATTGTGTTACTTTTTTGTTTATTATAAGATGGGTTAACTCTTGACCTCAATCTTGACAATTTAAGGTCAAAGATGAGGTCGACGATGGAGCGGGTTAACCTAGAAAATGCTTATAAAGGCACTAGTACTCCCACGCACCGACGGAACACAGCAAGCTGTTTGGCGTCGGACTTCGACGCCCTTTACAGACGGGCCTTTACAGAGCTTACCACACCGCATGAGACCAGAGGACGACACCTCAGATTTAGAATAAAATGAAGTGTCGATGTCTGGAATGGATTACTAGGAGGCAGGTCTCATTTGTGTTTCCTTAGTCGCCTCTTAGGACACCCACGGAAAGAGATGGGGTGTGTTATTCTCAACCGATCACCACACGTTCTTTAATTTAAAATTATTTGGTAACAGATTCTTTTTTCAGTTCTCTGCTATCTAGCTGAAGACTATGAAATGAATAAGACCTGTACGTTTAAATCAAAGAGCTACCAATTGTGAATCTAATAAGAATAAGACACTGACTATTATTCTCCACTGCTCTAAAAAAACTTTGTCCATCTCTCTCATCTTCATCTATCTTGATGATAAAAATGCAAAGTCGTGCCTGATTTATTGATTCAATAATGCCCAGCCCAATCCCTTAAACCTATAAAGCTGAACTTTTGCGCAAAGTATTCCTTGACGGTATAGGAATGGATTTTACTACGGGAACGAATTCCCAGGCTGGCTACTCCACTAACCAATGCCTTCTTAGCGGCGGTGGAATGATAATGCTGTTATGGTGACCACTTCATTCGTTCAGCTAGCGAAATTTACCCGGCATTTACTTAATTCACCTGGGTTAATGCACCCAGGTGCATTACATAAACTACTATTAAACCTCATTTTGATGACAGTTACTTAACTGGGGGCGCTAACTGAATGTTAAGGTACTAGGTGTTAGCAACTATTATAGTGAATAGTGATTCTGTTCCACAAACCTTGAGCGGTAAGTACGAAGTAGTAGAGTTATACAGTTACACCCCCCCTCCCCGTCACCGGTAGCGCAGGCGCAAGCGTTTGTGTATAAAAAACTCCATCGATTACTTATACACGTGGTCGTTCATTAGCATGAATGAGTACGGATATCTCTCTATTGCAACGCTGGATAATGCAGTTTGATTATTTAGGTTAAGCAGCTCCCGGGCTGGTCGAGTTTGGATTGGTGACCGTGTAGAAATAATGAGCAAAAGCGCATAATATGTATTGGGTGATTTTTGATTAGTTATCAAAAAGTGAGGATATGAATCAGCTCATTAAAACTGTACAACGTGTCATAAGGAACAAAGGTCCAAATTAGAAAAAATCACTTCATCGTACAACTTGAGCGATCAGCTGATTGCAAAGTCGGAATATTTTTGACAATTTCATATTTTATTTTATTTTTATAAGATGGATTAACTCTTGACCTCAATCTTGACCAAGGTCATAGATTAGGTCGACGATGGAGCGAGTTAACCTACAAAATGCCCATAAAGGCACTGGTACTCCCACGCAACGACGTCGGAACACAGCAAACTGTTTGGCGTCGGACTTCGGTAGGAGGGTGGTCGCGAACCAGATGGCCCTTCACAGAGCCTACCACACCGCGTGAGACCATAGGACGACACCTCAGATTCAGAAAAAAATGAGGTGGCGTTGCCTGGGGTGGATTAATAGGAGGCAGGTCTCATTTGTGTTTAATTAGTCGCCTCTTATTACGACACCCACGGAAAGAAATATAACCACGGAACGGTTATTCTTAACCAACCACCGCACGGGTGAAAATATGGGTTACAAAGCGGAACTACTTTCCCCAAGGAACATAGGTAGAAATATGAACAAAAGGCTCTCAATACAATGTGTGCTACCAGTTTATTGCTTTAGTATGGAAAGTCAAAACCTTTCGACGCATTGTGCCAAATACGCAAATGGCCAATGCACATATTTTTGGCAAATGGCGTATTTAAATGCTTTAATTCGTGTTAAACATGTTTGTTTCATAGAGAGAATCGCAAATCAATTCATAAGTCACCACATTTTTTAACACACTGCGTAAATCCAAGTGTAGCCGTCACCGGAAAGTTATAAAAACCGAAATATTACAATTTCACAACTGAAATTATAATCTCATTACAATTTGTCTAGTAAAATTACAATTTCACGAAGCTTTAAGGGACACCTGCATAAAATTAAGATATTTTTATTATGTTTTATGTTGCATTAATATTATAAAAAGTCTTTAAATGTGAAATAACTAAGTCAGTTCACAAAGTACCGAGAAATTATAATCTTACTAAGTGAAATTACAAAATTACGGGATTTTACGGTCACATTAGTCAAGTAAGAATTTAATGAAATCTACTTTGAGCATGGCAGCGCCACCTGTATGTTTTTATCAGTAGCTAACCAAATAACTCACAACTACCAACCCAATCCTCGTGCTCTACCAAGAGCATTCAACGTGCTCTATTACTCAATAAGTTCCGTATTTTACACACAGAGGGCGTGAAAATTAATAAAAGTTTTTTCGTGTTTTTATTATTTCACAAAAACCAAAACGTATGCTAAATGTTTAGTCTTCTATATCTATATTCTATATCTACATCTATACATATTATAAAGAGGAAAGATTTGATTGTTTGTTTGTGTGTTTGTTTGTTTGCATTGAATAGGCTCCGAAACTTCTGGACCGATTTGAAAAAATCTTTCACCATTAGAAAGCTACATTATCCCCGATGGACATAGGCTACATAAATTTGCCGAATTCCCATGGGAACGAAGTCCTAGGCTGCATGCTAGTCACCACATAAATGTAAAGGCTGTTGGTTTTCCAGACGTTAATAAAGAAAGAGAAGATTATATGTTCCGAATAAGGTATTTTATACACAACCTGCATCTGGAGCACGTATTTTCTATTTAAATTAGCCATTAAAGCTCAAGGGAAATACAGTTGTATGGAACTTCCCTTGGGTAATATAATTTATTTTTTATTTAACCTCACAGTAGGTGTAAAAAGTAGAGTAAGCTCCTCGGGGATAAAAGTGTCTTAGTCTTGGCAGACTTGAATCCTTTGCTTCATTCAAGATTCTTACCGTAATTCCCTCGCTCTGCTCGGGAATTAACGTCTTAATTAACTACAGAATCCTTCATTTCGCTCAGATTTCAATATACTGCCCGTGACACAATACACTGTTTATCCCCTTGTTGCTTAATCTACTATTAAATAAAATATTGTGCCAATATTCTGTAAAAATAATAGGTATATCGTCAACTTTTAGGATTGTCACTCGCATATGTTTTGTAAGTAGTTTAATTTGACAATAGAAAAAAACCAGCACACAAGAAAAAAACATAAAACTGACTTAGAATCAATCCCAACAACACAACACAAGCCAAAACATTTAGGATATGATATCGTATTTGTTCTTTTTTTTTTAAAGCGCTGAATCAAATTCGGTAAAATAAATACAGGGTAACCTCAAAAGTATACTCTTTCGAACTAACAAAGAATTTTGGAAAAAAAAAAGTCAAATTAAGAACCTCTTCCTCTATTTTTAAGTCGGTTCACAAGAATGTGATGTTGTTGAAACTTAAACATACTACTAAAATAAAACAGCAACGTTATTTTTACATTTTTTTTTATACCAGCATAGTTAACAAGAACGTGTGACATAATTTTGTCATATAGATGTCGTTATGCCTGTTCTGTACTGACAGTATGCGTAAAACGAGAGGCGGAACAATATACATATGACAAAATCATATCACGTGTCTATGTTAGCTATGTATAACAGTGTAATATCAAACAAGTCAGTATATCTGTGCGAGAAAACAATAAATTTTAATCACAGGACCATATAATCATGGTTGAACGACGCCGGCTGGGAATCGCACATTTTCATCTTCATTTTAATACTTGAAACCATACTGAAATAAAAAAATAAACCTTGCTAAGATTGAGATTGAGTGATAGAGCGAGAAACAGCGAGATTCGAGAGCGATGTGGTACGAAAGAAAATATAATGACGAGGATAGAGAAAGGAATCTTGTGGTGGTTTGGACAGTAGAAAGAATACTTAAATAAATTAATTAAAAAATTTAAAAAACATGACTGCGTCATAAAAACTGAAAAGAAAAAACAAGTAAGTCCAGTAGTCGAGACTTTTGTTGAAAATTGAATATCATTGAATAACATAATAATGCATTAACAAACGGGACCCATTATTAAGAAGCTGCATTTTTCATGGGTCCCGACTGTCAAAATCGTTATGTTATTAAATAATATTCAATATAAGTCTCGACTACGGGACTTACTTGTTTTTTATTTTCAGTTGTTATGACGCAATCGGGTTTTTTTAACATTTTAATTAATTTATTTTATTTTGTTCACTTTTTAGTTAGGGCCAGATTTTTATATTTGTTTATTGATTTTCTCATTATCTATACTTATTTCACTTGCATAAAATTTTTATAATTTCCGAAGTAAACGCCTATAATACAGGTTGAAAAAGAACCTCCTAGCTTTATTGAAAATCCTGAACCAGTACCACTTACTGAATACTTTTTTTTTGTTTTTTTTTGGGGGGGGGGGATTTTTTTTTCGTAAACACTACACTACTCGGGTGCACTCCCGAGCGCTACCCGCACCCCTCGCGTGCCTGGTGTAGGAGTAATGTCTACGTTTAGGCAAAAAATGAACAATTCCCATTAAAAAAATATTTTAAAAATATTTTTTTATAAATGTGTTCTTTGAGTGATACTGGTTTAGGATTTTGAATATAGCTAGGAGGTTCTTTTTCAACCTGTATAAGTGAAAACCGTTACTAACCAACTTTAAAGCATTATAAATTCTAAACGGTAATTTTGATTGAAAAACGATATGAGAAACCTAAAATGATTTTCTAATAAATCAAATAAATCCAAAACTAGCCATTTTGATTTTTCCAAGTTTTTATACTTTCAATGGCATTCGCGCTGTCATGACATGACGAATCCAACGACGTATCATTTATCAAAATCGGCCCACGCGTTTGGTCTAAATAGTGCCACAAAGGTACAAACCCACATACAATACATACATACATACCTACATACATTCATACATAGGCTGATAAACACATTACCCTCCTTTACGTCGCGCAGTCGGGTAATGAAAGAAGATTGACGAAAGAAATAAGTAGGTAGTTGGAAGGGTCGGAAGAGGGCGCCCTAGGCGAACGTACGTAGACCATATTGGTGATGTACTGAGAAAAGGCCGTGTTACAAGTACCAGAATCCGAAGATCATGTATGAAGCAAATTATGAATGTAGGAAGCGAAAGAGGTGTGTTTGGATCATAGCAAGTGGCCTCTGTCTACCCCAATGGGACAACGGCGTGGGCTTATGTATGTATGTTGTTGAGTTTAAGTGGGAGATGAAAGCCTTTTGAATAGATATAAAAATAACCGATCCTCATAAAATGATGGCCGGTTTGGTCGAGTGGTAATGCCGCTGCCTCTTGATAGACGGGGCTTGGGTTCGATTTAGGTTTGTGTGAAAAGCAGATGTTTGTTCTCGGGTCATGGGTATTTGTGTCTGTCTTTATGTATATTCCAAGGGACCCAGGACACAAGGGAGAACCTTAGTGTGGGCCTTATAGTGTGTAGTGTTGTTGTTTTTTAATCCTCACCTTTAGTGCGGTTTGCGTTACACATTTGAAAATGAGAGCAGCTCTGTCACACCCTGCTTCACCATCACTTACAGATTCATCATTCACTGAAAAAGGTAATTTTCATGTTGAAGATGATTTAAAAAGAGCGACCCTCGGAGTTTTTTGCCTATTCCTCTCATGAGGAAGACTGCACCTTTGCGAGAAGGCGCAAAGTCAAAAATGCTAATGTATTAAGTAGCATTCTGTATGTTCTATGAAATAAAATATTTTTGACTTTAACTTTGATTAAAGTAGTTCTTGAACCTCTGCAGGCTAACTTTAAGATCGCAAATATTTTTATAGTTTTATCTTCTTAATTTTTGCATATATGCTATTCAAAAAACTTGAAGAATATCTGAAACTCAAAAAAAATATGTATGTAGAGTTTCTAAACATCCTAAAAAAGAAAAAAAGGATAGCTTTGTTATCAACTTCTTAAATCTCACATATATATGTCACAAGAATATGTTTTGAAGAAGTTTTGCAGTAACACTATATGGCAAACTATCTTTCCGCCCGGAACTTTGTTCCCGTGGAAATTCGGGAAAATGATTAAGCTGATGTATTATTCCAGCTTATACTATATTACTGCAAAGTTTTATTAAAATCCGTCCAGTAGTTTTTGCATGAAGAAGTTACAAATATCCATACACAGCGATCCATCCATCCTTTCAAACTTTCACACTTATAATTGGCAAAAACTAAAGGATGATTTTAAACATAAATAACTTTTCAGCTCTCCAGCTCGAAAAGAGAGCTTTGTTTGTCAAAATCAGAGTGCAAAATCGTTGTTTGCTCACTGAATTTTTGGAGCGAGAGAAAAAGTGATTTGAATTTGGAACACTAACTTTGAAATTACTTGTCTTATCAAATTTTAGGCTTATTAAATTTTATATTATTTGTTGAAATCAAAATTACAAAAATGTGTTAAATATTGATCGTTTAAGGAAATAAAAGGTTAATTAATATAAATTTTAATAAAGAACGTAGTTTTCTAGAAAAATATTTTTTAATTTGTAAAAGTGTTACGAAGTACAATTTCTGAACGCAAACTATAATCCTGGTCACTTTTAAAAAGTATATTGCTTTCGTAATTTTTATATTGTTTCTTAATCTTTTCTCGCTGTTGAGGTCAAAAGTTATGTTTTTAATACAAGAGCAAGGTTTTTAGATATCGTGACTTTAAATTGCACTCGGGCAGCAAAAGCCTACTTTGCTCTCTTGTTGAACAAATAACTACTCCCAACGTCAAGTAACAAAGGTCTAAATTAGTGAAAATGATTTTTCACATACTTCGACCCAATCTTGAAGAATTATAGAGTTGCTTGAAGATGTAAAGAGTTTTATGTTATTCCGTACAACTTATTATACTCAGACGATTGCTTTAGAATGGAAAGTCGACAATTATGTTGACAATTTCAAGAGAAAATTTAGATAAACTTAATAATTACATAATGTGATAGATAACAGACCGTAAAAACAAAATTTATTTACGTACGAAGAAACTTACCTTTGCTGCAAATATCAGCAACTTTCAAAGCGTTGCTCTTTCTAGTTTCATCGCCGTTACTCAGTAAGTCAGCTGTTTTAATTGCGTAATCCATATCGAACATTCCTTTTGCATTCATCTACGGGGATAAATCTAAATTAAACTATGTTTAATTTAACTAGGCTGTAACATGGATAGAAAGTCAAAATTTTCGCACTTGTGCTTTTTGTTAGCAGTTTCAAAAATCCAATTATAAAATTTTTCTTAATACTTTTTTTAATAAAAAAACAAAACTAATTTGCATGCGTTATGAGGAGGAAGGAAATGGGCCTTTTTATAATACAAAAATGGCACGGTAAAATTGTATAACCATTGCCTCCTATGCACTAGTGATACTTGAAGCTGGGAATATAGAAGGCAATGGTAATACAAATTCTGTCATGCCGTACTGTGCCGTCCGAATTATAAAAAGGCCCATTATGTACTCACACTACTTAAAAACCTTATTTTAAATGTATTTTTTCTCATTAATTACGTCAAACGTCTCATTGGCGGTTTCAAATTCACTCGAATAAAATTGAAAGCCCTAATTATATTTCGCATAACTTTTTACACATAAAACTTAACAATATTTTGTCATAATGATGAACTGATTATGACATATATCATTATGCAAAAAAAAAATATGCGTAAAAAGTTATGCGAAAAAAATTTGGGCTTTCGATTTTCTTCTCCGCACTTCTCCGCAGCCTATGGGCACATCTATTGACGTGCCCCGCGATTCCTGACTCCTGTACTTGCGAAGACCTCTACAAGGTCACAGATAACGCAATCCGCGTGGACAAATACTGGTCTACAAAGATATAGCCTTAGGTCGACACGAAGACTATTCTCACCGATCCTTGTTTCTTGTACGTGCATGCCAAAAGGCATTTGACGTCATGATCTTTTGGCACGATCAGCTTTTCCAACTTGAATAGCTCTGAAATGTCCACTGGATGCTCCTTGCTGCATTTCATCACAAGTTTCACAATGCTTACTTTGTATTCTTCATCTGTCATAGCCTAAAAGTTATTTTTAACTAAATTTTCAAGACGAACAATTTATTAATGCTCCCCTAAATCAAAGTCCCGATAGCAATTGCCAGTAAGAGTAAACATGTGTGGTTTTTTTGGACAAATGGGTTCGCTCTTGACCACAATTTAGCCCCGGGGTCAAAGATATGGTCGAGGATGTAGCAAGCGCACACTAGAGTCTATTCACTCAAAAAAAGACTACGGTTATATGAACCCAGAAATACAGACGCAGGCAAAGAATTCCATTCCTAAGCGGTGCATAATGTAATACCTAGATAAAGTGTAAAAGGCAGATGTTTGTTCTTGGGTCATAGGACCCTTGGCCAGTCTGTGGAAATGTAAATAGGATCAAATTTCATCCCATGTTAGTTGCAGAAAAGGAAACGCTTGCCATCGGTGAAGTTTCTTCAGCAAACGTGGAAGAATAGAATAGAAATAATCTTTATTTTATAGGACATTCAGGATGTCACTTAAAACAAGTCAAGATTACAATGAAATACATACAAACATATACTAAACGATTTAAATACATACATACGCATTCGTTCTTTTGAGCCTACTGACTCTACCCCTATTCGCAAAGGTGCAGTCTTCCTCAGAGAAGAACAGGCAAGAAACTCTGAGGTTGCTCTTTTAAATCGCATTACAAATTTTCTTATTTAGTAATTTTAACTAAATCTGAAATAACTCTAGAGCTGAGCAGTTCATTCCCATGGCTGCTGATAGATAATCAGAAATTTTGTAATAGCCCTTTTTGAAAAGTTTTTGTTTAATTACTGTCTTAAATTTGTCCAAAGGTAAATTTTGAACACACAAGTGATTTAATACCCTTTGAAAATGGGGTGACTTTAAATTTGTTAGCAAACCTTTGGAGGCTGATTCTTTCCTTGAAACTGAACACCTTTCCCCTAGGAACCTACTTGAGATTCTCAAAAAAAAATTCAGCTTTCATAACACAAGTTTTATGGAGAGGAGAATTTTTTTTCGACCTATGTTTCTTGGGGAACGTTGTTCAGTTTTTGGCCTGATTAACATCCTTAATTTTCTTCAACTGTCACCTTGAGTTGAAACCATTCAAATGAATAAAATAAAAAACGAAAAGGTAATGAGGTTTTCGCCACAAAAGAAAAGATTTTATTTAACTACTTACATAAACAGAAGACACTAACACAAAAATAAAACAAATAAAACAACGCATTTTTGATCCACAGTAGTTATACAACAAATGGTCAAAGTATCCGTTGTAATGTTAATTTTATATTGATAATAATAATTAGTACGTATGAGCCGACTAAACCGAGTTATTACCAAAATTATTACAGTAAACCTATTACAAACCCATCAAGAGTGTGTTGGGTAACGCGCAGTGTGAGGTTCCGTAGTGAAAAACTACATTTTGCATAAGACTTGATCGACCATTAATCACTAAGTAATTTGAAAAACTAACTAAATCTTAACATAATATAAAACAAAATCGGGTTTGTTCGAACACTTATAACTCGAGAACGGCTGCACAGATTTTGTTAAAATGTATTAGTTTTCCTTTTAATTTCCTTAACTACAACCGTGAATACTTATCATGAGATTATGAATTGTTTTTTTTTTAACTACTCATACGCGATGACAACAAAGTTTATTAAGCCGATTTGAAAATTACAAAATTCACAAAACGTGCAATGTCACAAAACATCACAACAAACTAATTAACCTAAACGATTTAATTATAACAAAATAATTAAATTAAATAGTGAAAATACAATTGCAAAATTACAAAACAATAACAATAAGACTGATATTTCAGTCTATTAAGCCGCCTACAGTCGATCCTGGTGCAAAGGACCCCATAGCACTGGCAGCATTGCCACGCTGGATCGCTATGGCCAGCCTTTGCACCAAGAACGACTGAGTGCGATAGTCCCCTGTGCTATCCCTTAAACGCCGCCCGAGCTCTGCCACAAAACTTTTAGCCTCTGCTCCCCAGCAACCCGTGGTCTCCACAGCAAAAGGTAATTGTTTTTAAAATTGGATAATTATGAATGCTTAACTGTAAATTGATTTTATAATATTTCTGTAAATTGATTTCATAACATGTAATTAATTTCACATTGTTGACTTGGGTGTATACCTGTAGATGATGTTTTGAATTTTTATTTAATAAAAAATTGAATTGAATATTTTCAATCTTTTTAAAGAAATAGTTTAATATTTTTCGAATCGAAAAAAAGTTCTTGACAAGCCCCAATTGTATTTTAAAAAGCTATCCAAAGACACTTCACGCGATAGAATTGCGAGTAAAAAAAAATCATTCCCCTTTTACGTGTATGCGGTGCCACTTACCCAAAAAAAAACATATTTCTCGAATGTTTGTTTTACCGTTATGCCAAATTTTGACTTTGTAGTAGGTACCAATGATCGCTAAGAAAAAGTAAGGAGAAACGGCTGACATGGCGAAACTATAGGCTCTATAGTATAGGAGTTTGTATTCTACTATGGTAGGTACCCTAAAATGCTGTTAAATGTGCAACAGTTGATTAAAAACAGATCAAGATCTACAGAACGTTTTGCTCTTATTTTAATGGAACAAGGCAGAGTTTGTCAATTTAGCCTACACAATTAAAACAATTACCTACATTTATCTTCAATTCTAATCAAGGTACAGTGTCGTTCAATAATGGAGTCATAGTTAAACCACTTAGCGCGTTGCAATAGGGACTATGTTCCTCTGAACATAGTTCAAACGATTTCTCACGCACACAAGCTTGTAGCCTCCTCTAAGAACATCATTTTGCTAAGCGACATCTCTTGGCTCCTCGGTGAAGTTTTTGTAGGACGCATTCATCAAACATTGCACTGTCCCCCACTCACCGCTGCTGTTGAGTCATATCAAACAATCGGTAATGTAAGCATGACGTAGTGTATCTTTATTTTGTCGATCTTACTAGAGTGTTTAGTATGGTCCAGCGGATAAGCACTGCCTTGCTGGGTGAAAGGTTTACGGTTCTATTCCCAGCTGAGTAGTTTCTTATTGTATTTTATTTTTGTTTATTAAAGCATTAACAACTATTTTTACACATAATATTACATTAATAATATTAGTGTTACATTATTGTATCAGTGATAAAGTATTTGAATAAAACAAATATAAAATTCGACTAGGTAATTTTATTTCCTACTAAGTAATTTTTTTTTTCTGCATCTTGATTACTTACAGTTTTATTAAGGTTAAAACTTAAGAATTCGTTTTCGTGAATAAAAGAGTATTGAAGCTTAACCTCATCAAAAATTTAAATTCAACTTGCACCACAAAGTCAGTAGATACACAGTTTATATAAACTAAAGAATAAGTTATAGATAAATTTTACAATTGCACATATAACAATATTTAATTAAACTTGTTAAGCCATAAAATCGATGAACTCCATTTATCTTCCGTATGAATCCATTATTTTTATACTTTTGCATCATACGCTGTGATTCATTGATAAGTCGCGAGCGTCCACTGCGCGGCCGAGATTACACTTTACCCTCATTCCGTAACGATTCACCCAACATTGCACGGTCCTTCACTAAAACCAAAATAACAAGATTAATATAATAAGGAACAAAAACTATGCACCACTAATAAAATGCATTAAAATAGTTAAAATAACCATTTAGATGACATGTTTACGTTCTCAAAATAAATTATAAATTTAAAAACAGTGTAATATTAAGTAAACATTATGATACTCACAGTAAGGACCACTCTTATTAGCAATTGGGGATATATTATATCCTATATTGTGCAGCACAACAATATGCTGCCTCTCCTGCAAACTTATATGTATTTGTATGCATGTCGAAAAAAGAAATCACAGTAAACTGCCGATACGGTAAGAACACACGAGCACCTTCGCTAATGATCTAGCAATGACAAACAGGTTGCTCATGAACACCGAACCGAACGAATCTAAACTAACTTCATTGCATTCAATTATGACTATAAAAATATTTGAAAACCAAAACATATCTAACAAAACTTCATAGCTATTAGGCAACAGTTGGGCTCGAACCCGCGCCTCGCTACAGCAGGCAGACGGTGTTACCGCTGCGCCACCAAGGCTTATAATTTGGGTCGTGAAATTATGCTCGTTATCAGAGCAACAAGCGTAGTGGGTAGTGGGGTATGCGGTATACTGATTTGTGTCCATGTGTGAGTATACGAGCAGCCGCAAGCGATTTGTTTTCTGCGTTTTGTATTGACTATGCCTCCATATATGAACGTGATAGTACCTACAACCGAAAAAAAATTGGAACTAGGAAATTGTAGCAGATTATGATCTAAAAAAAAGTAATGGCCAACGTATTTATAGGAAATTATGCTTAAATCCATAAAAAAATCACAAAATCAAAATACCTTTTTTTTCAATTTAAATTTAAAAAATTTAAATAAGTATATCTCTTTAATTTTTTTGGACCATTTTTTGTGCAAAAAAAGACTATTATCATTAAGTAATATACTTCTACGCCTATTAAGTATATTCTACTTTATTCAGGAATAACCCAATGCTTACTAAAACATATCACAGTCATTAATATCTCTGAATAAAATGAAAATTGCCCTCGATAATCATCGCATAAAACTTAAACGGCTAAACACATCCTGATTAAACATAACTAAGAACCATCTCGATTACGGAATCTTTCAAACACCTAAACTGCATCGGAATTATTCCATTCCTTTAGGATCTACAGTTCCACAGACAGACACATAGATACACATACATACAGATCTTACCAAAAACATTTTTATGTAAAACTAGCTTTCCGCCCGCGGCTTCGCCCGCGTTGACTACAGTTATATCGTGCCCAGTTGTGAGATAAAATGTAACCTATGTCCTTTACCAAGGTCTAATCTATCCCTGTACCAAATTTCATCAAAACCGGTTCAGTAGTTTAGGCGTGAAAGCGTAACAGACAGACGCGTGCGATCGCTGCTAATCATAAAGTGCTATAGGGCGAAGCCCGGCCTTCGACGCGTTATTTATAGGCAAAATATTCATTTTAATAAAATGCCATTACGTGCCATATTGATTTATATGCACAATGTATTTAAGGTTCTTAAATGTATTGCTTAAATTCGTTGTGTAAATTCTGTATTGCTTAAATTCGCTTCGTAAATAAGCCATTATTTCTCGTAAAAAGTAAAAGATAAAAAATGGTTATTGTGGATTAATATCCCTAAGAGATAGACATATACCATTGTATGTCTATCTCTTAGGGATATTAACCCACAAAAACCACAATAACATTTTAAATTTAAGACAGTAATTAAACAAAAACTTTGCAAAAAGGGCTATTACAAAATTTCTGATTATCTATCTGACAGGCAGCCATGGGAATGAACTGCTCAGCTCTAGAGTTATTTCAGATTTAGTTAAAATTACTAAATAAGAAAATTTTTAATGCGATTTAAAAGAGCAACCTCAGAGTTTCTTGCCTGTTCTTCTCTGAGGAAGACTGCACCTTTGCGAATAGGCGTAGAGTCAGAGGGTCAAAAGAACGAATGCGTATGTATGTATTTAAATTGTTTAATGTATGTTTGTATAAGGTTTGTATGTATTTCATTGTAATTTTGACTTGTTGTAAGTGACATCCTGAATGTCCTATAAAATAAAGATTTTTCTATTCTATTCTATGTAGACTTTTTTGTAGACCTTTTTAAGGTGCACAATACTGTATGATCAATCTCGTAAGGATCAGCCAGCGTTTGCAATGTAAGCGCAAAAAAATGTCACATTAGAAACCTCTTAAATTATCAGTGTTTCTCTACTATATTATGCATGTATTTAAACCTTCCTTTTGAATCACTCTATCTTTAAAAAAACGCATCAAAATCCGTTGCGTAGTTTTAAAGATCTGATGATCTTTGGTGGGAACTCGGCATGGGCAGTTGCTTTGTCAATTGAATTTGAATTATGAATGAAATATACTGTGCAGTTAATTGATAAAAATCGTGTAGTAATAAAAAATTCAAGTAATAACAGTGTTTCTGCTCCGTTTGGTATTGATAAAGATCCCCGCGGTTGTACTTCTCGCCGCCAGTTTTCGTAAAACAGACGCTATCCGATTTTACGCAGAACATGAGGAGCTTAGGATTTAGTCATAGTGAAAAAAGATTTTTCACTGAAGACATGGCTGCATGGACATAGTTTCCTTTGCTTTTCCAGAAAGGGATAAATTAAAAAAAATCAAGATCTAAGCATTAAGCATACATAGGTACAGACAGGCAGACAGCAGGAAGCGACTTTGTTTTATACCATATACTCTTTGTTTTACACTATGTATGTTGTGATTTCTGTACAGGTGAGTGGAAAATTGATGTGAATTTGCAGGATTTAGTTATTCGTTACTTTCTTGATTATGTATGTTTGATTGAAATAATCATGTTTTATACGTGTCAATACCAAATATGGGTTAGATTTTTATTAAAGTCAATATATTTCTGAATTCTCAAAACCAGGCTCCTGTTTTAATACAATTTACAATTGCAAATACAAAAAAAATTCAAAGTTACTAGGTACTCGTATAACAACTCATATTAAATTGTTTTAACCCCATAATGACTATACACAAATAACAAAACCGTCGCACACTCTGTCAGGAGTCACATAACCACAGTAAATATTGAATACATAATATTAGGAACTTAAGATTTTTTGCATTTTGGATAGTATGAAAAGCACAACTACTATCTAGCTGCATCTTAATTATACTAATACAAAAAGTCTTCCGATGATTACCCCAGAAATAACTTTAGTTTTGGCCTAAATACAATGGAATGGAAGTAGTTAATGCGCGAGCGAAGCGAGCGCGAAATTTTTTTTTTGGCAGCCATTTTGGGTTAGGGTAAACTTCATCGTAAATCTTACCCTCGTGAATTATTCCACATTTTTTTCATTATTAATATTAATGTTCCGCAAACGGATTGCTGAATCGTTAAACGTTCGTAAGAACCCCTTCTATCTTTTAAAAAGCTATCCCACTCGATGATATCGGCGAGAAAAAAAAAACCATCGCCCTTTCACGTATATGGAAAACACCGGAAAAGTTTTTTTTTCCACAATTTTATTTTTTAGATCTGTCAGCGCAATCAATATATGTAACCATGACAAATAGTTTCCCTTTTAATTAAGTTGTATATTCTACCACAGTGAATTTTTTAACATTTTTAGAAACAACCGTTCAGCTGGTAGAGAGTAGACACTTGTTTTTAACGAAAAATTTCCCTTTAAAAATTAATTTACGCAAACGGAGTGCTGAATCTAAATTCGATCTTAGTAAGCCCCTTCTATCTTTTAAAAAGTTATCCTATGATTCACTACTTTAATGTGCACATTACTGTATGGTCAATCTCGTAGGGATCAGCCAGCGTTTGCGATGTAAGCGGAAAGAAATGTCACATTAGAAACCTTTTAAATTATCAGTGTTTCTCTACCATATTGTGCATGTATTTAAACCTTAATTTTGAATCACTCTATCTTTAAAAAAAACTGATAGGTTCAAACTAATACATCCTCCGTCATCCCTTCTTTTATCCCCATGGGGGTTGAATTTATCAAAATCCTATTAAAGCGAACGTCCTTATGAAAGTAGCTCCAATCTTTAATTTCAGTTCAATCAGTCGAAAATCTAATAAGATTTATACAAACTTTCATCACCTATTTTATCCCCTTGGGGGTAGAATTTATCAAAATCCACTCTTAGAGGATGCCTACGTCATAGTAGCTATATGCATGCAAAGTCTCAGCCCGATCGGTTTAAAATTGACAAAGTTTCATACAAACTTTCATCCCCTATTTTATCCCCTTGGGGGTAGAATTGATCAAAATCCTTTCTTAACGGATGCCTACGTCATAACATCTACCTGCATGCCAAATTTCAGCCCGATCCGTCCAGTGGTTTGGGCTGTGCGTTGATAGATCACTTTGAGTTATATATATTTAGATGTTCCCAAGACTCGCACTGTCAAAAAGTTATCAGATCTCATGTAGAGCCAAGCTACTAACTCTAAACGTATTAGAATTTTACTTACGTATGCTATGGGTTATTTGTGTATTAGTATATTATTATTATATGTATGAAAACGACTTATTTATTTATTTTGTTTTCTTTTCTTTCTTATTATTTTTGTACTTTTGCGCTACTCTCGGTTTTTCTTGTGTCTTTCCTTTCGTTTTGGGTTGCCTGGAAGAGATCGCTGCTTAGCGATGAGGTCGCCCTTGCACAATTTAGATTGTAAGATTACATTGTAAATATTTGTTTTTCCCTGTGAAGTATCATCATCGTCATCATATCAGCCGCAAGACGTCCACTGCTGGACATAGGCCTCCCCCAGAGATCTCCACCTCGATAATAATAATAATAAAACGTTTATGCAGCACACAGATACAAACATTTCGATCGGTCCTGCACCACCCGCATCCAGCGGCTTCCCGCAATCTTCACCAGATCGTCGGTCCACCTTTTAGGAGGCCTTCCTACGCTGTGAAGTATGCAAAAAAGTATTTATCTATCTATCTATCATTTTGATTGAAAGATAGCGGCCAAACCACATATTTTGACTAAAGTGTAGAGTAGAAGTCAGCGTTTGTAGAGTTGGGGCATGTAGAATTAGAGGCTTGGCTCTACATGAGATCTGATAACTTTTTGACAGTGCGAGTCTTGGCAACATTTTACATGTTTGGTGATAGAATAACTAGAATAACTCTGTAACCTTTAATGTGTATTTGTACTTCTGACTGTTTTGAATGTTGTGTGTATATTTTAAAGCAATGAATAAATTCTTTGTCTGTCTGTCTGTCTGGTGGGATTTCACTTCTTTTTGTAAGTTGCGCTGCGGATTTTGCTCCATCACCAACTACAGCGGGTAGACATAAGGCGTTTTGCGAGCGCTTCCATCCGCTAATTTAAAGGAAGGGGGGTGATTTACTGAAAGACCTGAAATATGTATTTTATTATTTTAAACAATAACGACCTTACCACAAAAAATAAAATGAAAACTAAGACAATGTCTAAACACGGTTTATGTCATTTTTTGTATGGAAAAAATGACTTAAGTCAGTTTTAGGTATTGTCTGAGTAATGTTTTAATGTTTTGTGGTAAAGCAGTGAGTCTCTATATCAATTTTCAGACCTTCAGCATCAAAATTTACGCAAACTTTTATGCTGCCCCTAATTGAAAGGGTTGGGGGGGGGGGGTTAAAGTTTCAAATTTTAGACTAGCTTATATACCTCAGTTCTCTAGAACTTCAGGAAGAATTTTTATGATTATCAGTGAGTCAGTAACGAAATTGGAGTATTATTAAGATGTCAGTAAAATCTAAAGAATAAGAGCTATGCAATTGAAACTTTATATCTTTAATAAGACTTCTATTGACAACATATCCCGAAAATTTTGTTTTTCTAGTAAAATCCAAACCCAAGTTATGAGGGTTCAAAAAGCAACAAAGCGTTTCGAGAAAAGGTAGGTAGTGCCCTTACACTTCCATTGCCTCGTCTTGGCGCCAGATACACGGATACTTACGTCAAACTTATAACACGCCTGTAGATCATGTGTTATCACATCAGCCCCTTGGTGGGGCATGGTCCTTCTTTCGATTATCGTGTAATTTTTTTAGGTGGGAATCTCGGCTAATGGCGAAAACACTCGCAAAACACTTTCCCCAAATAGCTTTTAAAATTTTTTCTTACTCTAAACGGTCGGCAGCGCATAGTAACACCTCTGCAGCTCGAGCATGACGCGCGACAAACTCGCGCGGCACGCCACTCGGCTGAGACGGTGAAACTTGCCCCGCGCAAAGGCTTGCTCGCCTTCTGGCGTTGTCAATGTTGACATTTTGACATAGGACCGCGGTGCATTCAGCGTGCTAGCACATCGTGCTCGAGCTGATGGTGTTGCTTGTTACCTCTGAGTACGTAATTTTTACTAGTTACCATGGACTCATGAGCCCGTTTTCAAGAAAATCTTAAATCTCAAGTCTCAAAGATAAATAACTATCATAAACCCAAAACCTTGAAGTTTAATTGAATAGCAAAGATTTTCATGGATAAAAGATTAATATCATAGCAGAACGGTATCTTATAATATTTAACTAAGGAATAAAATAAAAAACCATGTGCACATAAATATTTAATAAACATAACACAAAAAGACTTATGTGGAGCATATATTAAAACGATGACTATTTTTGAATGACAACGGCATCACACCTTGAATCCATACTGAAAAATAAAAGGAATTTTTATTTTCTTATTATAAGATGGGTTAACTCTTGACCTCCATCTATCTATCTATGGAGGGGACGCCCATCAGGCACAGGCGGGTGATCAGTCCACTCATTTGGGACCATTTCACCCAGAAAATGCATATAAAAGCACTGGTACTCCCACGCACCGACGGAACACAGCAGGATGTTTGGCGTCGGACTTCGGTAGGAGGGTGGTCGCGAACCAGACGGCCCTTTACAGAGCCTACCACACCGCATGAGACCATAGGAAGACACCTCAGATTCAGAAAAAAATGTAGTGTCGTTGCCTGGGATGTATTACTAGGAGGCAGGTCTCATTTGTGTTTCCTTAGTCGCCTCTTAAGACACCCACGGAAAGAGATGGGGTGGTGTTATTTTCAAACGATCATCACACGGCAAAAATGAAACATTATTACACGATACACAAATCAAAGGTAGTTTTGGGGAAAATTGATTTTACTGGGATAGACTGCAGTTATTAAACCAAGCCAGAGGTTATTCCTTAAAGTGGCTATACAGAATGGTAACACAAATCTTCGAACTTCCAATGTTTATGTTAAGGGTTCATGACCATGACTCCATGGCTCCATGGCAGTAGTCCATGGCTTCGATTTGAACGGTTACAAGTTCGATTCTCAAGACAAAAGGTCTAGTTTTTTTTTGTTCAACCACTACAAATAACATCTCTTGAATCTTGATAATTCTCAATTTCGCCACTTGAATGGCGACCATAGCCATTCAAGTGGCGAAATTGAGAATTATCAAGATTCAAGATTCAAGACATTTATTTGACACAAAACACTACAACACAAAGAAAATAAAATAACATACAATATAAAACACAGGACAAGAACACATACAGGAGACGACAAAACAATTTATAATTGTGCTGTAGTGCGATATCAAATAGGACACAGCTCAGCATGTGTTGAAGCCGAGGCCCCAACGCTGGTTTTCAGCCGTACCCTTGGTGCGCGTGTGTACATAGCCGATGGAAAAGAGTAAACTACTACCTAATGTGTTGTGTATGTGTATGTGTGGTGTGTGTGTGTGCGTGTGTGTGTACTTGTTTGTGTGTATGTGTGTTTGTAAATATGTGTATTTGTTGGTGACAGTGTGACAAGGATGACTGATAAATACAAAAGGTAAATAAATGTGTGTATGTGTGTGTGTGCTTGTAGATATGTTTGTATGTTGGTGACAGTGTGACAAGGATGATAGATAAATACGAGAGATAAATAAATAAATAGTCTGGACTACTCCCTTAGGTATGTTGGAATAACCCGACCACCTACAGCAAGTAGTTTTTGACAACTTATTAAATGCTTCTTGAGTTGGATCTTAAAAGGGTGTATTGATTTTAGTTCACGAAAGGAGGGGGTAGGTTATTCCAACATTTTGTGGCTGTATATTTGTAACCTCCACGAAAATCCGCCATTATCCAAATTCCATAGGTATATTTGATGACGGCTGCTTTGACTGGCGGCACCACCGCCAACTAAATGTCAACTTGCTAAGAGTTTGCAACATAACGTTCGGTTAGCGGTGGTACTTTTAGTCGGGTAGGATGTCATCAAATGTATGAGCTTTCGATAATTCTCAATTTTACCACCTGAATGGGTAAAGTGGTCACCATTTTCATTCCATTTTCATTGGAATAGACGCCTAAGTATGTGGCGAACTTGACTTTAAGCTGCTGAAAAAGAAGAAGAATCTTTACCTTGGGTGCGTTTTCAATGACACATTTGAATATGAGTCCGGATCTCTCGCATCCTTTTTCTCCATCACTTACTTCCACTTCATTCACTGTAACAAAATAAACAACCACATACTACAAGTTACTACAAAAACTATTTGTATAACAGAAAAGTAATTCCATGTTTACTTTGACCTCGATTTTGACCAAGAAGTTAACCCAGAAAATGCTAATTAAGGCACTGGTACTCCCACGCAC
Source organism: Aproaerema taeniolella (assembly GCA_949987775.1). Lineage (NCBI taxonomy): Eukaryota > Metazoa > Arthropoda > Insecta > Lepidoptera > Gelechiidae > Aproaerema > Aproaerema taeniolella. The sequence continues at coordinate 885,517 of OX465259.1, read as the reverse complement.
CGACGGAACACAGCAAGCTGTTTGTGGTCAGACTTCAGTAGGAGGGTGGTCGCGAACCAGACGGCCCCTTACAGAGCCTACCACACCGCATGAGATCATAGGATGCCACCTCAGATTTAAAACAAACTGAGGTGTCGTTTCATAAGATGGATTAATAGGAGGCAGGTCTCTTTTGTGTTTCCTTTAGTCGCCTCTTACGACACCCACGGAAATAGATGGGGTGGTGTTATTCTCAACCGATCACCACACGGCGCCATGTGACGGTAGCTTAACGGCCAAGCTACTACATATTTTGACTAAGGTGTAGAGTTTGTGAAGTTTGGGCTTGTATAGTTAGGGCGCGTAAGTTAGAAGCTTTGTGCTACACTGATACTTTTGACAGTGCAAGTCATAATGGTCTCGTCTTGGCAAAATTTTATCCTGAAAATGCTTTTGGTTGGAAAACTATTACACGCAGGGATCAAACATCATGTGCCCACATTCGTCCTCACCAAGGGGTTCGGGTCTCTCTTCGAAGTAGTGAAGGGGTGATCGGGTTTATTTAATTAATTTGAATAATCTGTAATCCCACTCACAATTTTAACCAGACTGGTAACCGGAAGGTTGCGAGTTCAAATCCTGGTGCAGGCCACTAAACTCGTATTTTCGGATTTATACACGGATTTCTAATTAATTATCATTTGCTTAGCGGTGAAGGAAAACATCGTGATGAAACCCGCCCGTCTAAGAATGTTCATTTTCGAAAGACTAGCGGTCCACCAACCCGCATTGGGTCAGCGTGGTGGACTATGGCTTAAATTCCCTTTGTGTTTCAAAGGGAGGCCCGTGCCTCTCCGTAGGAACGTATATGGGATGGTAAAATAAAAATTCTACCTTTGGCGCAAATATCTGCAATTTTTTTTCCGTTTTCCAGCCTTTTCTCGTCCCCATTTTTGGCAAGTTCAGCTACTTTGTATGCATGTTCAATGTCATATAAGCCTTTATCGTTCAGCTGAAAAAAAAGTGTAACTAGGATAAAAAACTTTCTATCGATTCTTCTAATTTGGCATAAAGCTGGGCATAGCCGGTCTTTTATCGGACCATCTACTCCAATCCCTCGAAATGTCACCTGTTATCATACTGAGCTAGGAGTTTTTTCTTCTTTTCTATTGTAAATTACAAGCAGTTGGCAACTCACTATATTGTCATCTAAAACTTGGTTTACAAATAGTTAAATTTTGCCTTACTATTTCTTAATAGCTGTAGAGTGAATCCGCATTGTAAAACGAAAGAAGGGGTAAGTTAAAAAGGCATTAAAATCTCCGAACTAAACTTACTTTTTTGAATTTGGTTACATCAGTAAGTCCACCATTTCATCACATATATATCAATATAAATAATTTAAAACATTATTGAATTTGTTGATACGGATGACACTTTAATGTACCCTTTTTGTCTTTCCCCATTCACCATACTATTTCTTTTCATTTTTTTTTAATGACAGCAATAAAACCTACCGTGCCCTCAGCCTTGTAAGCGCATGCGAGCAGACATTTAGTTTCTTTCTTCTTGGGCGCCACCAGGGCCTGCAACGCTATTACTTCCTGCATGTCCACCGTTGGGAAGTCTTTGAGGCATTTCGTTATTATCTTTATGAATTCAATCTTTATTTCTTCGTCTGTGAGTGTCTGGAATACAAATCTTTCAATTTCTGTACTTGGTAGGTAATGGAAATCAAATATTACTTGCGGTGGTTTCGAGTATGAAATATCTACATAGAATGAAAATTAAATCCAATCACCATCATGCACAAATGTTTTGCTGAAAATGTTGGAGTGGCCAATATGTACAATATAATTATAAGTCTTTTCATTTCTGAATTTAGGACATTCACTTCACACACAAAGGGCAAAAACGGGACCCTATTACTAAGGCTCCGCTGTCCGCTCGTCCGTCCGTCCGTCCGTCTGTTACCAGGCTGTATCTCATGAACCGTGATAGTCAGACAGTTGAAATTTTCGCAGATGATGTATTTCTATATGCCCTATAACAACAACTAATAAAAATCAGAATAAAATACTAAAAACAAAATTTTTTGCTCGTTTTCATCGATAAGTCTGTCCGAGGCTGTATTTCATGAACCGTTATAGTTAGACAGTTAAAATTTTCATAGATGATGTATTTCAATTGCTGCTATAACAAAAAATATTTAATTTATTTTAAAAAGTAGAATAAATTAAATATTTAAGGGGGCTCCCATACAACAAACGTGATTTTTTTGCCGTTTAGAGATAATGGTTTTTATAGAGTCCGACTCGCACTTGGCCAGTTTTATAGGTAATGGTACAGAACCCTTCGTGCGCGAGTCCGACTCGCACTTGCCCGTTTTTTTTAAGTTGATTATAATGTAATATCCTTTGTAGATAATCTTTGCGTTTCAAATGTTGCTAGGCGCTAATACGGTGAAGCAAATTATATGAGCCAAAGCATCGTGAGGAAACCTGCACATTCAGGATCCCATGATCAAATTCGTGCCACCTAGTGCTGTGGACGTCAGATGGTAGTCGCTACACCTGATCTGCCGAATCCTGCATTATGGTCAAGAGTTTTTATATGAACATGAAACTGTACCTTTGTACAGCTACCATTTTAAGAAGGAAGACGAAGACCTGAGATTCAGAAAAATAATAACACACACAGAGAGAAACACAATCGCACAGAAAAACATAGTAACAAAATTCGTTATTAAATGTTGTATCTTTTACTTAGTTCTACAAAGTAAAAAATATTTTTTTTCATAATTGTAGTATTACACCTAGGATTTTGTGTTCTATGTGAGCACAACACTGAGTCAGCACCATTTTGGCGGGTGCAGAACAGACATCACGGTTCATTAAAGTACTTGTATTTATTATTTCTGTTTAATATGTGCTGTTTGTACTTTTGTTGTTGCTGTTTGTGTGTTTATTGTTGTGTATATGCTGTTTTGTTTGTGTTGTACCCCCAAATAAAGTGTTTACTTACTTACTTACTAATACCACAAGTTAAAAGAGAAGAAAAGTCTAAGAGTAGTGTAGGATTACACCTAGGCTTTAGGAGCTTAGGTCACTAAATCCTAGGTGCAAGAGAAGAGTTTCTAGGCGTTGCGTCGAGAATTCTAGAACCTTAGGGTTAGAATCCTAGGCAATCGCAACGACCTAGGCGGAAAGGAAAGGTGAAAAGGAAAGATGAATTAAGGTAGAGCACTGAGGAATTTATGTGACCAATGGGTTACCCTATCCACACTATGGCTCGAGGTACTAGATAAAGGTCAATTAACAATAAAGTGTGACAACGATACTGTGTGACACGTAGATCAAAGTGTAGGTCCGTTGTTGTGTCAGGCGTTTAGGGACCCATAAAAATCCGGATGGTATCTCAAATTCCGTCGCTGATTTTATAGCGCCACTCACAAGGCGTAACAGATGGAAGCGTATAGTAAGACTGAAAAGAATCTCCGTCACAGCGGAGACACGCCCACTGCGTAGCGGTGCAGTATTTATTAAATAGACTAGAGTTGACTTTAGTTAGAAGATTTTTAGAGAATAGCTGGAAAGGAGATTAACACTGATTTTAAGGTATAAATTCAAGACGGTTACAGTAACCTTTCCAGTCCCTGGGCCAAGCACTGACCCAGGGAAGCTCTTTAAAATAGAAGGTCCTGGTGTTAGTCTCTACTCAGAGCACCAGGACGAAAAAGGTCAATTACCAGCTCTAATCTGGTTCAGGTAGACCGAAAAATGTTCGCGAACTCGCAACTTCAAATTTGAAGTTCAAATGTAAAAAAAAATTAGCACTGACAAAAGTAAGTGGCCAGTCTAAGCATCATTCTATGTCAATGGTTAAAATGGTTTAGACAAGACCAATAACGTTTCGTTTTATGATCTCAAAATTACGTTCAAGTGAATTAATCAAAAATAATGTAACGTTCCATTCCTTGCATTCCTTGCGCTAAACGTACCTAGTTTAGCGCCATCTATCCGGCGACTGGGGAAGAATTTTAAAAGAAAATCCCTCATTGCTGAAATCTTCCCAAATAAATATTTTTAAAATTATACTGCTACTTACGTGAACACAGGCGAACATCATCGAAATCAGTATAATACCCCACATTTTTACAGATTTTCCGGAAAAGTAAAGTAAAAATCCATTTCATTCGACTTTTATAGTCTCCAACATTATAATACGCGTTACGATCTATTGAACAAAACAATTTTTAACTATTTATTTTAATTAATATCCTCATTTATTATAATCGGTTTTTAATTTACTACATAATCTTTGTTCATACTACACAATTTCAAAGCTCTAGATTACTAGCTATTACTTTTTGAGTAAGTATCATAAAAAAATTCAATACACGGGAAGTAAAATTACAAATTGATATGATCTTGAAATCAAGATAAAATCTAAACAATTTCATGTTTTCATTATATTTTTTACAATTAAATAATAGTTTGAAATGATAGCAATGTTTTTACTCAAATTGCATATGTGAGAATGTGTTCATTTGTTTGTTTGTCCTATCTTCATTACGTAATGGAGCAACGGATCGCTCTGATTTTTTTACAAGCTTTCAATTAACTTGCAATGTACATACAGCAGCATATCAGGTTATATATTAGTATTACGAAAGCCGCCGCTATTCCCAACGACATAAGGGCAACGTCCATAACCTGACGTGCTGTCGTGTGTACATTATAATATGTCTGTATGTTTGTTTGGGCCAAATCTTGCAACACTTTTTTAATGAATCTTCTTCTTCTTATCTTGTAGAATCTTCTTTTTCTTAATGTGTGGGTATGGTCAAGTTAGCCACACACTTGGCTAACCCTGATGTCAGAGTTTTCAAACCGCCAAATGGCCTCTGACTTGGATTTAACGACTTTAATCAATCGACAACAGCCGGGACCGACAGCTTAACGTGCCCTTCGAAGCACGGAAACGCTCGTGATAAATTGCCACTTTGGTCACCCATCCAGTTCCCTGCCTCTGTGTACGTTGCTTAACCTCACTGATCGGTTGAGATCAGCGAGCGCCACTGGGCTACGAGCGTGTAGGTATAGTCAAGGGTGTGGCAAACTTGGCTTAACCTGGTATCAAAGTTTTCAAACGGTACAATGGCCTCTGACTTGGTTTTAACGACTGTAGTCAATCGACAACATGACAACAGCCCTCCGAAATAGGGAAACGCTCGTGATAAATTGTCACTTTAGTCACCCATCAGGTCCCCTGCCTCTGTGCACGTTACCCACCTCACTGATCGTTGAGATCAGCTGCTTGTGCACTTAATTGCAACTGATACCCTCAACTTTTGCAAACACGTTTAGTTTAATATTTAATATGGACCCTATCACTAATAATAAATAAATAAGTTTTATTGGAAAACTAGTCATGTTTAGTTTGGATGACAAGCATGCTTAGCTACGTGACGTCATTATAAATGTAATATCATATGGCGGACAGCCCGAGATGGTGAAACAGTTACCTGTTTTATTTTGCACTCCCATGATATTAGTATAAAACTAAGAGGTTGGCTGAGTAGAATACAAAAATTATACAAACATTTTATTTAAAGCTCCCTTGTAAAATTGTTTTGATACAATAATTTTGTAATTTTAACTGTAATGAGCGAGGCACACCCAACACAAGCAAATCAATGCTTGCTGGGCTGGCATCAAGTGAGATAATGTTAACTACTCTTTAGAAATAAATAAATTTTCATTTTCGTTTCATTATCGTTTCATTATCGTTTCCTTTTCGTTTCATTTTCGTTTCATTTTCCTTTAGATAGATAGATAGATAAGACATTTATTTCCATCACAGTACACACTTACAAAGATTTAGTACAGAAAGAGACACAGAAACACAAAAGCAACAAACAAGGAAATAAGGAACAAATAAACAATAAATAGCAAAGAAAGTAGATAAGATAAGCACAGAGACATAGAGCGTAATAACATAAAGAAATAGAACACACATTATAATAACAATAATTAAAAAAAAAAAAAGCAAAGTAAGTGTGCGCTGCAGGAAACGAGGTTGCAGCTCAGTATAAAGTTTTACCGTAGGTGGCAAAACACTGATTTTCAGCTGCCGCCTCGAGGTAGTACCGGGCGCGAGTGCAGCAATACGATTGCAAACCAGAAGTGTGAATGTGTATGAGTATGATGTATGATTGTTTGTAGGTGTGAGAGTGTAAAATATAATAATGATCATAAAAATATATAAACTGAATAAATAAATGAAACCACAGCAAACAAAAAAGAAATATCAAATTTCTGCCATATATTTCCGTCATCTAGACAACGAAGCGCTTCATTTTTGTTTCATTATCGTTTCATTATAGTTTCATTTTCGTTTCATTTCCGTTTCATTTTCGTTTCATTTTCGTTTCATTATCGTTTCATTTTCATACCATTTTCAATTTTATTGAGATAGTCAAAGCCCCAAAGGAAAGCTACTTTTTTATGCGAACGAAGCCGCGGGGTGGGAAGCTTACTTAATAAAATTTGTTTTTATTGCAAACGTTTCACGAACTCTACAAAATGAAACTACAAAAGAGACATTACTTTATATCCTTTATTACTTTATTACTAGATGCTTATAAAACAAGTGTTTTTTTAAACTGTCCACTGTCCTGTCCTGTACCTTGGCTTCCTACACGATGAAGTCGAACTGAAAGAAATAAAAAATAATTAGAACTTTTCTATATATGCTTAGACGCTCAGCAGGTCGAGCATGATGGCGACAAACTCGCACGGCACGCCACTCGGCTAACGGTGAAACTTCACTTTCATTGGGCGACGGCCCCGCACAAAGGCTTGCTCGCCTTTGGCGCTGTCAATTTTTACATTTTGACATTGGACTGCGGCGCATTACGCGCGCTATCACCATCGTACTCGAGCTGCTGGTCAAACAAAATTTTTAAAACAGCAACTCTAGGCTTCTAAACATCAATGTGTAACTTCAACGCTGGACTTGGGAGAAAGAAAAACTTAGAATGAGCCAACTGGCAACTTTTCCAAGGTATACTGCATAAATTAATGAAACTGAATAATTTTCCCCAATTCCTACGGGAATGAAGTAAATTATAAAGCTACTTTCTGCATTTTTGAGCTGCAAATTTCTTTATTTGTTCATCACGTTGTAGATCCTTATTAAAATCGTGATGTATGGAAAAAACAGCTAAATAATTTAGTTGATAGACTAAGATTATAAGATTCAGGCATAAGATTAACCCGTTGCGTGCCGCGTGCGATACAAATCTCGTACACCACGTGTTCAAAAAGCACGCGAAGGTTTAAAAAACCCGTAAGTAGATCTGCCCCTATTATTTCCACTTAAAATTAGTGTTGCCAGCCTGCTATCAGTCTGGCATGAATCGCTGAGCCCAGGCCTTTTTTTCCTCACTGCGGCAGACATATGCAAGCATAAAACTATTGTAATAGCATAAGAATGTACATTTGAACTTTTTTAAATGTATGTGTGTGCTGTCTTGAAGAAATAAACGTATTATTATCCTAGAAACCAACACTGTCTCACTCCTTCTGAAGGAGGGAGTGGCAGGAAAATCCCCGGCGAGGCCAGCAACAATCGGTCAGGGTTCTAGGGCGATTGTGAAAGAAATCGGCGAACTATCCGGCGAGTACTGCATTGTCGAACAGGAGGTTTACCATGATCGCTTAGCGCGATCTAATTTAGGACCTAAACAAGTCTGCAACGCTTATTCGTACCATGATGGCTTATAAGCGATTCAATTTTGGCGCTGTTGCGATTCAAAGGCAGACCAGCGACAATTTATGTAGACATTTAAAATGGACCATAGACAACCGAGCAGTTCAAAAGCAGCGCCATCATGGTACCATTTTAAAAAACATTTCAATTGCAAAGCAGTTCAAAGTTGGATCCTAAACAGAAATGCTTTTAAACGACCGTGGTAGGTACCCAGTACTGCTTTCTGCATCTTGTCCATCACTGACTTCTTAGTGATACCGAGCCTCCGAAGATATAAGGCGAGGTTCTTTGGGACCAAACCGTTCACCGAGACGACTATTGGTGAATTATTATTACTAGCTTTCCGCCCACGGCTCCTCCCGCGTGGACTACAGGTTATATCGCACCCAACTGGGGGATAAAATGTAGCTATGTCCTTTCCCAGGCTCTAATCTATCTCTGTACCAAATTTCATCAAAATCGGTTCAGTAGAGGCGTGAAAGACGGACAGACAGACAGACAGACAGACAGAGTTACTTTCGCATTTATAATATTAAATATAAAATATATAAACATATAGTAAATATATAGTAAGGAAGTAAAGATTACTTACTTGAGGCGCCTTCTCCACGCTGCACTTGAATATAAGCGCAGCTCGTTCACACTCTTCATCATCTTCAGGTAGAGACACCTTGTTCACTGAAATTTTGTGAAAGTTTTTTTAGAGCGTGCGTAAAAGTATACAGGGTGTAAAGGACAGCATATCAAATACTTAAATGGTGGAATCTACACATAACTATGATCGGCTATACGTAATTATTTTTCCCGGAAAAGTCAACTTAAGGGGTTTTCGTTATTTTTATTTTTTTATTATAAGATGGGTTAACTCTTAACCTCAATCTTGACCATAAGGTCAAAGATGAGGTCGACGATGGAGCGAGTTAACCCAGAAAATGCCTATAAAGGCACTGGTACTCCAGTGGCGTGCATAGACATTTTAGGCAGGGTAGGCAGTGAACTTGTCTAGTTTTAATTGACCGCTCAAACTGGTTTCTACCTATGCGACTTTTGACAAACGAAAAAACTTTCAACGTACCTAGCTTTGAGATGTTTTTCAGAAAGCTCATGCTTTTTAATCGCTGTATTAAGGTTATTCAAATCAAAATAACCCTGCGCCGTTCCATACGTTTTTATAACAGTTTGAAAACAAAATGCACAGAAAACAAAATACTTAAGCGGTTAGTATGCACACAACCCGTGAACCAATAATGAATATAGTATATTTTAGTAATGTCTTACTGCGGTACCTTTTTTGCGTCAAATCCACGTATCGGCCTTTTGCTAAGTAATGTTTACTTTTTCTTGAAAAGGTAAACTTGAAAAATTACGCAGTTTAGGCAAACAAACATCATCACCACACTTTTCACAACTTATTGCACTCATTTTGTTCTAAACAAATATCTAACAATCACTATAAACTGATAAAACAATAATTTGCAAAAGTTTTCGTACCTACGTAGTTGCAAAACAAAAACAAACCAATATGGCTGAATGCATCCAATAAGACAAAAAGGCCGCAAAATTAAAAATCTATAACAGCCATTTCAAACTAACCGAATATTGACACTTCTCAATTTGGTAGAATCGCTTTATAGGCAGAGCTTTTTCTCCATACAATCAGTTTGTTAATATTTGGCGGGGGAGGCGAAACAGCCAATCAGAAGCCCCCATTTCAACACAAAACCTCAACAAAAAAGGCATTTCAAACGAGTGCTTTTAACGAATAATTAGAAAGGCAAATCCGCGCTCCTACGAGGGCTCTTACTAGTTCAGTATTAGAAGTTTAGATGGCGCTGTTTTGAAAAGTTAAAGGTTAGAGAAATGAAGATGGCATCATTTCGGAAAACGTTTATTCGTTTCACAAAGATCTGTGATCGTTGGTGTACATTATAATATTTAATTTTTGTATTTTTTTGCCTTGAAAAGCCTAGGGTAGGCACTGCTTTTCTGCTTGTATGGAATGCACGCCACTGTGGTACTCCCACGCACCGACGGAACACAGCAAGCTGTTTGGCGTCGGACTTCGGTAGGAGGGTGGTCGCGAACCAGACGGTCCTTTACAGAGCCTACAACACCGCATGAGACCATAGGACGATACCTCAGATTCAGAAAAAAATGAAGTGTCGTTGCCTGGGATGGATTACTAGGAGGCAGGTCTCATTTGTGTTTCCTTAGTCGCCTCTTACGATACCCACGGAAAGAGATGGGGTCGTGTTATTCTCAACCGATCACCACACGGTTAAAACCGATCACATTTACCTACTTGGTGCTACGCAATGTACCGCGAAACCGCGCCCTGCCCGCGGTCCCCCCGCGCCGTGGCAGTGTAAATGTACAGGGACAACGGCACATCATGCTATCCAAAACTGTCAAATTTGTTCAATCGATTTTCAATTGTATCTCCAAGCAATAGAGTTTACTATCCATTGGGGAAAGACAGTTTGTGGTAACCTGATGTGTGGTTGAGTGTACATTGCTGTTTTTCGTGTTTTACTCTGTTATGATTGTTTTTCATTGCGAAATGGAGTGCATTTGAATAATTAAATATATTTTAAAGCAGAAATAAGAAAAACGAAAAAATTTCAGAAATTTTCCTGGGAAAAATTTCACTGGAAGGTTATTCAGAAGGATGGTCTTAATTCCGGGTTTCCGTTTTTGCTAAGCTGTCTGTTCTTTACACCCTGCAGCTCTAGCACGATAACGACAAACTCGCGCTCGGCTCACGCTGAAACTTCACTTTGATTGCGCGAGGGTCTCGCGCTAAGGCTTGCTCGCCTTATGCCGTTGTCAATGTTGACATTTTGACATAGGACCGCGGTGTTGCCGCGGCGCTGTCACTATCGTACTCGGCCTGCTGTATTGGGTAACTTAAATAAGGGCCACTTTCACCAAAAGTGCTAAACGTATTAAGCAGGACTAATTTTGTTTAATTTGACAGATTTTGTTGCTTTGACAACTGAGTTAAATGTGTTTAGGCTGTTATATACGTTTAGCACTTTTGGTGAAAGTGGCCCTAAGTCAGCGAAATGTTAAGGATGTGAATAAGCCCACGAAGCTGATCAGCTTTCCCTAAAGAAAATAGGTCGAAAGATGAAATATAATATTTTCGCCTATCAGCCGGTCTACTTTTCATGGAAAGGCCAATCACGCCCTAAGTTTTCGCTAACTAATTAAAAGTAATTCCAATGTTTGTTTTTCTTAAAGTTAAAACGACGGCCTGGTTTGATTCCCGGGAGGGATAAATGTTTGTGTAATAATAATGGATTCGAAGATGTAGCAATTAAGCTAACCCAGAAGAAGCCTAAAGATATTCGGGCTATCTTTATGAGCTCAGAAATATAGATGCAGGCAGGGAATCCCATTCCCTGGCAGTGCAAAATATACACATCAACACGGTCTAGGGATATTGCACAATTTTTCATACAAAAGAGGCCTGTTTGAGAAGCTATAAAAGCATACTCGAGATACATGGAGGGCTATAATTTTCAGACGAGCAAGTGCTAAACTTGAATTTTCAATTCTAGTCAATAAATTTTGTTTTACTTGAAATTTGTGAAATTTTTTTGTGAAAAATTGTGAGAATTTACGCATTTTTTTTTCGTTTTCGTCACGTTTTCATAAATTTCAAGTAAAACCAAATTTACTGTCTAAAATTAAAAATTCAGCACTTGCTCGTCTGGAAATTATAACCCTCCATGTATCTCGAGCATGCTATTATAGCTTCTCAAACAGACCTCTTTTGTATGAAAAATCGTGCATGTATTCCTAGAACGTGTTGATGTGTGTATAAAAGACGATGAAAAGCTTGCCACATGCTAGAATAATGACTATACCTTCACGAAAAAGAAGGTAATATCTATAATCAATAAGTAGTTTTAAGAATACAAACATCCACGCTGGACTGCGAGTGAAAGAAAAACTCAGAATGTGCCAGCTGCCAAATCTTTATGTAAAACAAGTGAATGTGACGGGCGAGGGTTTTTCTGTAAGGGGGCGAGAGGCTGACACCCTATCACCACTGTATTTATTCCATCTAATAACCCTTAGGACGAATGTCAAATTTGGTGGCTTATAATAAAATGACGTTCTGCCTACCCCGTAAGGGATAATAGGCGGGAGTGTAGAATGAATAGTGTAACGTTCTTTGTAGTTCTATCTTTCGTTTTTTTCTTCGTTTTTGTCTTACCCCCTCGACAGGCCTCGGCGAACTGTTTCGCCTTGCTCAGCTTCACAGGGTCGTCTGCGAGGTACTTCTCACTGATAGCGTATACATGCTGCACCGAAAGGTTCCCCTGGCTGTCCATCTGTAGACAATACAACTCTATAATAAAAAAAAACATAGAAAGAAAGAAAGAAAAAGTCATTTATTCACCATATTAAACATATGACAAACAAATTACAAATGAATAATATGGTGAAAAGTTGCTGCCTCAGCCAGGCTGATTTTCAGAGGTGACCTGAGGAGAGGTGACTGCTTACAACATACATATAAGATGCAGCACAATAATTACTAAAAAAAAAAAAGGATCTCAAGACTACTTATAAACATTAAGAACCTCGTATACTTAGAACCTCGTCCTTTTTTCAAGTCGGTCAAAAATGGTTGTATCACCCGCGACATTCATCACTTTAAGCTCTTAAACGGCTGAACCAACCTTGATCAAAATATATAACTAAGAACAATCTCGATCATGTCAGATTTCAAACAAAAAAACAGCTTCGAAATTGGTCCTTTCGTTTAGGAGCTAAGTTGCCACAGACAGACACTCAGACCCACGCCAAACTTGTAAAATCCCTTTTTTTGTCGGGTGTTAAAAATTGGTTGATTTCTTCTTTGCAATGGAATCTGTTTTTTTTGGACAGCTGATTTTTTTAAATTCTATCTATGTTCCTTGGGGAAAGTTGTTCAGTTTAGTTGGCGTATTTCAATGGTTTTTTTATTTATTATGAAAAGTCATAGAGAGGTCGACGATGGAGCGAGTTAACCCAGAAATGCCAATTAAGGCACTGGTACTCCAACACACCGACGGAACACAGCAAGCTGTTTGGCAGTCGGACTTCGGTAGAAGGATGGTCGCGAACCAGACGGCCCTTTACAAAGCCTACCACACCGCATGACACAATAGGACGTCAGATTAAAAACAAACTGAGGTGTCGTTGCCTAAGATGGATTACTAGGAGGCAGGTCTCATTTTTGTTTCCTTAGTCGCCTCTTACGACACCTACGGAAAGAGATGGGGTGTTGTTGTTCTCAACCGATCAACACACGGCATTAAAGTTTTATAATTTTCAGACATTAAATTAAAGTTTTTATAATTTTCCGGTGACATAAAATTATACATAGTTAAATACAGTTCCAAGCGTAGCTATATATCTCCTTGAATCGTGGAGCCAAACGCAGCCAGCTTCCGCCGATAGATTAGCACTGATGATGTAATGACGGACGACCTTTGTTCAGTTTAAACCACCGTGTAATTGTTATGTAGTCAACTGTACATAGACAGGTGTATAATTTTAACAGCCACGTAAATACGGTAAAATACCAGCTACAATAAATATGAATAAAAATGATAGAATCCACCAAAATTAACATTACTTAAAAATTAAACATAATTTTTGACGTGTGGTGATCGGTTGAGAATAACACCACCCAATCTCTTTCCGTGGGTGTCGTAAGAGGCGACTAAGGAAACGCAAATGAGACCTGCCTCCTAGTAATCCATCCCAGGCAACGACACTTAATTTTTTTTATGAATTTGAGGTGTCGTCCTATGGTCTCATGTGGTGTGGTAGGTTCTGCTGTAAAGGGCCGTCTGGTTCGCGACCACCCTCCCACCGAAGTCCGAGCTTGCTGTGTTCCGTCGGTGCGTGGGAGTACCAGTGCCTTTATAGGCATTTTCTGGGTTAACTCGCTCCATCGACGACCTCATCTTTGACCTTATGGTCAAGATTGAGGTCAAGAGTTAACCCATCTTATAATAAAAAAATTATTAAATAAGAAATCACTTATAACTCCTAAACGGCTGAACCAATTTTCTTTAAATATAGCTAAGTAATTTCTCGATTATTTCAGCTTTCAAACAAAAAAACGATTCAATATCAGTCCATTCGTTTGGGAGCTACGATGCCACAGACATATACACTGATATACACGTCAAACTTATAACACCCCTCTTTTTTGTCGGATATTAAAAAGATACATCGTTTAATACTACACATTTTAGCTTTCTAGATCCAAAGGTTTAGGCTGGGCGTTGATGAGTCAGTGAATCAGGACCTCCAATCGTATATATGTATAAAAGAAGAAGATGAAAGAAGATATCATTGAGTAAGCCCTATAAAGAGACACTATAATACAGTGCTTCTGTTTTCTTATACAGAACTTTAGGTATATCTCTCTTTCAACCACTCGGGTGGTTAATCAGTCCATGAAACTGAACAACTTCCCCAAGGAACATAGGTCAAAATAGAAAAAAAAAATTGAGTTCCCATACAAACTTCACCAGCATATAGCGCATTTTGTATGGAAGACCAAACATATTTCTTCGTATTTTGACCTATGTTCCTTGGGAAAGTTCTTCAGTTTCATGGACTGATTAACCACCCGAGAGGTTGAAAAAGAGATACTTAAAGCCCTGTAGTGGTTCGGCAAACGTATTTCGAAAGTAAATGGTTTTTAAAAAGACTAGAATGAGACAGACACTGTTTGCCGAGAGATATTAAAAAGTAGAAGCACATCCTACGTAACAACCAACCAAGTCAAGTGGTTAAAACCAAGTGAGGCCATTTGGTGGTTTGCAAACTCTGACACCAGGATGAGTTATCGCCACACAGCTCTTGATTATATCCACACGATAAGAAGAAGAAGAAGACTACGCAATATTCTTCGTCAGTATTGATACACGTCGTGTGGTGTCGTCTATTACAATCAGCAGTAATGCGCTGCGGTCCTATGTCAAAATGTCAACATTGACAACGACAGAGGGCGAGCAAGCCTTTGCGCGAACACTCGCGCAATCAAATTGAAGTTTTGGCGTCAGCGGAGTGGCGCACCGCGCGAGTTTGTCGCCATCGTGCTCGAGCTGCTGACCTAAACATATACTTACAATGCCAGCCTTCTTGTACATGCAGTCAAACACGCATCTGACGGTCTTGGAGTCAGGCATGCGTTTGTTCCGCAGCATCTCTAAGTCTTCGTGAGTTAACGGGTTGATCTTCGAACACTCCATCACATATTGCACGTACTTCGCTTTCAGTTCTTCGGTGGATTCCGCCTGGATCAAAATAATGAAATTACAAAATTGGAATATCATTTCTGAGGACACAAAAATAAAACTGAGGGTGACTGCAGAAAACTGCAAAAAAAAATTTTGAAGTTTAATAAACTTCACAATGTGAAAGCTAATTACATTTTTTGAAAATCCAATTTGTCGTGGACTCGGCTGTTTGTATTTTTTTGTGAATACTACAGTTTTTTTATTCTTTAGCAATCAAGTGGTGTAAGTTATTAAATTTTAATTGTAGATAGCAGATCCCCAAACACAAAACCAATTTTTTTAATTACTTATGGAAGCAAATAAACGTATTCACACGTCAGAGGGTTGAACAATATGTTTGCCCATCCACCCGCTGTCCTCCAGTTCATCCGGGATGATATTGCACATTCTTAAATCCTATGAAAAAAGTCACATATTTCTAAAAGTTTTTGTGGGGCAAAAGCTCATCAGCCTTACCACTTTGGACTTAGTATAGCTCTCATTCAACTCACATGACAGAAGTTCAACTGTCAGGAGTGAGTTATTTACGTATAGAAATGCTAAAGCATGCACATTTTGCTCATGTAGAAAGCGCATGAATCGGCAAAGATCAGAACGTACAATTTCATCTCGTATGCAAATGTTATCACATTTTTCTCGTATGCAAATGTTATCACCACTAATAATCACTGATTCAGATTTTTAAAAGAAAATACCCCAAATTAAAAGCAACAGAATTGATGATTAAAAGAACATAGATAGGAATTTGGGATAACAGTTTAGGCAATATCTCTTCTGGTCAAAATTTATGCTTATCAAGTCATACAATGACACATGAACTATTCTCCTGAATTTGTGACTGCACCACTAGTACCGCAATGTAGGTCCTATCTAAAGTGCTTTCCAAGTAATCAGAAATCATTTTGTGTTTGTTTACCTGTTTGTGTAAGTGTTTTTATTATTATTACTAGCTTCTATTTGACTTCCTCTGTTAGTTAGTATATGTGGGACAAATCTTGCAAGTTAAATTTGATCCACTTCCCGGTTTCCGATTGAGCTGAAATTTTGCCTGCATATGTATAACGCGTGACAGTGCAATATTGTGATGACAGGGAGCTGATCTGATGCTGGAGCTGGAAGGTGGCCATAGGAACTCCGCAGTAAAACGACACAACTCCATTGAGTTTGGGCTCGTTCGATTCGTATTGACTAGTACTTTGCCTATATGGCAGAAAAGCTTGTTTTAAAAAAAGTTTTTTAATTTTAGAGTTATTGTGTTATCTTAAGAATGCAATAATAAACTCTCTGTTTCTCGGAACAAACATTGTTTTATATATCTCCATTAGATGTTTCTAGTTTTACAGTTAATAAATTCCAAATTATAGCATCTTCGAATGTTCGGCGTCACGAAACATTAGGCACATTAGTATGGAACTTGGTACCGGAACTAATTGAAATAAATGGTACATCGTTAAAAATGTAATTTTTTGTAGAATAAGAATAACCGAAGCGCAAGTCCTGATTCATTGTCCAATTGGAGTAATCCTGCCTTGAAAGTTCATCATTTACTATTTCTTTCTGCGACGTTATATTTTGGCATTGTAGTTATTATCATTGGGTTTTTTTTCTCTCAGTAAATAAAACAAGTTGAAAGTAAGTTTTTTCGTTTAATGTGTAAAAAAAATTTAATGTTGATAATTTATAATTAATATAATAAATAAAAATACTATGTCAAAATGAAGAATACTGTCGCAATTTTTTTAAAATAAATAATGAAAAATAAATAACTTTCAAAGTAGGATTACTATATAATTGGACAATGAATCAGGACTAGCGCTTCGGTTATTCTTAATCTACAGAAATAGTAGATTTTACAACAAGTGCACAAAACGAGTCTTCGCCTTCGGCTCGGGCTGCTATAAGTCTCGGATAAAAATGGTTTTGTGGACGAGTTATATACTCTGCTTTTCACTTCGATTGCGAGGAAATAATAAAATAACAATATAATAACAAATTTTATCTTTAAACTTCTGATTATTTTGGCTGTATGGAGTTTTCTATGCCTTACTATAGACCCATTTATGAGTAGATCACTTTGTGCACTAGAGCACAAAAATCGATTTTGTGCAGCCTACAATTTTGTGCAGCCTATAGTAGATCGTTTTGTGCTCTAGAACACAAAAATCGATTTTGTGCAGCCTATAAGCTGCACAAACAAGCACTTTCCGAGCATGAGTAGTGAAAATTACCTTTTTAACGATGTATCATTTATTTCAATTGGTGCCGGTTCCAAGTTCCATACTAATGTGCCCATCATCCTTTAGCCTATTGATGGGGTTGCTAGAGCGTCATATCTATAGTAACACAAATATGATACACTCCAAATATACACAAACGTAATATACTCTTACATACCTTTACCATTACATAACTGACACAGGTAAGTAAAACCAAATAGTGAATCATTTTTTTAAAACACTGTTTACCGACTTTCCCGCAATAAAGCTAACCGCAAATAAAAGAATTGATGTAAGAAGAATCCTTTATAAAAGAGGTGTTTATTATAAATAATCATTTTGTAATATGAAAAGCATTTGTTATAATAAACATTTGCATCGTTAACTGGACTGGGAGCATTGCAAAACACGCAGGGCCGAACTTAGAAACCTTTTTATAGCAATTTGCCAACTATAGGAGAGCTAGGTGAGTTGTGATATACCTAGTCGAGTTTTGGAAACCTATAACTGCTAGCGGGCTCACAACATTTGTGAGTTCAAGCCGCCTTTTTGTACATTCTATTTCCTTGATTATTCATGTTCATTTACTTTGTCTGTCCATAGTGTGCAATAAAGATTAATTCATTCATTCAAGTCTCAAATTAAGAAACTCATTAGCAGCCAGCAGTTATAGGTTTCTAAAAATCTACTATTTTTTTATATTATATGATGGATTAACTCTTGACCTCAATCTTGACCATAAGGTCAAAGATGAGGTCGACGATGGAGCTAGTTAACCCAGAAAATGCCAATTAAGGCACTGGTACTCCCACGCACCGACGGAACACAGCAAGCTGTTTGGCATCGGACTTCAGTAGGAGGGTGGTCGCCAACCAGAAGGCCCTTAACAGAGCCTACCACACCGTATGAGACCATAGGACGACACCTCAGATTTAGAAAAAAATGAAGTGTCGTTGCCTGGGAAGGATTACTGGGAGGCAGGTCTTATTTGTGTTTCCTTAGTCTTTTCCTTAGTTACTAAGTCATAACTCTCCTCTGTCACAAGATTTTGTCCACGTACCTATGTATCCTTACCCATGTTGAACAAACGCCTAACATGTAGTTTGTTGCACCTACCCAGAAACGTATTAAAAGAATAGTAGAAAAAAATCGACCACAAGCACATGTATAACATAGGAATTACAGAGTCCCCTATGCCGCGGTTGCGTGGAGACAGAAGAGACTCCAGCGCATGTTACGCTAGAATCCCAAGGCGTGGAAGCACAATGGGCAAAGATCTTGCATAACCCAGAATTCCTGCCAAAAGTATGCAAGAACGTCAAGAGCCTTGCGTTCTTATGGAAGACATTGGCTGGCTGGAATAGCCAGCCCGAAACATATCACGCACAATGGTCCAATCGAGAGGAAAATTGCGAAAAACGCCCGACAAACATAACATTTAACGTATTCCTCACTTGACATTGGTGATCGGATTTTTTAAAACATATTTTGAGCTTTTAACACCAATTTTATCCATAGGACCTTCATATTTTCTTAACCGAAGGAAAATGTTGGACACCTGAATTAACTACAGTGCTCAATAATTCACTAGTGAAAGCACCGCTGCTTTATCAGACGACAAAGTGGTGGAAAAACTGTATGCTAAGAGTCTTTGCCCAAGACTGTAACAAAAAATTATGAGAACGAACGAGTCATTGCTTATACAGGGATGTCCACGAAGAATTTTTATGAAAACAAATGTCCACTAATCTAAGATTCGATTTCCTGGTGCTCTAACAAAATAAGCTCAGTTTTCCCAGGGGTTTAGGTTCAAGTCTCTTTGCGCCCAACTTATTTCTTTCCCTAAAAATTCACTGTTTATATGTATAAGTAAGCGTTACTAAAACCGTCCGTCCCTGGAGTCATGTTTATAGTTGGTACGAGTTGACAAATGCGTATTGTATGTTGATGACATTTTCATCTAACGAAATGAAAACTGGATTTTTTTATACGACACCAAATGGCCTTTATTTATTTAGAGAAAATAAATTCGTGATTCGTTTTGGTGACTATTGTGTTGAAATGACGCAATAAACGGTTTTCCCACAATAATGGTAGTTTGGTAATGTGCGCATATTTGAGCATTTTGAATAGGGAAATTACTTTACCTTATATTTTGACCATTATCATGTACAATTGGTTCCTAAAAGCAGTGGCAGAGTTTTTAAACCGTCAGATGGTGTCTTTCTTAGTGATAACAGCCAAAACCGACGATTTCAAGCCTTCTTTGGGAAGGGCTCGTGATAACTAGACGCTATGGTAATCCCAGTAGATACCTGCCCTCATATTTACCAAAACTCTTGCTATTTTTAGAGATTGACTGGATAAAGTTCTTAAAGCTTTTGAAAATCAGAAGCTGGCCTTTTTAAGGCCAACCAAGTTTGAAAACTTATACTCCCGCACACATTTTTCGAGCTACCACGGAAGACCAGAGCGTTGAGGATTCCTACAACACCACAATAATGCTGAGTTAGGGACCCATTGCATTGGCGTCATTCGAATTTCAAATAATTTTTGTTCTGTGAAATTCTAATGACTTTGAATTTGAATTTCAAATTCTTTTGAATTTTAAATTATTCGAATTTTGAAAATTGATTATAATTTTTGTTATTATTCAAAGCACCAACCCGCATTGGGCATGCGTGGTGGATTATGGCCTAAATCCCTTTCGTGTTTCGAAGGATGGCCCGTGCCCTTCGGTGGGGACGTATATGGGCTGGTAAAAATTGTTATTATGGCGTCAATTTAAGTATTTCTTTCTTACTTTCAAAGCTTTTTATCTTTATCAGGAGATATCCTTCCACTACTACTTCCCTGGCTCAACGACTCGAAGTAAATCTTGGCCTAATCTGACATTAAAGTGCGCCATTCCATTCTGTCTTGTGCCAAATTTATAAATTTATAAACAGAGTGATATACAATAATTTTCCACGTTAAATAAACGTATGAGTCACCGACTTCAATCCCAACAACAGTTCGCATAAAGAAGATAAGCAGTATTTTTTGCAGACTACAATGCCTATTAGCAGATAACCACAAACGAAAATGTCACTAATTTATTTAGATGATGTTCTGGTTTGTAGTATTTTTATGTTTTTGTTGATTTTTTAAAGCGCTGAATCATTTTCGATAAAATTTATATGGGACCATCTCTGGAGTAAACTTGAATTTTGAAAAAGAAAAAGAATTTTGAAAATCGGTCCATATAATTGGCGGAGATATCGGTGAACATACTCGTTCATAAAAAAAAAACATACAGAGAAACATACAGTTGTGTAGCCTTTAAGTAAGTAGCGTTTATAGAACCTCCTCTTTTTTTAAAGACGGTTTAAATCGGCACGTTCCATAACAAACGAAATGAACTTCAGTACCTTCTAACAATGTGAATAGGCAGAATTCGACTTTGTTAAAAAGTATAGACAACAGCAGCACAGCCGATTACCCATTTTCACTACGAAAGCCGGCGCTATTACGATCGAGATAAGGGCGACGTCAAAGTCAACATGTATAGTCTGATGTGCTGCTGTAAATAAATAGGCGAGCGCATCAGATTACTCCATTTTGCAAAACAGCTCTTTTCACAACAGCACAGAGTGCACGCTTGTGGTAACGTAATGTGCGGCAATCCATACATCAAAACAGCTCATCGCCAACATTTCTCACACTCACTGAAAAACTTGTCAATTCATGCCCGATTCGCAGTTTGTCAAATACTCATTAACTCTAAGGTCACCCTAAAATTTGCCAGACTAGTAAATAATAATCATACACCGGATATCTTATTACTACATGATTACAAGAACGTTCGGTCATATAAATGCGAGTTAGAATCGTATGTTTGTAACTTTAGCCATTTGTGTTTGTGTCGATACGCGTGAATTTGTGAAAATTTTGTGTCAAAATGTGGCGTTCAACTATTTTGTTTTGTTGTTTTTATTTTACTGCTTTGACTCCTTACTTAGCGTTTGTAAGTACTTATCTACGTATCTTATTTTATCTTTATGACTCAACAAATAAGTTAATTAGTTCTCAAGCGTTCAATACATCCTACGTAATATCAAAACTGTTAAGTGATTTATTATTTCACAATTTTTTATTTATTTTGTGTTATTTGCGTTTTTGACTCAAACTCTGCCTTATTTACTAAAGTACAAGCTGAATGATATCTATTACAAAACTGTTGAGTTACCTATCGACATAAAACAAACGAAAATTAACAAAATATAATAAAGATATAACAAGAAAGAGGAGCAAATAAATTGAGCAATCCACAAAAATTTCCGACATGATAAGACATAGTTATGAAGATTAAGAAGAAGAAAATGGCAATTTTGACGCAATTTTGATCCTAATCTATGAAAATACGACAGCACAATGACCACGCATTCCCTGGTCGCGAGGTTCTAAGTCGTTTCACTGCGAAAAAGATGAAAGAAAGTTAAAGATTTAAGATGTATGTCTGACACTTCCACAGGCTATGACCCAAGAGCAGAAAGAGAAGATCCACGCCCACTTCGAGGAGATGGGCATGAAATGTATCGGCGATTTCCCAATATCGGAGGGTGACATTGAGAACCTGCGCGCAAAGAAGATGGGCACGGGTGAAAACGCGCCTTGCTTCGTCGCGTGCATCATGAAGAAGATTGGTGTGGTAAGAATTTATTATAGCTTCGCATTTAAACTTAAGCATCGAGTCTGAAAATAATACGATGCTGTTTCAAGATTCAAGATTCAAAACGTTTATTTGACATACACATTACAACACAACAACAACGTTACATAAGGAATAACAACACAGAATAAAAAATAAAACATAAATTTAAAAAAATATAAATTAAAATGGATGGAGTTGTGATGTAGTGCGATGACAAACAGGACTCACCTCAGCATGTGTTGCAGCAAAGGCCACAACGCTGGTTTTCAGTTGAGCCCTTTAGATCAGTGTGTGTGTACTTACGTAGCTAGACGGGAATGTAGAAAATATATATGTGTTATGTGTAATATATACGAGTACGTATATAATGAAATGGATTCTTATATGAATGATAACATAAATATGTGTTTTTGCAATATTCAAATTGCAATGTTTCATTGTTCTCATTCTTCACTAGCTTTTGGTCCGGGAATTCTGGAAAATTATGTAGCCTATGTGGTAATCCAGTGTATCAGCTACCATCATACCAAATTTTATCAAAATTGGTCCAGCCGTTTGGGCGTAAAAAAGGAACAAACATCCATACACATAAACTTTTCGCGTTTATAATATTAGTAAGGAGTAATGATAAGGATTGTACAACAGCAAATGACACAGACAAATCCTATAAAATTACAAATATAAACCTCTATCACTCAACTCAATTCATTGGAGAGGAATCTTTGAGATGGAATTGGAATTAGTTTTTGTTCTGCGTAAAAATAAATAACATTTATTGAATAAAACAATAATTTTTAGATGGACGAGCAAGGAATGATGCAGAAGGAAACAGCTTTAGAACTAGCCAAGACGGTGTTTGAGGAACCTGAAGAAATCAAAAAAATTGAGGAATTCTTGCATTCTTGCAGTCATGGTAACTTCGATACAATTATTAAACATACATACACATACACGATCACGCCTATAATCCCTATCAGGGTAGAAAAAACCTCAATGGTTCTAGAACCACTAAATGCTTCATTCTGACATAAAAATTTTGAGGTTATTAGATGAACCATAATGACTGTATAATAGTGAGAGATTGTCAGCTTTTCGCCCATAATACAGCAAAACCCTCGCGTCCCACTTAATGACTTTAATAGTATGCCTGGGAAGACTTGGCAGCTGGTACATTCTATGTTTTTCTTCCACTCCCAGTTCAGCGTAGAAGGAAATGCTATTAGGGATATTTATAACTTTTTTTTGTACACATTTACACAAACATAGTGATTATATGTAAATTAATTCCGCAATCCTATTTTCCGCATGTGTAAATTATTTAATGAAAATTACTCGCAACTCGATCTATTTGGTCATACTTATAATTATTTTATAAATGCAGTATGTAACACATGCATTTTCTGATTCGTTACAATAAATATATTTTCTTAACTATAAAATAAAATAGATGTATATAATTGGTTTATTTTAAGGATCATAATTGGATTTCAGATTTAAATTGCTACTTGTTAATTAAATATTAAGATTCTGATCTGTCATCTGTTACTGTAACTTTTTGAATAAAATAAAATAAAATGTCTTCCCAGCCAATAGCTGTCTAGGTGTTACCGCTTCAACTTCTGTTATTAGGTTGAAAACCCACAAAGTAAACTGATTTAGATGTGATCTTCGGTACGTTGTGATAGCCTAGTTGGTAATGAGCCAGACTTGTAATCCGAGGGTCGCGGGTTCAAATCCTGGTGTGGGCCTGTACCACTAAATTCGTCTTTTCGGATTTATGTACGGATTTCTAGTTATCACTTACTTAACGGTGAAGGAAAACATCGTGATGAAACCCGCCCGTCCAAGAAAATTCATTTTCGAAAGACGGGCGGTCCACCAACCCGCATTGGGCCAGCGTGGTGGACTATGGCCTAAATCCCCTTCGTGTTTCGAAGGGAGGCCCGTGCCCCTCGGTGGGGACGTATTTACAGCAAAACCTGGGCTGATAAGGTCTTCAGAAGGTTGTGGAAAACTTTTGTATGCGGATCGCAGTTATAAAAGACCAACCAGTGTCTACACTGTCTTTACCTTCCTTTGAGGAGGCCCTTTATCCAGAAGTATATTCTATGAGCCTTTTTATAACACGAAAACGGCACGGGAAAATTGTATTACTATTGCTTCCTATTTACTAGTGATTCTA
This sequence comes from Aproaerema taeniolella, assembly GCA_949987775.1. Taxonomy (NCBI): domain Eukaryota; kingdom Metazoa; phylum Arthropoda; class Insecta; order Lepidoptera; family Gelechiidae; genus Aproaerema; species Aproaerema taeniolella. The sequence continues at coordinate 861,355 of OX465259.1, read as the reverse complement.
GAAGCTGGGAACATAGAGGACAATGGTAATCTGAGTAATCCAAATTTTGCCGTGCCGTGCCGTTAGAATTATAAAAAGGCCCTTTCCGTTTACGATGAAGATTTGTTTTTGTTTTAGTGAACACTGCTGCTGTGACAGATGGTGCCAAAGGATGTGACCGTGCCACACTCGCCTTCAACTGTATGGTTGAAAACGCATCGCAGGTAATAGTTGTAAGACTTTCAAGACCAGAAAATAGAGTTTGGAAGTTTACCTGAAATGTTGGCTTGACGTCATGAAACCAAACATAGATAAATCATCTATTTTGAACCAAGCATGGGACCGTAGTAGAATAGAGTCGACACATTGAATCGACATAATAACATCAGCAGCAGCTCGAGCACAATGGCGACGCGGCACGCCACTCGGCTGATGCTGAAACTTCACTTTGAATGCGCGAGGGCCTCTGGCGTTGTCGATGTTGACATTTTGACAGGATCGCGGTGCATTACGCGCGTTATCGCCATCGTACTCGAGGTGCTGATTTGGTGATTGTGATATTGATGTTGTTCAGCGGGGCTAACATAGACGCGTAGGATAATTTGGTCATTTCTAAGTCATTCTTAACTGTTCTGTACTGAATACTATAGACCAAAAGGCGAAACGAGAAACATCTGACAAAATTATACCATGCTACCATAGAGAGACCAGCAGGATATGTTATTTCGATTGAAAATAGGGAAATTTATATGATTGGAATTTTATCAGTTAAAAAGAGCGACCGTCGGAGTTTCTTGCCTCTCCTTCTCCTGAGGAAGACTGCACCTGTGCGAATAGGCGCAAAGTTAAAAATGCGAATTGAATTTACTTTTTTGACCTATTTTAAGTAAAATTATGTATTGACGTTGTTAAAATACGACGTGTTATTTATGAGAATGTTGCGGCACCTAGTATGTATGTCTGTATTTAATACTGACTGACTGACTGACTGACTGACATATCAACGCACAGCCTAAACGGCTAAACGTAGGCACTTGAAATTTGGAAAGGATGTAGCTTAGGTACCGCAGAGGTGCACTAAGAAAGAAATTCCCGAAATTCCCACGGGAACGGGAATTAGCGGGAAAATCCTTTTGTATGAAAAATCTAAACCGCTTAAGTTAGACGATTGAAATTTGGCATGCAGGTACCTTTGTAAACTTAGAGCTTAGTTGCAACAGGATATTGCAAAATTCCCACGGGAACGGGAGTTATTGGGAAAAAACTTTTGTATGTAAAAATCTAAATCACGTAAGATAGATGTCTTCAATCTGTGTACTCTGTACAAAAAAAAATTAACACGCAAACTAAGTTGCGGGCATCAGCTAGTCTATTATCCTTACTAATATTATAAACGCGAAAGTTTGTAAGTATGGATGTATGGATGTATGGATGTTTGTTACTCTTTCACACTCAAACGGCTGGACCAATTTTGATACAATTTGGTATGGAGGTAGCTGACACTCTGGATTAACACATAGGCTACATAATTTTACCAAAGTCCCGGGCAGAAAGCTAGTATAATGATAATACAAAGGATAAGTTTCCAGCAATATAAAGTTTGCAAAGGTGGATTTATCCCACGAGGAGATTTCTCTCAGTCAACCTAGTGTGAGCTCTTCGGCACTATATTCTCGAGCGATTCTCAGAATTCACAGAGAAAAGAACAGGATCATGCAAATGTTTTTGTTTCTCCGCAGTTCGGCTTCGAGTTGTAAAATGCTGATGCAATATCATTCCGGATGACTACAACAAAAGTACAATGACGACCGATTAGCTATGGCGATTACAGTTTTAGGAAATTGAGTAATTTAACTTCAGTAAAATAAAATAGGTACTTATAAGTGATTTAATAAACTAATATGGTTTTACATTAGTAATATTTTTTTCATGATTTCTAACGACAATGATTGGATGGCCGGTTTAGTCGAGTGGTAGTGGCGCTGCCTCTCGATAGACGTGTCCTGGGTTCAATCCCCAGTTGGGGCAAACATTTGTGTAAAAAGCAGATTTTTTTATTTATTAATGAAGGGTTCGCTATCTAGCCCAAGGCAAAAGATGCGGTCGAGGATGTAGCAAGCTCACCCAGAAGAAGCCTATTCACGCGAACTTTAAAGAGATTCGGGTTATATGAACTCGGAAGTACAGACGCAGGCAGGGAATTCCATTCCCTAGCAGTGCGCAATACGAAAGATGATGGAATAAAGTATTCCATTCCCTGCCGTATCACATCTGCAATCGCATCAGCCGAAATAGAGGGGTCATCCAAAGAGAAACACATTTGCCTCCAAGGATAAGATGCAAAGAAGTGCCTCATATCATCCCAATCTGCTGACTCGTATCGCCAAACTCTCCTAGTGCCTTTCAGACTCATGTCTGGAGGAGAGCAGATCGATACGGATTTTACCAGAGAGTGGTCAGATGTTCTCAGTGGGGCTGAAACCGCCACTGAGTGTCTGTCTGGATCAGTTGTCAGCAGAAGGTCGAGGCAATTGGGCGTATGACCGTCAACGTCCGGTACCCGCGTCGCCTCGTTCACCAGCTGAGTGAGATCCAGCGAAAGTGCAAATCTGCGCGCCTCTCTCCCAGCATGGTCAGTTTTCTGAAACGGGAACAACCAATCACTGTGGTGGGCATTAAAGTCCCCCAGAAAAACGAGTTCAGACGTTGGGTACCGTTGTTGGGCCTTAGGTGTTTGTTCTCGGGTCTTAGGTGTTTGTGTTTGTCTATATGTATGTTCCAGGGAACCCACAACACAAGGGAAAACATTAGTGTCGGCCTTTGAGTGTGTAACGCTTATATATTGTAATTGTAATTGTAAGACGGGCTGGTTTCCGCAACTCGACGTCAACATGCGCCTATTTTGCGTGACTTTTATTTATTAGGATGGCTGTCAGTCTAGCCACCCTAGCTCCTCCAGAAATTGCAGAAGTCCCTTAGGGTCCTCCACAACCTCCGGGAGGGACCCGGGTGTGCCCAGGTGTTTGGCCCGGTAGTTGGCCACCTCCTTGCAGTTCAACACGACGACGTAGGCGGCCGTCTCTTCCTCCTCCATGCATGCTCTGCATAAAGGACTGTCGGTGATACCTAGAGTGTATAGGTGTTTGTTGAACATACCATTATTAATACCGCTTATATATTAATAATGAATCAATGCAGTGTCTCATCTCATACGCGTATTTATTGGGCCTTTTTATAATTCGAAAAATGACACGGCAAAATGATCTATGCACTAGTGATATTACATAGAAGCTGGGAACATATAGCAGGCAGTTATAGTACAAATTTTACCGTGTCGTTCGAATTATAAAAACGGCTACTTAATTTTAATTTTTAAAGCACATTAAATTAATTGAAGCGCTCGTAGCAACGTACACAGAGGTGGGAACCCGATGGGTGACCAAAAGTGGCAATTTATCATGAGCGTTTCCGTGCTTCGGAGGGCACGTTAAGCTGTCGGTCCCGGCTGTTGTCGATTGATTACAGTCATTAAAACCAAGTCAGAGGCCATTTGGTGGTTTGAAAACTCTGACACCTGGGTTAGACAAGTTCGCCACACACTATACCTACATGATAAGAAGAATAAGAAAATTATTCCTCACAGCATATCACATTACACAGTTATAGAGAAACAAAAGATATTACCTACAAACAAAATGAGGGTGTATAACCAGTTTACCGATTTAAATAGATCTCTGTTTAAAGGAATTAAGGCGACTACAGCACCTAAATTACGATTTTATGATGCGTAGATAAGCATGACGCATTGCATTAAATCGAAGAAAAAAATACTACGGTAATATTCAGGACATAAACTAGATAAGTAGTTTGCTGAAAACATGATTCAGCACTTTTGGTTCGATAGAAAAAGCTCACAAAGTCACCTCTAAATACCCAATATTGTGTATCTTTTAAGCTGTAAAAACGATAGTAAAATGCACACGGGAACTTGAATTTGCTATCAAAATGTTCGTGATTGAACACTCTTGATAAGTAGTTAACGCATTTTTCGATTTAAGCTGGTACCTTTCCATAAATCTCATTTTCTAACTTTCGAACATATTTTTACGCACGCACACTTTCATAGTCCATGTGTGCGTGCGTAAACTTCGTGTATCGACACTGTCCGCATTGCCGGCCAAATTTTGTTTTACTTGAAATTTGTACAAACGTGACAGAAACGAAAACGAAAATGCACTTTTTGCTTGCTTTTTGTATGAAAATGGTCGAATTTACGCAATTTTTTTTCATTTTCGTCACGTTTTCTCAAATTTCAAGTAAAACAAAATTTATTGATTACAATTAAAAATTCAGGTTTAGCACTTGCTCGTCTGAAAATTATAGCGCTCCATGTATCTAGAGTATGCTTTTGTAGCTTCTCGAACAGACCTCTGTTGTATGAAAAATCGTACAATATCCCTAGACCGTGTTGATGTGAATGTATTCTATAACAACAAAAGATATCTACCTAACATTATGATGTGATGTTTCTTGATGAAGAAGAAGAATGCCTGAACAGAAAAATATACGAATTTGTCACAATGTACGTAACGATTCTACGAAATTCTGAAGAAATACATCTTCACGTCATAGTTGTTTTTTATTTCAAATCGATTAGTTCGACAAAAACGAAGGTTCTTGTCTCCACAGGATATGAGCCTTTTAAACAGGTACAGTATAAAACCAACAGAACGATTGTAGTAATCACCACATTGTTTCTGACAATTAAACAAGTAACTGTTGAATTGTTTAGTAAAAATGTTGCCTGGAATTTTGTCAGTTGCTCTTTTCACTATCTTGGTGAAAAATGTTACGGTAAGTACATATTCATTATTATTCATTACTATTTTAGCTTTTTCTGTTTCTCCATGGCTTTAAAACCTTGAATCAAAACTACTCAAATTGTTACCCGATTACTATAGTCACCAAAGAATGAATACGAGTAAATATTGCGATATTTTTGTAAGAAAACCTAAATATTTTTACGTAACTTATTTTCTTTCTCAAAAACTGCTCTAACAATTTCTATGGAATTTCCTTTCTTTGCGAATTTGCTTTACAAATACTAAACTATGCATGCATTTACATTCTACACTACAGTGTACACTTATGAAACTAAATTTTGTCAAATTAGGCTATCACAGATGAGCAAAGATCTCAGGTTCAGGCCAAGTTCCTAGCGGTAGGCGCTGAATGCTTGAAGGAACATCCTATATCAGTTGAGGACATCAGTTCTTTCAAGGAAAAGAAGTTCCCGGAAGGTGAAAAAGCGCCCTGCTTCACCGCTTGCGTGTTTAAAAAAGTCGGGATTGTAAGTATTTTATATCATACTGCTATAATGGCTTTCTATCTGCAACTTGTTTCACCCGGAAGAGAAACGTGTTAGACCAATGCCTGATATATCTACATCGTTGAGGCGAGAACTAACTTCTGTGTCGGTCCTGGGTTTGGGCTAAAGTTCCTGAATCAGTGAGGCAATCAGGATTAAAGGTGTTACAAAGGATAGTCAGCCCCTTCCAATTGGGTATTCTCCCAAGTTTTTTATATGCTTAGAGTAAGGTGTGAATTAGAACGAATTTGAAACTTTATGTGAGGCTCCAAATCAAATCCAATCAAAGTCATTTATTGCCTGGAGTACATAATAATGCTTCTTAAATTGTAAACCCGAATTAAGCTTTATTTTTAATCCTAACAGATGAATGACAAAGGAACTCTGTCTCATGAAGATGCACTGGAAAACGCCAAGAAGATATTCGAAGATGAAGACGAACTCAATACCGTAAAGGAAATACTAAATGCTTGTAACAAAAGTAAGTACCAAATGCTCGGCAGCATGGTGTTTTACGTTCGTCCTCTTGACATTTTGGGTTTAATCGAAATATGAATCTAAATTGCCAGTGGACATCAATTTTGAATTCAACCATCAACTTGGCTTAATGATTCAACATAATTAATTGACAACAGACAGGGCCTTGATTTGTGTTTGAAAGTATTACCAAAACATATCTGCTAATAAACCCTGTATGTCTAAGCTATTTCAGGCAGCAGCCCGAGCACAACCCCCGAGTCTCGCCACTTAAGGAGTCGGTAAACGTTCTATCAGTGTCACTTTTAAACTTCTTATTACTGTAAGCTTGCAATAAAGAGGATTATCATCGTACAATAAAGAATAAATACATATACAAACATATACTCGCAGGTTGTGCTCGTGTAGCTGTAAATGGCCTGGACTTACAGGGTTTTTTTGAATATTGGTTTTAATAATACTTTTAATGCAGATATCGTTTGGTTGCATAATGGGGATTTACGAGTCGACATTAATAACAAGGTATAAAATCTATAAAAAACACAACCAGAAAAATCAGAACATCCAACAAAAAATAGTTATAGAAAGTATCTTTAGTAGGCTCACACTCGGAATTGAAGCCAACCCCGATTCATGGGGAGATTCCGGAATAAAAGGAAATTAAATAAAAGAAAGTCCTGAATCAACACGGATTCAAGACATCAATGGAGTCTTAGGCCAACAGTTCAACGTGTTCTCCAAAGCGTCACCCTTGATAAATTGTTATTTTTTCTATTAGTGACCATTTTGTACTATTTTGTTTCAGTAAACGACGAAAAAGTTAGTGATGGTGAAAGTGGATGCGACCGCGCCAAGTTGGCCTACAGTTGTCTCATTGAACACTCAGAAAAGGTACCTAATGTCATACATAAACTCATAAACTTCATTTATTCTTCTTCTATTGAGTCCTTTCTTGCACTGTTTTATAATTGGGCTAGTACTGGAATGTTCGTTCTTAGCTATTTAGGATTTAAATAAAGCTTTTTAAAGCCTAAAAAATAATGTTTCAATGTTCAGTAGCTTTGATAATTTTCCACGTTAAAAAAACGTATGAGTCACCAACTTCAGCGGAGAAATCGGTGAACATACATTAAAAAAAAATACATACAGTCGAACATGGAACCTCCTCCTTTTTTGAAGTCGGTTAAAACTTAAAACCATTTGATATCGAAGTAATAACTGACATAAATATTGCAAGAAAAGTGTTTACGCTACTGTAAACGCACCAGCAACCCAAGCACAACCACTCAGATGGCGTTGAAACTTCAAAAGTCAAGATGAGTTAGTGATCGAACGTGTATCGCTGTCAAAATGAAGTTTCACCTTCACCTAAGTGGCGTTACTCGTGGGTTGTGCTTAGGGTGCTAATTTTCTTTTCACGAGCATAGTTTAAGAGTCAGTAAAGGACTTATGATACTGTTGGGCTGATAGTCTAGCAGAAAAAGAAACTTGTTCTCCCCCCCACAACTATTCGTGCATAACGAAATAAATTTACAATATAGTCTACCAAATTATAAATTGCTATAAACTGAAGACGCTCGGTAGGTCTTCATCTCGGCATCATAGTGATAAAAAATCCACTTAGTATCTTATCTACTAGGTCATTATCATCATAATACGCTCACGGCTGTAATCCCATATGGAGAAGGCAGAGCATCAATGGATCAGAACCACTTAATGCCACGTTTGACATAAATTTCTGATAAAATCTAAAGGTTTTTAGATGAGACATGATGTAAAGTGTTGAGAGGTTGTCATGCAGCGTTTCGCCCACAATACCGCCAACCCTCGCTTCCAACTTAAAATTGGTGTTTACAGTATGCCTAGGAAGAGTTGGCAGTTGGCATATTCTAAGTTTTTCTTTCACTCCCAGTTCAGCGTGAGAGTAAACATCATAGTCATAGTTGTAAAAAATCCACCTTGATTATTGTTAAAGGATTATTTTTATAATATGCAACAAATGTTTTCTTTTTTCCAGGCTGGTTTCGGCTTCGATTTCTAACAAACCAGTTGTCTTTGAAACCGCAATTGGCCTTGACATATTCATCATTGACTTACGACTAGCAAGATTCTTCAGCAACCTATAAATATGGAATGTGGACATTAGAATAAGATAATTTAAGTTGATATTTTATTAAATGAGCACCGTTAAAAATGTTTTGTTTTTGTACTTTTTCCCAGTTTAATTATAACCTTTAGTTCGGTTTATTTCAAACTAGCATTCCGCTCGGGACTTCGTTCCTGTGGGAAATCGGGAAAATTATGTTACTCAGGAATAATGTAGCATCCTAATGGTGAAAGAATTTTTAAAATCGGTCCAGTAGTTTTAAATTTTTTCGTAACTTACAAAAATACAAATCTTTCCTCTTTATAATATTAGTACAGAAGTGTAGACAAAAACATATTTTTTAAATCTACGAGTAAATATATACGAGTAAAAGGAGAAACTAACTGACTGACTGACTGACATATCAACGCACAGCCTAAACAGCTAAACGTAGGCACTTGAAATTTGGAAAGGACGTAGCTTAGGTACCGTAAAGGTGCACTAAGAAAGGAATTCCCAAAATTCCCACGGGAACGGGAATTAGCAGGAAAATCCAAAATCTAGACCGCTTAAGTTAGACGCTTGAAATTTGGCATGCCGGTACCTTAGTAAACTTAAGGCTTAGTTGCAACAGATATTGCAAAATTCCCACGGGAACGGGAGTTAGCGGGAAAAAACTTTTGTATGTAAAAATCTAAATCACGTAAGATAAATGTTTTCAATCTGTGTACTCTATACAAAAAAAAAATAACACGCAAACGAAGCTAGTGAAATATATTAAGTCGTAGAATAAAAGTTATCGTTTACATTGTCAATAAATTAGCCTTCTTGGTTATTGGTATTTAACATTTTATTACATACGCCCACGCCTGTAATTCCATATGGGGTAGGCAGAGCACCAGTGGTTCAGAACCACTTGATGCCACGTTTGACAAAAAATCTGAGGGTTATCAGATGAAACATGTTGAATAGTGGTGAGAGGTTGTCAGACTTCGTCCACAGTACAGTAAAACCCTAGCATCCCTATTACAGACTTTTACAGTATGCCTGAAGCGCTCGTAGTCCAGTGGCTCTCGCTGATCTCAACCGATCAGTGAGGTTAGGCTACGTACACAGAGGCAGGGAACCTGATGGGTGACCAAAGTGGCAATTTATCACGAGCGTTTCCGTGCTTCGGAGGGCACGTTAAGCTGTCGGTCCCGGCTGTTGTCGATTGACTACAGTCGTTAAAACCAGCTACGTCCCTTCCAAATTTCAAGTGCCTACGTTTAGCTGTTTAGGCTGTGCGTTGATATGTCAGTCAGTCAGTCAGTCAGTCAGTCAGTTTCTCCTTTTATATATTTACTCGTAGATTTAAAAAATATTCAATGATAATGTCGTGTCCAGGCCGATCTCTGTTGACGGTGTTACGCTCGATGTTGTTCAGGAATACATATACCTCGGGCAAGCGTTGCAGTTAGGTAGAGACAACTTCGAGCGGGAAATCACCAGAAGAGTGCAGCTTGGCTGGGCAGCGTTTGGGAAGCTGCGTCATATCTTTTCGTCGCCACTCCCGCAGTGTCTAAAGACCAAGGTCTTTAATCAATGCGTCCTACCAGTCATGACCTACGGAGCCGAAACGTGGAACATGACAGTGAGGTTGGCCCACCGATTGCACGTCGCTCAGCGAGCAATGGAGCGCTCCATGCTCGGGATCTCGCTAAGGGATAGAATCCGAAACGAGGTCATCCGACAGAAAACCGGACATTTAATTTTACTGTACTTATAATTTGTAACTGTTCACTAATTTTTAATTATTTAGACCCATTATTGTTTAGAAATATTTGCATGCCAGGCAGTGGCCGAATATGACAGAACCACACTTTAAAATAAGCCCATCTTTGTACTCATATTCAGCAAATAAATGATTTGATTTGATTTGATTTGGATATTATCCAAAAGTGTAGCAAGCTGAAGTGGCAGTGGGCTGGCCATGTCTGTCGCAGAACCGACGAGCGTTGGAGTAGACAGGTTCTCGAATGGAGACCACGTCTTGGCAAACGTAGTGTAGGACGCCCCCCAGCCAGATGGTCAGATGACCTAAAGAAGATAGCGGGATGAAAACAGCGGAGGATCGTGCAAAGTGGCGCACCTTGGGGGAGGCCTATGTTCAGCAGTGGACTGCAATAGGCTGATATGATGTTAAAACCAAGTCAGAGGCCATTGTGCGGTTTAGAAACTCTGACACCAGGGTTAGACAAGTTCACCACATACTTGACTATACTTACACGATAAGAAGAAGACAGTATGCCTGGGAAGAGTTGGCAGCTGGTATATTCTAAGTTTTTCTTTTAACTCTCAGTCCAGCGTGGAAGTCATTTTTTTATTGTAATAACATAACCATGTACATGGTATAGTAGAAAGTACATTTTATACTCTCTCCCATACTCTGTACATCTCTTCTTTGGTCTTTCTCTTCAAAATACCTTGGAAAATACCATAAAAAACTCTTCATTGCACACAAAAGTACGATACATGAAGACCACTATCTAATAGTGTAATGCGATTCCTTATTGCTAATTATGAGCAATATTTGAAGACTTATTTATGTAGTTGCAGGATTTATGTACGGATTTCTAATTATCACTTGCCCAACGGTGAAGGAAAACATCGTGATGAAACCCGACCGTCCAAGAAAATTCATTTTTGAAAGACGAGCGGTACACCAACCCGCATTGTGCCAGCGTGGTGGACTATGGTCTAAATCCCCTTCGTGTTTCGAAGGGATGCCCGTGCCCCTCGGTGGGGACGTATATGGGCTGGTAAAAAAAATGGATAAGCCCGTTGAGTTAAAAAAATAACTTACATCATTTAGTTTTATAGGTGTGAGATTATTTTTGAATGTATTTAGTTTAGTAACGGTACCAATGAATCATTGTTTTAACAACACCTATTCGTACATAACTTTAATACAATCTGTATCTATACTTTATACAAATATTTAAAAAAGGAAAGATTTGTATTTTTGTATGTATGTTTGTAACGAATAAACTCAAAAACTACTGGACCGATTTCCAAAATTCTTTTACCATTAGGATGCTAAATTATCCCATTAGTAACACAGGCTACATAATTTTTCCGAAGTCCCAGGCGGAATGCTAGTACTTGGTACTAGCTTTCCGTGGGGGACTTCTTTTCCGTTTCGGAGCCTATTCGTTACATACAAAAATACAAATGTTTCCTCTTTATAATATTAGTATAGATATAAAATTGAAGGTCCTGATTCACTGACTCATCAACGCCCAGCCCAAACCCTTAGACCTAGAAAACTAAAATTTGGCAAAAAGGTGTCTTTTATGACGTAAGCAAGCACTAAGAAAGGATTTTTCGAAATTCAACCCCTAAGGGAGTTCAAAGTTTCTATGGAGAAAACGATTTTTTTCGACACTTTGACTTGAAACTTCGTCAAGATATACCTTGAAGGAAATAAACGGACACGTTTTTCGCGATTTTTCGAAAATCATCCCCTAAGGAGTCAAGAAAGAAATGGGTGACTAAAAGAGTTCTTTGCGCGAGCGAAGCCACGGGATAAAGCTAGTGTTTAATATGCGCATCACAGACAGTCCTCTACGTTGCAGTTGCATGGAGACAGAAGAGACTCCAGCACGCTAGAACGCCACAGCTTGGAAGCACAGATCTCGCGAATTCGCACTAAGCGCTTTTTTCATCATATTTTATATTGCGCACTGCCAAGGAATGGAACTCCCTGCCTGCGTCTGTATTTCCGAGCTCATATAACCCGAATATCTCTAAAGTTACAGTTACAGCGAATAGGCTTCTTCTCTTTACACCCTCGACCACATCTTCGCCTTTATGCTAGACTAGCTTTCCGCCCGCGTGGACTCAAGGTTATATCGTGCCCAACTGTGTAATAAAATGTAGCCGATGTCCTTTTCCAGGCCCTAATCTACCTCTGTACCAAATTTCATCAACATCGGTTCAGTAGTTTAGGCGTGAAAGACGGACAGACAGACAGAGTTACTTTCGCATTTATAATGTTATTTGGATTATGGTCAAGAGCGCACTCGTAGTTAATAAAAAAAATTAAAAAAAAATATTAGGCATGCCGAAACGTAAAGAGTCTTGTGTTCTTCTGTACAGACAGTAACTGGATGAAATAGTAAGCCCGAAATATATCACGCACAATGGCTCGATAGACAAAACATAGCGCCTAGTTAAAATATATATGCAAAATCTTGGCTAATGATTTTGAAAGAGCGATAAAAGTATTCCACTTTTTAGTCCAAATTATTTGTTTCGTGAAAGGAAGATTTCACGAGTACCCGATCCATCATCCACTGCTGGACAGAGGCTTCTAACATTGATCGATGTCACGTGCCAACAAGAACAAGTATGTTTGTATGTATTTAAATCCTTTAGTGTATGTTTGTATGTATTTTATCTAATTTTGACATATTTAAAGTCTGTTTATATATACAATAAGGTAAATAAACAATTAAATATATATGCCAAGTCCCTTCACGATTGTAAGAATACTTTAATCCCCTGGTTAATGCAGTTAAACTACGAAACCTGTGAGAGTTATTTAGAGTCAGAGATATAAATTCTTCCAATAATAAATACAGGCACATAAAACATCTGTTATAGTAGGTATATGCAATACACAGTTAGTGGAGGCTACTGCGGTAGCTCCGTGCTGGCCGCAGTAGTTCCTCCGATCCCAAGACAGTGTCGCAGGGCTAACTTAATAACTCATTCTACTGCCTGCTATTATCGACTTCAATACTGTGACTATATCCGTGGATGCACACACACAGCCAAAAACACACACACACACACACAAACACACACACACACACACACACACACACATACAGACACATCATTAGTCTAGGTACTTTAAAGTGTGTTTGGTTGAGTTTAGTTAGTTAAGTTTATTTGTCTGTTAAGTACTATAAGTTGTTATGGAAGAGCGGAGTCTCCTGGTACAGGCACATTACTTGCTTAAAAGGAGGCTCCATCCACTAAGCTACCTACAATAATCTGTAAACGAAAATAAACTATTTTTTATTTTTCATTTTTTTTTTCATTTAAAGTAACATCCTTATTTTTTTACGAAATAAATATATACTGAATTTTAATTTGTTTCCAAGGCCATATATATGCGTCCAGCGTTGATTAATTGTTATTTTTTTATACTGAACTGATACATAAGCGTGCTCATTATGTTTTCTAGCTGTAATATTTGCTGTTAGCTTTTTATGTTAGTAGCAAGTGATTTTTTTGTTGGGGGGCGACTACGACTTCACTGCGATCTCGATTTCGAGAAATCTTTCGATCATAAAGTGCTCCATAGCACTAGATGATCCAAACCGACCATCCATCCATCCTGACAGGGTAGGCAGAGCATCAAGTGGTTTACACAACGCCACGTTTGAAATACATTCTGAGGGTTATTATTATATGAAAATGAACAAATTAATTAACTAAAAATGTAAACTTAAAATGGAAATCAGTTATCGTTCAATCAAAATCGACCAATGTAGAAGAAATAAATTAAAAATCAATATATAATAATAAATCTTTAATCACAACAAAGAGGTAGATAAATCAACAAAGAGTCCACTATCCATCGAAATCAACTTATAAACTAAAACTAAGATCCTTTAGTAAAAGCATAAATTGTAAAACTGCACAGGTATTCAGCTTAGAAGTCCACATCAAATCCAAACTGTAAAAAAAATACACATTAGCCCTGGAATATGGTCATAAATCTTTTTATCGTATAGGTATAGTTAAATATGTGGTGAACTTGGCTAAGCCTGGTGTCAGAGTTTTCTAACCTCACAATAACCTCTGACTTGGTTTGAACGACTGTAGTCAATCGACAACAGCCGGGACCGACAGCTTAACGTGCCCTCCGAAAAACGGAAACGCTCGTAATAAATTGCCACTTTGGTCACCCATCAGGTTCCCATGGTCAAATGGTATTAAAGTGGACAGTGTCAGAAAATCTGAACATAGTTCTTAAACTCCTAAGCTGACCGAAAGAAGCTGCAAAAATAAAATTGGTGTGGCTGGATACGGTCGGCTCAAATTTTCAAATATTGGGTCCCACGAGTTGGGCTTAGAAGCCGACCCAGAAAAATATGATGATTTCGATGCTAATAAATAACACTGACCGGATTTTGCACAAGACTGATAGAAGAGGAAGGAGAATGGGAAAGCATTTTCCCAAAGAAAAAGAATTGATTTAAATTTTCTACTTAATATTTCAGAACTTCAGACTATACTTGATTTAAAAATTCTGTATTAAAACTAGAGGCTGCAGTTTATTTAGAAAATAGATATTTGTTATGTTGATAGTACTGAAAGTAAAACACCACGACGGAAAGGAACAGAGTGGTGTTATTTTTACATCACACTACAATGTTATTGAAATTGTGTATACAGAATTATTTTTTACCTTAGGTGCATTTTCCACCAAACATTTAAAAGCCAGTTTGGCGCGGTCGCAGCCTTTCTCACCCATTTCACTCAGGTTTTGGTCGTTTACTAAAAGAAAGAGGAGAAAATTAACGAGCTACAGTGCTTCAGTTTTCTTATTGTGGTTCGGAAAACTTATCTACACTAATATTATAAAGATAAAAGATTTGTATTTTTGTATGTAACGAATAAACTTAAAAACTACTGGACCGATTTCAAAAATTCTTTCACCTTCTTTCAAAATTCTTAGGGTGCTATATTTTCCTTGAGTAACATAAGCTACATAATTTTCAAATAAGTACGTTGATTTTCAAATGACAAGAACAAGACAATAGAAGCACTCTAGTACATTTTTAATGAATCAATTACTTTTTGTATAAGCGTAATCTACCAGTTTTTTTAAAATTTATCTATTTCAATTCACAAATTTAAGGAAAACCAGAGGTAAACAAGGTTATTAGTGATTTAGATTATTTATCTAGTTGCTACAGTAATTGCATGTGGTTTCTCGATGGATCATTGGTAATTTAGATATGAGAACTGGCTTTGTTTAGACTGCTCATCTAGTCACGGATAAAATGAGATATATGGACAAAAGTGTGCTATTAAACCAGTAGTCAGCACCCATAATTCCATTCATTTCATTCATTTTTTCAGATTGAAGAAATGTTTCCTTAAGATAAATAAACTCACGCCCTGTCCCATCGATTAATTACCGATTTTTTATCATAGATATTGATGTATTAATCAAAGATTAACTATTCGATAAATTAATAAGTTGACTTTTAAGTCGTTTCACAAAAAAAATAGCACTTAAACAATGTAACTCTGGTTCAAGTAAAATATGAAATTCAAGAATTTCGTTTAAACCTCAGCTAACTTTTTTGTAGTAAGGCATATGGTGATTTAAATGAACCTAACAAGCATAGGTACTGCTACTTATAAAGACAGCGTTATTTAAATCTTATATATAAAATTGGAGGTCCTTATTCACTGACTCATCAACGCCCAGCCCAAACTCTTAGACCTAGAAAGCTGAAATTTTCCGAAAAGGTGTATTTTATGACGTAGGCAAGCATTCAGAAAGGATTTTTTGAAATTCAACCCTTAAGGGGGTGAAATGGGGGTTCAAAGTTTATATGGAGAAAACTTCGTCCAGATATACCTTGAAGCAAATAAACGGACACATGTTTCGCGATATTTCTAAAATCATCCCCTAAGGGGTCAAGAATGAAACGGGTGACTAAAAGAATTCTTTGCGCGAGCGAAGCCGCAGAAGCCGCAGCCGCTAGTATGAAATATAAACAAAGATTTTTTTTTACCTGAAGAGCAAGCTTGAATAAACTTCTCTACATTGGACATGTGCTCTTCGCTATTCTTGAATATTTGCATCGCGTTCTGCCTGGCCCCATCGGCTGATAACTTCCCCATGTCATCCATCTGAAAATATTTGAAGTTAGTTCCTATTATCTCCTTCTTCGCGAGTTGATTACATAAGTTCTGAGCTGCAGTGATACAATAATAAATGCCACATACTAAAATGTAGGGTAACCTTAATGTGTTAGCGTAAAGAGGGATTCCCCTCTTGAAACATTTTCCCAAAGAATCCGATATGAATAAATTCTTTTTTTGACTTCCCATAATACGCCAGTCATAAAAGTGTTAATAAAGTGTTTCTATTATATCTAACATTAGAAATTTCTAAAATAACAAACTAACGGCTAGTTCTGTTTTTTTTTTATATTGTTAGCACCACTACCAGTTTTGTATATCCAAATTAACAGCTTCGAAATACCTGTGCTAACATTGCAACACTCGAAAAACTGCGGAATTTTTTAATTTTTTTTGGTATTCTTAATATAAGACCTAAATTATGCGTTTAAAGTTAAAATATATATGTTTTTAAAGTAGCCAAAAATTGCGAGAACCAGCTCTGTACTAATTGAGACAGTAAAAAAATATTTTAAAAAGCTGTAAGCACGATAACAACAAACTCGCGCTCGGCTCACGCTGAAACTTCACTTTGATTGCGCGAGGGTCCCGCACAAAGGCTTGCTCGCCCTATGGCGTTGTCAATGTTGACATTTTGACATAGGACCGCGGTGTTGTCGCGGCGCTGTCACTATCGTACTCGGCCTGCTGGATGTTACCAAATGTTACTTAAAATAAGTAAAACTAGTGTCAAACTAGTCATATAAGCATTTTTAACTTTGCGCCTATTCGCAGAGGTGCAGTCTTTCCCAGAGAAGAATAGACAAGAAACTCCAAGGGTTGCTCTTTTTTTAACTCAATCTTACGAATTTCCTTATTTTCTAATTTTAATTGACTTAATATCTTAATATTTACGGAGCTCAGTTATATTATATCGCACTAGCTAGTCATAGTACGGAACGTTTCCATACGGAAAACAAGCTTTGAATGGGAACAAACGGTATTTTTTATTTGCTTGTAATTGCCAGCAAAATTGAAAAAAAAATTGGGAGCTTGTATTTGGCTGTTAGATATATTTTCTTTGTGCCAAAAAATATTGTATGTAGCTTTAAACTCCTCAAATAAAATAAAAGTATACTTAAAATCCCAATCTTCTTAAACAAGCACTGAGCGAAACACTTCGGATTGTCTCCATCTGGCAGCATCTTATTCCTGAGCATCCGAATGTCAGAGAAGGACAGAGGATGGTCCTTCAGACACCCCGCTCCTCCAGCGAGGAACTTTGCCTGGATCACTGCCTTCTGGATTTCATTTAATGCCTGGAAAATAATCGAGAGGGGAGATAAAAAAGGGACTACTCAGAGTTTTATGTGATCCACCAAGCGACTTTTTCTTACCAGCCCATATAAGTCCCCACCGAGGGGCACGGGCCTCCCTTCGAAATACAAAGGGGATTTAGGCCATAGTCCACCACGCTGGCCCAATGCGGGTTGGTGAACTGCTCGTCTTTCTAAAATGAATTTTCTTGGACGAGCGGGATTCATCACGACGTTTTCCTTCACCGTTGAGTAAGTGATAATTAGAAATCCGTACATAAATCCGAAAAGACGAATTTAGTGGTACCAGCCTGCACCAGGATATGAACCCGCGACCTTCGGATTACAAGTCTGGCCGTTACCAACGGGCTATCACCGCTTCATTACCAAGCAACTACTACCTCTGAAAACAATTAAGCAAAATTGATAGTTTAAGGAAACATGATTTGCTCCGTGAGAAACAAAGACAGTGAGTGCTCTACCTAAAAGTAAAATTATGTGGTTTTTTGGGCATCACGCATCATGATCAAAATTATTCAATAATGATAATTATGTTAATTCTGTCGTCAATAAATCAATCTTAAAATTCAGTCTTTATTTACTCTGATATCGATTTTGCTTAGGTGAGTTCAGTAAAATACTTTCGCATACTCCTTTCGTCATTTGTAAGGTTGGCTGGAAGAAATCCCTCCAAAGGATAAGCCGTCTGTTCACATTTACTTTTTTTTGTTAATCTTTTGAAAATGTGTGTTTTTAAAGTAAATTGTTGCCATACATACTAGTCTAATGCATACATTAAAAAAATGAAAAACCAAAGTAATTGATGTTTTCTGAAATTAACATTTATATTTTCACTATGCATAAGTGGAAACCCGATTGCATCAACACGTTGGCAAAAAATAACTAAGCTGAAGTGAAAAAAATATGTTGTTTGTTTCACACAATATATAGAAAGATACTTAATAGAAAACCAAAAGACTTACCAAAACATTCCTCGCGATAGCAAACAGCAAAACTATACGCACAGCAAATCTCATCTTCGAATCGGTAATCACCAGAAACGGCAGCCAATAACCGAAACCCAATACAATTGATGACAAGCCCTCATTCGAATCGGCTTTATAGGTATCTATCGATCTGTATTGGACATGACCAAGACCTTGGATTACTTCAGGAGACACGCTTTTGGGGAATCCACACGACCAGATTTGCTACGGTAGAGTAGACAAAATGGTGACAATGCGTACATAATGGAGTATTCGAATCAGGAAGATGGACCCTCTTTCAACGTTGGAGATCTAAGGGGACCCGATCATAATTCTTGACTGCATTTTTGTATCTTTCGCATATATAGAGCATAGTTAGTTGACGTACCTTTTCCACATTAAAAAAAATAAAAAAATAAATATCTAAGTTCAAGAGAAAAACTCGAAAAACTAAAACTATATTTTCATCTTATTACTTTAGCACAACTAATTTCTATGTAATTATTACTAGAAGAAGATAATTTTAACATTGTAAAGATATGTTATGTTAATGTACATAAATGATATGTTAATATACAACATTTAAATATGTAAAGATTTCTTTTATTTTTTTTATTTGATTATTGAAAGAAACCATGTGTAAATTAAAAGAAATTCTACGTAGCAATAATTTTTTTTGTACTGATTATTATTTTATAAATCGCGCAAGTAGTGACACCTTTATTTGTGGTGTTAATTAACCAAATACTGAGTTAGGCAGGTTGTAGTCTTATCCTTTTTAAGGCGGTTGCTGTGAAACCAAAATTGAAAAAGTCCCACTAGATGGCGCTGTTTTTAGAATTGGTAATTTCGTCATGATTTTGTCGATTATTTCATAATTAAGACAAGTTTTGCATAATGTTTTGAAATTGCCGTAAGCCTGTATCTATCTTTGACTGTTATAGTAAGGATTCAGTTTATTTTAATGTTTTATTTTCCCATGTATTGCGAAAACGTGCAATAAAAGTTTATTACGCACACATAGACGTTCGAATTGAGAGTTTCATTCATAAATTCTCGCGTATTTATCTGTCAATTTACTGGTAGGAGGCGTTTTATCTGTCAGATTATTAGGAATCTAAATACAAATCAAAATTTTGAGTTCATAACTCTAGCATATTGGTCACTTATCACTATCATTTTCAGCGTGTTTTTACGCTCAGTTCTCAAAAGCCGCTTTTCGATTCTTGAGCACATTAAATTCAGTTCATTTACAATCTGAATGCGGTCAATGAGGTTAGGCAACCTTCTGAAGAATTAAAGCGTGATGGGTGACCGTTTTTGTGCTTCAGAACAGTCAAAAATAAATGCAATCATGTTTGAAAGCAGTATTTGAGGTTAGGTACCCCATTCTAAAAGTTGACTATGATAGGTGACTGTTTTTGTGCTTCATTCAGCAGTACCTTTTCGAAGCCGAAGCGGATTGTTAGTAGGCACCTATATATATATCTAGGTAGGAAATCAGGATTGCGTCATGGTGTTGAAAATTTAAAAAGTCCAAGCTCATATTGTACATTTCGCAAAATGTTATATTCGTAAAATGTCTTTTTGTTAAAAATGACTCACATATTATTTTGAATTGAATTAGGTACGCCTAGGCGGGGTCTCACGGGAATTACGTCTCACGGGGAGGTGAGGCTAAGTCAAGCTGCCTATAAAGCGAGGACAAAGGTCGAGCTTTACATAGGGCCTCAAAAATGCAAGATAGCCGAATTTTTTCAAGATTTTTTTTTTGAATATTGATATGGGACATCCACTTTGAAACCCAAGATGACGGACATACGTTATAGTTACAATTCAAAATGACGGACATAATTTTTGTAAAAGAAAATACTGTCAAGTTTATGCCTCCCTAAAAGCATACCAGCAGCGACCAGCTTAAGCATAAAATATTTCTTTCAAAACGTTTCGTGTTAAGGGATGGCTTTGCAAAAATTGAAACCCTGATTCAGACTATCATTCTGAACTTTTCAGTGGAATTTCCACTTACGTTATATTGATTGTTACACTAGATTTCACTCGTTTTTTTGTTATCCTGGCTGTTACACGAGTGTAACCACGTCGAAGACCCTTTCCCCGTTAGTACCAACGCAGAAGAGATCGAGTATCGAGTATCGTGTATCGATGTAACACATTCGAATGTGGTTTCGTATTAATAAGTAAAATATTCAAAGTTGTGCTTTTCTGACTATGCTATTTCATAACGGTATTATCTGAACTGGTAGCGAATTAGAGTATCTAATTTTCGGTTTGGATGAGTCAGGGTATTTTAACAATTGTCGACTAATAACCCTCTTAAATTTGAAGTCTATAAGTTCGTTAAAGTCCCATAAAATCCACTTGATGAAATTAAGGGCAGAAATTTTACAGCCAATGGATATACATCGTGTTATATTGTCTCTACAATAAACATCATAACAGTTACAAATAATTCTTAATTTGTGGTTTTACTTTATTAGTCAGGTCAAAAAAAATTGCAAAGAAATGTAGTTACTTTTTTCAGAAAAAATTGTTGGCAGCCATATTGGTTTACAATGATACCGAATGTATTAAACTATATAATCATCCAAACTAAAGGTGCGTACCTACAAAATTTTAGATCAATCAGTCAAAAGGAAGGGGTCAAATTCCAATTACTAGATAACAAGGCAAGCTAAATAAAATCGTTTAAAAAACATTCTGATGTGTTTTATCGATAATCAATGCGATGTCTAGTGTGGTGTTACCTATGGGAAAAGTTATCTTTGTGTAAAAACCAGTGTTGCCACAAGGAACGAGTGAAATTCCCTAATGACTTTCCCTAATGAGAACGACATTGATCCTAGTAAATGATAAATAAATAATTTAACCAACATCAATATTTTAATTTTATTTTCATAAGGTGTGAATAACTACATACGCTTACATACACATACATACACAGACACACACAGACTCACATACACATAGCACACACACACACACACACACTGTCCTTACTTTTACATTACTCGTCCAATCTATTTTGTTTTGTTAATTATATATCTATGCTACCCGTTAATCTAAATCTACAGTTTATAATATGTTTAACTTCTTAATTGGCTGTATACATTTTTAATATAAGGGCTATGTAATGTAACATGTATAAGCTGTGAAGTTTGCAATAAAGTAAATAAATAAATAATAAATCTGCTGTCACAATCAGTGTAACCACGAGGAACGCGTGGAAAATTCCGCTATAAAATTGTTCAGAATGACAGCTTGAATTAGGGTTTCAGTTTGTGCGAAGCCGTCCCATACATTTTCATGAATCGTTTTGGAAGACATATTTAATGCTAAAGCAGGTCTCAGTCAGTGTGATTTCAGGAAGGCATAAAACTTGCCAGCGTTTCACATAAAAATTACCCACGACCCAAGTCAATGCCCCAAGTTTTTGCCTCGTTCCGTTCCTTTTGAAATACTTATTTTAAAGGTTTCCTGTTTTAAAATTAAATAATTTATTGAATTATAGTCTATTTCATATAAAAAAATTATGATAATAGCGTTAATCATAAACATCCAAAAACCTATATCGCATTCTGTACATTGCGTAGCGCTAAAGTAGATAACAATACCATCTTTAAGTTTCCGGGAAAAATGGTTATTTGGAGCCGATCATGATCTATCGTTTAAGAAATTTATTTCTCAAAAGAAATTGCATAGTTCACTTACTGAGAAATACAATTGCGGATACTTGCTTACAAAACAGTTATGTACAGATATTATTTAATATACCCATATCTGTGATCATATATTACACTTATACTTTGTGTAAGCTCTACAGTGTATGTCTATAAAAAACATATTAATAAAAATATCATGGATTCCAAATTGAAAAAACAATCAAAAATTAAAATAACCTCGTAAGCCAAAGCTTGTACATAAGTAAGTTTTTTTTGAAAAGGACATTTTGAGAAAATTTTGAGAAAAAGACATAATTAGCCTGACCACTTTTTGAAAAAGTCCTTTTTCGAAAAGGACATTACGCGAAAAGAAAATTTTGAGAAAGGACATTTTAAGAAAAATGTCATAATGAGCCTGAACACTTGAGGATATATCGTATTAAATTATAAATAACTAGCTTTCCGCCCACGGCTCCGCGCGCATGGTCTACAGCAGTCTTTCCCAACGTGGGCGATAACGCCCCCTTGTGGGCGCTGCAGGCCTAAAGGGGGGCGGTAAGAGACCCAGAAAAAAAAGGGGGCGTTGTGTAGGGCTTTGGGGTCGATTTATAATTTCATCTACCTAGCTAGGAAGACTCTTAGACACCGACTGAGCTCTCGACTCTCGACTACATCTTGTGAACATCAACTAATATTAATTAAGATATAGCTCAAACTCGGTTCGATATAATAGACCGCGGGCAATCATGTTTTAACAAGTTTTTGTTAAATAATCCGATTTGTACATTCCTGTATCAATCGGCTGGTTCTATAATACTTGTTCTTGCTTGTCGAGTACGATTGGGCGTCGAATGAGATAAACGAGTTTATGCACGTTTGTCTTATTCCTGTTGGTGCGTGCTGCTTATGCAATCCTATATAAACGACGTAAATTTATTTTATTTTCATTTGCGGTTTCGCGCATAATAGATAAGCAGTACTTCATTATAACACTTACGTATTTCTCAAAACAAAACAATGTCGGAAGTAAAAAAGAAGAGACGGCAATACTCTGCGGAATATATTAAATTCGGATTTATTGAAAATCCCACAAACCCGTCGTCGCCTTTGTGTCTTCTATGTCTAAAAACATTTTCGAACGAAGCAATGAAGCCTTCAAGACTGCAAGATCATTTGAATAAAATGCATCCAGATAAGAAAGACAAGAATGTAGCATATTTTGAAGACCTAGAGAAGAAGCATAATACTCAGCCAAGTGTATCAAACTATTTTCGGCGGCTGCTAAGCAAGATGACGACGGACTTCGAGCTTCGTACAATATCTCTTTGTTAATTGCTCAAAAAGGCAAACCACACAACATCGGAGAAGAGTTAATTTTGCCAGCAATAAAGGAAGTAATAACTACTGTGCTTCATAAACCGGCCGCAGATATTATCCGAAAAATTCCTTTGAGTAATAATTCTGTGCAAAGACGAATTGATGAAATGGCTGAAAACATTGAAGAATCATTGTGCAATCATCTGAGGACTAGTCAATTCTCAATTCAGCTCGATGAGTCCACTTTACCAACTAATGAAGCGTTGTTGCTATCTTACGTGAGGTTTATTAAAGATGAGAAAATACGTGAAGAACTATTGTTTGCCAGAAATTTGGAGACAGATACAAAAGGCGAAACCATATTCAATACATTGGAAAAGTTTTGTGAAGAGAAAGAGATTCCTTTGAAAAATATTATATCAGTTGCTACGGATGGCGCTCCGGCTATGACAGGGCGCCATAAAGGCTTCATAGCGTACTTAAAAAATAAAATTCCAGATGTCCTTGCTATACATTGCGTTATTCATAGACAACATTTGGTTGCTAGAAACTTAAGTGAACGACTATTTCAATCACTGCAATATGTCATCAAAGCAGTCAATAAAATCCGTAGCAGCTCTTTGAATGATAGATAATTTCATCAGCTTTGTGTTACTAATGACGAAGATTTCAACCGTTTATTGCTTCATACTGAAGTTCGTTGGCTGTCAAGAGGCAATTGTCTGATTCGATTTTACAACCTGTTTGACTCTGTGATAGAGTTCTTGGAAACTAAAGATACAGAACTGCGCAACAAGCTCATAACATCAAAGAATGATATAGCTTACATGACAGACCTGTATAAATTGTTCAACGACATGAACCTCCAACTGCAAGGCGATGAACTAAATTTAATTAAAACAAAAAATGTCGTTGCTGCTTTCGCAGCCAAACTGCTTCTGCACAAAAAGAATATGGGCAGACGTGAGTTTCACAATTTTCCGAATTTATCAGTATCCTGCAGTAACGACGACTTGTTTGCCTACTGCCAACATTTGGAAAACCTCCACATTGACTTCACCGAACGATACCAGGACATTTTAAACTTGGAAATACCAGACTGGGTGTTAGATCCGTTTTCAAATGTCAACATAGCAATGTCACCTCAGCTGGAAGAAGAACTTATAGAATTGACAACAAACGAAGAAATAAAAATCAAGTTCAAAAATGGATATCAAGAATTTTGGCTTCAAAAACCGATCCTGCAATTGTACCCTGGATTGTGGTCAATTGTTCAACGATTCTTGATAGCATTCCCATCGTCATATTTGTGTGAACGTGGTTTTAGTGCTGTGGCAACGCTGCTTACTAAAAAGAGAAATCGTTTGCGTGTTACCGAACGTGGCGACTTGCGGCTGTTTTTGAGTAAATTGGAACCTGATATCAACAAACTTATTGAACAGCATCAGATTCAACCTTCACATTAGTTTTTATATAAGAATTGATTATGTTTGTTTTATTTTCAATAAAAGATACTCTGTCCGAATACTATAAAGTTGCGTTTCAATAATCAGTTATAAGTACTTAACGGTTTTTAAGTATGTTTAAAAAGGGGGGCGTTAAAAAATAATTTATTCTTAAAGTGGGCAGTAGACAAAAAAAGGTTGGGAACCCCTGGTCTACAGGTTGCCCAGCTATGGTATAAATCGTAGCTTATGTCCTTTCCCAAGGTCTAATCTCTATCTCTTTAATCGGTTTAGTAGTTAAGGCGTGAAAGCATACTTAACTGAGAGACAGACAGACACACAGAGTTGCTTTCGCATTTGTAATATTAGTCGGGAATTAGGGATTTGAATTCTTCTTCTTATCGTGTAGGTAAAGTCAAGTGTGTGGCAAACTTGGCTGGTGTTTCTAGGGATTTGAATTAATAACTAATCATACCAGGTTGTAAAAAAAAATGAGAGACTCGTTTAGAAGTTTTTTAAATCAACATTTTATTTTCCAAAACTATGATGGGCTGATATTAATTTTTTCTCGTATTGTACTTGTTAGGCCCTTTATAAGACGGTGGATCTCTGCATTAGAGATTGGAAGGCATTCTTTTGGCAGCATGCATGTTTTATAAAAATTAGTCTTGTCCCAATGCCCCCTTCCCGATGTTCTGAGTTGACCCTGTATCTGTAATGAAATTATTTCTTACTTAGGTACTTACTCTAGAAAAAGGCAATGAATGAGCCTGTCCAATGCTCATTGATTGCAAAAATGAAGTTTTTAAAATAATGAGCATATTAAAAACACTCAAAAGCGGGGGGCTTGTTTCTCTTTATAAGGCGTTTCTTTTTATAAGGCGACTTTGATAAGTAAACGAACCTTTGGAGTTTAGAGGCTAATTTTCTTTAAAACTGAAAACTTTCCTCAAAGAGCCTATTTGAAATTCTCAAAATAAATTCGACTTCTTAAATTTTCATACCTACTTAGTAGGTAAATCAGCTGATAACTCGAGTTGAATGGAGAGGCAAACTATTGTTTTCACATTTTGACCTGATCCCTGGGGAAAGCTTTTCAGTTTAGTGGGAAAAAGAACGGGACCCTTTCTACGGCTACAATAAAACAAAATGAAAACTTGTTGTAGATTACTGTTACTAGAATTTTCACTTATTATACCTACCTACGGCTTACAAATACTTACGACGCATTTTTTGGTTCATGTTTTAGGAAAAATATAGTTCGAGACAGCTTGGGATTCGGCCTCGGTCACTCGTAAGCTGTTAGGTGATTTGCTTATTTCAATTTAATGGCAATCGGACGTTCTTATGAACAACCATTTTTGTACCATTCTCAAATTAGAGGAAATACAAAATCTACAAAAATTATAATCATAACATAACAAACAAATCAATGACAACTTGACACATTTCATAATCTGTGACATTAATCAAAATGCGTTTGAAAACTATACATTTCGGATAAAGCCTTGTAAAAAATTAAAATAAATAAGTATAAGCGTTTCTAAGTAGTTTTTCTTATATATATGTTACCTTAAATTTAAATTAAATTAAAATAACGCGATATTTAATGTACATTTGGATGTGTGGCCCTTAATCCTAGGATGAAAACTCCGAGAGATTCGTTCAGTGATGGATAAAAGACTTCATATTTGCATATTGAAATAATTTGTGACGCAATAGTTCAAGAATTATTGGCAAAAAAGTATGGGCCACACAACCAAATGTACATGATATTTAACTCATTTTACATTAATTTTTATGAAACAAAGTTAAACAGTATCACGTCTCAGAACGGCCAGTTTATGTATGGCGGGAAACTTTTCCTATCTATGTATCTGTCAATTTGTGTAAATGTAACGCACACAAACAGAAGCTAGGCAAAAATTTTAATAATTTCGAAGACTTATAATTTATAAATGGTTTGATTTATTAATAATTTTATTCGGTTGCCGAAAACTAGATTTTTTAAACAATTTTTCAAAGTAGTTTGGAGAATCTGATATACTTTCAGTCCGGCGTGTATTGGTGAAACGTGCTGTATGAAAATGACACCTCAGCAACCGCCTTAAGTCTTCTTTTTTTTCTGGTTCATTTTCAATAGATGTCACCATCATACATTTTGGAATTATTGAGACAAGCATTGAAAATCACTCTTTTGTTTGTACCTTTATAAACTCTGACACATTTAGGAAATGTCAAGCATGTTCCTCATATTTTCTGCCTATGACTCCTGCTTCTAAGATAGGTCGGCATATGAAAAAATAAAATTCCTATTACTTCAAAGCTGAGCTAGAAGTGAAAGAACACCTTAATGTGTCAGCTGTTGGCAGCTGACACATTCTGTCCAGACAAGCTAGTAATAATATAAATAAAGACAACGCGAGGGTTTTCTGTTTCAGGGGCAAAAGGCCAACAAAACAATATATCACTACTATACTTATAATTAAGGCGTGATTGTATTTTAATTTTTTAGCATTGCCTTTTAGAAAGTGTTTCAAAAGGAAAAGGAAAGTGTTTTCCTTTTATCGTTCCAAGTTGTGTTCTTCTGAATAATTACACAAAATTCGTGAAAATTATTTTAGGTGGAAGACATTTACTTTACTTATCTAAATTTAATCCTCCCAAACAATCATATTAAATTAATAAAATAGCTGTTCAGAAGTAAATTGTCTGTTCTCGGCTAGTATTGTGGAAATTTCAGGTTGTAATAAAAGACAAACATTTTCAACAATGAAATTTATTCAATAATTCAAGTAATAAGTACTGAATATGTATCA
This sequence comes from Aproaerema taeniolella, assembly GCA_949987775.1. Taxonomy (NCBI): domain Eukaryota; kingdom Metazoa; phylum Arthropoda; class Insecta; order Lepidoptera; family Gelechiidae; genus Aproaerema; species Aproaerema taeniolella. Next base: position 833,965 of record OX465259.1, on the reverse strand, counting down.
CAGGCTATGATTTGTTAATTACATACATATTAGGTCTAAATACCATAACGATTATGTTCGTACTGGGAGTAAATGAGAGCAGAAAAGTATACCTATTATATATATATATATATATATATATATATATATATATATGTACGTATATGTGTGGTATATGTATATTACTGAAATCTATTAGTATTTGCTTTTCTTTCGCATGTTCCTCATATTCACGTCCATTTTCTTTGCAGTTTTTTTGTCTTGTAGTTGTGAACCGTTTCTGACTTTATTGAAATAGATTAATTCAAAGTCCAAACCTGAAAAAAAAATATATAAAATTAACAAAAACCAAATTATCTTACACATAAAATAGCTCTTTATAAACAGCTCGCACAGGATTCTCTCTCAAAAGGAAAATTAGCTCGCCTCGCAACGTGAGAGCTAACCGACTTCAAACAAATACCTATCAACCGATAATAACTCACCAAAACGTTGTCTAAATGTAATGTTTTTTTTTTTTTTTTAAAAGCGCTGAATCAATTTCAATTTTATATGGAACTACCCTAGGAATACTTCTGGGGTAGTTCTTTATAGTAAAGAGTACTACGAAATGTCTTAACACCATATATTTCTATTACCTTTGCCTTGTTCTTTACAAAGCAGACTAACAGTAACTTGGCGCGTTCACACCCTTCTTCACCGTCACTGACGTCCTCCGAATTCACTGAAATAAATATTGAATTCTATATATTTTTTTTCATTTTATTTATTTAATATGTATCATCTACATCATTTTTATTTTACATTTTTATAGAACCTTTCATAGGCTCAATATTTCCTGATACATAAGACTGTTACACATTACATACAAATATATTTACTCTTTAATTACACTGTAATAAAAGAAAAAAAAACTAAAAATTGTAAATTATTCATGCTTAACATTACACTACGTAGATTTGTATATTATGTTTAAATTAAATTATTCGTAAACTTAGCAAATAAATAAATGGTGGAATCTGCTCATAGTGAAGATCAGATACCTACATGTAATTTATTTTTCCCGGAAATGACAATTTAAACCGTTTTCTTTTTTTAAACAACTTTATCCATGCTCTGCGATTGTACAGGGACAACAGCACATCATGCTATCCAAAACTGTCAATTGTATTTTCAATTGTATCTCCAAGCATTAGAGTTTACTATCCATGGGGGAAATTTGTCATTTTGTGGTAACCTGGTGTGCCGTTGACTGTACATTGCTCGTTTTTGTGTTTTTATTGTTTTTCAAAGAATGAATTACAGTTATAAAAATAAATTACAATAGGCCAAAACATTTCATATACTGTATGGTACCCGTCTGTTTAATCGAATAACCCACCCCGGATCGTACTTGAATTATAATGCAATTATTGAATTGCATTATTAGGTACAGAAAGTAATAATGCTGAATCATTCAGAATCATTCAGGATGATGGTCTAAATCCGGGGGTTCAATTTTTGTTAAGGCGTCCTGTGTGTCCCACTACCGGTACACCTATAGAAGAGATGAGAAAACAGATGAGATATATCGTGACTGATATCAAAACTGATGGGTTCCGGTATCACATGACTGTGACCAGCCTCGCATAGAATTGACCAATGTCACACGGAACTCAATAGCCTCAATAAATTGACGCTCGTCAGAAATAATTTTCTACGTTAAAAAAACGTACGAGTCACGGACTTCAATTCCAACAACAGTTCGCACAAAGTAGGTAACTAGTATTTTTTGCAGACTATAATGCCTATTAGCAGATAACCACAAACGAAAATGTCACTTATTTATTTAGATGATGATTTGGTTTGTAGTATTTTTTGTTTTTATTGATTTTGTTAAAAGCGCTGAATCATTTTCGATAAAATTTATATAGGACCACTTCTGGAGTGCATTCTTTTGAAAAAAAAATTGAAAATCGGTCTAATCGGTGAACATACATAAAAAAAATACATACAGTCCTCCTCCTTTTTTGAAGGAACCTTCTTATTAACCAGGAACCTTGGTTAATAATTAAATGGTATGGCACACACACGATATCTAGCGAAGGAATACCCTACCAGCGAGGGAATTCCACTGTGGTGCTGGTAGGTTCAAGAAGAGAACACTATCAGAGCCCCCACAGATTATTTTATTCAGCGCATCTATTCCTGCAGTAAATGGTATGACAATGGTGGTGGAAAAATTGAGAACTATTGCAATTACGTACCAGAAAACAAGCCGTTGCTATATGGCGGCACTGGGGATCGAACTCGGTGCCTTTCGCTTACAAGTTCAACCCGCTAGTCGTTCGACGCTTTAACGATTTTTTTCTATTACAATCTTACTAATATCCTACTTCCTACCAATATTATAAATGCGAAAGTTTGTGAGGAAGTATGGATGTATGAATGTTTGTTACTCTTTCACGTTCAAACGGCTAGACCAATTTTGATAAATTTGGTATGGAGGTAGCTGACACTCTAGACTAACACATTCGCTACATAATTTTCTCAAATTCCCACGAGAACGAAGTCCCGGGCGGAAAGCTAGTGAGTTATAATTATTTCCCTCGTTGCTGGTTTACCTGCAGAGCAATCCTCGACGATTTCATATACTGCGGCGAGATCCTTCTCATCTTTCATATTCTCCTTAAACCGCTCCTTGGCTTTGTCGGCGTCGAAAAGACCCTTCTTGTCAATCTGTTAAAAAAGATTAGTACTATAAATAAAATAAATAATAATATAATAGTTTACTTCATGCTATGTTGTTTAAAATACTAGCTGATGCCCGCAACTTCGTTTGGGTGTTAATTTAGATTTTTACATACAAAAGTTTTTTCCGCTAACTCCCGTTCCCGTGGGAATTTTGCAATATCCTGTTGCAACTAAGCTTTAAGTTTACTAAGGTACCTGCATGCCAAATTTCAAGCGTCTAACTGCGGTTTAGATTTTTCATACAAAAGGATTTTCCCGCTAATTCCCGTTCCCGTGGGAATTTCGGGAATTCCTTTCTTGGTGCACCTCTACGGTACCTAAGCTACGTCCCTTCCTAATTTCAAGTGCCTACGTTTAGCCGTTTCGGCTCGGCTGTGCGTTGATATGTCAGTCAGTCAGTTTCTCCTTTTATATATTTAGACTAGCTTTCCGCCCGGGACTTCGTTCCCGTGGCACTTTTTTAATTTTTCTTTCATAAAAACCTTTTCCTGACAATAAGGAACACAACAAAAAAAGAATCATCCAAATCGGTCCAGCCGTTCTCGAGTTTTGCGCTTACCAACAGATTTAGTGATTCATTTTTATATATAAGAATAATTGTGCCTTAATTATGTGGTAAAATTAATGTTAACTTCAAGTTTGTGTCGTCTTATTTATAAAAATTATGTGTTATACAATGGAATGTAAAAATATTTTTAAAAAAATTGTTATCAGTTGTGTAATTGGTTTGCTGAAACTTAGAGGCAACTTAGAGTCTTTTCTAACAAATTAATTTTATCTGAATGAAGATTTTCATTTTATTCTAATTTAGTTTATTTTAATTTTGAGGTTAAATGTAAACTTTTTTTCGGTCTCTGGTTGCTCTCAAATTAATTAAATGGTAATGCTGTACGCGCGAGTAAATCTTTTTAGACCTGAAACATTAATTTTACCCTGGATATTAATTCTAATATCCTTCAAAATTTATGTCAAACGTAGCATCAAGTGGTTCTATAACCTCTGATGCTCTGCCTACTTCGATAGATTAGATTAGATTAGATTTATTTATCTCATAATATAGCTACAAATGTCAAGTTTATAATAAAATATGTTAGTCATTTCAGCCCATAATATGATCGTCAAAAATATAAATTATTAAAATTACAATTAATAATTTAAACAATGTCAAATAAAAATAAGAAAATAAATTAATATACAAAAGTATACTATCAAAAATGTCAAAAATAAAATAAAATAAAAAATATGTCAAAATTTATCAATTTGAAATTATTAAAAAATTGTCATCAAAATTTGATGTCCAAATATTCTTTAATTGAACAGAATTCATTTTCCAATAAAAAGTTTCTCAGTTGGCAAGTAAATGTTTCGTCATTTCTTTAATTTCTCAAATCAGCGGGTAGGTGTTCATAATAAGTCGGCCCAATCACACGATAGAGATTACAGGCATGTTAGGTATGTGTGTATGTATGTATGTGAATATGTGAGTATGTATAGGCATGTATGTATGTATATTAGTTACTAGAGATCAATCTAATCTGTGACTTGGATCTAGCTGTGTCTACCTCTGAATATAATCGTGAGAATACGTATAAAAAATACTGCTGAAATTAAAAGAAAAAAAAATCAATGTAAACTTACCAATTCCAACCTTTTGAAAATGCATGCAAAGAAGCAAAGATCAAAACTGTCCAACTTCCCCTCCGTTTTGGCTGCCTTCAGATCTTCCTCTCCTATTCCGTACTCCTTGCTGCACTCCGCGATGTGGGGCACCAGCCTCTCATGCATACCTTTCAAGTCGTCTTTTGTTAAGCCCTAAAAAGTTAATGCGTTTTACGAAACAGTTTACATGGTGATTTTTGATAGATGAAACGATTATTCAAATACACTTGACACGCACATTATTTACAAAATCACTAAAATACTTGCAAAAATAAAAAGGAAAGAAAAAAGACGTATACCTAACAATAAAATTACAAATTTTTCATGATAAGATAAATAGCTGATCGACTATCGCAAAAACTGTATAAAAGTGAATTTTGCCGTGGGAATAAAGGGATTTATTTTCTGTTATATTTTATTCTTACACCTATTCTATATTTACACCCGAATATTATAAAAAGTAAAAAAAAATACTGTAACGAACCTACTCCAAAGTTTCATAACTAGCTGACCAAGTCTCTTTACCAATGAAAAGTTTACTTTTCAGAAAGTAACATAGGCTACCTTTTTTCCATGGGATTGAGACATACGCGAGTGAAGCCCCAGGGAACAGTAGATCTACACTTAAAAAAATAAACGCTACACACTCAAAGGCCCACACTAAGGTTTTCCCTTGTGTCGTGGGTCCCTTGGAACACACAAAGACAAACACAAACACCCATGACCCGAGAACAAACATCTGCTTTTTACACAAATGTTTGCCCCGACTGGGGATCGAATCCAGGACCCGCCGATCAAGAGGCAGCGTCACTACCACTCGACCAAACCGGCCGTCAGACTTAATATTATAAAGAAGAAAGATGTGATTATTTGTTTGTTTATTTGCATTGAGCTCCGAAACTACTACATAGACCGATTTGCAAAATTATTTCACCACTATCCCTGAATAATATAGGCTACATAATTTTCCGGAATTCCCATGGGAACGAAGTTTCCAAATCACTTACCCGAACATTCCTTAAGCTCACAGCTAGAATCGCGACACACAGCAAATACTGTAACGCGGCCATTTTTAAATATAAATGTTTCTAATTAAAATGCGCAGCAGAGTTCCTGTAAAGACCGCTTGCCATTTTATACATGTATAAGCAAACTTCATCCAATTTTTATATATAAACTCAGCGTTGTTAAGTAATTTTAATAAAAACAGCTAATTTGAAAAAAGCCCTAATACAGGTTTGACTCATTGTAACATCCTTCATAAACATCATGATTAGGCGTAATAATATCTCATATTTCTGGTGTGACATTGTAGGTACTTAATATGTTTTAGTAGCAACTGAAAACACATCTCAATATAACCACAAACCAAAACGTTTTGAAAATAATATATAGTGCATGTGTTTATCGTTTTTGTTGATTTTTTAAAAGTACCCAAAAAAGTATTTTTTTAAATGATGGGATCACTTCAGGAGGATTTTTTTAAAAGTACCAAAAAAAGTTTTATAAAAAATGATAAGATTACTTCAGGAGTATACTGTTTCGATCACAAAAGGTTTTTTAAAAATTTATGTGAAAAAATTTAAATGAAAAACAAAACAAAAAACAGTCGAACTGAGAAAGAGAAAGGCTTTTTTTGCAGTCGGTTAAAAAGTGTGACGTGGTAATTAACATTAGGTATTGCTACAGTGATTTAGCTACAGTCCTGAAGAACGGTGGTAAGTATTTCAATGCTCAATGTAGTAGGATAATTTAAAATTACTTAGCAAAACTGTAAGGAGCGATTTATCTGTATAAAATTGCAGAACTTTCGACAAGGAACCAATATGAAATTCCAAAATTCAGCTTCCCATGATCACGCAAAATTATATGGAGGCAACACTTTGTTTGTATATTACGACCTATGTCTCTTATGTCTCTATGTCTCTTATCTTTGCCCTAAGCTAGATTGTGGTCAAGAGCGAACCCATTTTTATTTAAAAAAAAAAAACAAGCTACTTCACGAATTTATTGATACAGTAGAGCAGTAGATAAGACCTTTGCTTTATTTGGAATTCGAGTGAATAGGTATTTTCTGGATGAGCTTTCAACATTCTCAACAATATCTTCGCCTTGAGCTAAATTGTGGTCCGCCCCTATGATAAAAAAATCACGTTTGTTTCTCGTGGTCTACCTCGTAGTCCACCTTGGTGAACCACAGGTAATTTTTTTTCCCGTGGTCTACCTGCATAGCCATATGTTTCTAAAAGTAAATTATGAAAGAAAATTAAGGATCTTCTTATGAACAAAAAAGTATTTTTTTTTATAATTTATTAATTGATAACATATTAATTATTAGCGTAGTTTTTCTATTGTGATGCCTACAGAAATATAGTTATTAATTAACTACATTTTTTTTTATAACCTCATTAATAATGTTGACCTTTGACGATGTTACGATTGTAATTATTCTTTATTGTACAATGATAAATAAATTTGTATTAACTACATCTGAATAACTATTATATAATTATCGTTTTCTACATCTGATTTGCACATTTTTTGATTTAGCATTTGTTATTGTACTTAAGTAGTTATCCCTAATTATTTTAGCATCATCTGTTGTATTTCTGCTATGAATTGAAGCCAGATTAGTTAAATTTACTGAAAGAGTGTCATTCTCATGGCTTAGTTTCTAAATATATAGGTTTTTTTTTTTAAATTAAAAATGGGTTCGCTCTTGACCACAATCTAGCTTAGGGCAAAGATGTGGTCGAGGATTTAGCGAGCTCACCCAGAAGAAGCCTATTCACTCGCACTTTAAAGATATTTGGGTTGTATGAACTCGGAAATACAGACGCCGGCAGGGAATTCCACTCCCTGGCAGTGCGCAATATAAAAGATGAAGAATAGCGCTCAGTACGTAACCGAGGAATCTCGACAAGATAAGGGTGGTACCCCGTAGTGCGTCTGGACGTCCGATGGAAAAAAGGGGCAGGCGGAATGAGCTCATGTAGCCTCTGAGCACACTCTCCGAAGTACATCCTATAAAAAACACATAGGCAAGGTTTTTGAAAAATACCAAATCGCTCAGCCAAGAGACCAAAAGCACACTCAACTGTTGATCGAGTCCTTGATAAATGTTTTTTAAATGTGACCTCATTACTACCGCAGCTCTTTTAAGCGTAAGGTTTCATCAAATTTGGACCTAAAGCGAAAGCTTCATCGGCTACAAACACGTAAGGGAATAATTCTCTCGAATTTGGAAGATTGGTAGGTTGAAGCAAGTTAAGTAAGCCCTGTTCGTAAAAATTCCATTTTTTTTAAATAAAAAGGGACTCCACCATCCTACCATTGACACCAATGTCAATCATCATAAATTCTTTATGAGCTTTTACTAAAGCTAATAAAACAATACTGTGGAATCCCTTTAATTCGGGCTCACGGTATTAAAATACCGTGAGCCCGAATTAAAATACCGTGAGCCAATATGCTTGCCATCTTGCCTAAACAAATAGGAAATTTATGAATTCGTCTAAATTCGGCAGCCACATCCATCCATGTTTGCTGTGTTGAGGGGATCTGAAAAAAAAAGTTAACACAAATTATTATAAATACTAGCATACAAAACATGTTCTTGCTGTGGTATTAATTTATCTTCGTACATTGTTTAATTTGAATTTCACCAAAAGCGGCTTAATTGGTTAGTAGTTTCGCCGTAAAAATTACATTGAAAAATGAGACAAGTATGTATAGCCTTTAGGTCTTAATTTTAAAATATGTTTACATAACCAATTTTTACTTTGCAGATTAAAATAGAAAACGCTGAAGATAAAATAAATAAATATTCGATTTCTTCCATGGTCCCTCCCGCATCTCCGTCTCCACCAACAGGTCCAAACAAAAGAAAAAAGAAAATGACCACCAAAACCTCATCATAGAAAGAACTGTCTCGTATTTAGAGAAGGCTGAAGATGAAGAAGAATATAATTTGGCTAAAGTGTGGGGTAATAAACTTAAAAAAATGGAGCTAATGCAAAAACTTTTTGCCGAAAAGGCAATCCATGACATAATATTTGAAGCCCAACTTGGAAAGTTGACAAAAAACTCGGTAAAAATCAATGAGCATGTACCGTATACTTCGTCACCTTTGCCGGATAGAGAATCACTTTATCATTCTAGAGTGCATTTTATTCCGTCACCAAGTCCATCACCAAATACACAAGATTATTGTGTGACTTACATATCGAATCCTTCACCACATGCCATAAACACCTTTGAAACTTCGGATATTACTAGAAATACTCAAACTTTTCCCAAGCCAACAATTACCCATCAACCAAAAAATTATAACTACCGGAGTTCCATCTCAAATAAAATATTAAATCCTACCCTCCTAAGACCCCGCGTACAAAATTTTGTACAAAATAAATTACCTTTGTCAGACCCAGCTTTGTAATAAAGTTCATAGTAATAACCTTAACCTTAATAAAGTTTATAGTAATTACAAATTTTGTACAAAATAAATTACCTGACCCAGCTTTGTAATAAAGTTTATAGTAATAACCGCCCATTGTACAATTTTTTGTACATATTCTTTAAGCTCCCCTCGGTTTTTTCAAATCTTCCCGCGATTAGTTTCAGATGTCAAAATTGTTCGATTAGTCTTTATTCTCTATGTAATCAATGCAATTCTCTATGTTATTTATTCTCTACTAGCAGCCCGGCCCCGCGTTGCCGTGGCGCCATCTGTTAGAGATTTACGATTAATGACAACGATCAACATTGATAATCAGTTTATTGTTAATTATAAATTATTAAGGCCATGAATCGAAATAAAAACTATCCTATCTCTCAAGTTGGATCAAACTGCACACGGTGTACAAATTTGATTAAAATCAGTTAAGTAGTTTAGGAGTCCATCGCGGACAAACATCGTGACAGGAGATTTATATATATTAAGAATGTAATCAATGGGTGTAAAGGACAGCTTAGCAAATACTTAAATGGTGCAATCTACCCATAACTATCATCAGCTATAAGTAATTATTTTTTCCCGGAAACGTCATGTTAAGGAGTTTTTATTATTTACCTACTTTGGCGCTACGCAACTTATCGCGAAACCTCGCCCCGCGCGCTATCCCCCGGCGCCGCGCCGCTACCGGAGTGCGATGTACTATCACGTTCATATATGGAGGCATAGTCAATACAAAACGCAGAAAACAAGTCGCTTGCGGCCGCTCGTGTACTCACACATGGACACAAATGACGTATACCGCATACCCCACTACGCTTCTTGCTCTGATAACAAGCATAATTTCACGAGCCAAAGCATAAGCCTTGGTGGCGCAGCGGAAACACTGTCTGCCTGCTGAAGCAAGGCGCGGGTTCGAGCCCAACTGTCGCCTAATAGCTACGAAGTTTTGTTAGATATGTTTTGGTTTTATAGTCATAGACCATACCATACAAAAATTGAATACAATGAAGTTAGTTTAGATTCATTCGGTTCGGTGTTCATGAGCAACCTGTTTGTCATTGCTAGATCATAAGCGAAGGTGCTCGTGTGTTCTTACCGTATCGGCAGTTTACTGTGATTTCTTTTTTCGACATGCATACAAATACATAATAATTTATTTTGAGAACGTAAACATATCATCTAAATGATAAGCTTAACTATTGTAATGCATTTTATTAGTGGTGCATAGTTTTTGTTCCTTATTATATTAATCTTGTTATTTTGGTTTTAGTGAAGGATGGGTGAATGATTACGGAATGAGGGCAACGTGTAATCTCGGCCGCGCAGTGGACGATCGCGAGTTATCAATGAATCAGCGTGTGGTGCAAATGTATGAAAATAATGGATTCATACGGAACATAAATGGAGTTCATCGATTCTAAGGCCTAACAAGTTTAATTAAATACTGTTATGTGTAAAATTGTGATATTTATCTATAACTTATTCTTTTATTATTATAAACTATATATCTACTGCCTTGTAGTGCAAGTTGAATATTAATTTTTGTTGAGGTTTAGCTTCAATACTCTTTTCTTCACGAAAACGAATTCTTAAGCTATAACCTTAATACAACTGTAAGTGATCAAGTTGCAGAAAAAAAATGTGATTTTGTTAGTAGGAAATAAAATTACCTAGTCGAATTTCATATTTGTTTTATTCAAATACTTTGTCACTGATACAACAATATAACATTATTATTGTTAATGTAATATTATGTGTGAAAATAGTTGTTAATGCTTTAATAAACAAAAAGAAATTACGTTCAAAAGGTCTAACTATATCAAGATATAATTTTTCTCATTACAAGAAAGTATATGATTTTTTAAATTAATGGCTTAAAGAGCCTGAAACTTGCAAAAAATAATTAAATATTGTGATTTTAAAATTTTAAAAACTGGTTAAAATGCCTTATTAAAATGTAGCTAGGTAAAAGTTTCAAATTGAAAGTTTTTGTCCTATTTTTGATGCGATTTTTTTATAAATTCAAGACCCAAAAAAGATAGCTCAACGTAAGTTAACCAAAAATGTCCCCTAGACACCCAATACTACGATAATGATACTCTCAAACTCTAAAAGACCTTGCTTCAAATTTATGAGGTTTTATGTCTCTGGGTTTGACAACGATTTTATTTGTACATAATTTTGTACACTCAAGAGCACGTCAAGCTTGACACTTTGGACTTTGGACCGGCCTTGCATTGTATGGCGCGCAGTATAAATCAGAGCTCAGCTTAAACTGGTAGTGTAAAGCGTGACCTGCTCTGGACTGTACAGTGGTTTTTTAAGACTACCTTGCTATTCATAAATCTGGGTCTTAGGAGGCTACATCTCAACAATTCACATATGCCTCACCTGATTCGATTTATCAAGACACTAACAATATGACATCTAACAATTACAGCTGACGTGCAAGCCGAAAATATTTCTGAAGGAAATAATATTGCACAATTTTTAAGGATTTTAACTTATTATTTTTTTATTTTACCGAAACCTTGCTGATTATTTTTCTTAGGAGATTTAATGCGAACTGTTCTTGGTATTACACATTTTCATAAGAAAGTTTAAAAAAACTGTTGTTGAATAAATATTTTTTTGTTTTATTTATACCTTAAATAATCCTGCAACACGTAAATTATCGTTGTGCATGTGTCCATAACTGCTGCACTTATAGCCCTTGGTGACATAAAAGTGAAATACTTCAAGTCTTCAAAACTTCTTCCAGTAGCTAAAAAGCGCAAAGTAACTGCTAGCTTCTCTTCTGGCGTCAATGATTTTCGCATCAAGGTATCTTGTTTCATCAAGTAAGGTGATACTAGAGATAGTAGCTTTTGAAAGCTGCCATCTTTCATTATCATATAGTTTTTAAAATCATCTTCCTTTGTAAGTCGTAGTTCATTTACGACATTTAAATGATTTAGCCCAGGTTTTTTCATCATCCACTATTTAGTCCATCGTTTCTTTTTTGATTGTCTCGTTTTATTCATTAAATTCAATAGTAAAATCAATGCAACAGCTTTTTTCTCTTTTTTCATTTTAGAACTTTTTATTATACAGTGCACACTGATCAAGATGCTGCGGATAATTGAGTCGTTTCCTATCACGAAAAATTGTCAATAATATTGTCGTTCAGTAGTTTTTACATGGAAGAATTTTATTTTATTACTTATCATAATTATATTCTCATAAACTTTTACATTAAATTAATAAGATAGATATTCCTGAATAAATTTTCTATTCTTGCTAGTATATCGTTATTGCGGAAATCTCAGGTTGTAATAAAAGACAAACATCTTTAACAATGAAATTTATTCAATAATTCAAGTAATAAGTACTGAATACGTATCACAGGCTATGATTTGTTAATTACATACATATTAGGTCTAAATACCATAACGATTATGTTCGTACTGGGAGTAAATGAGAGCAGAAAAGTATACCTATTATATATATATATATATATATATATATATATATATATATATATATATATATGTACGTATATGTGTGGTATATGTATATTACTGAAATCTATTAGTATTTGCTTTTCTTCCGCATGTTCCTCATAGTCACGTCCATTTTCTTTGCAGTTTTTTTGTCTTGTAGTTGTGAACCGTTTCTGACTTTATTGAAATAGATTAATTCTCAGTCCAAACCTGAAAAAAAACCAAAATATAAAATTAACAAAAACTAAATTATCTTACACATAAAATAGCTCTTTATAAACAGCTCGCACATGACTCTCTCTCAAAAGGAAAATTAGCTTGCTTCGCAACGTGAGAGTCAACCGACTTCAAACAATGCTTATCAACAGATATAATCAATCACCAACTACCCCACCACTACCCCAGGAATGCGTCTTACCATTATGTACAAGGCCAGAATGCAGGGATGTGAAACTAATCGCATATAGGTTGGAAATCACTTTTTTACTTAATTAAGGTCTTCCAATTTATACAAGACTAGTACGTAAATAATTGCGTATACTTCGTAGTGACCTAACTTAACTAGCTTGTTTCACAATATACAGTGCCAGTACGTAGTGAAACTGCGACAAGTGGGTTTGTTAGAAACCTAACCTAACCCAATCAACCCTTAACGGCGTGGTTGGGTTCAGTTAGGTTAGAACTGCAACCCCCAACGCACGAATCCAAGCGAGCGAAGCGAGCGGCCGGCGAAGTGTCAGAAACGAACATGGTTGCATTTCAACTTTCGGTATTTTTAAACTTTTCTCAGGCGAACTGATGTAGTATAGTCCGGAACCAGGACGCACGTATTCACGTTACGAACTGTACACGAGCAGTACGGAAAATTCGTGTATACTCAGTAATCATAGATTTAAAAATAACATTAGAATATATACGCGACCAGTTTCCTATGGCTGCGTTTTGGCTCTGTATAGATTGGAAAGGCGCCCCAGGAATACTTCTAAGGTAGTTCTTTATAGTAAAGAGTAGTACGCTCTTTGAAATAAAATAACAATTTGAAATCGGATGAAAATAAGCGGAGTTATCACGTAACAAACATGCAAAAAAAAAAGATGAATTAAGAATCTCCAAATTCTAATTCAAAATAGTTTTATATCATAGAACATTCAAGATGTTAATTAAAATAAGTCAAAGTTACATTAAAAGATTTAAATACGTATTCGTTCTTTTGACTCTACTGACTCCCCCTTTTTTAAAGTAAACGGAGATAACTGCGATCTACGCCAATTCAATTTAAAAATGCCTAATATTGGCATCCGTGACAATCACTCGTTAGAGATGGTTGATCTCAGTTCTTTACAATTTATTCCAATTTTATTTAACCTTGTCACTGGCAGATTAAAACTGAAATGTCTTAACAGCGTATATTTCTGTTACCTTTGCCTTGTTCTTCTCTAAACAGGCTAACAATAACTTGGCGCGTTCACACCCTTCTTCACCGTCACTGACGTCCTCCGAATTCACTGAAATAAACATTATATTGTTAAATAGAAAATTATACAATTCTTGCTCATTTATAAATGTGAAAATTAATTAACTATAAAGCACATAGAAATAAAAATATATATTTTTTCTAGTTCTAATCAGTTCACTAATTACCATTCTTAATTTTGGCTAAAATTATACACAGACTAGCAATCCGCCCAGGACTTCGTTTCCGTGGGAATTCGGGAAAATTACGTAACCCATGTCTATCGGAGATAATGTAGCTTTCTAATGGTGAAAGAATTTTTCAAATCGGTCCAGTAGTTTCTTAGCCTATTCAATGCAAACAAACAATCAAGTATTTCCTCTTTATATATTACTAGCATTCCGCTCGGGACTTCATTCCAGTGAGAATTCGGGAAAATTTTGAAGCCTATGTTCATTAGAGATAATGTAGCTTTCTAATGATGAAATAATTTTTCAAATCGATCCAGTAGTTTCGGAGCCTATTCAATACAAACAACAAACAATCAAATCTTTCCTCTTTATAAATAGTATAGATATAGATATAGAAGATAGAAGATATAGATAAACAGAGGTGTAAGGGACAGCTTAGCAAATAACTAAATAGTAGAATCTGCTCCTGACGAAGTTCAGATACTTACATGTAATTTATTTTTCCGGAAACTTCAATTTAAACAATTTTCATTTTCTAACCTACTTTAGCGCTACGCTATGTACCGCAAACCATGCTCTGCGATTGTACATTGCTGGTTCTAGTGTTTTTATTGTTTTTCAAATAATGAATTTATTGTTCTATTCGAATAAAGTAAACATATATTAATTACAAATTTGCCAAAAACATTTCATACTCTATAGTACACGTCAATTTAATCGAATAACCCAACCGGATCGTACCTGAATAATACTAGCGGCATTACCAATTGATTTTAAAACCTTCGCGTGCTTTTTGAACACATGGTGTACGGGATTAGTATCGTACGTGGCGTAAACAAGCACGCGACGGGTTGCAATAATTGAATTGCATTATTACAGAAAGTAATAATGCAGAATCATTAAGATTTTTTTTTATTATAATATGGGTTAACTCTTGACCTCAATCTTGTCCATAAAGGTCAAAGATGTGGTCGACGATGGAGCGAGTTAACTCAGAAAATGCCTATAGAGGCACTGGTACTCCCACGCACCAACGGAACACAGCAAGATGTTTGGCGTCGGACTTCAGGAAAGGGTGGTCGTGAACCAGACGGCCATTTACAGAGCCTACCACACAGCATGAGACCATAGGACAACACCTCAGATTCAGAAAGAAATGAAGTGTCGTTGTCTGGGATGGATTACTAGGAGGCAGGTCTCATTTGTGTTTCCTTAGTCGCCTCTTACGACACCCACGGAAAGAGATGGGGCGGTGTTATTCTCAACCGATCACCACACGGTTGGAATGGTGGTCTAAATCCAGGATTTAAAGCTGTCCTGTGTGTCCCACTACCGGTACACGTATAGAAGAGATGAGAAAACAGATGAGATATATCGTGACTGATATCAAAACTGATGGGTCCGGTATCACATGACTGTGACCAGCCTCGCATAGGATTAACCAATGCCACACGGAACTCAATAGCCTCAATAAGTTGACGCTCGTCAGAAATAATTAAATGGTATGGCCAACTATTCTGTATTCTGCGATATATCTATCGAGGGAATACCCTACCAGTAAGGAAATTCACTGCAGTGCTTATAGGGTCAAGAAGAGAACACTACCAGGGCCCTCACAGATTATTTTATTCTGTGAATCTATTCCTTCAATAGTATGACAATGGTGGTGGCAAAGTTGAGAACTATTGAAATTACGTACCAGAAAACGAGTCGTTGCTATAAGGCGGCACTAGGAATCGAGCTCAATGCCTTTCGCTTACAAGTCCGAACCGCTAGTAGTCGGACGCTTTAACGATTTTTTTTATTACAATCCTAAGTACTAATATCCTACTTCCTACCAATACTATAAATACGAAAGTTTGTGAGGAAGTATGGATGTATGAATGTTTGTTACTCTTTCACGTTCAAACGGCTAAACCAATTTTGATAAAATATGGTATGGAAGTAGCTGACACCCTGGACTAACACATAGGCTACATAATTTTTCCAAATTCCTAAGGGAACGAAGTCCCGGGCGGAAAGATAGTGAGGTATAATTATTTCCCTCGTTGCTGGTTTACCTGCAGAGCACTCCTCGACGATTTCATATACTGCGGCGAGATCCTTCTCATCTTGAATATTCTCCTTCACCAGCTCCTTGGTTTTTTCGACGTCGAAAAGACCCTTCTTGTCAATCTGTTAAAAAAAGATTTTTTTATTAGCCCATATACGTCTCCGCCGAGGACGTTCTAGTATTAGTTCTATAAAAAAAAATAGTCTACTTCCTGCACTGACATGTAAAAACATAGAATTGTTCCTGAATACGTACAGACGACCACACATCAAGTTACCCAAAACCAGAATAAACAGGACTTGCACGCAGTCATACGCTATCCACCAGCGATCTGTCAGAGTTCCGTTTATATTGGTTTTGGGTAAATTGATGTGTGGCCGTCTGTACATACGCTTACTCCTAAAATCTCTGTCGGGGTAGACAGAGTATTAGTGTTTTAAAACTACTTGACGCAGCGTTTGTTTGTTGTTCTTAAATTTTAAAATAAAATTAATATTAACCTCAAGTTCGTGTCTTTTCATTTATGATAATAATTTTACCGACTTTCATAAAAGAAAAAAAAAGTTAAAAAAGAAAAAAAAATGCTCTTTTTTTTGTAATCAGTTGTGTGATTGGTTCGCCGAAACTTAGAGGCAAAGCATACTAGTCTCATCTAAGAAATTAATTTTATCTGAATGAAGTTTTTCATTCTATTCAGATTAATTTAATTTTGACACATGTATTTTTTTATTTGAATAAATTTTAATTATTATTTCTTTTCTATATGTAGTTTATTTTAATTTTTAAGTTAAGTGTAACCTTTTTTTCTGTCTCTGGTTGCTCTCAAATTAATTAAATGGTAAAGCTGTATGTGCGAGTAAATGCTTTGAAATATTAATTTTACCCTGGATATTCTAATTAGTTCTAATATGCTCTGCCTACTTCTGATGCTCTGCCTACTTCGATAGAGATTATCGGCGTGACCATATGTATGTATATATATTAGTTACTAGAGATCAATCTAATCTGTCACTTGGATCTAGTCACTAATATAATCTAGCTGTGTCTACCTCTGAATATAATCGTGAAAATACGTATAAAAAATACTGCTGAAATGAATAGAAAAAAAATCAAACTTACAAATTCCACCCTTTTGAAAATGCATGCAAAGAAGCAAAGATCAAAACCATCAATCTTTCCCCCGGTTTTGGCTTCCTTCAGATCTTCCTCTCCTATTCCGTACTCCTTGCTGCACTCCGCGATGTGGGGCATCAGTTTCTTATGCATACCTTCCAAATCGTCTTTTGTTAAACCCTAAAAAGTTAATGCGTTTAACGACACAGTTTACATGGTGGTTTTTGATAGATAAAACGTTTATTCAAATACACTTAGACACGCACATTATTTACAAAACCAATACAATACTTGCAAAAATAAAAAGTAAAGAAAAAGACGTATAACAATAAAGATACAAAAAAAAACTCAGAAGACTTTATAAGACTAAATATTTCCAAAGGTAAATAATTTGTCCATATTATCTTTAGAGTAATCCTCGTTTCGGGCCGGTCATACTTTTCTTCCGCGGTCCGAAACGCAGCTTGGTGTTTTTGAAACGGTCAAATTGGCCCACTCGAAATTTGTTGTTTAAACTCAAAATAGTAATACTTAAGTACTAACAGTTCGCAGAATAATTAATTTAAATTTAAAGTAAATCATATTTTATTGAATTATTAAAAAAGTGTTATACACGTTGTGACAATAAGATTAGGAAACAATTTAACGCCAATTTTTTTAAATCACTATTTTTCATTCAAAAAGTAATCACATTACATGTCTTCTAAAAAAAAAAATCTGCAATAAGATTAAGTCATAGTTGCGATGTTTGAGTATTTTTCAAGATAAGGTAAATACTTAGCTGTTCGCAAAAACTGTATCACAATGAAATTTCCCGTAGGAATAAATGGATTAAAAGGAAAAAAAATACTGTAACGAACCTACTCCAAAGTTTCAAAACTATTTTTAAGTCCAATTTACCAATTTAAAGTCTCTTTACCAATGGAAAGTTGACTTTTCAGAAAGTAACAAAGGCTACCTTTTTTCCACGGGATTGAGACATACGCGAGTAAAGCCCCAGGGAACGTTAAGTGTAGATCTAATATAATATTAAGTGTAGATCTACACTTAATATTATAAAGAGGATCATTTGTTTATTTATTTGCATTGAATAGGCTCCGAAATTACTGGACCGATTTGCAAAATTCTTTTACCATTAGAACACAATTTTTCCTAATTCCTACGGGAACGAAGTTTCAGAGGGAATGCTAGTTTGCTATGAGTTATTGAGTTATGAGTTTTCGAATCACTTACCCGAACATTCCTTAAGCTTACAGCTAGAATCGCGACACAGAGCAAATACTTTAACGCGGCCATTTTTAAATATAGTGTTACTAATTACAATGCACAGCAGAGTTCCTGTTTCCTCACACCACTATATGTGTTTGTTCGCAAAGACCGCTTGCAATTTTATATATAAGCAAACTTCATCCAGTTTTTATATATAAACTCAGCGTTGTTAAGTAATTTTGTTCGTCGTTATCTCCCATCGTAGAAGCTGAGTGAATAAAGGTATAAAAACAGCTAATTTGGAAATAGCCTTAATGCAGGGTTGACTCATTGTTACATCCTTCATAAACATCATGATTAGTAGTAATAATAGATCTCTCGTATTTCTGGTGTGACATTGTACACATCTCAATATAACCACAATCCAAAACGTTATAAAAATAACATAAAGTGCATGTGTTTCTCGTTTTTGTTGATTTTTTTTAAAAGCACAAAAAAAAATATTTTAAGGAATTATGGGATCACTTCTGGAGTACTTACCTATATTCTTTCGATCACAAAAGATTTTTTAAATCTATGTGAAAAAATATACTTATATGAAAAATAAAAACAAAAAACCAGTCGAGCTGAAAAAGGAGGAGGCTCTTTTTGAAGTCGGTTAAAAAAGTGTGAAGTGGTAATTAACGTTAGGTATTGCTACAGTGATTTAAATACAGTCCTGAAGAACGATGGTATTTCAATTATCTCAATGTAGTGGGATGACTTCAAATTACTTAACGAAACTGTAGGGGGCGATTTCTCTGATAAAATTGCAGAACCTTCGTCAAGGAACTAATATGAAATTCCCCAAACAAATTCAGCTTCCCATGATCGTGCAAAATTATATGGAGGCGACATTTTGTTTTTATAAACTACTTAAAACTAAATAGGTCCCCCACCTTGTTTTTGTTCTTTAAAATTATAATGGACAACATTATGTTATTTTTTATGGATAGATATGTCTAAGCTAGGTTTCATTAATTGTTTAAACATGGCAAATGTTAAAAATCATTATTTCCTGTAAAATTTACACACAAAACAAAAAATCAAAATTTTACCTTAAAAAATTAAACCTAAAAATATTGGTTTTTGTCACTTGACGGCTGTGGGTGGTTACGTAGGGGTAAATTTAGTAGCGAGTGGGTCCACCTCTGCTACGTACGCACTCTTTGAGTCTATTTGAAACGCTCTCAATTAAAAGGGTAACGTTTTCCTGTGATATTCGCTACCAACAGATTTTTAAGGCGTTTATAAGCTCCTGTTGACTGTTAATGTCACTGAAGTTCTCTTTGAGACTTCTTTTCAATTGGTCCCACAAATGTTCGATGGAGTTGAGGTCGGGGCTCATCGCAGGCTATGGTAAAACTGAGATATTGGCATCAGATAGCGCTCTCTGAGTCAGGTGGGTCCGTACACGTGCGGGCATTATCCTGCATCAGAATGAAACTATTGCCCATTCGTTGTGAGAACGGAACGACCTGGGGTTGGATCACACGCTCGACGTAATTGGTAGCATTTACGGTACCCTCATTCAGAATTTCCAGCTCTGTTTTGCCCATTAAACTTATTCCGCCCCATACCATGACACTGGGCCCCCCAAACCGAACTGTCTCGTGGATACAAGGTTCTGTAAAGCGTGGAAACGAGAAAGCGAGCGTAGAGACGAGAAGGCGAACGTATAACCACCCACAACCATCCAGTGACAAAAAACAATATTTTTAGGTTACATTTTTTAAGGTTGAATTTTGATTTTTTGTTTTTGTGTGTAAAATTTTACAGGCAATAAAGATTTTTTAACATTTGCCATGTTTAAACAATTAATGAAACCTAGCTTAATCATATCTATCCATAATTAAAATTACATAAATTTATCCATTATAATTTTAGAAAACAAAAACAAGGTGGGCCTTAATCAGTTTGAGTAGTTTATTATAAGTATGTCACTTATGGAAAGTCGTTCAATTTTCTGAGCCGATCCACTTCGCTAATTCTGAGGTGTCGTCCTATGGTCTCATACGGTGTGGTAGGATCTGTGAAGGTCCGTCTGGTTCGTGACCACCCTCCTACCGAAGTCCGACGCCAAACAGCTTGCTGCGTTCCGTCGGTGCGTAGAAGTACCAATGCCTTATAGGCATTTTCTGGGTTAACTCGCTCCATCGTCGACCTCATCTATGACCTTGGTCAAGATTGAGGTCAAGAGTTAACCCTTCTTATAATAAATAAAAAAAAACATTTAAAGTGACCCAAAAAAAAAATATTATGTATACAAAGCTCAGTTTGTATCAAAGTTATTTTTATACAAATAATTATGTACTGATTTTATACGAACGGACCGCGGAACAAAACAAGCTACTTCTCCAATTTATTGGTACCTACAGTAGAACAGTAGATAATACCGTTGCTTTCAAGAGCCCTTAGAGTGAAAAAAAATATCCCTTCGGCATAGAAAAACATATCAAAACTGTAAATAAATTGAAAATGCTTTTTTTAATCTATTATGTATACTTATTACAAATCAGAATAAAAATCTACAAGTATTTTTCAGAATCACTCTGTTAATAGGTATATAATATTTAATTCGAAATAGGTAGGTAGTTGACATTAATTGACTGTAATTATCACAATCAAAAACATTAACGTCAAGTGGTTTTAAAAGATACTCTGCCTACTCCGTTAGGAAATATAGGCGAGAATTTAAGAAGTAATGGAGAAATTATGAACAATCTCAGGGTTTCTTTATGACTTGTATCATCAAGTAACCGACTCTCGCGCATTACTAGACTTTATCGCATTAAAATGACATATCGAATGAAATTAAAGTTTTTACCCGATCATCATGTAAAATAGATTAGTATTCTTTTTTATACATTTAACAAAATATTACATTTTTTCACTCAATAAGAGATGTGCGATAATTATTTCCGATCAAGAATCAGTTCCCATCAGAAAACTGTATCAGAATTACCTAAGCGAATGGTTTAGCATTTTTTCTTAGGGGATCCCTTTTTGTTCACTTTAAAAGGTCGTACACGGGGACAACCAGGCAGTGGAGGCATAGGGGCCGAAGGCGGTGTCACTATAGGATTGGGTCCGAGTTGAGGTAAGCAATGGGGTTTCTTCATTGTCTCTTCGTCCTGTATGTTCAGCTCACCAGGCCCTTCCTGTATGTCAGGCTCACCAGGCATTTTCCCAGGCATGTTCATTTTATATACTAAATTATCATCCTGTCTCTTTAAGTGTGCTCTGTTGCGGTCACGTTCAGACGTTATAACAAAACGCACCATATTTTCATCGTATCTCGCCTTTTTTGCAGGTATTCCTGAATCACTACGAATCTCCCTTAGTTTTTCAGCTAAGTCTTCCCGAGTCAGTTTCTCTTTGTTCATGTTCTCCTCAGACTTGAGTTTACGCATGCGGCGCAAGATTCTTCTGAATCGCGGGGAATTGTTCGGTCCTTGAGAATACTTTTCTTTGTCTGGCAATTCGATCTCAGTGGATAGTCTTTGGGAGGTTGAGAAACAACACGCGTTGGTTTTACCAGTCAATTGTGAACAGAGACTCGATTCGCTTCTATTAGATTTGATGTAAAGACAATTCAGTTTTATCTGGTTAAGGAGGTCACTCCTCTTTCGTTGGAGAGAAACGTCGCTGCAAATGCTCCTGAGAGGTACATTATTCGCTGGTATCCTCCATTTCTTTTTCGCTGAGGCTGGCGTCACAACGAAAGTCACGAAACATTTCAGCCTTTTATAAATTGTAGTTTTCCAGTTGGGTTGCTCTAAGCTGATTTTATGTATGCCCAAAAGAGTTGAATAAAAGGCGCTTGGATATTTTTTGGAAAGGTTTACATTTATGTCATTGTTTTTGTTGTTATTTAAATCACCAAAACCACTTCCTTTACTGTATTGCCCATAATTTCTTGAAAAGTCTACCTTGTGAACTGTAACAAGGTAATAACGAAAAAAGTTAAGTGAACCATCAGACAAAAAATGATCCGAAAAGACAGGAGCCTCTCAGAGGGTTATCCGGTTTAATTCATATGACCTTTTCTATTTAAATACTTTGTCCAAAATGAGTGGAAAGGCACCGAGCAAAATTTTTTAAATGTTGCTAGAATTCTACTTTCCATTATGACAACGATAGCATAAAATTGTATTTTATCATCATGATACATGCACACATTCATACTCTCACGCCTATGATAATTATATATTTTAATGAAAATACATTGCTACAGTTCATCGTAACAATTATGGAGTTTTACAACATAACACAAGTAAGCATTTGGCCAGAGGGTTATATTGGGAATGTTTCATCACATGATCACACACACATGAAAGGACAAGAAAGAAGAGAAAGAGAGAGCGGTCATGGTAGGCAATGTTAGGGGTAGGCATTTCGCGAGACATGCTTAGTAGGATTAGTTTATTTTCGAACGATTGCAAGCTTCATACATACTTAATGTTTTGAGAAGATAGCAATGACCCCCTGACGCATTATCTCATCACTCCTACTAGCCACAGTATACGACTCTCTGACCCAGACATGTCCTTAAGTTGCTTGACCCTAGTCGTTTACTGAAAGCAAGATGTAAAACTTACACGTGCTCAATTTGTAAGGTAGCCTAAATGCATCATGCTGCACAACTCGTGGGAAAAATGCAAGAGGACACATAATTTAAAAAAATTTCATCATATTTTATGTATTTTAACGTTTGTCTAAAAATAATTTATGTCAAAAGTACGTCACACAGAATTTGTTTTTGCTTTTCTTTTTGACGTTGATACTTTTTCTTTTACTCTCGTCACAGAAAAAGATTGTATTGTACTTCATCTTCTTTTTTTATAAAACACTATCTTGGTCCCTCGGAATAGGCGTTTTTCCACTTGATAGCACGGTAAAGGCCTGGCTGCCGGGGAAACAAAAATATATGAAAATATATGGCATGTTCTTTACTGACCGGCGGCGCCGGCGCCGGAACGGCGATGATTCTCACTGGTACCGTCGCTGCGCCGGCGCAGCGCCATGACATCAAGCTTTCTAGTCGCTGACGGCAAACCGTCAAGTGGAAAAAACGCAATACATACATGGACAGAAACACCCAGATCCAACAAGAAACATTGGCTTTTTACACAAGTTTTCCCCAACTGGGAATCGAACCCAGGAACAGTCACTTCAGAGACAAGCGTTACTAGGCGGTAGATCAAACCGGTCGTCAATTACAAAAACTAAAGTCCAACGAAAAACGAAATTATGAAAAGTGTGTATTCTAATGCGCAATAATACAGAGATATAACGTTTCTTACAGGAAAAAATAGCACCTGTTTTCCTCGGGTCTAAAAATAATACATCACATTTTAAAACTAGTGTAGCTACCTAAGTGCCTAGGTATAATAACAGGCTTAGCCTAGCGGACGTGATCTCTAGAGCAATTAGTAAGATTGTTGGGCAGTAGGTGTAATTTCACGGTTGTCGGAAGACCGTGAATAAGCGTAACATACGGGCAAATAGAGGCGGACAAATTAGTCTGGATGCATCAGATTTTGTAATAATAGATGTAAATGACTGGAAGAAATCTTATAAAAAAGAGAGGTTTTCTTATAGTGCTTGCATATATCGTATGATCGTATATGCCGTAGTGGATCATTCAGCCAGTAGATTGCTTGCTGGGTTGAGACCAAAAACAAGACGTGTTTTGGCCACGTCTTGTTTTTGGTCTCAACCACGTGTTTTGGCCAAAACACGTCAAAAAATAAGACGTGATTTGGCCAATTGCGATCTGGTACTTTGCTGCGAAAGTCCCGCTATGAGCTAGGATTTTAATTTCTTAGAATATGAACTAAGTGGTGACGTTTAGGTGGAATAAAAGGGTCCGTAGCATAAATACAACAGCGATTAAAATCAGGATCTATCCTATAATTTTTTTCCTCTTGATCTACGTAGCTATTGTATACATTGCCTGATATCAATCATTGCTTTGCATTCATGCTTGGCAAAATAATAAAGTTTTTTATATGACTATAAAGTGTTCATCAGATTAAATACTAACGGCAATAAGCACCTCCTACATGATTCTCTGACCAAGTGACTTAATAAAACAACCATTACGTATTATTTTTATTGTTCTTTCTGCAAACAAATTCATGGGAATATGAAGTTGCTAGGGTTGTCGTCATACATGCACTTCGCTGACCAATACGATGCCTCACATAGATCTTTGTACTTTTTCACTGGAAAAGAAAACAATCACGATATTAAAATACAGAACTTCCTGCATAAGTCAAGTCTTAACCCTGAGGCTCACTGTTTGGAATCAATCAATTAGGCTGAGACACTTTCGCTGCAATGTGACCACAGTGACAATTTTGTAGAAAGGGCTGAACTAACGCCATTTACGGTGAGAACTGAACACGGCCCTCTTCAGGCGATATTATACCAAAAGTGAACTATAATACTCAAAGTCTAAAAATACACTAATTTAACTTATTTTTTCTGTCAATGCAAAAATAGCTTTAATTCATAATTCAGGAGATGTTCCTTTAAATAACTCACATACAATAAATAATCATCGTGTCATTTCGCTCACGCTCATTAATAAGTCTAAATAGTGAATTACATTAGCATTTTTAACGGTTTCTTTATAATACGCCTATTCGCAAAGAATAGGAAAGAAACTCCGAGGGTTATTCTTTTTAACTCAATCGTGCACATTTTTTTATTTTCTCACGCCACACTCACGCCACTTTGTGTGAATGCTTTTTCTGGTACGATATCTTGGTAAGTATGAGGCAGGTTCTTCTGTTGTACCGTAAACCATACCATTACCTATTCTATATCCCAAGTTTCTTGAAGCTGAATAAATACTTTTATAAACTTATAATTGTTTTACTTACAAACATCTTTACAATTCTCCATAGTTGCCTTAGTAGCTTCTTTCATGTCCGCCGGGTACATCATGTCCACTTGCTTTATAGAGGCTTCGTAGCTTAGCTTGTTGTTTTTCACCTGGAAATTAGCATGTAGATAGTACTGTAGACCCTTAATTATACAAGCGATCTTCTACAGAGCTCAAAGTACTCGTAAAAATCTTTCTTCTAGGATTAAGACCTTCTTCTTCTCAGTCGTTATTTAAAGCATAAAATGTTTTTGACGAAAACTTATTATAAGAATAAGGTCTTTGGTGCAGAAATCCTGGAGTGATGGTGACTATAGATCAAAAGGTGAGACGTTGTGAGACTTCCTAATAGGTGGACCGTAGGTCACAAGATCTATCAGTGTAGAATTGATTAGAAAACCTTTTTCTATCAAAAGACCCTTTCATCAACTTAACTGATAACTGTTTCAGTTCTGAGATCTTGATGAAAGACAGTATCTCATACATAAGGATCACGCTAAATTCTTCGATCTACTGTTAGGACAATAGAAGAGATGATTTGGGGTCTTACACGTAGCTGATATTATGTGTACTGGATTCTCAATATTCTTACTAATAATAGATGTGAACTTATGTTTGTTTGTATGCCTATCTATCAGGCCTAAACGGAGAAACAGATCGACTTGATTTTCAAGTAAAGGGTAGATGGAAGACTGGAGAGTTATGTAGGCTACTTTTCATGCGAAGGAGGTCGCAGGCAGGAAGCTAGTAACATATATTTAATGAATAATAACGATTTATTTACAATCTGTAGCATCTGGTAGATACAAGCGATGTAGCACATAACGTCTTTCTCCTCGATGAACTGTCCTTTCTCTATGTTGCCTATTTGCTCTGAAACAAAATTAATTTTATTTCATTGTTTTTATTAGCCTTTGTATTTTTTTTTAATATAAATTATATCTATGATGTCTTTAGCTATTTCACTGCAGAGTAAAGGCCTCCCTTCGTTTCCTCTAGGCATCACAGTGCTGTGATTGTTTGCCCAATTTTTCTCTTTGCCAACTTAGCCCAACCTGCTAGCGCTTCCTCGGACGTTCCTGGCCTCGACGCCCATTCGGTGTCAACTCGGTGATGTCGCTTTCCCACCTATCGAGATGTAACTGGTACTAAGACCTGCCTATTCCAATTTTAGTTTTGCAGCCTTTCATCATATTAGCCTATTGAAGTCCACTGCTGAACATGCATCCCCCAAGGTGCGCCACTTTGCACGATCCTCCGCTTTTTGCATCCAGCTACTACCCGCTATCTTCTTTAGGTCATCTGTCCATTTGCAGCCTTTACTCCGACTAAAATATAATTCTTAGTAACAGATATATGTTTTGTACTAGTTAATTCGGTTAGAGGTTTATAGTCTTAAAAACCGTTCAAAAATGTCGATGAAATCCAGAAATACTCAATCCTAATTCTTAAAGAATTTGGAAATCATGGAAAATTACTATAGTTCCGTAAATCGATGAAACAATGGTTATACATTTTAAAATATACATATATTTTATCGTAATCAATAGTGCTAATGCTTACCTTCCGTAACACCAATTTTTGCCATACAGTTCTTTTTAAGCATTTTTCCTGAGTTTTTCAACTGCTGTCTTGTCATCTAAAATCGAAATGGCGTATAGTTACACGAACAAACTTAACATTTGAAACATACATTAGTTAGTGAAAATTAGAAGACAGCATTAGGTAAACATGTATTTTACTGCCTGCGTCTGTATTTCCAGGCTCATATAACCCGAGTCTCTTTAAAGTTCGAGTGAATAGGCATCTTCTGGGTGAGCTTGCTACATCCTCGACCACATCTTCGCCCCTGGGCTAGATTATGGCCAAGAGCGAGCCATGTGGCAACACTTATGGGACCATATCTAACAATCTATCTTTAACAGAAAAGAGAAACCCCTAACACTCAAAGGCCCATACTAAGGTTTCATATTGTGTCGTGGATCCTTTGGGACACATACAAAGGCGTAAAGACCCGTGAAAAAACATACAATACAATATAATGTTTAGTTTTAACTAATTTGTGTATTTTTAAGGATTCACTTTGTATTAATTGAATAAATATATTGTTTCATGTAAGAAAATACAAAGTAACATACTTTATTTGCACACATGACACAACACAAGACGTCTAATAGTGTACAACAAAGCGTCTTTATTGCTTGAAAGCAATTTATTACAGGCAATGTTGGCCTGACCGGGAACAAAACCTCTGGAATCGTCAATTCAGAAGCAAGCGTTAATAGCCAACTGCACCAAAAAGTTTTGAGGTTTTTAATATATTTTTTTAAAAGACCTGCATTTCAGAAGAAATTAGGAATTCCTAGTATTATGACTTACCGCATCGGTGCTACAAGCCAAAATACACACAATAAGCAGACATAATTCTTTTCGATCCATCATCTAATCCTCTTTGTACTTCGATCTTCGATGCACTGGTTTTTTTCACCACCTTTCAACAACATTTAAAGCCCAGTGTTGATTATACAACCTTTATTCTTTAACATTAATCTATCTGATGCATGATGTATTACAGTTTTGCGCTATTCATTACTGGCTGTCTTTGAAGATGAATGGAAATTCAATTCGCACGCACCGATGTGTTTTACAATGATACAGAAAGATCGTTGAAGAAATCACAGGAGTAGAGCTCTTCTATGATTAGATAAACCTATTGTAAGGGACAAGGTATCATTTAATAAGTAAACACACAAATTAACAACAAATTCTCGGGTATTTGAGAAGTACGGAAATGCCTTGTTGACAAATGCATCTTTACAACGTAGTAAATTGTAAGTAAACAGTCATTTGAAGCAAGTAACAAGGAATAAAAAATATTTGTAATTACTCTACCCAGATAAACGATTGAAGTCACTAATCCTTCTGCGATTAAATTCTAATTTGGGCATTATTTTGACCTTAAAACTTGACGTTGAGCACAATGCACATATTAACAAAGTGGCTTTGTATAAGGTGAAGCAAGTTTACTCAAAATATACCAGCTGACAACTCTTCCTAGGCATATTGCAAGCAAGGGTTAAGGCGACTACAGCACCTAAATTACGATTTTATGATGCGTAGATAAGCATGACGCACTGCATTAAATCGAAGGAAAAAAATACTACGGTAATATTTAGGACATAAACTAGATAAGTAGTTTGCTGAAAACATGATTCAGCACTTTTGGTTCGATAGAAAAAGCTCACAAAGTCACCTCTAAATACCAATATTGTGTATCTTTTAAGCTGTAAAAACGATAGTAAAATGCACACAGGAACTTGAATTTGCTATCAAAATATTTGTGATTGAACACTCTCGATAAGTAGTTAACGCAATTTTCGATTTAAGCTGTTACCTTTTCATAAATCTCATTTTTCTAATTTTCGAACATGTTTTTACGCACGCACGCTTTCATAGTCCGTAAACTTCGTGTATCGACACTGTTCGCACTGCCGGCCCAGGCCTGTTGAGAGACGGAGATGGCACTATTCCTAAGTGTGCTGCCTTTATCGGGTGCTGTAGTCGCCTTAAGGCAAGGGGCAAGCTACGCAAAGGTTTTGCTGTGTCGTAGGCGAAAGGCAATCTATCACCACTTTGCTCGTGTTCCATCTAATAACTGAATGTTAAACGTGGCGTCAAGTGGTTCTAGAACCACATGACGTTCTGACTACCCCAAAATGGATTATAGGCGTAATTGTATGGACTAACACCCACTTAAAGAAAGATAACTAGCTTTCCGCCCGCGGCTCCACCCGCGTGGACTTCACATTTTTTTATATATAAAAAGTATCCTATGTCACTTCTAGTACATCCGAGAATATGTGTACAAAGTTTCATGATGATCGGTTGAGTAGTTTTTGCGTGAAAGCGTAACAAACATCCCTACTTTCACATTTATAATATTAGTACTTAAGGATGCGACTTTAAATATCATGCTGTCACCCTCCGTCATGTTGACTTACACAAAGACGACATTATATTTAAAGAAGCTTTAACTCAATGAACGTTTTTGCAACTGAGTAAGTCAATTAAAAACTGCTGAATAATAAATAGATTTTGACGAAAAAGGAATCGTTTTATCTTTGCCTTCTCTGCTTTAATTAACAAGAAAAAATAGTCAAAGCTCCGGAAATAACTGACGAAGACGCTTTATTCAATAAATATTACAAGTTTAGCACAATAAAAGACAATCTAAAAGCAGTACTTCAAGGAAATACAAAGGAGGCAGGATCAGCGTCATAAATACATTTGGCTGTCCAGTAGGAGGCTTCGCAAGAGTCCTTGTAATTTTTTGCTGAAAGAAAAAACATTATTATTTACGTGCTATAAAAATGTATTTTTTATAAGATGTACTTCGAGGAGTGTGCTCAGGAGCTGCATGAGCTCATTCCGCCTGCCCCATTCTTCTATCGGACGTCCAGACGCACCGCGGGGTACCATCCCTATCTTGTTGATATCCCACGGATTCGCACTGAGCGCTTTTCATCATCTTTCGTATTGCGCACTGCTAGGGAATGGAATTCCCTGCCTGCGTCTGTATTTCCGAGTTCATATAACCCGAATCTCTTTAAAGTTCGAGTGAATAGGCTTCTTCTGGGTGAGCTTGCTACATTCTCGACCGTATCTTTGCCCTTGGGCTAGATTGTGGTCAAGAGCGAACCCTTCATTAATAAAAATAAAAAATAAAAATCCTTCTATGCTGGACTAGGAGTGAAAGAAAATCTTAGAATGTGCTAGTTACTTACTCTTCCCAGGTATACAGTAAAAGTATGTAATTGGGATGCGATGATTTTACTGTATAATGGGCGAAAGGCTGACCTCTCACTATTATATCAGCTTGTTCTGTCTGGTAACCCTTACAATTTTTGTTAAACGTGGCATCTAGTGGTTGTAGAATCTGGGTTCCTAACCTAGGGGTAATTACCCCTGCGGGGGTAAATCAGCTATTTACGGGGGTGACGAAGAACCTAATTATTAGAATCGTAATAAAATAATAATTGTGAACCATATTCGTGACACAAACTCGAGAATTTTCAAATTTTTATGCGATGAAATTGGTGCAAAATTTAATTCTCTTTTATACCACACAGAGGTACCAAACAGAAAACACAAAAAAAGAGTTTTTCCCTAAAATAAAAGATAAAACATTGTTTGTATTGTTTGATTTGATATTTTCTTGTATTCCTTGATTTGATAACATTTTAAAGGGGGCAAAATCAGTTTTTCTCATAGGTTACAGGGGTAACAATATTAAAAAGGTTAGGAACCACTGTTCTAGAACCACTGATGTTCCTGCCACGCCTATACCTACGTGAGCGTATGCGTATGTGTATGTGTGTGTGTGTGTGTGTGTGTGTGTGAGTGCTATATAGACTTATGAAGTTACCAGCTCTGCTGAACCCTGGTTCATGGTTAAGCATTGAAAGAGAAACCTTTGAAATAGATTGTGATTAAGAGCGAAACGGGTTATAACAAAAAAAAATAAAGAATGTAGAGGAGAAGGTAGACTGAGGGTCTACGGGCCGTGGATAGGACCAGCAAAGATAGGGGAGAGATTGGCAACCCAAAGGGAAAGACTATGCCCAGCAACTAGTGGTTTGAAGCAAGATGATTAGGTAGTCAGAATAAATAATTTGATCCCTAAAACAAATTAAAAAATGTTTATTGTAAAATTTGTTCATTTTAAAATTTCTTTGTTCATCTGTTTTTAAAACTTTTTTAAATTGCTCTACAAAAAAAAATATAAGCCTGAAGCGTTATAATGTAGAAATTTTAAACTTATTTTTCTATCCCTTTTTTAATTCCTTACGGGGTAGATAGATTATGTAATGTAAACTAAAACCTACTGGAAGCTATATACAGTAAAAAAAATTTGCTCTTCATTGCTTCTCTTAAATCTTAAGAATTACTGTAAAACAGACTATGAAACGACAGACAGACAAATCATTTATTCACTGTTACATGCAGTTCACAATAGCTTATTGTAAATAAAGATTATGGTCTATTGAGGCAATGAACCATGCCGCAAGTGGACTGCATGTGACCGTAAAACGGATCAGGCTCAGCTCTGTGCCTGATCCGTTTTACGGTCACATGCAAATGGTTACTTTAACCTCAAATTCTTTGCCATAATGGCCTCTGATAGCCCAGTCATGGGCTCATCCTTACCGATACTCCTACACTGGTTGATAGCAGCTTTGACAGCATCCTTCAAGTCCTCCGGAAACATCATGTCAACTTGTTTCACCATAGCATCCAACCCTATTTTGTTGTTCTTTAGCTGAAAATTTAAATGCCAATGAAAATACGAGTCTTCATTATAGAATAGACGCTACACACTCAAAAGCCCAATATAAGATTTTCCATTATGTTGTGGGTCCCGTTGAACACACATAAAGACAGACACGGATACCCATGACCCTAGGACAAATATCTGCTTGTTACACAAATATTTTCCCCGACTGTAAATCGATGCTCACTCAAGAAACAGCGCCACTACTACGGCGTTTCTTTTAATTTGTTGTTATTAAGTGATGATCATTCGCTACATGTTAGTGGCTTTTCTAGAAGGTACATAAGTCACTCTATAATTACTAAACGTATAAGAAAACAAAGTGCCCCGCTGCGTTTGTCTTTCTATCTTTATACATATATTTTGTTGTTTTTTTTTACTGTAATTCAACTTTCAATTTGCCGCCCCGCTAACACACTATCCTTCCTTTTACATTACTCATCCAATCTTTTTTGGTTTTGTTAATTATTGTATATCTATGCTACCCGTTAATCTAAATCTACAGTTTATAATATGTTTAACTTCTTAATTGGCTGTACACATTTTAAAATAAGGGCTATGTAATGTAACATGTATAAGCTGTGAAGTTTGCAATAAAGTAAATAAATAAATAAAAATACGATAAACTCAAAAACGACTGAACTGATTTCCATAAAGTTGTCACCAATGGATGGAGTGATTCAAAAGGAAGGTTTATGTGTAATATTCATTCCCAAATTCCCACTGCGAGGAAGTCTCTCGGGAAGCCAGGTAAAAAAATGTAGGTTTTCGTAGTGAAATTAAGAAAAAATGAGATTTCAGTTTTGCATAAAAAGAACACCCATTCGTGTTTTAAACTTTAACTTTACAAAATGAGTATATGAACAGAGAAATATAATTTGTAGAATAGGATGCATCTCCAAATTGGTAATACGTATTAGGTACAGTTAAAAACACTTACAACGTTCCCCATAGAGTAGATACAGGCAATGTAGCACATTATGTTCCTCTCTTCTAGAAACTTCCCATGTTCTATTTCTCCAACTTGCTCTACAACAATAAAATAAAGTAGAAAAAGAAATATATATTTGTATTACAGATGTCATTTAACGTAAAAAGTTACACTGAGCAGAGATTGGTCCATTCGTGTATGATTTGACTTGTGGCAAAATCGTTAGTTTATAAACTTACAGCAAGGCAGCGTAAGTTGATCAATTAGCTAAAATTTATTGCGATAAATAATACATTTCCACTGCCGCGTCTATGATTTTCTGATAGTTTATAAACTAAGTACCTCGAAAATTGATCAACTTACGATTCGATTCTTATTATTTTCCGGTGACATTATACAAAGGGTGGGTGGTGTGAAAAGTTTGTTTAGTATACATTGCTACAAATATTGCAATTCAAAATGATCGATTTCACGCCTTATCACAAAAAAGTTAATCTAGTAACTAACCTTCAGTGACATCATTCTTCGGCATACATGCCTTCTTTAGAAGTTTTCCTGAGTTTTTTAACTGTTGCCTTGTCATCTGAGAAATTAACATAAATTAAAATAAAATAAATCAAGTTTGATAGCTCAGCATCTAGAATTCGTTTTCGGCGCGCGGTCAAATGTTTTTTTTTTTGCATAAGTATTTATTGTTTATCCTTATATCCTTACTATCCTTATCCTTACTAATATTATAAATGCGAAAGTAACTCTGTCTCTCTGTCTGTCTGTCCGTCTTTCACGCCTAAATTACTGAACCGATTTTGACAAAGATATATTTGAGCCTGGGAAAGGACATGTGCTACATTTTATCCCACTGTTGGGCACAATATATAACGTGTAGTCCACGCGGGCGGAGCCACAGGCGGAAAGCTAGTGAATAAATGAATGTTTTTATTTTTATTTCTATGCTATTAACGGTCACCCCCGTCTATTGCATTTCACAGTAGCTAAATTCGTGTCTGAAATATTTAGAAGATCCTTCTCTTGCTCAATTATAAAAAAAAGGTTTATAAACAAAAACGGTCGGTCTGTCGGTACGTAAGTAAACAGTTTACTTACCGACCACACTGTCATTGTATTCCATAGCAATACAAGGACAAAAAAGGTTGAAAAAACGTTTTTATAATGCATCACGTTAGATACTGAAACAATAAACAGTCACTTCGAATACTTCACACGAAATTACAAGATTTTGAAACTAGATGCAATGTTTTTATAAATCCGTGCTATTTCATTTGCAGTAAGGCGTAATGTACACTGATTCTCTTAATCTACCTTATAATTTTAAACAGTATTTGTTTATTAGTGAAACTGTTTCTTTTATTGAAAATAAGATGAGAGCTTGGCATAAGTTGCCCAATAGTTGCACACACACACCTACATACGCACACACACACTCACATACATACACACGACCCTACACACACACGCACACACACATATTCGAAAAATTAACCGCACACTTCTCCTACTAAATTTTAATCTCACTTCGTTTTTGTTAATACTTATCTAAAGACGTACTTACCGTGTCCACCTGGTCCAGAGCTGGAGAGGCTGGTAATCTGTGACACAGGTCTCCCTGTGCAGACACCAGCCTCTCACATAAATTATTTGTACTGTACCTCTTAGATTAAGCAAATTTCTATAAACCATATTCTGTGTGAGAGAATAAATAAAAAAAATATTATTATTATTGTATCCAGACTCTAGTTTGGCCAAGATACATATCTGTTTATATGAAAACTACACACATCAACACGGTCTAGGGATATTGCACGATTTTTCATACAAAAGAGGTCTGTTTGAGAAGCTATAAAAGCATACTCGAGATACATGGAGGGCTATAATTTTCAGACGAGCAAGCGCTAAACCTGAATTTTCAATTCTAGTCAATAAATTTTGTTTTACTTGAAATTTGTGAAAACGTGACGGAAAAGAAAACGAAAATGCACTTTTTGCCTGCTTTTTGTATGAAAACAGTAGAATTTGCGCAATTTTTTTTTTCATTTTTGTCACGTTTTCACAAATTTCAAGTGAAGCAAAATATATTGATTAGAATTGAAAATTCAGGTTTAGCACTTGCTTGTCTGAAAATTATAGCGCTCCATGTATCTCGAGTCTGCCTTTGTAGCTTATCAAACAGACCTGTTTTGTATGAAAAATCGTGCAATATCCCTAGACCGTGTTGATGTGTATATTTAAAAGATATCAACGTATATGTTTTAGGTTACGTTTTATTCATGAGTGTCATGATGAGGGTGGCATTCGTAAATCCCTCAATAAATAAAGTTTGATAAAAAATAAGATAAACTTAATTGCTTCTTAACAATATGAAACATTATAAAATGTTCTGTATGTATAATGCTGAGAGACAAAAAACGTTCTAATTATCCAGAACTCCTTTTTGGCCAAATCCATTAACTTCTAGTACAGTCAAATTCAAAGAAAACTCACCTCCCCATGAAATAATGCTAAAATTATTTCACGAAATGTTTTAGATATTTATATTATTTTTTGCATATTAAGACAAAATAAATACATTGTTTTTAAAGACATATTTAAATTTAAATTCTGATCCTTAGAGTCTTTAAGTACTTTCAGGTTACATTTACAACTTACCTTTACGAAAATGAGTGTCCTCTTGCCTTAATAAACAATTAATTAATTAATCACACACTTGACAAAATAATTAATAATTCGTATGACACCTGTAAGTGTTTGTAATAGCCAGTTAGAAAACATCGTGTTATTAACTAATTACGGAGACTTAGACATAAAGTACACACTCATTAAACAAATAGATACTTTAGTATTCTTACTTTGCATACTAAATTTAAACAAATTCCTTTTATTGTTTGATTTTTTAATTTTTCACACGTACTGATGGTAAATAATTGTTTGACATACTCAATAATCAAAATCTATCAGGAGGTTTACCATGATCGCTTAGCGCGATCCAATTTAGGACTTAAACAAGTCTGCAACGCTTATTCGTACCATGATGGCTTATAAGCGATTTAATTTTGGCGGTGTTGCGATTCAAAGGCAGACTAGCGACAATTTATGTAGACATTTAAAATGGACCAAGACAACCGAGCAGTTCAAAAGCAGCGCCATCATGGTACCATTTTAAAAAACATTCCAATTGCGAAGCAGTTCAAAGTTGGATCCTAAACAGAAATTCTTTTAAACGATCGTGGTAGGTACCCAGTAAGGTAACCAACGTATGCTGGGGCAGGGAACCGAATGGGTGACCATTTTAGCGATTTCCGTGTTTCTGAGGGCACTTCAAACTGTCGTATCCGGCTGTTCAGTTGTTAAGCGAAGTCAGAGATTTAATGAAGACAATATGATACAACATTTTGTACTAAATGCAACCATAAGTGTCTGCCTCCCCAAGGGAAGCCCCAGGAGGACACCAATCCATGATTTTTTAAGATCGCTCCTAATTGAAATGACTGTCTCTGATACAATGGGTCTCAAAAATTTCACTAACATAGCACTTTAGTTTTTTTTAGTTACTAGGTTTAGTCATTTTACTTGGTTGCTAACAATTTTTGATTTTCTAAAGTTTGACATCTTCTTCTTATCGTGTCAACCTGCAGCTCTAGCACGATAACGACAAACTCGCGCTCGGCTCACGCTGAAACTTCACTTTGATTGCACGAGAGTCCCGCGCAAAGGCTTGTTTGCCCTTCATTGGCGTTGTCAATGTTGACACTTTGACATAGGACCGCGGTGTTGTCGTGGCGCTGTCACTATCGTACTCGGCCTGCTGAACCTAAGTTCTACTGAAAAAGTTTTTACTTTTTAGCACTCTAAAAATGAAAGCTTGTTTTTAAAAAACTGTTTATTTCAATAAACTGATGTTATATGGAAAATTACGTATACATACAGAGTGTAAAAGACAGCTTAGAAAAAACAAAACCCTGAACTCAGACAATCATTCTGAATGATTTTTCAGTGGAATTTTTCTCCGGAAATTTTTAATTTAATTTTATTTTTCATGTTTTTTGAATATTTTTTGCTTAATATTTTTATTATTTAATCGAATACACTCCATTTTGCAATAAAAAAACAATCATAACAACGTAAAACACGAAAACCAGCAATGTATATCGCACTCCGACAGCAACGCGGCGGCGCCGGGGACATCGTGCGCGGGGCGCGGTTTCACGATACGTTACGTAGCGCCAAAGTTGGTAAATAATGAAAACTCCTTAACATTAATGTTTCCGGGAAAAAGTGGTCCCTTTTACTAGACACAGTCACAAATAATTACTTAAAGCTGATGATAGCTATGGGTAGATTCCATCACTTATTTGCTAAGCTGTCCTTTACACCTTGTTTAGTTAAACAAAAGTGAATGAACTTATTGAATGAAAAAAAAAATCAAGGGAAAATGAAAGTGGTTGGATCTTTATCGTAAAGGCATTTGGCGGCGTAGAACACACGGTCGCAGAACTCGCTGTAATTGTCCTCTGAAACAATAAACAAAACTAGCTGATGCCCGCAACTTCGTTTGCGTGTTAATTTTTTTTTGTACAGAGTACACAGATTGAAAACATCTATTTTTACATACAAACGTTTTTTCCCGCTAACTCCCGTTCCCATGGGAATTTTGCAATATCCTGTTGCAACTAAGCTTTAAGTTTACTAAGGTACCTGCATGCCAAATTTCAAGCGTCTAACTTAAGCGGTTTAGATTTTTCATACAAAAGGATTTTCCCGCTAATTCCCGTTCCCGTGGGAATTTCGGGAATTCCTTTCTTAGTGTACATCTACGGTACCTAAGCTATCCCTTCCAAATTTCAAGTGCCTACGTTTAGCCGTTTAGGCTGTGCGTTGATATGTCAGTCAGTCAGTCAGTCAGTTTCTCCTTTTATATATTTAGATTATCACAAAATAGCCTTCCGCCTGGGAGTTCGTTCCCGTGAGAATTTGGGATGATGTAATGTTGTAGCCTATGTGATAATCCAGAGTGTCAGATACTTCCATACCAAATTTTGTCAAAATTGGTGCAGCCGTTTGAGCGTGAAAGAGTAACAAACGTAACAAACATCCATACATCCATACAAACTTTAGCGTTTATAATATTAGTTAGGATTTTATAGAATGTCTCATAGAGGTACTGTTACGTTAACACACCCCCTAAGAAATAGTGATAATAAAGTTATTTTACTATTATTAACCTCCGACAAAAAAGAAGGTGTTAAAAGTTAGACGTGTGTATCTGTGTGTCTATATCTATAGCATAAAAAAAACTGCATCGAAATCTATTTGTCTATTCGTTTAGGAGCTATGATACCACAGACAGACACACAAATATACCGACATATATAATATAATATTCTTTATTGCAAAAACATAGTTATTAAATCAATTGGAAAAACCAAGTGTACAAAGGCGAGCTTATCTCTAAAAGAGATCTCTTCCAGCCAACCTGTGAGAAATAGTATATAAGTAGAAGGGGTAGAGAGATTTGCGCACAGAGTTAACAGAAAAAAAAAATACCAAATAAATACAACAATAATAAAACGATACTTATTACAATAAAATAAATACATAAATATAGAATACATACATTATATAATACATATATTATATGCTCATTAGAGTCTCGAAAGAAAGTGTTCTTTCAAATTTTAACATACACATACACAGAAACATACGTCAAACTTATAACAGTGCTCTTTATTGTCGCGGTTTAAAAATAGTTACCTTTACTATAACTTCTTATAAATAACAAGTTTAACAAACCAATACTTACGAACTCCAAGGCACTCTTCTATAACAGCTTTAGCTCTGTCCCTAATGTCCGGTGGGTACAATATGTCCACTTGTTTCATCACCATCTCTTTGTTAAGTTTGTCGTTCTTAACCTGGAAAATTATCGTGCATTTTTAAAAATTACTTTCAAATGCTCCTCAATATTACAATTAGTAGA
This sequence comes from Aproaerema taeniolella, assembly GCA_949987775.1. Lineage (NCBI taxonomy): Eukaryota > Metazoa > Arthropoda > Insecta > Lepidoptera > Gelechiidae > Aproaerema > Aproaerema taeniolella. The sequence goes on along the minus strand of OX465259.1, from coordinate 795,449 downwards.
TATATCGGGCTTTAGGTAAATCTCTTTCAATCTCTCGGGTGGTTAATCAGTCCATGAAACTGAACAACTATCCCTAAGGAACAGGTCAAAATACGAAAAAAAAAAAATTTATCTCCCATACAAAACGCGCTATATGCTGATGAAGTTTGTATGGGAGACCAAAATTTTTTTTTTCGTATTTTGACCTATGTTCCTTGGGGAAAGTTGTTCAGTTTCATGGACTGATTTAGCACCTGAGAGGTTGAAAGAGATTTACCTGAAGCCCTGTATAGATTCAAGATTTAAAACGTTTATTTGACATACACACTACAACACAACAACAACAATGAAACAGAAGAAATATACAGAAATATAAAAAATTAAAAGAAATTAAAAATATAAATTAAAATGGATGGAGTTGTGATGTAGTGCGATGACAAACAGGACTCACCTCAGCATGTGTTGCAGCAAAGGCCACAACGCTGGTTTTCAGTTGAGCCCCTAAATTGTTACATATGGGGTGGGGTATATGAGTTAGCGAAAGATTAGGGGTGTTTCTCCCCATAAACATCACAAACATATATACATACATAAGCTCACGCCTTTAATCCCTAACGGGGTAGGCAGAGCATCAGTGGTTCCAGAATAGTGGTTCTGGACCTAGTGAGCTAGTGAGATCAAGTGAGATGCCACGTTCAGCCAGCCTTTGCAATGTAAGCGCAAAAAAATGAGTTTCTTTACGACATCATATTAGAAACCTCTAAAATTAATAGTGTTTCTCTACTAAATAACGCAAGTATTATACATATAAACCTTACCCTTGAATCATATATACATACATACGTTCACGCCCATAATCCCTAATGGGGTACGCAGAGCATCAGTGGTTCCAGAACCACTAGATTCCACTTTTGACACACATTGTGAGGGTTATCAGATGGAACAAGTTGTATAATGGTGAGAGGTGGTCAGCCTTTCGCCCATTATACTGTAAAAACCCTCGCAACCACTTACAGACTTTTACTGTCTGTAAGTGATAGGCAGCTGGCACATTCTAAGTTTTTCTTTCAGTCCCAGTCCAGCATGGAAGGAAACTAAAAAACTTTCTCTACATAAAACTAACATACTTTCTCTCCATAAAACTAAAAAACATCCTCTCCATAAAACTAAAAAACTTTCTCTCCATAAAACTAAAAAACATCCTCTCCATAAAACTAAAAAACTTTCTCTCCATAAAACTAAAAAACATTCTCTCCATAAAACTAAAAAACTTTCTCTCTATAAAACTAACATACTTTCTCTCCATAAAACTAAAAAACATTATCTCCATAAAACTAACAAACTTTCTCTCCATAAAACTAAAAAACATTATCTCCATAAAACTAAAAAACTCTCTCCCCATAAAACTAAAAAACTTTCCCCAGAAAACCTGTATGAACCTGTATACTTTACATACAAAAGTAAATTAGGTGATTACACAAGTTGTATGGTACGAAGAGGCGATTCTTTTTTTTAATTTCGACCTGTGTTTCTTTGGGAGATTTTTTCAATCTCGTGGACTGATTTACATGCTTCATTTTCGGCCTATGTTTCTTTGGCTGGGCGAACTGTTCAGTTTACTAACCAGTATCGTACGAAGTCGAATTTTTCTTCTACAGTAACCAGTCACGAACACACGGTTTCGTACGCGGCCGAAGTCTCCACATGCTTAATTTTCGCTCACTAAATTAAAGTCACCCAATATGGTCTTTGACCAGATCCAGGTTTTGACAGATCAAATAACGATTGCCATTTGACCTCCGTGTCTTTTCTGATAGCAACGTGTAATAAGCAGTGGTAACAATGTTAATTGTTAACAAATAAATAAATTAAATGAATAATGTTATTTTCTTCATCCAGCTTCCATGCTGGACGATGTTATTTTCTTCTTTCAGCTTCCATGCTGGACTGAGAGAAAAAAAAAATCATAGAATGTGCCAGCTGCCTACTCCTCCCGGGCATATTGTAAAAGACAGTAAATGGGACGCGAGCATTTGTATGTATAAAAAATTGTATAAAAACGCGAGCGTAGACAACCTCTCACCACTTACATCATATTTCATCAACCCTCTGAATTTATACTAAACGTGACATCAAATGGTTTAAAAACCATTGATGCTCTGCCTACCCCAATAGGGATTTTAGGCGTGAGCGTATATATGTATGTATGTATATTAGTTTCCCGTTCCACCCTATCGTTTTATCGCAGATCAAAATAAGTGGAACGACCTTTAGACAACAAAACTATATGACACGTTTAAGTTATTCCAGCAGAACGGATTGGATCATGGTTACACATTCAGTCGTCTATTTTGTTGAATTCTGTTCAACAGCGCGATTTTATCAAACTACACGTAATTGTAACGTGATTATACGTATTTAACAGATCAAATCATATAATTATTTTGCTGTGTGATTTTTCCTGTGCCTATCTATTTGTGGATCACCGTATTGAAGGTTAGAGTCATGGGAGTCTGTGTTATCGAAATTAAATGTAATTTTTTTGATATAAAAGTGTGTGTTTTATTTATACCATGTAAAAAAAGTCTGTATCTTGATATGTAGGCATATTAGGAAGACTTTGAACAAGGTAACAAAAATTAAGGATGTGCCCACGAAACTGAACTTTCCCCGAGAAAAATGGGTCCAAAATTAAAAAAAATCGCACAAATCGTGCGATTTGCGTCGAGATTTCTTGTAAGAATTTCATATGGATTCATTGGTAAAAGTTTTTTATTTTAACTCTAGGATGGGATAACTCTTGACCTCAATCTTAACCATAAGGTCAGAGATGAGGTCGACGATGGAGCAAGTTAAACCAGGAAAAGCCTATAAAGGCACTGGTACTCCCACGCACCGACGTAACACAGCAAGCTGTTTGGCGTCGGACTTCGGTAGGGGGGTGGTCGCGAACCAGACGGCCCTTTACAGAGCCTACCACACCGCATGAGACCATAGGACGACACCTCAGATTCAGAAAAAATGAAGTGTCGTTGCCTGGGATGGATTACTAGGAGGCAGGTCTCATTTGTGTTTCCTTAGTCGCCTCTTACGACACCCACGGAAAGAGATGGGGTGGTGTTATTCTCAACCGATCACCACACGGTTAAAAAAAGTTGTTCAGTTTCATTGAGGGAAGCACCCCTAAAGTTTCGCTAACTAATTTAAAGTCACCCACATACATTTGTTCGATGTAACAACGTATAACACGAAACTAATAACGTGCATCTCATTCTGGAAGCGAAGACGCGAGTGGACCACCTTTCCAGGAAAAAAATATGACTTGTAGTTATGGATTGCCAAGCTGGCTTTTACTAAATAATGACAACAGCATCCTTTATTTGTATAATTTACCAAAAAAAATAAGTGTGTAGATAAAGTAGTATTAAAAAAAAATTAATTAATTAATAATGGGTTTGCTTTTGACCACAATCTAGTACAAGGGCCGAAGGTGGTTGAGGATAAAGCAAGCTCACCCAGAAAATGCCCATTTACTCGATCTTTAAGGGTCTAACTTAAGGTTCTATGAGCTCGGAAATACAGACGCAAGCAGGGAGTTCCATTCCTTGGCAGTTATAAAATATATATTTTTTTAAATTAAAAATGGGTTTGACCACAATCTGGCTTAGGGCAAAGATGTGGTCGAGGATGTAGCGAGCTCACCCAGAAGAAGCCTATTCACTCGTACTTTAAAGATATTTGGGTTGTATGAACTCGGAAATACAGACGCCGGCAGGGAATTCCACTCGGCAGGGAAGATGATGAAAAGCGCTCAGTGCGGATCCGTGGGATCTCAACAAGGTAAGGGCGAAACCCCACAGTGAGTCTGGACGTCCGATAGAAGAAAGGGGCAGGCGGAATCAACTCATGCAGCTTCTGTGCACGCTCTCCAAAGTACATCATGTAAAAAACACATATGCAAGTGTATTGAATAACTTACCACTTGGATAGTTTTGTAGACACAAGCCACATAACATTTCACGTCGGGCTCCTCGATAAAAACACCTTGCTCTATGTTAGCTACTTTGCCTAAAAGTGAACAGCAATATAAATAAAGGTGTCAAGAATACCTATGTACACGTATGGAGAAACAGAGAGTAGTGAAATGGTAACAATGTATGAAGAATTGAAGACAAATACGAGTATAAAGTCAATATTCTTCGTTTATTTTATTATCTACTAGCTTTCCGACGACCGCGGCTCCGCCCGCGTGGACTACAGGTTATATCGTACCCAGCTGTGGGATAAAATGTAGCCTTTATCTTTTCCTAAGGTCTTATATCTCTGTACCAAATTTCGTCAAAATCGGTTCAGTAGTTTAGGCTTGCATGCGTAACAAACAGACAGAGTTACTTTCGCATTTATAAAATTACTTAGTGGGGATTTAGCGCAAACTCAAACTCGAAATAATTTCTTTAAAATCCACTTGAGGAAATTGTTAGGTACATTGAAAAATGTCACAATATTTTATTTTTTATCATAATCTATGAAATAAAATGGATGCCTCTTCGTTCCGTTGCTCTCAACGCATTATTTGATTTATAAAACTTACTTTCAGCAACTCCAATTTTTTGCAAACACTGATTCTTCATGATGGTCATAGTTTTCTTCAGCTGTGGTCGTGTCATCTGAAAACCAGTACTGTGATTTGACTTCAAATGGCAAAAATATATAGTTAATTTTGTTTGAGTTATGTGTGTCACGTGATTATGAGGCTGGAGCACTATTTTTGAATCACTCGCCTCGTTTCGAGCGATATCTTTCGTTGATTTGCGTCGATGCTATTGAGTTTTTAATTTTTAACTACTAAATTCCATGAGTACTAAGACCCTTTCAATACACTTCGTATTGATAAAAAAGTTCGGAAATCAATAGAATCCGTGCAAATCAATAAAAGATATCGCTCGAAACGAAGCGAGTGATTCAAAAATAGTGTCCCTGGTTCTAAAAAACGTGCGAATTCTACTTGAGTCGAGTTCTACACGCAATATTTCTACACGCATACTCTCACAATGCAGTTCTCGTATGATTTGTCACTTATCTTTTTTAATTCTGTTTTTATCTTATTAACAACCTCAATTTTTGTCAATCATTAACTACGTTATTGTGAAGAATCTATAGCCCACTCATGTCGGAGTTGGGGGCCGTGTATACTAAGATACAGGAGATCCTAGTTCAGGTACACCTGCCTCTGACATTAATTTATTGTACCTAGTATTCAAATTTTCTAAAAGAAAAGAAGATTTATTTTATTTTATTTTTACAATTGCTCTAAAAGACCTCTTCTTTTTAACCGACTTCCAAAAAGGAGGAGGTTCTATGTTCGACTGTATGTATTGTGTATATATTTTTTTTATGGATGTTCACCGATTTCTCTGCCATTTATATGGATCGATTTTCAACATTATTTTTTTGTTCGAAAGAGTATACTCCAGAGGTGGTCCCATTGTAACCAGGTCGCGGGGAAATCGAGGGAAACCCTCAAAGTAAACGTTTTGAATCTCTCTCTGAATCTCTGAAATTAAATAGGGACTTAAATTGTTTCTCACCTATAGGTGAGAAACAATTTAAGTCTTATGTATATATACTTTCAATTATTTACACTAAAAATAGCAGGGTGACAAAGCTTGGACGGCAATCAATTGAAGTCGGTTTTATTTTTTTTGTAAAAAGTTAATTTTTGTTTCTGGTTCTAACACGGTTGCCTGGATCCAGGGTAATTACAGTGGTGTGATTGCCGTCCAAGCTTTGTCACCCTGCTGACCAGACCATGGTTACAGTATGTCGCCTAATATGTGGGTTTCCTAACGACGTTTTCCCACACAAAGCAACGCAGTGTGACATCAAATTAGTTAGCAAAAATTAAGGATATTTTGTTTAAGGTTCTCGCGGTAATTTTCACTAGTTTCAAACACATTATAACAACAGTTCATCCGTGATCATGGTGTTTGCAACAACGACGACATATCAGATACTCATTCAAAACTAGCATCCCGCCCGGGACTTCGTTCCCGTGGAAATTCTGGAAAATCATGTACCCTATTTCCATCTCGGATAATGTAGGATTCTAATGGTGAAATATGTTTTCAAATCGGTCCAGTGGTTTCGGAGCCTATTCAATGAAAACAATTAAACAATCAAATCTTTCCTCTTTATAATATTAGTATAGATTAGTATATACAAAAAACGTGGTAACCCGTTATAATATACACTGGTGAAAATTGAGGATACGAATCAGCCCACGAAACTGAAATAATTTCCTCAAGGAACATAGTTCGACAAATGAAATAGTACATTGTTCATCAAGGGAGGAAAGGGCCCGATTACTAGCGAGGGAACAGTTTGGAACACAATACTCCCGAGCTAGGAATCGGACTTTCTTCCGAGTGCTACATAGTGCTTTATACTACACCTGTTAGGAACAATCAAAATTCAAAACGTAACAAACAATTTAAGAATATTTCACAAATTTGACCAAAATTTCGCGCTTCTTCTTTTTTTTATGAAGACAAAAGGATTTGTGGTCAGTAGCAAAGAGATACCATATTTAAACTATATAAAAACTCCTTGGGCAGTGGTGAGTGCGCGCACCATAGATGAAAATTCGTACATTTTTTCCTCCCGCTTATTTTGGTCTAAGAAAAAACTAACGTTCTCTTCTCATTTTCAGGGAATAATGACTACTGTTCCGATTAGGTGTAGTATAAAAATATTTCCACCTTTTCATGCAACTTTTTCTATCAACTGATTTGCTTTTGTATGGGAAGTAAGCTCTTTTTTTTTAGAATGTCATTGGGTTCCTTGGAAAAAGTTGTTCAGTTTCATGTGCAGAAGCGCCCTCTAAAGTTTTGTTAATTAATTTAAAGCCCCTTATAACTCAGATAAAAGCAATCAAAGACACGTATGTTAATGCAATCAAAGACACGCTATTAAAGTTTGTAAAGACACACTATAAAAGCAATCGTCTACACACTAATAAAGTTTGGAAGTCTTCTCGAGCGCCGGAGGGGCGCTCGGGGAAGCCGCATCGGGGCGAACCCTATGGAGGCGAAAGTCTATCGCGGCCTATTTAATAGGCCGGTCGTTGGGGTCCATGATGATGATAATAAAGTTTGTAATAGTAAAACAAAACTATCTTTACCGCAAATCCAGATCCCAACATAACAGCTGCTAAAGTTAAAACTAAGACTTCTTTCATGATTTCAGTAAACAACTACTAAATAAAAATTATCACACATTTAGCTTCTAAAGCAATTTGAACGAAACAAACAGATGTTACGCATTTAAGTGGTTATAAAGGGTTTAAAATCAAAAGTTGTCAAACCGTTTAGCACTAAGTATTAATTTAGAGTTTTAAATTATAGACTGACTAAACGTTTTCGGCCACTAAGCCTGGGACCCTGAAGCAAAATCGTGGCTAAATTACAGGTTTTGTATATTTCTAATTACTATTGCTCGATCGTCATCTTGTTTAGGTCTAAAAACATCTTTTGTTGTTTTTAGACCTAAACAAGATGACGATGACGTGAAGTATTTCTTCACAGTCCTAATATGTTACGAGTATAAATGCTAAAATTGTTAGGATGGATCATCATCATCATCATGTCAGCCGCAAGACGTCTACTGCTGGACATAGGCCTCCCCCAGGGATCTCCACCTCGATCGGTCCTGCACCACCCACATCCAGCGGCTTCCCGCAATCTTTACCAGATCGTCGATCCACCTTGTGGGAGGCCTTCGTATGCTGCGCCTTCCGGTACGTGGTCGCCACTTGAGGACTTTTCTGCCCCAGCGGCCATTAGTCCTATGAGCAATATGCCCTGCCCACTGCCACTTAAGGTTAACAATTCTTTGGGCTATGTCGGTGACCTTGGTTCTCCTGCGGATCTCCTCATTTCTGATTCGATCGCGCAGAGAAACTCCGAGCATGGATGGATGTTTGTAATTCCTTCACGCCAAACTATTAAACGAATTTTGATGATACTTAGCGTTGCAGCAGTATTATAGCTAAGATATTAGAATAACATATTTGCTACACAGTTTCTCCTAAGTCCCAGTTGAAAAGCTAGACCTTTATAACACTACAAAGAAACTGGATACAGACTACAAAAACCTGTTAATTAATAGAAATATAAAATCACTCGCTATATTTTAATGATAAACTAAAGATTTGTATATTTTGTTAGTGTTTTATTTTCACCGGCTTCATATTCAAACACGCACAAGGATTATTTCAAAGAAATATTAATTCTGGTGCTACCAAGATTTCGCCCAGAATGAGTTACTTGTCTTACTTTTAATAGATTAATACTAGAGCGCTTAACTAAACAACTAAATGATGATTGTATAGGAGTACTTGGATATATTTACAATCTCAAACCATAATCCCATTCGGGTGAAAGAGACCACGCATATTTGAACCAAAACTTTACCATAAAATAAAACACTGTTATCATGCGTCATTTTATTTTAATATTTCGTACGACCAAAACTCAAGGATAGACGAAGTTCTTAGGATCGTACTCATACAAACATTTGGTGGTAAAGTAGGACGCTTCACACAAGTCCTTGGTTTTCTTGGTGATGTCTTTGCAGTGGTCCACCGCCGCTTTGAAAGGCTCCTTGATCTCTGGCGGAAACATCATCTCGACCGTCTTCAGCATCGCTTCCGTGCTTACTTTGCCGTTCTTCACCTGGAGAAAGTAGACCACGTAATAAATAAGTGTTATAATGTGAATAACAGTATTGCCTTATTTATTTTTTTAGGATTGTTTGGATAAATAAATGCTTATCTCGACTAAATCTAGTATCAGGCTTAATGATTGTTATCCCTGATAATGAGAAAAACCCGGAAATAAATTGAACTTGGTATCGCTCGTAGCCAAGTGGAGCTCGCTGATCTCAGCCGATCAGTGAGGTTAAGCAACGTTCACAGCGGCAGGGCACCTGATGGGTGACCAAAATGGCAATTTATGACAAACGTTTGCATGCTTCAGAGGGCACGTTAAACTGTTGGTCCCGGCTGTTGTCGATTGATTACAGTCGTTAAAACCAAGTCAGAGGCTATTGTGCAGTTTTAAAACTCTGACACCACGGTTAGCCAACTTCGCCACACACTTGACTATACGAAAAGAAGAAAATTAATTGGTAAAAGACGGTCACTTTAAATTAGTAAACATTTAGGACACACTAGGCTAAATAATATAAGAGAAAATAAGAAACATTTAGTTCGTGAATCTTCTAAATAATTTAAAGAACATTAGCAAAGAGCAGTGATGAAATTCTCCTAACAAAACTTCACTTTTAAGAAATCTTCAGTTGCAGCGAACGATGAACTTTTCTTATATAGAACAAAATATACACATGATATTGACCATTTACTTACCACCTGCATCATGTTGTAAATACAAGCCATGTAGCACATTACATTGCGGTCTTCTATGAATTTCCCCTGCTCGATTTCACCTACTTGATCTGAAATGTAAAGAAAACATACTTATCCAGTACAGAAAACGCCCGTACTCGTAAAGCAAGAAAAAAGATTTGGTTTGTTAAAATGATACCGTCATCAAGAAGGACCTAAACAAGTCTGCAACGCTTATTCGTACCATGATGGCTTATAAGCGATTCAATTTTGGCGCTGTTGTGAGTCAAAGGCAGACCAGCGACAATTTATGTAGACAGCGCCATCATGGTACCATTTTAAAAAACATTCCAATTGCAAAGCAGTTCAAAGTTGGATCCTAAACAGAAATGCTTTTAAACGATCGTGGTAGGTACCCAGTTCTTTCGTCAAAGCCGGATATTGGCATTTATTTAATAATAAAAGGCAGATTTCGGCAAAAGACCAAAGGAAATAAGGATTGGACAAAGCTAGGATTTGGCGAAATAATCTTTTGACGAAGCTAGGATTTGACGAAACAAGAATTTGATGAACGTTTCCTCTTAACTTTTACCTACAAACGTCATTTTTTACATTAAGAGGGAAGAAATAGTACGTGCTCGTCCATACAAAAAGAGAAAACGTTTTTCCACCTCTAAATATTTTCAAACCTGAATGATTTTTAAGTATGTTATTAACACAACGAACCACTAGGTTTATAGTTTTTCCTTTTTCAAAGTTCGCTAGGTATAGATTAAAACTTATAGGAACCTCAAATAATTTCATTTTTGTATTAAAAATTTGGCGAATTAAGCTGTCTGTTGTACAAAAAGAAATGTATTTATTTTTAAAAGCTAAACCTATAAACCTAGAATATATTATGCCGAATCGATCGACATTAAAACCAAAGTGATCTGTTATGATTTAGTTAGTGGAAAACGTTTTCTCCCGAAAAATTAATGAACTAATTAATTTATTAGTCCTATTTTATAAGTAATTTATTATCCCTATATACCTTCCGTGACATCGTTTTTCGGCATGCATGACTTCTTCATTAATTTACCAGAGTTTTTGAGCTGCTGCTTCGTCATCTGCGGAAAAACCACAAACTGCGTTTTTTTTACAAACAAAAACGATACAATCAAGATACAATCCAATGATGACGTCACATCTTCATTAGGTTTTTTAAGTTCATGGAGTTCTTAGGTATATCCGTCCTAGTTTCAAAAAAAATTTCAACATGAAATATGTGTACCCTAGGTTTTCACATTATTTTTTTATTTTTTATTTAGGAAAACTTACAGCATAATATAATACATTATAATTATAAGTTATACACATAAGCCAAAAACAGTTTTTACTGACAATTCATCACATTCTCGTTGAATAATAATATAAAACATATAAAAAAAATTGATTTACTCTCAGTCCAGGACTTATAGCATCCTAAGGGTATATCTATATTAGTATTATAAAGAGGAAAGCTCTGTTTGTTTGTTTGCTTTGAATAGGCTGCGAAAATATTGGACCGATTTGAAAAATTCTTTCACCATTAGAATGCTACATTATCCCTGAGTGACACAGGCTACACAATTTTTCCAAACTTCCACGGGAACGAAGTCCCACGCACCGTGCTTTTATTTATAAAAAAGTTGGGTACAAAGTTATCAAACTAATGTTTCATTATAACTTCATGAGCTTTCTAATAGCAGACGTGAATTTTGATGCTTTGTTGTCGAAAATGTTGACTTCGTCATAAATATTGTTGTACTGAGTACCGATTCATAGTAAGGGCTATGCTACGGGAACGCAAAGATTGCATTATAAGGAACAATGTAAATCAAGTATCAATAATTGGGAACGTGATTGAAATAAGTACTTTAATCTTACCGCGGCACCAATCTCGCAGTAAAGTAAAATTAATAAAGTGACACAATATAAAATAATATCTTTATGCAAATACATCATACTGGACAGGCACTGCATTAATGTTGCATTTTTAATCTTATGCCTCATATATAAAGTCCTTTAGTGTCAGATATGATTGATTGATTGTAGAGTAGGAAAGGTTCTTCTTATTAACATAATGTATAGCTGTTTAACATTAGCATTTCCGTATTATACGTCTGAGTCTTATAGAGCTGGTAGCAAAGAGATGAAAGATAACATTACATTACATTCATACTTTCCCACAGTGATAGGTCAGTTGGTAATGAGCCAGACTTATAACCGGAAGATTGCGGGTTCACATCCTGGGCCCCGATTCTGTAACTTCAGTTGTGTGTCGATGGAATGGAGGCCATTTTATCTGTTCAGGTGGTGAAATTGAGATGTAACAAATGTAAACTTTAACACTAAAACTTTAATATTGTTTTGTCGTCTTCTGTTTGTGTTCTTGTCCTGTGTTTTATATTTTATGTTATTTCATTTTCTTTGTGTTGTAGTATTTTGTGTTAAATAAATGTCTTGATTCTTGAATTTTGAAATGTTCTGAAGGTTTTCTAGATCGCTGTCTAGCCTAATACTGGATACCCTCAAGAATTGAGGCCCAATGTAAAACAGGACTAAGTAGACTCTACTACCAGAAACATGTCGCATTGTGTGTGTGAGTGATTGCTCTTTAGTGATAAGGCCACCCTTGCACACTTTTGGTTGTAAGTTTGTATGTTTTGTCTTACCTTATTAAATATGCAATAAAGTATTTATCTATCTATCATGTCCTCTACTTAAGATCTAGCATATTTTTCACATCAGAAAATGCGGAAGCCTGGAAGTATCAATTAGCCATTACTGAATCACGGTGGCTCTTTGAAAAGTGTAAGTAGGGTAACTATAAATTTTTCAGAAGCTAGAACTATTTCAATTTTTTTTACTGTTTCATAAAAAAAACTTGTGAGGGTCTCAACGACATTTTGCTATTATTTATTTGATCAGAAATATCTATAAAAATACTTTATTTTATTTTATTATAAGATGGGTTAGCTCTTGACCTCAATAAAGGCACTGACACTCCCACGCACTGACGGAACACAGCAAACTGTTTGGCGTCAGACTTCGGTAGGAGGGTGGTCGCGAACCAGATGGCCCTTTATAGAGCCTACCACACCGCATGAGACCATAGGACGACACCTCAGATTCAGAAAAAAATAAAGTGTCGTTGCCTGGGATGGATTACTAGGAAGCAGGTCTCATTTGTGTTTCCTTAGTCGCCTCTTAAGACACCCACGGAAAGAGGTGGGGTGGTGTTATTCGAAATTATTTTATGTATAAGAATATAATATAGTGTTATGCAAGTTTGCTGAATAAATATTTATTTATATATATGAATAAACATTGATGTATACGTCTAAAATCCTCAAATAACATTCATCAGCATGACCCTTGCATACAATTATTTTTTTCGTTTTAGTACAACTGAATTTTAGAATAAAAGCTTTTTTTTTAAGTTTTTTCTAATTATAATTTTTATTGTTTTATTATATTTATACCTTAACTCTGTAAAGGTGAGGAAATAGTGAGTAACTTCGTTTTACATTTCAGTTATTGACTTTGTTGACTCCACTACTGAGCAATTCGCGCACATTAAGTTCGTGCTGCATACATAAAAAAAAAATTATACATATTTGTTATTTGCATCCACAGACATGATGTCCTTGAATTTATTTAAGAGTTAGTTTATACTTTACGGAGAAGATAAAAAAATATTTATTAGTCCCACAAACAAAGAACACATTGTCACCATACTTCTAATCACATGTAATACTTGATTAGGTGTTAAATATCTAGTCAGTATGTTCCAATTACGAAGTTATAAATAGCAGTGGGGTAGAGTGAGATCTCATTATGTCAGGCCATGTCTACCTTTAGACCGGGGTAGTTGGAAGATGGCACTGCTACCTATACTTGTTAAGTTTTTAGTGCTTTTTACCTTTTGTGATGCGGTAAGTTTTTTGATTCTTCCACGCTGGACTGGGAGTGAAAAACTTAGAATGTACCAGCTGCTAACTTTTCCCAGGCATACTATAAAAGTCAGTAAGTGGGACGGGGTATTTGCTGTATTATGGGCGAAAGGCTGACCTCTCACTATTATTCATCATGTTTCATCGAATAACCTTCAAAATTTGTGTCAAATGTGGCACCAAGTGGTTCTAGAACCACTGAAGCTCTACCTACCCCGATAAGTATTATAGGCGTAAGCGTTTGTATGTATGTATGAGTTCTTCTTACCAGCCCATATACGTCCCCTCCGAGGGGCACGGGCCTCCCTTCGAAACACGAAGGGGTTTTAGGCCAAAGTCCACCACGCTGGCCCGATGCAGGTTGGTGGACCGCTCGTTTTTCGAAAATTAATTTTCTTGGACGGGCGGTTTTCATCACGATGTTTTCCTTCACCGTTGAGCAAGTGATAATTTAAAATCCGTACATAAATCCGAAAAGACGAATTTAGTGGTACAGGACCGCACCAGGATTTGAACCCGCGACCTTCAGATTACAGTTTTATCGGCATACTGTTGTCGCAGAGTACTAGTGTTAGGATTGTCCATCTTAACCACGCGGCATTGACTCTGTAGGCTACATCTAAGTCTATTTAGGCGTTCTCAGACAGTATCGATCCAGATACTACATGAAATGGGTGACATTGGGCAATGGTTGACCATCGATGGAGATATCCTTGTATGAGTTGTATGAATGTAATTATTTAAGGATGAACCTCGTTCCCCTGAGAATCTAGCAAAATCTACTTTTTATAAATATTACACTTAATATTACAGATGACCATGAAGCAAATTAAACAAACCGGGAAAACGCTAAGGAAGACTTGTTTATCTAAAAACAACGTTGAAGACGGTAAAAAATATTAGTTTTATAGGAAGATACAGTAATACACAAATACATATATTACATATTATTATATTATTGTTTTTTATTATTATTTATATTTTTAACCGTGTGGTGATCGGTTGAGAATAACACCACCCCACCTCTTTCCGTGGGTGTCATAAGAGGCGACTAAGGAAACACAAATGAGACCTGCCTCTTAGTAATCCATCCCAGGCAACGACACTTCATTTTTTTCTGAATCTGAGGTGTCGTCCATGGTCTCATGCGGTGTGGTAGGCTCTGTAAAGGGCCGTCTGGTTCGCGACCACCCTCCTACCGAAGTCCGACGCCAAACAGATTGCTGTGTTCCGTCGGTGCGTGGGAGTACCAGTGCCTTTATATACATTTTCTGGGTTAACTCGCTCCATCTTCGACCTCATATTTGACCTCATGGTCAAGATTGATGTCAAGAGTTAACCCATCTCATAATTATTTTTTTTTATTATTTATTATTTTTTTTACTGCAAATAAAGATTACTTACTAACTTAAGCTTGTTCACGTTTTTCAATAAGTGTAAGGCTTCATGTGTTTTCTGTGAATTTTAGGAAGTCTGCATTTAAATTTAATGTCTTTATTTTAACTAACAAGACGTTTAAGAATGGTGCCAAACTGTGAATAATTGTATGTACTTACTTAAAGCCAACAATTTTGTTTTTTGTGTAAACTGCTAAAAAAATGGGTAGTTATGTTCGTTTAAAGCGGCCTGTTGTTTTTTACCGAGAGACATACGTAAATTTTGCAACAATTAATCAGCTAGCGCCTACGTCGGAAAGTATTTCAATGTTACGTACGAGTATATTAATTATACAACTGAAATAAGAAAGTTGATCTCCTTCTTTCTTTTCTCTTTATTTTACTTACTGTTTTTTATTTATTTTACTATCTTGGTGTAATATGTGCTGTTTGTGCGTGTTTATGCATTTAGGTTTTATAAGCAGAAGTGCAGCTAAAATACAGTTAAATCTTAACGATTTATAGGCTGCGATCAAGAAAGTTACAATAGTAGTTAACTGTGGTAAATGTACCTATGTGATTTTGTTTATTTTCAGAGAAAGTAGATAAAATAGGCCAAGGCATCTTCATCGAGGAAAAAGAGGTGATGTGTTACATGGCCTGTATCATGAAAATGGCTAACACGGTACGTATACATGCAATCAAACCAATATGTATATGCAATCAGAAAGCATTTAAGTACTCTGTTAGGGCTCTTTTATTGTCGTGCGGGTTTGCGCCCGCGTGCCGGCCAGGCCCGCATGCGTGCCACCCAGAACCAATTGTTTCATACGTGTTTTTCTTTTCTCGCGTGAGTGTGGCCCGCCTTAGGGCTCTTTTATTGTCGTGCGTGTTTGCGCCCGCGTGCGGTCCAGGCCCTCATGCGTGCCACCCAGAACCTATTGTTTCATACATGTTTTTCATTTGGCTCGCCTTACAATAAAAACATGTATGAAATGACAGGTTGCGAGCGGCACGCATCTGGGCCTGGCCCGCATGCGGGCGCAAACACCCATGACAATAAAAGAGCACTCGATAAAAACATGTATGAAATGACAGGTTGCGGGTGACACACATGCGGGCCTGGCCCGCATGCGGGCGCAAACACACACGACAATAAAAAAGCCCTTAAAGAGCTTTAAACTATATCGCATCTACAACTTACAGAACTTAGAACCTCTCGGTGATGAAAAATTTAAAGGGCTACTTTAAATAAGTTAGCGAAACTTTAAAGGAAGATTCTCCCCATAAAATTGAACAACTTTCCCCAGGGAAACTATATAAAATTATACAGGGTGTAAAGGACAGCTTAGAAAATACTTAAATAGTGCAATCTACCCATAACTATCATCAGCTATAAGTGATTATTTTTTCCCAGAAAAGTCATGTTTTTTCAAGGATTTTTCATTATCTACCTACTTTGGCGCTACGCAACGTATCGTGAAACCGCGCCCCGCGCGCGATCCCCGCGCGCCGCGCTGCTATTATCGGAGTGCGATGTACATTGCTGGTTTTCGTGTTTTACGTTGTTATTATTGTTTTTTATTGCAAAATGGAGTGTATTCGTTTAAATAATAAAAAATGTGAGCAGAAAATATTAAAAAACATGAAAAAAAATTAAAATTTTCCGGAGAAAAGTTCCACTGGAAAATCATTCAGAATGATTGTCTGAGTCCAGGGTTTCAGTTTTTGCTAAGCTGTCTTTTACACCCTGTATTAAAAAAATCAGAGGCGATTTTACTTAATTTGTTTTTTTTTTATAAATCAGTTTCGTGGGCTGATTTATATTTTTATTTGTTGCTAACTAATTTAAAGTATATTATTTATGTGAAATAATGGTGAATTTCGCGTTCTTTCCTCTGTTTTTGGGGGTTCCCTTTTTATTTTTCGTTTTCCAGAGATTTTATCTGTTCACGTTGAAAAAGTCAATAAACTGGAGACATATTTTTGAAACGATAGAATTCCAATTCGCATACGAATTGACAAGATTCGAATGAGAATCGCATACAAATCTTGTCAATTCGTATATTGTTTCAAAAATACGTTTCCTGAACTTAAATGATCAGTAGAGCACCAGCAATGGTTTTAATATATTTCCATCGCTCATCGAATGCCATGAAAACTAAATAATTTTCTCGTTATTTTCCAGTTCAAAAATGGCAAAATAAACTATGAGGCGGCGATGAAGCAGGCTGACATGCTGCTGCCCGAGGAGATCAAGGAGCCCGCCAAAACAGCCCTCACAGCCTGCAGGAAAGTCCGTAATGTATCTTCTTCTCCTTTCTTTTTCTTTTACCATTCGATTCGACACCGACGCTCGGAAAGTCTCTTGAGCTATTTAGATGACAGTGACGGGTATAGGTAGTCTTTTCCTATATCCGATTCGAGTCGAATGACGTAGAATAGTGGTGCTGCCACTTGAGCTAGTCTCGAGTCGTGGCTTCAAGTTCTTTTTTTGTTATGTGTTTTTGTATTGTACTGTCCTTTGTTTGTGTTGTGATGTCCTGTGCAGTAACGAATTATCTATTCTATTCTATCTAAACTAAGGCCTTTATTATGGGTACCTAGCTAATTGATTTTAAAATGGAATATGCCACTAGCATACCTCTAAATAAAAACATCCAGGCCCTTCAAAAATACTTGAAAATAATATTCTCAAAATTTGTGTTGGTCGGCAATCGAACCAGCAATCTGCAGATCAGTAAGCGTTGCACCAGTGCGGCGCGGTGGTTGACACCCCTATCTCACCTCTCATATTCGACGCCGTATCTCCCTGAAAATATTTTTGGCCACAACACCCCAAGATTATATAAATATTGGTGTTGCGCATGCGATGAAATCTTTTCTTCTTCTCCCTAGAGTACTAACTATTAAACTTCTGTGAGTCTATTCTATCAGTCGTAGTCGATTATTTATCTATTGACCTTTCATTTGCCATGTATTGCTTCTGTAAAAACTGATTTTCACTAGAGGTTACTTAAAAGCAATTTATGACTTTGAAATCAAACGTAATCGACTTCAACTTATAGAATAAATCCGTTATTCGGCGTAAATAATGTAGAGTACCTCGTGCCTCGTGAGTGAGTATCTAGTGAGTAATTCATTACTTTGACTTATTTTGAGTATCATTCTGAATGTTCTATGAAATACCTACAGCTATTTTTGATTTTGACGCTGTTTATAGGGGAATCTAGACCAAATTGAATCGTGGCAGTCGCCTAAAAGATGAAAGTTTCCTAACGACAAGATGTTTTTTTTCTCAGGGTAATAGCATTATAGACTCTTATATTGTAAACTACTGTGTGTCTATAACTTTATATAAAAAATTACTTATGCACTTATATGAATTAATTTCTTTCCAGCTGATCAATACAAAGATATATGCGAAGCTGCCTTCCACGTCACCAAGTGCATCCACAAGGAGAATCCGGACATCTTTTATTTTCCATAATACAGATTTAATTCTTGCTATTTTGTTTCCTTTTTCTATAATATTTTTTTTTCTAAAACATAATTAAGTACAACAGCGTAACATTGAATTACTTGGATATTTCCAAACTAAAGTTTAATATGTGCCGAACATTTTTCTTTCCTAAACAATACCCATCAGTTTTGATATCAGTCTCGATATACCTATCTCATCTGTTTTCTCATCTCTTCTATAGGTGTACCGGTAGTGGGACACACAGGACGGCTTTAAATCCTGGATTTAGACCACCATTCCAACCGTGTGGTGATCGGTTGAGAATAACACCGCCCCATCTCTTTCCGTGGGTGTCGTAAAGAGGCGACTAAGGAAACACAAATTAGACCTGCCTCCTAGTAATCCATCCCAGGCAACGACACTTCATTATTTTCTGAATCTGAGGTGTCGTCCTATGGTTTCATGCGGTGTGGTAAGCTCTGTAAAGGGCCGTCTGGTTCGCGACCACCCTCCTACCGAAGTCCGACGCCAAACAGCTTGCTGTGTTCCGTCGGTGCGTGGGAGTACCAGTGCCTGTATAGGCATTTTCTGGGTTAAATCGCTCCATCGTCGACCTCATCTTTGGCCTTTATGGACAAGATCAAGAGTTAACCCATCTTATAATAAATAAATAAATTGTGAATATTCCTTACTAAATTACATTTTAATTTCCGGTAAGTAAGTATGGTTAAGTAGAAGCTTAATCGTATCGATGGTTATCCGTCAGGGTAAAGTTTTGAAAACAAAACTCGATGCTTATGTTTGTTCCAGAAAAACTTCAATAGAATGTGAAGTTTGAGTCTTTAATTAAGTAGGTATACTTTGGCCTTTTAAAGCATTATTATTTGTTTGTGTGGCTAACCCTATCTCTATTACGTCACTTACTAAGTATTGGTGTACAAGATTGACCATTGTTAGGTTTATAAATAGGTCTTTGCTAAGGCCTTAAGCGGTGATAGCCCGTTGGTAATGAGCCAGGCTTGAAATCAGAAGGTTGCGGGTTCAAATCCTGGTGCGGGCCTGTACGACTAAATTCGTATCTTTTAGGATTTATGTACGGATTTCTTATTATCATTTGCTCAACGGTGAAGGAAAACACCGTGATGAAACCCGCCCGTCCAAGAAAATTCATTTTCGAAAGACGAGCGGTCTACCAACCCGCATTGGGCCAGCGGACTATGGCCTAAATCCCCTTCGTGTTTCGAAAGGAGGCCCGTGCCCCTCGGTGGGGACGTATAAGGGCTGGTAAAAATAGGCCTTAAGTGTTATTGTAATCCCCGTACGATTAAATATTCTGTGTCACAGAATCGAGACCATCCTCATTCATAGAGATTTTTACTAGTAGATACACTTTTTAAAATGGTTACCTAGAAGTTAGTAATTCCCCTAATCTAAAATCGTAGTTATTATAAAAATGCAACTACTATATCCAAGTAGGTAGTGTTTACAGCAATTAGGTACAGAGGCCAGCGCATCAGGTTACTCCATTTTAATTGCAAAGCCGCTCTTAACATAACAGCACAGAGTGCACGCTTGTGATAACCTGAGTTGCGGACGTCCGTACTTAGCCGGCACGTGGACATTTTTTTCTGTCACGTTATTTAATGTATGTACATACATATGTTATGTTATGATTATACTGGTCAAAATTACAGGCAATCCGCATCTTGATATGAAAATAGCTAAGATTCTGTTTAGGTAGCTGGATAATTTTAATCGTGTGACTATGACTACCATGCATGGGTACTCTTTTCAACCGACTTCAAAAAAGGAGGAGGTTCTCAATTCGACAGTATTTTTTTTTTGTATATTTGTTACGCGATTACTCCGGCAATTATAAACCGATTTGAATAATTCTTTATTTGTTCGAAAGAGTATACTCCTGAAGAGGTCCCGTATAAATTTTATCAAAAATGATTCAGCGCTTTAAAAAAAAAACAACAACAACAAAAAATACTACAAACTAGAACATCATCTAAATAAATGAATGACATTTCTGCTTGTAGTTATCTGCTAATAAGCATTGTAGTCCACAAAAAATACTAGATATCTACTTTGTGCGAACTGTTAGGATTGAAGTCGGTGACTCATACGTTTTTAACGTGGAAAATTATACCGTATTTGTTTTGCTTTTTACCTCTTTTATGCTCTTGTCTACACTAATAATACAAAGAGGAAAGATTTGATTGTTGATTTGATTGTTTATTTGTTTGCATTGAATAGGCTCCAAAACTACTGGACCGATTTGAAAAATTCTTTCACCATCAGGATCTTACATTATCCCTGATCAAGATAGGCTACATAATTCTGACGAATTTCCACGGGAACGAAATCCCGGGTGGAAAGCTAGTATTTCTATAATTTTAATGGGTGTCTTAGATTTCATGGGAAGTATAACCCTCTTAAAGTTTCTTCGCTAACTAGGCTAAAACTAAAGTCCAGAGAAAGGTAATCAATTAAACGAAAACTGATCAAAAATAAAAGAATTGAAGCGCTCGTAGCCCAGTGGCTCTCGCTGATCTCAGTCGATCAGTGAGGTTAAGCAACGTACACAGAGGCAGGGAACCTGATGGGTGACCAAAGTGACAATTTACCACGAGCGTTTCCGTGCTTCGGAGGGCACGTTAAGCTGTCGGTCCCGGCCGTTGTCGATTGACTACAGTCGTTAAAACCAAGTCAGAGGCCATTGTGCGGTTTGAAAACTCTGACACCAGGGTGAGCCAAGTTCGCCACACACTTGACTATACCTACACGATAAAAAGAAGAAGTAGCTTGTTCTATTATCAACCTCTATTCTCTAACAGGGTAGGCAGAAGAAGTTGATCCCAGTAAATTTTTCTGCAGTTTTTTAGATGAGACATAACTTAGTTACAGTTGCGACAATGCACCAAAACCCAAGTCGGTCGCTTTACGAAAGATCTGATTAATATTATAAATGCGAAAGTACCTCTGTCTGTTACGCTTTCACGCCCAAACTACAAACAGATTTTGACAAAATTTGGTATGTACAAAGATAGATTAGACTTTTCGAAAGGACATAGGCTATATTTTATTTATCTCACAGCTGGCCACGATATAACCTGTATGTAGTCCACGCGGACGGAAAGCTAGCAGGTACATACTAGCATTTTATTTATGTTTTCGCTTCAAATGTCACATAAAAGGTAGTTAAAATTGATGTACAAATTACCAAAAAAAAATACTTTTCCGCCAATTGCGAAAATAAAGCATTATTGGATGTGTTCCAGCCATTAGGCCGGATGGTGCACATTACAGTTAATTACTGACCTTGAAAGGACACCAGCCAAACGGAACTAATCACCACTCATACACATTTTGTTTTTGTCTCCATCAAATAACATCAATGTCAATTTCACCATTATCTCTAAAAACCCTACCCGAATCTTTCATAATAATTATAATTACATTTTACCTAAATTACCTGCTGGTATAAAAAGATATTTAATGAAATAAAATATTAGTTTATATCCAAATAAGTTTCCGAAATGTTTTTGCTGTTGAAATTTTTGTTGAGCTGTTGTCTAATCGCAGCCTCTTATGTAAGTGTGAAACTTTAGTAATTAGTTCAGTCTAGATGTAAATCCGTGCTTGCAAAAGGTCGGGTCATTCTGAATTTTTTATATGTTGTTAAGACCTAAACCAATATTAAAAAACCAGATTTGCAATTTCCAAAGTGCTGTGCGAGCGGCGGTGTGGCCAAAAAACCATGAAATTTTCGGATTTTTTTCAGTTTTTGCTCAATATCTTAGTGAAGGAAGGGTCTGATCAGTATAGTCACTATAAATACTTTTAAAGTATAGTAAATTTGCTACAATTTGAGATCAAGGCGAGCTCTCTACAGCTACTGGTTCCCGAGTTACAGTTCTTCGAAAACATTACTTTTTGTGCAAAAAGTTATTTTTTTCGGAACGTGCACTTATTTTGTGAAATATCTTATAAAATATGCATCCCACATCAAATGTTAAGTTGTAGTAAATTAGCTTTCATTTGAGATCACACTAGTATCTGTAAACCCAGCGGTTTTAAAACAACAACTACTTAAAGTTGTTGTTTTAAATCTGACAGTATCTCTAAGAAAAGTTATATAAATCATGTAGGTAATGTGTTTTGGTTGCCAAATTATGCCTTTCTTTTCATCTTTGATGATCCAGGTTTGGGTTCGTATGAAGACGGTTCCTCTTCGACAGTGATGGACGCTGGGAGAGGAGCCCAGTCTGTATTCGGGTCATCTTCATCATCCGAGCATTTCAGCTCCACTTCCGGGACGTTAGTGCGCAATTTGCCACCGCATGACTGGCAAAGGACTGAGCAGCGGAGCCCAGCCTTTCTGCACGAGCAGCTCCCAGAGCACCCTTTCTTGCATTTACAGGAAATTTTTCGCAGAAGGGCGGGATCCATGGTGGTGGGGATGGGGATGAGTCCCTGAGAAGACATCTTCCACCCCCAATCAGTGGGATTCAAGTTGACTCCCCGCCACTTCTGCACTTGGAGGTAGCACCTTGCTGCATGGTGGCCTGTGGCATCTTCTGTCGGTGGCAAACGGGCTAGGTTTATGCTCATTGAAGTGACAAACGTCTTATACCTGAGGAAATTCAAAGTGTCCCTCGCGATGTCACTCCCATATAGAGCCACAAAGCACTTGATGCCGGCTTCTTTCACGGTTTGTGGGGTGGAGTCTGGCCGAAGGAAGACCTCCACTTGCTCAGCAAGTGGTTCATTCTTACTCAGGAGTGTGGTGTTTTGGTCTTTCCTTGGCCAAATGTTGCTGAGGTGGTATCGCACCCGGTAAAGGCGTGGGTGAACAGTACCGTCCCGGTTTGTTTTTGAAGAACTGTATCTTGGGAACCAATAGCCGTAGAGAGCTCGCTTTGGTCTCAAATTGTAGCAAATTTACTATACTTTAAATATATCTATAGTGACTATACTGATCAGACCCTTCCTTCACTAAGATATTGAGCAAAAACTGAAAAAAATCCGAAAATTTCATGGTTTTTTGGTCACACTGCCGCTCGCACAGCACTTTGGAAATTGCAAATCTGGTTTTTTAATATTGGTTTAGGTCTTAACAACATATAAAAAATTCAGAATGACCCGACCTTTTGCAAGCACGACCCCCTAATAATATTTAACTTGACTGAGCTAAATGTAATTAAGTTTTTCGTTATTGTATTGTTAGCAGTCCGTTAAGTTTTTATAAGTATCCTTGAGATATCCCACTTTTCAATTCCTCTTTAACCCTCTTAAGTTTGTAATGATACGAACGAATTTAGGTATGTTAAATAATTTATTCATAAAGAATATAATAATATAATATAAGAATAAAAATATTTATCTTTAAGATAATATGGTAGGTATATCCCTAATAGGGACCGAAGTAAGAACGAAATTAACGTGTGATATTACCTGAATATTTCCTAGTAACAACTGTAGATTTATATATTTAAAAATGAAAGATTTCTCCACAAACTGAACTCTGACCCAAATATTTAGGCGAAAACAGAAGCAGAAGTAAAGGAAAAGTTCTTGTCCCTCGGACTGGAGTGCAACAAGGACAACCCAATCTCTGCCGAAGATATGGAGATGCTTCACTCACAACACAAGGTGCCTGACAATGACAACGCCAAGTGCCTTCTCGCCTGTGTCTACAGGAAATCTAAGTGGGTAAGGAAACTTATTTATTGACTGATTTCTGAACCGTTTACTTCAAAACCATTGATCTGTAAAAACTTTTAACTAATTTAAAACGACATTTGTAGATAAGTGCCTCCTTTCCGTAAGTCTATGAGCGATAGATACTTCGTATCAGGGCCGCGATTCTGTAACTTCAGTTTTGTGTTGATGGAATGGTCGCCATTTTATTCGTTCAGGTGGCGAAATTAAAAACTATTCAAATGTCTTACATCTAAAGACGGCTGTTTTGACTGGTGTCGCTACCGCCAACTGAATTTTCAGAATAGAATAGAATAGAAAAATATTTATTTTAAAGGACATTCAGGATGTCACTTAAAACAAGTCAAGATTACAATGAAATACATACAAACATACATTAAACGATTTAAATACATACATACGCACTCGTACCTCCGATCCTACTGACTCTACGCCTATTCGCAAAGGTGCAGTCTTCCTCAGAGAAGAACAGGCAAGAAACTCTGAGGTTGCTCTTTTAAATCGCATTACAAATTTTCTTATTTACTAATTTTAACTAAATCTGAAATAACTCTAGAGCTGAGCAGTTCATTCCCATGGCTGCCTGTCTGATAGATAATCAGAAATTTTGTAATAGCCCTTTTTGCAAAGTTTTTGTTTAATCACTGTCTTAAATTTATCCAAAGGTATTCAGTTGCTAGGTAGGTAGTTTGCAACTTAACGTTCGGTTGGCGGTAGCGCTGCTGGTCGTGCTGGTTGTCAGCAAGTATATCCCATCGACACACAACTGAAGTTACAGAATCGGGGCCCAGGCATTACGCATGCATGCGAGGCCCTCATAACACAAATAAAAACCGATTTGCATTGCTAATAAAAACCGAATTCAATAAGGTATAATGAATTAAGTAAAATGTTTCCCACAGATAGACGACAAAGGAATGTTCGATGTTGAGAGCGCCAAGACGATGATGGACAAGGAACATTTTGATGATGCCACCAAAGCGGAGAAGTGCAGAGAACTCTTTGACGTGTGCAAGAAAGGTAAACTACTGTCTGCGTCTCTATGATTTTTGAAGTGAAAACTTCTTTAGCGGCGTTGTGCATTTTGAAGTATGGGTAAGAAATGTTAAACTCGCGTCAGGACACGTGACCCTGATCGAAAATTCGTAAGACGGAGGGAGAGTGAAAACTCTCCGGTTTGGTCGAGTGGTAGTGACGCTGCCTCTTGATCGGCGGGTCCTGGGATCGATCCCCAGTCGGGGCAGACATTTGTGTAAAAAGCAGATGTTTATTCTCGGGTCATGGGTGTTTGTGTTTGTCTTTATGTGTGTTCCAAGGGACCCACGACACAAGGGAAAATTTTAGTGTGGGCCTTTGAGTGTCTAGCGTTTATTTATTTATTATTTATTCTTTGTTGTGCACTTTTTGGGATGGGTAAAAAATGTTAAACTCGCGTCAGGACTGACGCGCGATCAGGTCGCGCGTCGCGTGACCTGATCGAAAATTCGTAAGACGGAGGGAGAGTTGACCGCAAGGTAGTAGGTAGTAATATAATATGTTCAAGTTTTTACTTCTGCCGGCACTCCCGGAGTGCAACCCGTTGTTTGAAGTGAAAACTTCCCAAGACAAATAAGAAGTCATTTAGCAGAACTCTCACCAAATATTTGATATGTAATGTTAACAGTTAACGACGAGGAGACAGCTGATGGTGAAAAAGGCTGCCAGAGAGCTTCGTCACTTACCATCTGTTTGGTTGAAAATAGCGCAAAGGTAAGTGGTTCCCGACGACGGAATGGATCAACGGGGTATCTGGTACTACTTGTGGAATAGGACCTTTCTAATTTTTATTAAGGTATCGTAAGTAAAGTTTGAGAATTTCATGGTTTCTTGTTTAGTTTCATGGAGATACACCCCCTAAAGATTCGGCAAAACTACTTAATTTCAAGTCTTGCGTTTCGGGAACTTCGTGTTAGTACACCGTAATCTATGACACTTAAAAACCAGTGTTTTTCTTGTCTTCTGAAAGATTTTTGTTCTTTGCAGATGGGCTTCAATCTTCCGACAAGCTAAACGGGAAGAGAATGTCTACTTAACAGGTAACAGAATAAACATCTAAGTATCTACAGTGTAATAAGGTGTTTACTAAAACAAAACAAAAAAGAAAGTAAATTAAATACCTATCAATCTTTTTTCAGGTGTACGCATGGTGGATATGTCAACATGAATGCTACAATAAACCTTCACACCAAAAATGTATTTAAATAAAACAAGAATTGAGCTTTATTTGTTTATTTAATACAAATACCTTAGAAAAAATACTGTGTAAAATAAAACATTTGAAAACTTGGGTTCGTGGTAAAATATTTTATGCTTATTTATTAAATTTAGTAAGTTTTAGTCTCTGCAATCCCCTAACGTGCGTGAACTTTGCTTCTAATGAAGAGATGACTACGTTCATTGCATGTCCATAAATTGTTGTATTTAGTTTAAATATCCGGTTAAAATTACTTTGTACAGAAACTAAATACGACCAATTTGCGATCGACATCGTCTTACAGAATGGATAACTACGTACTCCTAACCCTGTGTTCGTACGCATTGTACTGTACCTTAGAGCGTGCGCGCGCTCGCACAGAACGTTCTAACAGTACGCGCAATATCACAACGTGCGTATTCGTGACACGTAAGGCTTGGATGCTATCTTAAGCGGAAACAGATGCGGATCCCGTCTGAATGCGGATCGATATCAAAAAGCACTTTGCATCTGGATGTCCGCTTTACAAAGAGAAAGTAGCAAAAGTCAGTAAACACACCCGCATTCGCGTAAGATAGAATACAACCAACAATAAGGTAGACGCGCGAGAGTGGATTGCAAGACTAATACAGTGTGACTTTAAATTAGTTAAGACGTAAATATATCCAGGAAACTTTCCCCAAGGCACATACACGTCGTACAACATGATATGCAAAGCTGCCATAATGGTAAAATTTGGTAACTACCTTACAAAACTATGATAGGTTCGAGGGTAATATGGTTTTCTTAGACAGATTAACCTTTTAATGATTCTCTAACTAATCTAAAGTCACCTAATTTAACCTATTTACCATATTTTTGTAGACAGAGTGTAACAACAAAAAGGCCCACCACAATTACCCTTCAGTGAAGTATAGGTATCCAATAGTAATATGTTTGAAATAGGTGCCTTTTTGTTACATTCTGTTAAAAAAACCTAAGCAATTTTTATTAAACTATGTCAAAACGATTACAAAAGTAGGTAATTATATTAGGTATATCATAATAACATGTTAGTAATTTATCAAAATATACACACATTGCATTTTTTTCCGCCTAATTAATTACAGTAAAACACATTAATTAAACGATGTATGGATTGTTTTTTTATTTTTTTATGTTTTTGTGAAAGGGTGTAAGCATAACGGTAAAATAATATGTTATGCACAATTTAAAACGTATGCAAAATAGCATTATTTATGCAATATGTATGACTTAATGACATAATGACGCATTTGCAACTAATACTATCTTAGGTACAAGAACAAAAAGGTTAACATTACTTAAATAATAATTATAATTGTTTCCGGCCAAGCCCGATTTGGCGTAGGACAAACTAGTTTTTAGTAAGTAGTAATATTTTGACTTCGACAGTGTAGAACAGACCCCACACTTGTGAGTTGTTGTTACAAGGGAACTTAACACATCGCACTTAATGCGTCGAAAGGTAATCAAAAAAGGAGAGCCATATACTTACATGAAATTGAATTGAACCTAGCACAACCTTTCTGCAGAGCTAAAACTATTTTGTCCTAGGACAAACTAATTTGGCCTAAAATCAGTTTTGGCCGGCTTCTAGGGTTGCGAATTTTGACAGCTTTAAAAAGTTAATAGCCTCATACTTATTACAAATATGTAGCGACATAGAGAGCTGTCAAATATGTATTTTTTTATATGCTGACTTGAAGAAATGTTTCTATATACTACCAACTAATTAACATTTCGTCATAATGACTACATGAAATCTGTTTTTATGCAGAGGTAACTGTAGGTGCGATCGTGGATACTGATTGAGTAGCACAAATAATAATTAAAAATAATTAACGTGAAATGAGGTTTGTATACTTTAATATAGAGGACTTTAAATTAGCTAGTAAAAATTAAAGATGTGAGAAAATTGGTTGAGATATGAAATCAACATTTTCGCTTCTCCAAACTTCTGCGAGCATAGCTAGTATGGCTCGCGACAAAATCGCGCGTCCCGCCACTCCAGTAAATTATTAGAGATATGAAAGTACCTATACCTTTAATACTTTACTTTGATTGCGCGAAGGCACCATGCAAAGGCTTTCTCGCACTCTGCCGTGGTCATTTCGTAACTTTCTTGACATTTGACCACGTTGTTCTTACGTTGTATTTGAGCTGCTGATTATCTTACGGAAAGTCTTTTTTTTAAGAATTTCATATAGATTGTTTGGGAAAAGTTGTTCAGTTTCTAGGGGAGAATCACCCCCTAAAGTTTCACTTACTAATTTAAACTTACCCCAAATTGAAGTTATAGCAACCCTATGGTTTAGTTTGTTCGTTTAATTTAGGGATACAACCATGATGTGCTTAAAATTACAAATAACAAAAATAAAAGGCTTATTTTGGCACTTACATAACAAAACAACTGCTGTCTTAATAGAATAACGTAGATTGCAAATCCTAAAAATAGGGAAACCAAGTTTTTTCTACTAGCATTTAAGAATGATACAAAACCTAATTTTAAAACACGGATTTCCCAACAAAAAAAAACGGATATGCATTTTGATAGCTCGACAAGACAATGACTACTTTTTTGGTATGTAATTACGTATTTTCTTGTTTATACCTCAGAACCTAGCAACGTAGATAAGCCTCGCTCCAAAAAAAACTTAGAAAAACACTACTTAGAAATCTAAAGCCGTTAGTTAATAAATCTAATCAGAACCACCTCGATTTAAAAATATGTTTAAACTATCGATAGGAAGGTTATCCCATTGAATTTAGGATTTGCAACTATGATTTCCTTTCTTCAATTAATAATAAAAAGCATGGACGTGAAAGGTGACTAGTGATATTAATATGTTAACAAATGATAACCATCCATCCCTTACGATGAAGAGATTCCCTGCAGTCTCAACTTTTTTTTTAAAGCAAGCATAACCATAAAAAAGTTAATTGAAAAGAGTGGATAGTAAAATACCTGTATATAAGTTAGCTGTTTTATAAAATAGTTATGGGTAAGTATTTACTTATTTTTTAAGTAGACTTCTATAAGGATCAATTGCCGTTATTGCATTGGATTTCATTTAGTGCAAAATAAAAAATATTATAGCTTTTAGAAGGCTCATACTTGATATACGTAAATTTTATACAATAATAAAAGTACAGGTAGTTACATTTTTATCAAGATTGGTCCAACCTTAAGGTGCGTCCTCATTTAACCGACACGGCGAGGGGGAAGGCAGAAAAACGACTGTGATTGGATTGAGACGGAAATCTCGCTGCCGCGAAACTGCGCGGCTTCTATTGTGGACGACGCTTTATGATTTTAGCTTTTGAAATTCGTTCGGATATGTTGTTTTTAGTTAGTATAATGAATAGTGTATACTGAATGGTTCAAAATACAGCAGATTTTACTATAATAAGAAAAATATATGGAATATTTCATATCATTTCATGTCTACAAATTCTACAATATTAGACATGAAATGAAATGAAATCATTAGATGTATATTACTTATTACTATTACTGAATTTGTACACAGTAAAAAGATATAAATATAATTAGTAGCTACAACTACAATATAGTGTGTACTTTTTGGCACCGATATACAGTAGACTGGAGAAACTGAAATGTGTAACAACATTCATCGTGCAAAAATATATATTACTACTTTACGGGTATATATGTTTTTAAATGTATGTATGTACGCCTATATATGCTTTTAAACAACAAATATTTATCTTATAATTCAGTCGCTTACAATAAAATAGATGATTTATGCAACACTGAACAACTTTATGCATTGGATTTATATCAGTTACCTATTACAATATAACTAGTGTTTAATGCAAAAACAATTAATTCAATTTGAACCTTAGCTTCATAAGGATAAGATGTATGAGAGCTTAAATACATCAAAACAGTTCCTAAAGTGCGTCTCAGTTTACATATAGTTGTCAAATCAAAATGGTATTAGTAGCTTTACTCTAAGGTAGTTTTGTGTTTTTCTTAACCCAGAATTAGTAGTTTACAAAATATATATATATATGTTTCTTTTTTTTACAGTTCTTTGCACATGATATGACTTATTTATTCAGTCGGTTTTTTGGTGCGAGTCTTACGACGTGGATGTACAGAAATAACATTTGACAAATAGAATTCAAAAATTGTGTTTACAAATCTTAAAATTGGGTGACTTTAAGTTAGATAGCGAAAATTAAGAATGTGAATCCACTCACGGAACGGAACAACGGAACCATTGGGACATGAGTCTCCATACAACTTAAGAGATCAGCTGACTGCTTTAATTAAGCTAGTTATTGTCAAACTTTAGTTAGTATTCTTTCTTTTTTAAATCTGTATTTTACTGATAATTATTATTCCGCTCATTTATTACAAAATTTAATTTGTCAAACTTTTTAATTGGCTGAACAAAATTTAAATAAAATAATTTTAAGATGAAATATATATGCTGTAAAGTTTGCAATAAACGATTAAATAAAAAAATAAATGTGGAAAGGCGATTTTTTTAAATTCTATATGGGTTGGGCAGTTCCTTGGGAACCTGTTGTTCAGTTTCATGGGAAGAATAACGCCCTTAAGTTTCGCTAATTTAAAGCTATCTTATATAGTACGAAAATTGTTTTTTTTTTTTAATACAAAGTTGATACATACCTACCTATCTATGGAAGTATATAGAAATTCTAAATATATCAAATTACACACATATTTTATTAGACACCAAAAATATACTTTTTTAGATTCAAAGGCAAGAATTTTTATAAAACTTTTCAAAATGAGAAAATGTTAAAGGTGTTAATTATAACTATATCTACATCACGCTATTATCATCTTATCTAGTTGTTTCATTTTTAATATTCATATATGTTTATACAGGGTTATTTGATAAAATTTCAAATAACCCTGTATAAACTATGGTAATCGCTCTTATTGGAGAAAATTTTGCCCAGCAATGGGATCTTTAGACTATACAGGGCTTTAGGTAAATCACTTTCAACCTCTCGGGTAGTAAATCAGTCCATGAAACTGAACAACTTTCCCAAGAAACAAAGGTAGGAATACGAAAATTTTTTTTTCCCATAAAAACTGCGTCAGCTGATAGCGCATTTTGTATGGGAAGTCAATTTTTTTTTTCATACTTCGACCTTTATTCCTTGGGAAAGTTGTTCAGTTTCATGGACTGATTTACCACCCGAGAGGTTAAAAGTGATTTACCTAAAGCCCTGTATATCTACCCCCGAAGTAATACTTTAAACCAGACATAGCCACAACGTGTATGTACTTATAAGCAGCACTAATTGAAGGCGTGCGACACAGACTGCATAACCTATAAGTCCCTAAAGTAAATAAAAAATACAAAAAATATAAAAAAACATTTTTGTTTACAATTATACTTGCTATGCTTATGTGTACATTACTTTGGCCATAAAGAAATGGAATTCCTCGTAGCCAAATTAGTTTAGCGAAAAAGTTTAACCACGAGAAAATGACGACGCACGACGTAATGTGCATAGTAAGGAAATGATAAATTTCGCCGCTTGACTTGAAGGCACGATAGCTCAGTTGGTCAAAGCACTAGGAGATTTAATCCTGGGGTCGTGGGTTCAGTCCTATTCGCGCAGAACATTTTTTTCTCTAAAATTATTATTTATTTACGAGGAAATTGCCAATAAAGTAAACAGGGTTTATTTAGTACAGATAATACAACAGATGCAAATTACATGTACACATCATCAGTGTTTTATGAATAATGCACGATTTTATGAGAAGATTTAAAAAATTTGATGTATTACGCAATTTGTCAAACTGTGCAGTGCACATGACTTATATTAGGACTTATATTATGCAATCATATGACCAAGCGCAGAGCTTAGCAAAGTTTGCTATCTTAATATACTGGTGTCCCAGAATATGTGATTCCTTAGGTAAGGACCTTTCAAATGTACCAGATAAAAAAATTAAGGAATCTTCATAAATAATAATAGTGAGAAAAAAATGAAAATTAGCCATAAACGAAGCACCTATATTTGAAAGTCTAAAAAAAGTCGTACTTTTTACAAAAAAATATTTTTTTAATTTTACACAAAGGTCATTTTTATTTTTTTTGAATTGGTTCACTTGAAAGGTCTTTTACCTAAGGAATATCCAGTTAAAATTTGATTCACATATTCTGGGACATCCTGTAGAGTGACTTTATATCTTAATTAGCGATAATTGGGAATATGAATCAGCCAACGAAACTGAACAACAGATCAAAATATTACAAAAAAATTGTTCGGCTCTCCTTACTACACGTGCGATCAGCAGATTTTTCTTTGTATGGATAATCGAAAAAATTATACTGAGAATTTTACTTAACTTTCTTGGGACAAGTTGTTCAATTTCATGGGTCACCCCCTTTGTTTCACTAGCTAAATTCACCCATATACTGCTTTAAAAATGTACTTTATACTTATGTAACTACAGTTTATTATGGTTATTATTTGCAGATTAGAACTCAAGGTTTTAATTTTCTCTTTTAATGACGAAAGGTGTTCTACGGCAAATATTCCGAGTACTTCATATAGGACTAACCCACAGGGTCCGTTTGTCAATTGCTAGATAGCTTTATGGTGCTATATTGGTCTTTTCTTTCAAAATGGGTACACAGCTATCAAAGCTTTGAAAGACTGCCCCTTAAAAATGAGTCTCTGAAAGTGTGCAGATTCGTCAGCTTTTAAAATCTTAATTAAGCGCAATTTTGTTAGTATTCGTATGAAAACATTTTAATGATTTTTTTCTTTCAACGACCGAACGAACCTTAAAATTAACTGTGAAAATAGAAAATTACACCTTTGGGGATAGTCGTTAAGTTTCACAATTAGTGTGATGAGCTATTGTAAATCGCTCTTATTATCTACCCCGAAAGTTGTACCTTTAACTAAATACAGTCAAAAATGTCTAAGGTCTATATTACAGAACGCGATTCAGACTCTGATCTATACTTGAGCAGCAGTTGTCTTTGCCATTTTGATAGTGAGAGACAATCCATACTTAAGTATAGATCAAGACTTCAGTCTCATTATCTAATACGGGCCTTAATAAACATGATCTGAGCTCAACTTAAACAAATCAGCGGGAAGACCGTCAAAGAGCCTTCCAAACCCTAAGAAATGTGAGAAAACTAAAATTGGTAAACTGTACTGATGGAGGTCTCCCTCACCTTTTCATATAGTTGTCGGTCCTCCTTCCTTTTCTGGCGACCGGTATATGGTATAAAATATAAGCGATAACCACAAAACACTGATTATAAAACAGTCCGAAGTACACACGAGCCATGATACTGTGTGGTCACGGCACCAGCACTAAGTGTCCATGTATAGGAGGGGAGTGAGGGGGGGGTTATATGCTGTCGTAGGTGTTGGGGTCTGAAGACGGGCCGGGCCCGCGGCGCGCCGGTAACTTGAACCCGCTTATGGCGAAGGCCCATCCATCCTGAAGACATAAATAGATTCAAGACTTTTATTTAACACAAAACATACTACAATATAACATGAGGGAAAACAACAGTCAAACCACCAAAAATAGGGGTAGAGGCTGTTTCATAGACACAGTCGTGTGTGTTACATAAATACGCGCGTCGCACCAGTCCATCAAGTGTTGTTATTAAATTTAAAATGTATGTGATAGACAATAAAAAACCTCATCCCCTGATTTCGTTATCATTGATTTTCTGAACTGCATCCTACTATGGAAGCAAAATTTGATGTACGTAATTTCGTGTGTTCCTTAATAAATGATGAAAACTCTTGGAGATTCGCTTAGCGAAGGATAAAAGACTTCATATTTGTATATTGAAACGAAACTTGAGAGATGCGCACCACTAAGGAATGGAATTCTCTGTCCGCATCTGTATTTCCGGGCTCATGTAACCCGAATCTCTTTAAAGTTCCAGTAAGAAGGATTTTTTTGGGTGAGCCTGCTATAGCCTCGACCTCGACCTGCGCTCCTGAACTAGATTTTGGGCAAGAGAGAACCCATCCTACTAATATTATAAATGCGAAAGTTTGTGTGGATGTATAGATGTATGTTACTCTTTCACGTTCAAATGGCTACATCAATTTTGATAAAATTTGGTATTGAGGTAGCTGACCCCATGATTAATACATAGGCTATATCATTTTCCCAAATTCCCACGGGAACGAAGTTCCGGGCGGAAAGATAGTTCTCTATAAATGTTGTTCTAGTTCTCTATAAACTTTGTTTTGTTTGTTAATTTTGTTATACGGATAAATAAAGAAATTAACTCACCTTAACAAGATTAGGTAGATCGCTCCAGAAAGCCAAGTTCGGAACTACTTCTATTCCCGTTGCTCCCATCAGGAATTTTTTGGTGCAAATTCCGAGAACGAGGTAGAAGATCACGAAACACAAGAATATGATGAGGAGAGTGGATCCTGTGGATCTGCCCACTTCTTCTATTTGACGTAGACATGCACTCCTAGAGTAGAATGCTAGAACCTGGAATTAGAAAATCTATGCTTAACATTCGACTATTATGTCCTACTTATTCTATTAATACAGGGTGAAATTAAAAACATTCGACAAAATTTGGGGACCAACCCGTGATTATGAAGAACTTTTTCTATGGGACCAACTTTCCTACAAAAATTCTGCTGTTCCATACAAAAGTTAAATACGTACTCAACCAAAATGTATGGAACAACTGAGTTTTTTTTTTATAAGAAAGTTGGTCCCATAGAAAAATTTGTTCGTAACCATGGGTAGATAGATTCGTCCCTCAAATATTTTGTCGAATGTTTTCAATTTTATCCTGTATTACAAAATTAAATACGATGATAGTTTCTGAGGATAGCGCATCAGCACGTGACCTACTTATTATGCTTAAACATGTACTCCACAGATCCATGTTTGTTTGTTTGTTTTGCAGACATACTGTAAAAGTCACTAAGTGGGATGCGTGGGTTTTGTTGTATTATGGGTAGACGGCTGACAATCTCTCACAATAAGGGCGCAGACCCACCGCAACGCAGGATATGCACGGCCACGCGGCGCATTTTAGCTGCGTGGATTCATTTGTTTGTCAACGCGGGCATAGTATAAAAAGGGGAAGTAGGTTATCTTCATACGTCCGCACCGCGCGCGGCTTGTATGTGTGCGCCATAGTATCTACGCGTCGCCGCACGCACACTCGAACCTTGTGCGGTACCGGTACTGACTACTGGCGATGGCGGACTCCGAAACACGCCGAGATTTTGTTGAGTGTGAGTGCGGCGACGCATATATACTATGGCGCACACATACAAGCCGCGCGCGGTGCGTTTGTATGAAGATAACTTACTTCCCCGTTTTTATACTATGACGCGGGTCTACGTTTCCACTGCAGTACACGCCATACACGAATTGAAACCCACGACTTTAGCTACGTGGATTAGATCAAATCTAATTTGAGCCTTAATGTCAAACTCACTAGATATTCACCGCAGCTAAAATGCGCCGCGTGCCAACCGTGTCCCGCATGCACAGCGTGCATGGCGCTAAGCTACGTGGGCAACGTATTCCAGCCACGCGTGTATCGATGACGTCATTTCATGCGTAGCGTGGTTGTGGGTCGCAGTGGACACAATCTCATACATTTTCTTGCAAAGCGAAGCCTAAACCACGTGCGTAGCCTCTCCGTGCGCCGCGGTGGGTCCGGGCCTTTATACATCATGTTTCAACCTTCAGAATTTATATCAAACTAGCTTTCCGCCCGGGACTTCGTTCCCGTGGCACTTTTTTAGTTTTTTCTTTCATAAGAACCTTCTCCTGACAATAAGGAACACAACAAAAAAAGAATCATCCAAATCGGTCCAGCCGTTCTCGAGTTTTGCGCTTACCAACAGATTTAGTGATTCATTTTTATATATAAGATGTAGCATCAAAAGGTTCTAGATCTACTGATGCTCTGCCTAACCCGATAGGGATTATAGGTGTGAGCATATGTATGTATGTGTGTGTTTTACTCCTTCACGCAATCTCAGTAGATTTAATGAAACTTTGAAGTAGGTAATAAAGCTTAGACTTGTGGGAATTTAGAAAAATAATGTAGCCTATGTGGTATTCTGATAGCTAAGTTGCAAGACTGTAAAATTTAATCAAAATTCGTCCAGTAGTTTCTTATTATAGTCCTAAGTGTTTTCTTTTTGGTCCTTTTTTCCATCGGACGTCCAGACGCACTGCGGGGTACCACCCTTATCTTGACGAGATCCCTGGGATACGTACTGAGCGCTATTCTTCATCTTTTATATTGCGCACTGCCAGGGAGTGGAATTGTCTGCCGGCGTCTGTATTTCAGAGTTCATAAAACCCAAATATCTTTAAAGTACGAGTGAATAGGCTTCTTCTGGGTGAGCTCGCTACATCCTCGACCACATCTTTGCCCTAAGCTAGATTGTGGTCAAGAGCGGACCCATTATTAATAAAAAAAATAAAAAAATAAAAAAAGATCATTTCGCGTGTAGATCGGGAATATGTGTTTTTGCATTGTAATTATTAAATATCGAATTAAAAGGACTTTTCTGGTACGCAAAACGTCATGCAGTTTTAAAACCAATTGACGTCACTTATGACACTTAATCAGATGGTTATTAGACTTTTGATGTGTGTATTTATTCAAAGATACTTATTTCGTAAGTTAGTTACTTCTAGAACCACTGATGCACTGCCTACCCCATTAGGGATTTTAGGCATGAGCGTATGTATGTATGTACTTACTTCGTCTTTAGGGACTTCCAACGAGTAAACTTCTAACCTATCATCAACGTCTGCACAAATCAGCATCACCTTTGATCCCCTGAAAATAAAATAGAATAATTTGAATCTTTTTTTTTAATAAGATGGCCTGAATCCCCTTCGTGTTTCTAAAGAAGGCCCGTGGCCCTCGGTGGAGGATGTTTATAGGCTAGTAAAAAAATAATAATTGAATATTTTTTTGCTACAAACATTCGGTGAGGTTAAACAACTTACACAGAGGCAGGGAACCTGATGGGTGACCAAAGTGGCAATTTATCACGAGCGTTTCCGTACTTTGGGTAGGCATGTTAAGCTATAGGTCCCGGCTGTTGTCGATTGACTGTAGTCGTTAAAACCAAGTCAGAGGCCATTGTGCGGTTTGAAAAAACTCTGACACCAAGTTTGCCACACACTTGACTATTCCTATACCATGTGCTCCAAAATTGCTTCAGTATTTTTTTATCAGTATTTGAATTTGAAAATTTTCTTGAGGGCAGTTGTTCAGTTTCGTGGGCTGATTCTTATCCTCATTTTCGTTTACTAATTGGCATAGAAAAGATAAGGCCCAGCAGTCACCCATTTAAGGAATGTCATATCAAACCTTAACATCATTTAAAGAATTAACATCACAAATCACATTAACATAACTAGCTTGGAGAAAAGTTTCAACATGTACCTATCTACTACCGCATTAATTATAAATAAAAAACCTGTTTTAAATTAGGTTACACATTAGGCTAAGCATGTTTCTTTTATACTTTAACAAACATAGTCAGATAATAACTGGAGAATTGAAGTATTCAAGACTTTAAGCTATTGCATAACTAAAAAAAAAAAAAGTAAAATATATATACAAGGCTTTAGGTATCTCTCTTTCAACCTCTCGGGTGGTTAATCAGTCCATGAAACTGAACAACTTCCCCAAGGAACATAGGTCAAAATACGAAAAAAAAATTTTGATCTCCCATACAAAATGCGCTATATGCTGATGAAGTTTGTATGGGAACTCAAATTTTCTTTTTCCTTTTTGACCTATGTTCCTTGGCAAAGTTGTTCAGTTTCATGGACTGATTAACCACCCGAGAGGTTGAAAGAGAGGTACCTAAATCCCTGTATAGGGATTAGGGACGTAGTCACTTATAATACGTAAAATTACAATGCAGTCTTCCCCGAACATTAACAGACAAGGGGTTGGTTTTTTCTTTTAATTTCTTTTTGGACAATTTCATGTGACTAAAGTAGTTGTATCACCCCATAAGAACCCTGTATTATGTGTGTTTTCAAATGGCAAAGTCCTCTTACATAACCACCATTTACTTTTTGGGTAGTAGTGGTGGCACAAAGTGACAGAAATATTGTTATTGTAGAATTCAAAAATAAATGCGCACTGCCCGTGTTGTGAGACTCGCCACATGTTGCAATGGTGGGTTGGACTGCAAGCCAAGGCCACTCTTTCTCCCCACGTATAACTGACATTTTATTATTATTGGACAGAGGAATTTGGTGAAATGGTCCCAAATAAGTGGACTGATGACCCGCCTGTGCCTGACGGGCGTCCCCTCTATAGACATAACATAACATTTATTCACTCAAAAGACACAGATAGAAGTAAAAGAAAACGGAAATATTTATGAAACATGGACAAACAAGCAATAAGATGTGAGGTGTAGTATGTGCAGGTGTCGTCATGTACTGTGTGCGATGGAGAAAAGGCCTAGAGGCTCAGCATATGTCACAACAAGCTGTAACGGATGCTGATGATTCTGCTATAACATAGATAGATAGATTATTGGACAGTTCTATCTCATTTTATACTTGACATGTAATTAATTGTAATATGGATGTATTCTATCTGAAATAAATAATTTCAATTCAATACTTACGAGGGACTATTATTGTATAGAATGTAACGGCCGTCAGACGTGAAATTGACGTTGCTTGAGCTCCCCATCCACTCATAGGGGCCCTCATTCAGTGTGTATGTACCATTAGCAAGATTCATCGTACTTCTGTGACGGCAGACCTGAAAAAGTAAAATTTATTTGTTAAATGAGTCAATTAGGTGGCAATGGTCATAACTTCTATTACTTTTGTTGGATTTATATTGCTTTAACTTTCTGTTAATAACATTTAAAGCAATATAAATGTAACAGAAAAAAAGACATAATATTCCTATTAACAAGAGTAGTGTCCATAGGGCCGTGCATTAGTTTACCACACATGTGCACTACTATAC
The DNA here is from genome assembly GCA_949987775.1 of Aproaerema taeniolella. Taxonomy (NCBI): domain Eukaryota; kingdom Metazoa; phylum Arthropoda; class Insecta; order Lepidoptera; family Gelechiidae; genus Aproaerema; species Aproaerema taeniolella. The sequence goes on along the minus strand of OX465259.1, from coordinate 756,248 downwards.
TGTTCCAATATGAACAATTTCACAATGAAAATACCTAGTATGACCTGATGTGCTGTTGAATTTCTTTTTGGCATTGGATTGGATTTTTACATTGTAGCTGGTAATTAGTTATGTATCACAATGTTAAAGAAATTGTATACTTAAATGTTAAAGCATGCAAGGATCATGTTAGGTAATTTAGTCTTACTCATTGCAAAAACAGGAAACAATAAATTACCAAATAGGCGCAGCAATAGAAAACGGAAAGTCCTCTTAAAAATGAAGGTCTTACCGACAATGGAACTCCACAAGTACTGCCAGATCCTGATCCGTCGAAGGTGTCTGGCAGTTTGTCAAAGCACGGGTGGAAGTAGTATAATGACAGCTCAATCTGCGACCCATTATTCTTCTCTTGGTAAATTTGCGCCGAATAAAAAGTTGGCTTTGTCGCGGGAGACAAATCTATACCGGTTCCATTCGGGAACACGCAACTACAACCAGAACCAGTCCGCTTCACGCAAACATCCTCAGCGTGCACAGGCGCAGACACTAAACCTAAGTAAACAAAAAATAAACCCAAAAGGCCAGTTGGAAGCTCCATTTTTGATAAAATTGAAAATCACTGTGAACAACACACACGACACAACAGATGACAACAGACAGGCAGCTGTCAATGTCAAAACTACGTATTGTCAAAAAGTTGGCTCGTTTATACATGACTAAAGAGTAAAAGGACAGGAAATTTCACAAAAATATGCGTGCCTGTAGTAAGCACATGCTAGGGTATCAAAATATCGATACTTGTTCAAAGTATCGATAGGTGGTACAGAGTACGGTTACTTTATGATAATTGAAAAATAAACAAAATCACAGCATTTATTTACATTTATTTACAATTTGTCAATGTGAAAAAAAAGACCAGTTCACAAAGTACCCAGAGTTTATAATTTTACTAAAGCTTTGACAATTTTACGGTGACATATGTATGTGTTTAATTGTACAATGATCATACAAAAGATATTTTGTTTAAAATAAAAGCCGCCATACAAAATCGTGACACGAGACCGAAGACCGAGCTCGCGCAGGGCTAAGCCCAGAGCGACCACCCTCTTAATTCCATGATGACCGCCATAAAAGGTTCACTCTAAGAGCGAGGCGAGGCAGCAGGCCGAGGAAAACTGCGTATATGGTGAGGCCGAAGGCCAAGCTCTACGTAGAGTGACGCGGAGCGTGACGTTTCACCCAACCTAAAATTCAAGATCTCGGATATGAACTTTTGCGAACCTGATATTTCGTGTCGTTCAATAGCACCCGAAGAAATGCTTAATACAAAAAACCGGCCAAGAGCGTGTCGGGCCACGCGCATTGTAGGGTTCCGTAGCAGCATGGTTCAAATATGCAGCTGGTTTCTTAATTCTACGAGCATATTGTCATAGTCGATGTTAAAATCCCCAAATGCTATAGTATCAAAAGGAAATGTATTAAAAAGTTTGTAGTTTCAGAAATAATTGTAGTTTTGGTCTAAATATAACATAATGGAAGTGTTTAATGCGATTTTTTTTTTGGTTTTTTTAATAGTTTTTTTTTTTTTTTTGCGATAATATTATTGTTAGGGGGCTTTAGCTGCTGCTAAAGCAGGTCGCGTGGTGATCTTATATAAATTTGATATCATTTTCGTACTTAGCACCCCTAAAAACCTATTAAACGACACCTGAAATGTCAATATGTTACAGCTTGGCTTTCGGCTCGCCTCACTTTAAGCGTGGAACCTTGTATGGCGGCCATTTTGGATTAGTGTACACTTCGTCGTGAATGCTACTCTCGTGAAATCGGCGAGAAAAAAAATCCCTCGCGCTTTCACGTGTATGGAAAACTCCCGAAAAACATATTTTTTCCACCATTTTATTTTTTAGATCTGTCGGCGCAATCAATATTACGACCATATTACGACCAAATTTTAGCTCTGTAGTACCAAGGATCTAATATTAGTAAATATATTCTTATTAATCCCAACAACGTTTGGCACTTGGTCGACTATTACTCACAAGCTTGAAGGGCCAACTTATGTGTGATAGTTTTCCTTTTAATTTTGTTGTATATTCTATCACCGTGAATTTTTCCACATTAGAAACAATCGTTTTGCTTGTAGTGGGGGACACTTGTTTTTAATAAAAAATTTCACTTTAAAAATTAATTTTTCGCAAAGGGACTGCTGAATCGAAAGACGTTCTTAGTAAACCTCTTCTATCTTTTAAAAAGCTATCCTATGACATCTCATTCGATAATATCGGCGAGAAAAAAAATGAAATAAATATAATGAAATGGAAGTATTTAATGCGCGAGCGAAGCGAGCGCGAATTTTTTTTTTTCTGTTTTTTTTTTTTTTTTGCGATAATGGTATTGTTAGGCATAATATAATAATATCGAGCTGCTGCTAAAGCAGGTCGCGTGGTGATGGTGTATAATTTTGATGTCATTTTCGGAATTAGCACCCCCAAAAACCTATTAAACGACACCTAAAATGTCAATATGTTACAGCTTGGCTTTCAGCTCGCCTCACTTTTAGCGTGGAACCTTGTATGGCAGCAATTTTGGATTGGGGTACACTTCGTCGTAAATGCTACCCTCGTGAATTATCCCACATTTTTTTCATTATAAAAATTAATGTTTCTCAAACGGATTGCTGAATCGAAAAACGTTCATAGTAAACCCCTTCTATCTTTTAAAAAGCTATCCTATGATAACCTACTCGATGATATCGGCGAGAAAAAAAAATTCATCGCCCTTTCACGTGTATGGGAAACACCCGAAAATCATTTTTTTTCCACTATTTTATTTTGTAAATCTGTCAGGGCAATCAATATGTATGACCATGCCAAATTTTAGCTCTGTAGTACCAAGGATCTAACATTAGTAAATATATTCTTATTAATCCCAACTAAGTTTGGCACTTGGTCGACTATTACTCGCAAACTTGAAGAGCCATCTTATGTGTGATAGCTTTCCTTATAATTTCATTGTATACACTACCACCATGAATTTTTTCACATTTTTAGAATCAACCGTTTAGCTGGTAGAGGGGGGGGACACTTGTGTTTGACAAAAATTTTCACTTTAAAAATTTATATTAGGCAAACAAAGTGCTGAATCGAAAAACGTTCTTAGTAAACCCCTTCTGTCTTTTGAAAAGCTATCCTAAGATACCCCATTTAATGATATTGGCTAGAAAAAAAAAACATCGCCCTTTCACGTCTATGGGAGACACCCGAAAAAATTTTTTTTTCTAAGATTTCACTCTACAGTTCTGACGGCGTAGTTAATATTTATGACTATGCCAAATTTCAGCTCTGTAGTACCAAGGGTTTCTTAGGAAACCCGCGGACAGACGGACATGGCGAAACTATAAGGGTTCGTAGATTACTACGGAACCCTAAAAATGACACTCATGCACGCTATTGAAAAAATCTAGTTATAAAAGTGGAATCTGTTGCCAATATTATTAAAAGATACGCAAAAGCTTGCGAATAAACCAACATGTGATCGTCGAGGTTATCAATCTATCAAAGGAGGTTAAAGAGTGTGTTAGTGTCAATTTAAGCTAGCATTGCAGGCAGCAAGTATTTTTTGGTGACTTATAAAATTAGTAAGCAAAACTTAAGCTATTATTTATTCTGTGACTTAAGGATGTGAATTCGCCTTCTAAACTGAACAACTTTTCCCAAGGAACAGGTGGAAATACAAAATACATATATATATATATATTAGTTGTGTTATTATTAGCATCCACAGACTTTATGTCCGTACCTTTGTCTAGATTAAATTTTCTTGTTAATACTTGATTTTTAACTATAATACAATACTTTCCATAGAGGTTTACAATTTATAAATAAGTAATTTAAATATATGAATACATAATGTATATAATATATATTTAAACGAGTGACGGTTCTTCGCTGTTGCATTCAGACCTCAAGGCAATGATCATACAAAAGATATTTTGTTTAAATAAAACTTTTCTCGACTTTTGATCGCCATTTTGAGGTTGTAATTGACCACTTTTCCCCTGCCTGCCGTCTCTGCTTCTTTGATGAATCTGCCTATCGCATCGTTACCATCATCCGCATAATATTTGCAACTGGCGGTATGACGCGATATGGCAACTACAGCATGTGGGATACTGTCATGTAGCTCCTGCCTGGTCGTTGTAGTACGCACGATCACCACCTTTTCGTACGTCAACCCTTGAGCCTCGTGTATGGTGAGGATGCGTGACCCGGTGCCCGATCCGTATCCCTGGTTTTGTAGAGTTGTCTTTTCTACTTGTGTATGAACAAGTTACAGGGTTTCGGACTGGGTTCGATCGATCTGTGCATCTGTATAAGGAGTGCGTACGAAGTTTCGACGAGTAAATGCCACTGTAGACTTCTCTAAGGGCTAATGCTACGTAAAAAAAAAATATATTTAGCTTCTCCATGCAACTAGAAATTGCCTCAGTATGAGATTTTTTTCCAAGAATTTCATGGATTCCTTACCAAAAAAGAAATAGAAGGCACAGAAATACTTACAATTTGCAAGGTTTTATTAAATGCTGATTCCTCAAAATGTAAAGAGCATAGGTGGAGTACTTTATGAGGTTTCAAATTATCTTTCCCAATAATGTCAAACCACTTACGTCGCAACGCTTCTTTTTTTGGGAACCTGAAAACATAATCAAACCAAATACGTACTACTACTAATAATCCTCTCACTTGGTAATGTAGTTTAAAAGAAAAACAAATTTCTAAGGTAAAATAATCATACAGAATAACATTAATTAAATTAATATATTTTCTAAACGTAGGTAACTATAAAATCTTAGCTATGATTTGATTTCGCCATTTCAGTTTTTAGCAAAACTGTCCCTTTACACCTTGAATACAGAAAGTGAATAGATAGTTAAAAACAGCTTCTTATCTTATTTAGCTTAATGTGTCCCACCGCTATTTTAATATAAAAAAAATATTGTAACTGATCACTCGTACAAATATGCTCTGTAACTAATACAGAATCATCGATATAAATTCGATAGCCATTATTATTACATCACTAATGTCATTTGTATAGAAATTTTTGTTATGGAAAATATTATGTAAAGTTAGCCAGAAAGGTAATTTAGGGTGTAAAAAACGTGAAAACTATAAAATATAATCTTAGTAATAAGGGTTTTAGAAGTATTTTTGGGTTTAATAGGCGTACTTCAACAAAAAAAGGTTACTTACTGATGCACAGTCGTTTGCTTGCTATTTTTGTTAGCCCTGTAGCTGCACTGTTTTACAGAGCACGAAGCCATTTTGCTACCTTCTCATCCAATGTTCTGACACTGTACAAAACCACAAAACAACTTCTCCTCAACAAAAAACACAATTTTTCACTAATGTTGCTATTCACTTGACAGCTGAAGTACTCACGAGTGAAATGTAAACAAACTTAACAAAAATGGCGGCCGGCCACGCTTCATAAGTATGTATATGTCAAATATTGCGCCTCCATATAAACAAATACTACATACTCAAAGGTTTATACGTATTACACAATTGCCGCGGTGTCTGTATGAATGAAGCAGTTGTACAATAATATGTAGGTAAGAATAGTAGGTAGATGTACGGGGGCGGGGCCGCGGGCGGTAGAAGTCGGTCGTTAGACTTTGAGTTATTACGCCTTTAGTACACCTACGTGTTCGTATGCGGCAGCCAGTCACTGCGGAACTACTGCGGTAGCGAAATATCTGCGAAACGTTACTTAGTACACTGCAATTTTTTCGCAAAGAAATGTTATTGTAATTTTCATGGACTGCGGGTACAGACGTCATTTTAAAATGTCGTCCGGGTCGTCCCAGTCATCGTTTTCAGATTCTAATAAATTCAAAAATATTTCAATATTTACAGCTTCCATGGTGCGAAAATCAGCCTCAGCGGCACGGCAGAACGCCTGCGGACGATTTGCGTTGCGGAACACCACTAGCGAAACGTCTGCGTCTGTGTAACGACGATATCGCAGTTCCTTGCGAAACAATTGAAACAATACCGACAGTTCGCAGCCGCATGCGAACGCGTATGTGTACTAAAGGTGTTAGCTGCTAGTTATTTTTTATTAGCTCCATCTGCGATAGACCTTCCAGTCAGGGTCCTAATATAGTGTTTTTATTAAGTACATTTGTTTTGTTTTAACATAGACATGAGAGTTTTAAACGGAAAAAAATATACGTTTAAAAAAATATTATGACTGAAAATGATTAGTTACCTACTTGCAATTTTATACGAGTTAAGGGGTGCTAAGTTTATAATTGGATCGTGATGTGATGTAGGATCAAATTTCACTATCAATCACTACGCTAGTTCAGCGATCCGAATCTGAAGTGAATTTTGAGCATAAACGAGATCTCGGGCTCTCCCTCGGTTGTCACCATCTGTTGGTGTCATGGCATTTTTATTTTTTTTCTGACTAAACGAGGCATAAAAATCACCATAGACAATCTCTTTCTGATTCCATAAACAATTTTAATTAATGATTTACACTTGCAACATTTATGAAAACAGGATAGCGTGATATAAAAAACCGTTTGTGTGACAAGAATGGGCGTTTTCCCACTGGCCGGCACGGCGACGGCGACGGCGACGGCGACAGTGACAGAGCTATACTAGGAAGCAAGTATCTCTGTCACTCTACTACCTACCGACTACCGATTTCTTGCTTCCTAGTATAGCTCTGTCACTCTCGCCGTCGCCGTCGCCGTCGCCGGTGCCGGCTAGTAGGGAAACGCCCATAGGCTATAAAAATCAATGATATTTTTCTCATAGACAATCTAGCCATAGAGTCGGGTCAGCTGACTTTACTTTTATCATTGGTCTTGTGATAAGTTGTGGTTCTCCGCCATTCTCGGGTCGTCTTTTCCGTCTTTCTCGTCCCGTGAGTTAGATTTTACAATTTTCATTAATGATATAGTAAAGAACAGATTTAAATTTACTGGTGCTTGTGTTTTCCTTATTAGGTTTTCGTATTTAAAGCTGCATATTGGGTAAGGATTTGCCAGATTTTGTCTCAGTGCCAATGTCAAGATATTAGTCAAGTCGTGTAATTTTCTTAGTTTTTTCGGCTATTGTTAGGTTCGTTAGTAATTTATCAATTTGCAGTAAGAGTAGTGTGAGATATTGGTGCAGAATATTCCAGGATTTTGCGAATAATCACTCGGCAGGTTACACCCATTCTTCATGTGACTTCTAATGCGTCCTGATTGGGAGCAATTGGCCGATTCCATGAGCTTATAACTTTATAATTATCCTCCGAAACATAGATACCTATATGAAAACCTTTAGATCCTAATGTTTGTTTTCCAATAAGATTCTGTACCTAATTATTTTAGCTTTTGTTGATTGCATGATGCCTCCTTCAGAATTTCGTACAAATACCTAGTTGGTCGCGTTGGGAAGATAATTGAAGTCCCATCCGATAAACACCCACTGACCAACATTACTTACAAGCAATTAAGCTCTCCATGCTTATTATTTAAAAAAAAACCTTTATTTCCTCAACCTGGCTCGTCACCTATAGATAATTTTAATTGCAAGTTAAGAGCATAAGAAGTATTTTGGAGCTATGTCATTCTAGCCACACTCATGTTTGAGTACCGCTGTAAGATAACTAATGTCATTGTCATAACCTGACCCAATTGTAATCAGTAATTTTTTGACCAAAATTCCTGATTACAATTAGGTCAAGTTTGTAATCAGGAATTTCGGTTAGTGTCGCAAAAGGGGCAGCCATACAAAAAATAATTTTTAAAAATTTTCTAAGTGTTCCGGCCGGGTTGATGTGTCGGAAAAGGGGCTATCCCAAAATTTTCTAAGTCCCCAAGCAAAAAAAAAAAATTTTTTTTTTGACCCCTTATAATAAGTGGGGGCCCCAAAGACTTAGAAAAATTTCAAGGGGTTGCGGTGTCAAGATGACCCCCCATTTTCTCGCCGGAAATGGATAGAGGACCCTTCTAGGAACAACGTTTGTATGGGCCACTTTTTGATTGGGCCCCAACTGGGGGCCCAGGGCCCCCCACCCTGCTGGAGAGCTGGGGCCCTCCCAGTTTTATTGCGCGAATCGACGCAGTTTACGACGCTGATCAACCGCCCCATACATCACTTTGCGCTCCGGGGCCTCCTTAGGGCCCCACGGGGCCCTTGCCCCCTTAGAGAAATAACTGCCGTTCGGCAGGACTTAGAAAAATTTCGAGGGGTTGCGGTGTCAAGATGACCCCCCATTTTCTTGCCGGAAATGGATAGAGGACCCTTCTAGGAACAACGTTTGTATGGGCCACTTTTTGATTGGGCCCTAACGGGGGGGCCCAGGGCCCCCCACCCTGCTGAAGACATGGGGCCCCTCCGGTTTTATTGCGCGAATCGACGCAGTCTACGATGCTGATCAACCGCCCCGTACATCACTTTGCGCTCCGGGGCCTCCTTAGGGCCCCACGGGGCCCTTGCCCCCTTAGAGAAATAACTGCCGTTCGGCGGGACTTAGAAAAATTTCAAGGAGTTGCGGTGTCAAGATGACCCCCCATTTTCATGCCGGAAATGGATAGAGGACCCTTCTAGGAACAACGTTTGTATGGGCCACTTTTTGATTGGGCCCCAACTGGGGGGCCACAAAAAAAATTTTTTTTTTTTGCTTTTTTTTTTGCCCCTTTACGGTCACTCCAACGCTAACCAGAAAACAGCAAAAATTTCGAAAATTTGCTAAGTCCCGTGGGCTGCCCCTTTTCCGACACGCCGACCGGAATTTCTGTTAAAGATTCTGCCTCACATTTTTTGTTACTGTCATATTTCTGATGATGTTTTAGGTAGATATGTTCAGAAAAAACCTAGAAGAAAGTTATGCAAACAAGTAGGTAATTGTCTTTTGATGTTTGCCAGTCAGTTTTTGTAACTATTTTTTTATTGTTTTATGTGGCTGTTGGTTTATGCAAATAATCACATCTAAACATCTTGTGCTCTCACATCATTTTTTAAATTTTAGCAGACTTGCAAAATTCAGAAATATCCTATCAGTGCAGTATAATTCTTTATCACAGGAGTATATTTGGATTAACATTTTAACAATACTAAATTCATATAGGTAGGTCCCACTTACTCTCTAGAGCGGACCTCAGCATGACAAAAATTGCTGATGTTTTTTTTTCCATAGAACTACATACTTACAAGTGTTTCAACCCTCTAGACCAAGATCCCAGGGCTGCCAGACCTTACTTATTTTCTCATTAACCAAAAGTATGGGAAAGAGTAGTGCTAATATGTACTATTAACATATGAATACCAGCTAGCCTGGGCCGACGGCCAATTTTCAGCTACCAGGTCTGAAGGTACTTCCAAAAATTACTCACTTGTCTTGAAGTCAGGGTGCTATAAAAAGAATTGTTATAGTTCCCTGAACATCATATCCAGAAACCACGGCTCAGATTGTAGGTATAGTTGCATAATTTACTTGCGAACTGTAAAGCATCTGGCAGAAATTACAGCTGACCGAGAGTGTCTGGTGGTGTTGATCATTAATTTTATATTTAATGAATTATATTCTATAAGATATCAGCAGCCAGACTTCAAGACAATTGAGTAATTTTTGCAAGTAGGTACCTTCAAAACCTGGTAGCTGAAAATTGGCTGTCGGCCCAGGTTAGCTGGTATTCATATGTTACTAGTACGTACTAGCACTACTATTTCCCGCACATTTGGTTTATAAGAAAATAAGTAAGGTCTGGCGGCCCTGGGATCTCCATCTACTCAAATTGGAAATAAATTTTCCAAAAAATTTCCATGTATTGTTTGTCACGTGAACAAGTACTGCTGGATAATTAAAACTGCACACATTGACGGACGACAATTTAGTTCACCATGTGATGAAATTGAAGACTCACATAGTATTTTGTCTTTGATTTATAAAAAAGCAAGAAAGCTGAAAATGTAGCAGAAATGGAGGACTCCCTTGATGACCAACTTGGTTCATGAATTTACAATCAAGGAGTCTTGGTATCTTGTTCTATAGAACCATTTGAGTATTTTTTTAATCTTAAATTTTAACGAGGCTTCAGCCACTCTAGGTGGTTTGAGAGAAAGAAATATTAACAGTTTTTATGGAAAACATAAAACTTTTTTTTTCTTATTTGTCCTGCTTACGTCATGTTCTATAGAACATATAGGAACAGCTTAACCTAATTAGTATTTTCAGCATGTATAATTAGAAACAATAATTTTGTTTAGTGGTTCTTTTCATGATTACGTAAACTTTTTATAGTTAATGTGATACCTTTAAAGGTAAATATCAATTTACAGGAATGAGGCCATTTTTACAAGCCATTTCATTAAAAAATCATCCTCGTTTCCATTCTTGTTGACTTTGATTGATTGTTTTTCACTTTATCAGGTCTAGCACCTAATTTCATGATAAACTATCAGCTGATCTGTCATTCAATTCAAAAATTTGTATTTTTTACATATTGTTTTGTGGGCCTGGCTGGACTATTAAGTATGTAATTCACTTATATACCAAATATTGTATCAATTTTCAGCCTTAATCTTCAGAACGAGAATGCTATTTAGCATTAAGGCTCGCTGATAAATCCCTGATTAAAATAAATAAAGTAAGCCTTTATTCTGAAAATATTTTTTTCAATCTTGGTCTGATTGCCCTTTGGCAAAGGCCTCCCTGATTACATATCATTAAATACCTATTGTAATTTTGCCTTTTAGTGACCTTTCAAGTATTGCGTAAGCAGATTTAGTACAATTATTTCCCCCCCCCCTCCCCCTTGTAAGCAAAGTAGGCAAAGCTCTTACCCCCCCTCCCATGCTTACGTAAACATCGGTATATGCATTTTATGGGAATCCCCGAAAATGCATTTCGTTCTCAAGGATAGACAATGTGTGTGTTGCCATTTGTGTAAAAAATAAATAACTACTGCTGATGTAATCACCATCTAGACCCCCCACCCCCTATGTCATCAAAAATAAGCAAAGCAAAGACTCACCCTCCCCCCTATAGTGATAACGTAATACTTGAATCAAATCATATCAAAATCTAATAATTTATAAATAATAAGCATTAGAACAAATAAAAATGGCCCCTAACATAAATAATAATTTATAGCAAGTCCAGCACATGGTTATAATGTTACTCTAATATACTAGTTACAATAGGTATATGTAGAGTTTTAGATCTGCAAAATGGCTAAAAAACTTTTTTTTAATACCCGTTGCATGCTTGTTTACGCCGCGTGCGATACAAATTTCGTACAGTCTGGCAAAAAAGAGTAGAAATTAAAAAGTGGCAACACTGTAGCGTCGTCCATTGCAATTCAATCTAAGAAAAACGTGACGACACTACAGTGTTGCGACTTTTTAATTTCTACTCTTTTTTGCCCGACTGTACACCATGTGTTCAAAAAGCATGCGAAGGTTTAATGAATAGGTTGAAATTAGGTACTTGATGATAATTTCAGGTAAGTATGAATATATGGGTTCACCTTCTCTACATCTACATAAGTTTTATGTAGGGATATATGGCAAATTCTTAACCAAATACAGCAACTAAAATATTTAACAAATTATGGGGACTGTTTATGGATAATTTCTTATTGATGCAAAGTGATGAGTGTAGTTAGTCTCCAGCAACTCTAGCATGCGCGATAAGACTTCAACTCTCATGAGGTTTTATCAATCAGTCAAAAAGTCTTTATTTTAGATATTTAAATGTACATTTTTATTGCATACAAATAAATATGGTTTAAAAAAAACGAATTTCTTCTTTAGTTTTCTTCCTTTTCTTTATCTGTGTGCCTCTCGGGCAAAGGCCTCCTCCATTTATACTATTTATTTATTTATATGAAGTTTTATAGCCAAGAAAAACACAGCCTTAAACATAACAGTAAAAGTTTGAGTATCTTTTGAGGTTGACAAATGAACATGAATAATTGTTAAAAGGATGCATGTCAAAACTTAAATGCAAAAGAAATAAAAACTTCTAGAATCCTATTTTCCTTGTGTTGATTCGAAAGTCCATTTCTCATGAGAGATAAGTCTCATTGGCATGTTAGTTCTCCAGGGATGTATATAAATTTTCTCTAGAAATATTTTTTTCTCTATTAACAGGGAAAAGGAAAATAAACCAAGATGGCGTCCAGAAACTTGAGGATGATCGCCACTGAGGAGAACGAAGAGAGATTCGGATATGTGTTCGCCGTATCTGGGCCTGGTAAGTTTATATTGACCCCTTAGCAACACACACTCCATTACAGGTTATTTTTTTGTCGGGCGTTTTCCGCACTTACCCTCTCGATTGGGCCATTGTGCGTGATATGTTTCGGGCTGGATATTCCAGCCAGCCTACGTCCTCTCAGAAGCAAACAAGGTTTCAAGAACTTCTTGCATGCTTCTGGCAGGGACAGGTTATGCAGGATCTGAGTCCGTTGTGCTTCCACGCCGTGGCATTCTAGCATAAAATGCGCTGGAGTCTCTTCTGTCTCCATGCGACCGCGGCATAGGGCTCTGTCTGTAATGCATATGCTTATTTAGAGGATAGTGGCCGGTGATTACTCCTATTTATTCTTAGATACGTTTCTTGGGTAGGTGCAGCAAACTACATGTTAGGCGTTTGTTCAACAAGGGTACTTGTTGGATTCTCCATTACAGTTGTATAACGCTATTTCTAAGCCCACGAATTTTTTATGCTTTTTATTATGCTATTTTTCTATATTTTTTTGTCAGTCGTGACGGCGGAGAAGATGTCCGGATCAGCTATGTACGAGCTGGTGCGCGTCGGGTACAACGAGCTGGTGGGAGAGATCATCCGACTTGAAGGTGACATGGCCACCATTCAGGTAATTACTTATAATTATTATGATTTTCTGATGTTAGGGAAAGAATGATTTTTCGATTCTTATACAGTTCAAGTTTTTTGTTATAATTTGAGGTCTGAAGAACTCTTTTTTAGGCAAAATGGAAAGATTAATCTTATGAGACTGACAGCCACCTAGAGTAGTAAGAGTCTATAAAAAGTGAGAATAAATAAATCTATAAGTCATCAATTTTCCTTTGTGTTATTCAAGAAAACATTTAAAAATACAAACATCTTTTATTTTTTATTTTTTATTACATAAATAATAAATAAATAAATAAACGCTACATACTCAAAGGCCCACACTAAGGTTTTCCCTTGTGTCGTGGGTCCCTTGGAACACACATAAAGACAAACACAAACACCCATGACCCGAGAACAAACATCTGCATTTCACACAAATGTTTGCCCCGACTGGAGATCGAACCCAGGACCCGCCGATCAAGAGGCAGCGTCACTACCACTCGACCAAACATAATTTCTTAATTGACGATAATGATGATTTTTCAATGAATTACGAAATCTCCCAGGTATACGAAGAAACCTCAGGTGTAACGGTTGGAGACCCAGTACTCCGTACTGGCAAGCCGTTGTCCGTGGAGCTGGGCCCTGGTATCCTGGGCTCCATCTTCGACGGGATCCAGCGTCCCTTGAAGGATATCAACGAGCTCACCCAGTCCATCTACATCCCTAAAGGTGTGAACGTGCCATGTCTGGCTCGCGAGACCAGCTGGGACTTCAACCCACTTAACGTTAAGGTAATAATTCAGTTTTACTTAGTAAATTAGACACCCGATCGCGGTAAGTTTGAAAGTGTTTACCAAAACTAAATCGCTCACGTTGCCTTTGTATTCAGCCCAATAGAAACGTGAGCGATTTAGCTTTGGTAAACACGTTCAAACTTACCGCGATGGGGGGCAGGTAAAAAGTATTAAAAATATAAAATGTAATAAGAGAAGAGCACGGACATCAAGTCTGTGGATGCACGATTAACTCAAAAAAAAACAGTTTTTACTATTTTAGTAGTAAATTCGTGAACAATTCATTGTGGATGTTTTGAGTAAGTTTTTAATTCAGTTTTACCAAACGAACTGTTTTACAATGAATGAGTAAAAAATTATATTAAGTTGGTAATTAAGTAAAAATAATAATTAATAATTATAAGTGAGTAATTACAATTTTTTAAGTTATAAAATAGGACAGGGTGCGCACAGCGAGTCGAATAAGAAAATTTATTAATCGAGAAAATAGAATAGAATAGAAATAATTTATTGTCTCCACACCATTGACCACATTTCTTGACATTAAAGCACTCCTAGTCTATGACGTAATTTCTTTTTACGCAAAAAACTAACAAAATGCAAACTGGTGCACATTTTATTCACAATGCAAGCCATCATCGACAACGTGAATCGAACCTTAAGCCCTTACAATATGGTTGAAATTGTTCCGCAGGTGGGCGCCCACATCACGGGCGGAGATCTGTACGGCATCGTGCACGAGAACACGCTGGTGAAGCACAAGATGCTGATGCCGCCGCGCGCCAAGGGGACCGTCACGTACATCGCACCCGCCGGCTCCTACAAATGCACTGTAAGTCATATTCATATCTTTTTACATATCTCTTGCTCTGTAAGTAGTCACTTACTTCCCTGAATGCCGGGGTGTATGGATATCATTACAGCATAGGTTTCAAAACCTACCATGTAATGTTAACATTACAGCATAGGTTTTGGAATTTGAAAAAAGAACTGTCATACTCAATACTGCAAGAAGAATATTTTTAAAAAGATACTTTTTTTTCTCGGTATCGATTATTTACTCAAATCGGAATCGAGACAATTTATATTAGAATTTGTGAAGATTTTATTTTTAATATCGAACTATTTGTTTCGCAGTCACATCGTATGTTAGTTAAAATCGATTTAAAAATCAAACTGGCCAGCACGATTTGACGCGCTTGCGTGCCATAAAATCGTGAAGAGTAAAAAAGGCAGTCGACTAGCTAGGCGCGAAATTTTAATTAAATACACATGTTTCTCTTCAATAAATGTTCATAGAAACCTGCTTTCTTGTTTTTTTACTTACCTCACAATCGATATGTAAAGCAGAGTGTTTATCTCGGGTGTAAGCATCAATTGCATACTCGGGCTAATTAGCGCCCTCGCTGCGCTCGGGCGCCAAAAACCTCGTATGCAATTGATGTCATACAGCCCTTGGTTAACAATCTACTATTACCATTGCCCCTCGAAAAAGGGTTTATTTCACTGAGTTAATAAAACATTTTGAATTTGGAACATACGCGAATATACGGATTTTAGTAAGAAAACAAAAGAAAATGTGCAAGGAGGTTGCATACTCTCGCTATAAAAACGTACTAAAACTTAGCTGTATGTAATAACTGGCTGTATGGAATATGGCTCGCTTAAAAAAATTAAATTTAGAATAAGGAATTCAACCAATTTTCTGTGCAATTTTCATGCAATTAAAAGTTTCTGTAATTTTTTTTTGTCTCAAAATCATAAAATGAGATCGACATCCAGTGATGAAAGTAAACCTCTCGTTCCAGAGTCATTTTGCGTTAAAGCAGCAGCTATTGTTGATAATTTACTGTCACAGAGTAATTATTATATTTTTCTCATAGTCAATGGTAAAAAGTAGAGTACCTACATGTGAAAAAAAAATCATCTCGGCTCTTGTATCCCTCGATCCGCTTAGGATTCTAATCTAGAATCCCTCGCTACGCTCGGGATTCAACTTTAGAATCCTTCGCTTTTCTTGGGATACAACTCAATGCCTCGAAAAGAATTGGGTAATCTACTATTATTGCTTGTCACAAAACACAAAAGTTGGTACAAAAAAGGGTGAGTTAATTGTGACACCCTGTAAGGGCGCTGCAACTGAGTACATTTTAAACTTTAATTTACCAATACAAACTTTAAATTATGTAATTAAGATACCAATACACTATATCTTATAATGTCCACCTTGCTGTAGTTTTAATTGATAAAAAAATAATAAAAGTTACTTTATGTTATCATTAAAAAAATCCTATATGCGGTAGTAGCTTTTGGCTACTAGAAATTCCTTAAAATGTCAACCCTTATCGGGTTGGTTGGGTTCGGCTACTAACAAACCTACTTGTCGCAGTTCCAAGTGAGACATTCAACCAATCAGGGTATAGCTCGCGTTTTCAACCATCAGCGTACCTCTCGCATTCGTCGGATAATTTTACCGCAAGTCGCCGTAAATTGATCAATTACCGGAAATGTATACATTAAATAATACATTTCAACTGCCGTGTATGATTTTCTGCTAGTTGATAAACTACCTCGAAAGTTGATCAACTTACGGTTCTTATTATTTTCGCGTGACATGTGTATTTATAGTAGATTACCCAACAAGTGAAAAAAAGGTGAATTCTTTTCGAGGCATTGAGTTGTATCCCGAGAGGAGCGAAGGATTCTAAAGTTGAATCCCGAGCGTAGAGAGGGATTCTAGATTAGAATCCTGAGCGGATCAAGGGATACAAGAGCCGAGATGAATTTTTTTTTCACGTGTTAGGTACAGTCACGAGCAATAATATATATACGTTGTCACAGTGTCTAAAATATCTGGACCTTTACCAATCCAGAATGAAGTGTACAACAATTTGTTTCAAATTTATCTGACCATTAAACTATGTCAAAATTAGGTATACATTTATTCCATAATAATATATTCGAAACAAGTTCAGAAATAACTACACACTTCAATGTCATTTTTAACTATCCATGACATTTGTCAATAAATGTATACATTTAAAGTACTAAGTCCATGATTTATATACATGTAATAGACATTCTAGTGGATAAATATAAATGATATTTTGTTACTTTGGGTATTTTTTGAACATCAAGATGACCGATGCTTTGACATGACTTTGTAAAATATTTACTATTTACTAACTTCTGTAAAATATTTAATAATTAACTAATAAATAACTGCTGTAAAATATTTACTAACTTCTAGTAGTATTCTTCATTTACTTTTTGAAACCTTTATTTAATACTAGCTTTTCGCCCGCGGCTGCACTTGCGTGGAATACAAGTATATTTATATTTTTATACACAAATCTTATAAAGGTGTTTTCCCGATTCTCAGACCAACCCGATATGCTCACATTTTATAAAAATCGGAGTTAAGTAACGATACACCGGGACACAAGAATTTTATGTATTAGATTTAGTATAGGATCGAAAATATTTTTGAAAACATATACAGGGTGTCCCAAGAAATAGTGTCAAGCGGAAGTCCTGAGGCAGAGCATCCTTTGGAGCATCCGAAACACCCCCATGTATGTTCCGCGATTTGTTATAGTTTTCGAGTTATTTAAATATTTTGAGGAATTTTTTGAGACAAGTCAAAAAAAAATTTTTTTTTTATTGTAACTAAATCTACATGAGCTGTACTTTTATGCTAAGAATAATCGGTCTGGTAGTTTAGCATGATTTAGGAACAAACATCTAAACATCCAAAACATCTAAACACAAACTTTCGCATTTATAATACTTATAACAGTAGGATTTCACAATCTTAGAAGCCGGGTATTTTTTTTTGTTGAAAATATTTTATTTTAATATATGTATAATGCTATCAATTAACGAAATTGATGAAAACATCTAGAAATAAGTAGGTATTTCTATTTATTTGTTTATTTTTATAGTAATTAATAATATTATACAATTATTGTTTACATGTTTTTGAAACTGTACTGAGTACATATTTTTGATTTGATTGATGGGTACATAATTATGTAACTAAATGTGAATATTACTTTTTGATTATCTGTTGTTTACATTATTTTGATGAAAATGTGTACTTTATTTTGATACAACTTAACGTTTACATAATTTTGGAACACATTTCAGCATACATATTTTTGTGATTTAATGTTGATCACATGAATTTGAAGCTTAAGGATGTTTCTATCTTATTGCTCGTGACTGTACTCTACTTTTTACCATTGACTACGAGAAAAAGCAAATAATTACTCTGTGACACTAAATTATCAACAATAGCTGCTGCTTTAACGCGAAATGACTCTGGAACGAGAGGTTCACTTTCATCACTGGATGTCGAACTCATTTTATGATTTTGAGACAAAAACTTTTAACAGAAACTTTTAATTGCATGAAAATTGCACAGAAAATTGGTTGAATTCCTTATTCTAAATTTAAAATTTTTAACCGAGCCATATTCCATACGTTTTTATAGCGAGAGTATGCAACCTCCTTGCACGTTTTCTTTTGTTTTCTTACTAAAATCCGTATATTCGCGCATGTTCCAAATTCAAAATGTTTTATTCACTCAGTGAAATAAACAGCGTTTTATTCACTGTTTTTGAAGAATAACGGCCCCTTTTTCGAGGGGCAATGGTAAAAAATCCTTTAACGTATGTATGTATGTATTTAATGTAATTTTGACTTATTTTAAATAACATCCTGAATGTTCTATAAAATAAAGATATTTTGAATTTGATTAAGAAGCAAAGAGTTGAAGTAATTTCCTGTTCTGTCTAGGATGTGGTATTAGAAACGGAGTTCGACGGCGAAAAGAACTCTTACACGATGTTACAAGTATGGCCGGTGCGACAGCCGCGGCCTTGTACCGAGAAACTGCCCGCCAACCACCCGCTGCTAACTGGACAGCGCGTGCTCGACTCGCTCTTCCCGTGAGTACACAGTAGTACACAGTACACAGAAACTGCCCGCCAACCACCCGCTGCTAACTGGACAGCGCGTGCTCGACTCGCTCTTCCCGTGAGTACACAGTAGTACACAGTACACAGAAACTGCCCGCCAACCACCCGCTGCTAACTGGACAGCGCGTGCTCGACTCGCTCTTCCCGTGAGTACACAGTAGTACACAGTACACAGAAACTGCCCGCCAACCACCCGCTGCTAACTGGACAGCGCGTGCTCGACTCGCTCTTCCGTGAGTACACAGTAGTACACAGTACACAGAAACTGCCCGCCAACCACCCGCTGCTAACTGGACAGCGCGTGCTCGACTCGCTCTTCCCGTGAGTACACAGTAGTACACAGTACACAGAAACTGCCCGCCAACCACCCGCTGCTAACTGGACAGCGCGTGCTCGACTCGCTCTTCCGTGAGTACACAGTAGTACACAGTACACAGAAACTGCCCGCCAACCACCCGCTGCTAACTGGACAGCGCGTGCTCGACTCGCTCTTCCCGTGAGTACACAGTAGTACACAGTACACAGAAACTGCCCGCCAACCACCCGCTGCTAACTGGACAGCGCGTGCTCGACTCGCTCTTCCGTGAGTACACAGTAGTACACAGTACACAGAAACTGCCCGCCAACCACCCGCTGCTAACTGGACAGCGCGTGCTCGACTCGCTCTTCCCGTGAGTACACAGTAGTACACAGTACACAGAAACTGCCCGCCAACCACCCGCTGCTAACTGGACAGCGCGTGCTCGACTCGCTCTTCCGTGAGTACACAGTAGTACACAGTACACAGAAACTGCCCGCCAACCACCCGCTGCTAACTGGACAGCGCGTGCTCGACTCGCTCTTCCCGTGAGTACACAGTAGTACACAGTACACAGAAACTGCCCGCCAACCACCCGCTGCTAACTGGACAGCGCGTGCTCGACTCGCTCTTCCGTGAGTACACAGTAGTACACAGTACACAGAAACTGCCCGCCAACCACCCGCTGCTAACTGGACAGCGCGTGCTCGACTCGCTCTTCCCGTGAGTACACAGTAGTACACAGTACACAGAAACTGCCCGCCAACCACCCGCTGCTAACTGGACAGCGCGTGCTCGACTCGCTCTTCCGTGAGTACACAGTAGTACACAGTACACAGAAACTGCCCGCCAACCACCCGCTGCTAACTGGACAGCGCGTGCTCGACTCGCTCTTCCCGTGAGTACACAGTAGTACACAGTACACAGAAACTGCCCGCCAACCACCCGCTGCTAACTGGACAGCGCGTGCTCGACTCGCTCTTCCCGTGAGTACACAGTAGTACACAGTACACAGAAACTGCCCGCCAACCACCCGCTGCTAACTGGACAGCGCGTGCTCGACTCGCTCTTCCGTGAGTACACAGTAGTACACAGTACACAGAAACTGCCCGCCAACCACCCGCTGCTAACTGGACAGCGCGTGCTCGACTCGCTCTTCCCGTGAGTACACAGTAGTACACAGTACACAGAAACTGCCCGCCAACCACCCGCTGCTAACTGGACAGCGCGTGCTCGACTCGCTCTTCCCGTGAGTACACAGTAGTACACAGTACACAGAAACTGCCCGCCAACCACCCGCTGCTAACTGGACAGCGCGTGCTCGACTCGCTCTTCCCGTGAGTACACAGTAGTACACAGTACACAGAAACTGCCCGCCAACCACCCGCTGCTAACTGGACAGCGCGTGCTCGACTCGCTCTTCCCGTGAGTACACAGTAGTACACAGTACACAGAAACTGCCCGCCAACCACCCGCTGCTAACTGGACAGCGCGTGCTCGACTCGCTCTTCCGTGAGTACACAGTAGTACACAGTACACAGAAACTGCCCGCCAACCACCCGCTGCTAACTGGACAGCGCGTGCTCGACTCGCTCTTCCCGTGAGTACACAGTAGTACACAGTACACAGAAACTGCCCGCCAACCACCCGCTGCTAACTGGACAGCGCGTGCTCGACTCGCTCTTCCGTGAGTACACAGTAGTACACAGTACACAGAAACTGCCCGCCAACCACCCGCTGCTAACTGGACAGCGCGTGCTCGACTCGCTCTTCCCGTGAGTACACAGTAGTACACAGTACACAGAAACTGCCCGCCAACCACCCGCTGCTAACTGGACAGCGCGTGCTCGACTCGCTCTTCCGTGAGTACACAGTAGTACACAGTACACAGAAACTGCCCGCCAACCACCCGCTGCTAACTGGACAGCGCGTGCTCGACTCGCTCTTCCCGTGAGTACACAGTAGTACACAGTACACAGAAACTGCCCGCCAACCACCCGCTGCTAACTGGACAGCGCGTGCTCGACTCGCTCTTCCCGTGAGTACACAGTAGTACACAGTACACAGAAACTGCCCGCCAACCACCCGCTGCTAACTGGACAGCGCGTGCTCGACTCGCTCTTCCCGTGAGTACACAGTAGTACACAGTACACAGAAACTGCCCGCCAACCACCCGCTGCTAACTGGACAGCGCGTGCTCGACTCGCTCTTCCGTGAGTACACAGTAGTACACAGTACACAGAAACTGCCCGCCAACCACCCGCTGCTAACTGGACAGCGCGTGCTCGACTCGCTCTTCCCGTGAGTACACAGTAGTACACAGTACACAGTATACAGTAGTACACAGTACACAGAAACTGCCCGCCAACCACCCGCTGCTAACTGGACAGCGCGTGCTCGACTCGCTCTTCCCGTGAGTACACAGTAGTACACAGTACACAGAAACTGCCCGCCAACCACCCGCTGCTAACTGGACAGCGCGTGCTCGACTCGCTCTTCCCGTGAGTATGTACATATTAAAGAAAAAAAATTGGCATATTTTTTTATAGCCTGGAAACAAGTCGTTTGGCCGAACATTTATGATGTCATGCTGCTGTAAGACCATGTCCCTATTAGGCTCAAATTGAGTGGCTGACTGTCTGCCTTCCTATATACAGGGTGTAAAAGACAGCTTAACAAAAACTGAAACCCTGGACTCAGGCAATTATCCTAAATGATTTTCCAGTGGATTTTTTCTCCGGAAAATTTTAATTTTTTTTTCATGTTTTTTAATATTTTCTGCTTACCTACTTTTTTTATTATTTCATCGAATACACTCGAATACGAATACTTTATTTTATCGAATACGAATACACATTTTGCAATAAAAAACAATCAAAACAACGTAAAACATGAAAACCAGCAATGTACCTACATCGCACTCCGATAGTAGCGCGGTTTCTCGATACGTTGCGTAGCGCCAAAGTAAGTAAATAATGGAAACTCCTTGACGTTTCCGGGAGAAAAAAAATACTTACAGCTGATGATAGTTATGGGTAGATTCCACCATTTAAGTATTTGCTAAGCTGTCCTTTACACCCTGTATTATAAATGGATTGTCCATACTGAGCGTACTGGGTACCTACCACGATCGTTTAAAAGCATTTCTGTTTAGGATCCAACTTTGAACTGCTTCGCAATTGGAATGTTTTTAAAATGGTACCATGATGGCGTTGCTTTTGAACTGCTGAGTTGTCTATGGTCCATTTTAAATGTCTACATAAATTGTCGCTGGTCTGCCTTTGAATCGTAACAGCGCCAAAATTGAATCGCTTATAACGAATAAGCGTTGCAGACTTGTTTAGGTCCTAAATTGGATCGCGCTAAGCGATCATGGTAAACCTCCTGTACGCAGTTGGATTTTTTTATAGTTTCCTGGCTATAAAAAAATAATTTTAATCTTTTTTGTTTCGCTATTAATGTTACTTAATACTAGCAAAACGTCAGGTTATCTATTTGCACTACGAAAGCCAAGTAGTTGCAAGCAAACTAAGGGCAACGTCAAGATCAACATGTATAGCCCGATGTGTTGCCGTGTGTACAATGAATACAGTATCAGAGACTGGTCCCTAATCTTGGATAATCACCGATGACCTCAAATATAGTTTAACATTCCTAGAAAACATCTGAATTTTTTAAATTGTTTTTGATAAATAAAAAATTAAGGTTTATCTTTTTTTTTTCTCTATCGATGTGCACTTATTACTAAGTGCTAGGTTATTACGATGTGTACAAGAATCAGAGACTGTTCCCTAAACTAGGATCCCCAAACTAGGATTATTTACAATCACTGATGACCTCAAATACAGTTTGAAATTCCTAGAACACATCTAAAAAAAAGTGTTTTTTTTTTTAATAAATAAAAAAAAGTTTATCTTTTTTTTCTATCAATGTGTACTTAATACTGGGTACAATGATATAGTGTCAGAAACTGGTCCCTAAACTAGGATTACTTATCACTGATGACCTCAAATACAGTTTAAAATTCCTAGAACACATCTAAAAAATGTATTTAATTTTTTTAAATAAATACTTACCTAATGTAAGCATCGTATTTTTGTAACTCAGATGCGTCCAAGGCGGTACGACGGCCATCCCCGGCGCGTTCGGTTGCGGCAAGACTGTCATCTCGCAGGCCTTGTCCAAGTACTCCAACTCTGACGTCATCGTCTACGTCGGCTGCGGCGAGCGAGGTCAGTATACTAACCACCAGCTCGATCACGATGGGGTCGCTGAAACTTCACTTTGATTGCGCGATGGCCCCGCGCAAAGGCTTGCTCGCCCTCTGGCGTTGTCAATGTTGACATTTTGACATAGGACCGCGGCGCATTACGCGCGCTATCACCGTCGTACTCGAGCTGCAGATCACCACAACTTTAATTTTTTTTCTTTAATTTTAATCCTTAATTTGATATTTTGGACTGAATCTCTTTGCCCCATGTCTATGAGTGACTTATAGTACTTGACCAAAATAATAGGGTAGATGACTGATATTGTATTAACTGTATTAAAATTCAGCTACACAATTTGACCCGAAAAAAATTGAATACTATATATTGAATACTATATATTTAGAAAGATAATATAATAATAAACATAACATAATATAATAACCTAAATTTGAAATTAGCTGATGAATAAAAATTTTATAGCCAATCAAACTTTTTTGTCTATCTCTTATGGAATTTATATGGCGATTCAACTATGACGTCACCTTTTTGTATTTCCCTCTTTGTCTCTTGTAACACCTATATGTGAAACCAATGGATGCAATAAAATAATGAGTATTGAGTATTCTTCTTCTTCTTATCGTGTAGGTATAGTCAAGTATGTGGCTAACTTAGCTAACTATGGTGTCAAGAGTTTTCAAACCGCAAAATGGCCTCTGACTTGGTATTGAGTATTAACGAGTTTTCTTATTTTTAAAGAAAATAAATAAACTTTTGTAATTTTTGTTCCATGTGAACGAAGTCGCGAGCGGAAAGCTATTGATTGAGTGAGTACTGTTTCATGTGTGTATATTTTCATTGATCGATTGTTTGTCGTGTTAGGTAACGAGATGTCCGAAGTACTGCGCGACTTCCCCGAACTGACCGTGGAGATCGATGGAGTCACCGAGTCCATCATGAAGCGGACGGCTCTCGTCGCCAACACGTCCAACATGCCCGTGGCTGCTAGAGAGGCCTCTATCTACACTGGTAAGCATTTGTTGTCTTTTATGTTTTCGTATTTACTATGTTAATGTTACATATTTACTGCTTAGAGGACAGAAACTTTATAATTGACTTATCCATTTATTTTATTCATTAACAAAAAATCATACCAATACAGAGATGCTTATATCAGCTATACTCGTAACCAATTATGGATTTTATCATGTACAGTAAACAGGAAATTACATGGTTGTGGACTCTGGACAAAAAAAAACAACAAACAGAACACAGAAACACAAATGAGAAACAAAAAATAACAAAAAAAATTCATATGCTCAATGATTTATGTTTAGATTTAATATTAATTAATAACATTGCCAATAAATTATACTTAGTGAGAGAAATTGCAAACTTAACGAGTTTTTACATATTTTTCATTGAGTATTCTAATTTTACTTTTATCGAACTCAATTGTCCTTTTTTAATCCATTCAATCTTTATTTGGTTTTCATATACGTTTGAATCTTGAAATAGTAATACAAGTAATTAAAAGTACTCCATGAGATAGCAATGGCATACTCCAAAAACTTCATGAAAAATCTGGGCCGTGTGTGTGACCTGAATACGTGCGATTCGTCACAATCCTTATACACAATGTAACGAATTCTTTGATTCTTTAGCTATTTAGTGGTGTAGGT
The DNA here is from genome assembly GCA_949987775.1 of Aproaerema taeniolella. Taxonomy (NCBI): domain Eukaryota; kingdom Metazoa; phylum Arthropoda; class Insecta; order Lepidoptera; family Gelechiidae; genus Aproaerema; species Aproaerema taeniolella. Next base: position 731,426 of record OX465259.1, on the reverse strand, counting down.
ACTTAAATTTTGGATGTAGATGATGGAAATGTAGCCATAACACCAAATTGTAACCCCAATTTTTTATTATAAGTTTTCTGAATTGCTTTCCACTGTAGAAACTTTAAAGAGGTAAATACGGCTAAAGTGTCAATGTGTACTGACGATGAACATCGTTTCCCAGGTATCACCCTCTCGGAATACTTCCGTGACATGGGCTACAACGTGTCCATGATGGCCGACTCGACCTCCCGTTGGGCCGAGGCTCTGCGTGAGATCTCAGGTCGTCTGGCTGAGATGCCTGCCGACTCTGGGTACCCCGCCTACCTGGGGGCTCGTCTGGCCTCCTTCTACGAACGAGCTGGGCGTGTCAAGTGCCTTGGTAACCCTGATAGGGAAGGTAAGATGTTTTTTTTTTAGTAAATAAATTTTGTAAGATTTTTGCCAATAGCTTCTTTCGCGCGATCTGGTCAACTATGCGTGGATACGGGTGGCACAAAGTTGATAAATGAAGAGATCTGCGGAGGTCTATATCTAGCAACTACATATATTATAAATCAAAGTATCCCACCGCGTCTGTCTGTCTGAACGCGATGAACTCAAAACGATTGAACAGACTCTCCCACGGTTTTACCAATGGACCGAGTGGTTCAAGAGAAAGGTTTATGCGAATAATTCATTCTCGAAATTCCCACGGGAACTAAGTCCCGGGCGGGAAGCAAGTGCTGTATAGCTATTTTGACTTTGACGGAACATATAACGCACGACGTAATGTGCTTAGTAAATTTAGTTGCTAAATTTCGCCACTTGACTTGAAGGCACGATAGTTCAGGTGGTTAGAGCACCAAAAGATCTGATCCTCCGGCCGTGGGTTCAGGTTCCATTCGCGCCAAACATTTTTTCCCCAAAAAATATTTATCTAATGGAGTCTGTTTATCCAGGCTCGGTATCTATCGTGGGCGCGGTATCGCCGCCGGGTGGTGACTTCTCTGACCCCGTAACGGCCGCCACGCTCGGCATCGTGCAGGTGTTCTGGGGGCTCGACAAGAAACTAGCGCAGCGCAAGCACTTCCCCTCTATCAACTGGCTCATCTCATACAGGTCGGGTGTGACATACACACTCATATACACATATACACACACACACACGGCTCGACAAGAAACTAGCGCAGCGCAAGCACTTCCCCTCTATCAACTGGCTCATCTCATACAGGTCGGGTGTGACATACACACTCATATACACATATACACACACACACACGGCTCGACAAGAAACTGGCGCAGCGCAAGCACTTCCCCTCTATCAACTGGCTCATCTCATACAGGTCGGGTGTGACATACACACTCATATACACATATACACACACACACACACGGCTCGACAAGAAACTAGCGCAGCGCAAGCACTTCCCCTCTATCAACTGGCTCATCTCATACAGGTCGGGTGTGACATACACACTCATATACACATATACACACACACACACGGCTCGACAAGAAACTAGCGCAGCGCAAGCACTTCCCCTCTATCAACTGGCTCATCTCATACAGGTCGGGTGTGACATACACACTCATATACACATATACACACACACACACGGCTCGACAAGAAACTAGCGCAGCGCAAGCACTTCCCCTCTATCAACTGGCTCATCTCATACAGGTCGGGTGTGACATACACACTCATATACACATATACACACACACACACGGCTCGACAAGAAACTAGCGCAGCGCAAGCACTTCCCCTCTATCAACTGGCTCATCTCATACAGGTCGGGTGTGACATACACACTCATATACACATATACACACACACACACGGCTCGACAAGAAACTAGCGCAGCGCAAGCACTTCCCCTCTATCAACTGGCTCATCTCATACAGGTCGGGTGTGACATACACACTCATATACACATATACACACACACACACACGGCTCGACAAGAAACTAGCGCAGCGCAAGCACTTCCCCTCTATCAACTGGCTCATCTCATACAGGTCGGGTGTGACATACACACTCATATACACATATACACACACACACACGGCTCGACAAGAAACTAGCGCAGCGCAAGCACTTCCCCTCTATCAACTGGCTCATCTCATACAGGTCGGGTGTGACATACACACTCATATACACATATACACACACACACACGGCTCGACAAGAAACTAGCGCAGCGCAAGCACTTCCCCTCTATCAACTGGCTCATCTCATACAGGTCGGGTGTGACATACACACTCATATACACATATACACACACACACACGGCTCGACAAGAAACTAGCGCAGCGCAAGCACTTCCCCTCTATCAACTGGCTCATCTCATACAGGTCGGGTGTGACATACACACTCATATACACATATACACACACACACACGGCTCGACAAGAAACTAGCGCAGCGCAAGCACTTCCCCTCTATCAACTGGCTCATCTCATACAGGTCGGGTGTGACATACACACTCATATACACATATACACACACACACACGGCTCGACAAGAAACTAGCGCAGCGCAAGCACTTCCCCTCTATCAACTGGCTCATCTCATACAGGTCGGGTGTGACATACACACTCATATACACATATACACACACACACACGGCTCGACAAGAAACTAGCGCAGCGCAAGCACTTCCCCTCTATCAACTGGCTCATCTCATACAGGTCGGGTGTGACATACACACTCATATACACATACACACACACACACACACACGGCTCGACAAGAAACTAGCGCAGCGCAAGCACTTCCCCTCTATCAACTGGCTCATCTCATACAGGTCGGGTGTGACATACACACTCATATACACATATACACACACACACACACGGCTCGACAAGAAACTAGCGCAGCGCAACCACTTCCCCTCTATCAACTGGCTCATCTCATACAGGTCGGGTGTGACATACACACTCATATACACACACACACACGGCTCGACAAGAAACTAGCGCAGCGCAAGCACTTCGCCTCCATCAACTGGCTCATCTCATACAGGTCGGGTGTGACATACACACTCATATACACACACACACACGGCTCGACAAGAAACTAGCGCAGCGCAAGCACTTCCCCTCTATCAACTGGCTCATCTCATACAGGTCGGGTGTGACATACACACTCATATACACATATACACACACACACACGGCTCGACAAGAAACTAGCGCAGCGCAAGCACTTCCCCTCTATCAACTGGCTCATCTCATACAGGTCGGGTGTGACATACACACTCATATACACATATACACACACACACACGGCTCGACAAGAAACTAGCGCAGCGCAAGCACTTCCCCTCTATCAACTGGCTCATCTCATACAGGTCGGGTGTGACATACACACTCATATACACATATACACACACACACACGGCTCGACAAGAAACTAGCGCAGCGCAAGCACTTCCCCTCTATCAACTGGCTCATCTCATACAGGTCGGGTGTGACATACACACTCATATACACATACACACACACACACACACACACACACACGGCTCGACAAGAAACTAGCGCAGCGCAAGCACTTCCCCTCTATCAACTGGCTCATCTCATACAGGTCGGGTGTGACATACACACTCATATACACATATACACACACACACACACGGCTCGACAAGAAACTAGCGCAGCGCAACCACTTCCCCTCTATCAACTGGCTCATCTCATACAGGTCGGGTGTGACATACACACTCATATACACACACACACACGGCTCGACAAGAAACTAGCGCAGCGCAAGCACTTCGCCTCCATCAACTGGCTCATCTTATACAGGTCGGGTGTGACATACACACTCATATACACACACAAACGGCTCGACAAGAAACTAGCGCAGCGCAAGCACTTCCCCTCCATCAACTGGCTCATCTCATACAGGTCGGGTGTGACATACACACTCATATACACATATACACACACACACACGGCTCGACAAGAAACTAGCGCAGCGCAAGCACTTCCCCTCTATCAACTGGCTCATCTCATACAGGTCGGGTGTGACATACACACTCATATACACATATACACACACACACACGGCTCGACAAGAAACTAGCGCAGCGCAAGCACTTCCCCTCTATCAACTGGCTCATCTCATACAGGTCGGGTGTGACATACACACTCATATACACATATACACACACACACACGGCTCGACAAGAAACTAGCGCAGCGCAAGCACTTCCCCTCTATCAACTGGCTCATCTCATACAGGTCGGGTGTGACATACACACTCATATACACATATACACACACACACACGGCTCGACAAGAAACTAGCGCAGCGCAAGCACTTCCCCTCTATCAACTGGCTCATCTCATACAGGTCGGGTGTGACATACACACTCATATACACATACACACACACACACACACACACACACACGGCTCGACAAGAAACTAGCGCAGCGCAAGCACTTCCCCTCTATCAACTGGCTCATCTCATACAGGTCGGGTGTGACATACACACTCATATACACATATACACACACACACACACGGCTCGACAAGAAACTAGCGCAGCGCAACCACTTCCCCTCTATCAACTGGCTCATCTCATACAGGTCGGGTGTGACATACACACTCATATACACACACACACACGGCTCGACAAGAAACTAGCGCAGCGCAAGCACTTCGCCTCCATCAACTGGCTCATCTTATACAGGTCGGGTGTGACATACACACTCATATACACATATACACACACACACGGCTCGACAAGAAACTAGCGCAGCGCAAGCACTTCCCCTCCATCAACTGGCTCATCTCATACAGGTCGGGTGTGACATACACACTCATATACACATATATACACACACACACGGCTCGACAAGAAACTAGCGCAGCGCAAGCACTTCCCCTCCATCAACTGGCTCATCTCATACAGGTCGGGTGTGACATACACACTCATATACACATATACACACACACACACGGCTCGACAAGAAACTAGCGCAGCGCAAGCACTTCCCCTCCATCAACTGGCTCATCTCATACAGGTCGGGTGTGACATACACACTCATATACACACACAAACGGCTCGACAAGAAACTAGCGCAGCGCAAGCACTTCCCCTCCATCAACTGGCTCATCTCATACAGGTCGGGTGTGACATACACACTCATATACACATATATACACACACACACGGCTCGACAAGAAACTAGCGCAGCGCAAGCACTTCCCCTCCATCAACTGGCTCATCTCATACAGGTCGGGTGTGACATACACACTCATATACACATATACACACACACACACGGCTCGACAAGAAACTAGCGCAGCGCAAGCACTTCCCCTCCATCAACTGGCTCATCTCATACAGGTCGGGTGTGACATACACACTCATATACACATATACACACACACACACGGCTCGACAAGAAACTAGCGCAGCGCAAGCACTTCCCCTCCATCAACTGGCTCATCTCATACAGGTCGGGTGTGACATACACACTCATATACACATATACACACACACACACGGCTCGACAAGAAACTAGCGCAGCGCAAGCACTTCCCCTCCATCAACTGGCTCATCTCATACAGGTCGGGTGTGACATACACACTCATATACACATATACACACACACACACGGCTCGACAAGAAACTAGCGCAGCGCAAGCACTTCCCCTCCATCAACTGGCTCATCTCATACAGGTCGGGTGTGACATACACACTCATATACACACACAAACGGCTCGACAAGAAACTAGCGCAGCGCAAGCACTTCCCCTCCATCAACTGGCTCATCTCATACAGGTCGGGTGTGACATACACACTCATATACACATATAAACACACACACACGGCTCGACAAGAAACTAGCGCAGCGCAAGCACTTCCCCTCCATCAACTGGCTCATCTCATACAGGTCGGGTGTGACATACACACTCATATACAGACACAAACGGCTCGACAAGAAACTAGCGCAGCGCAAGCACTTCCCCTCCATCAACTGGCTCATCTCATACAGGTCGGGTGTGACATACACACTCATATACACATATACACACACACACGGCTCGACAAGAAACTAGCGCAGCGCAAGCACTTCCCCTCCATCAACTGGCTCATCTCATACAGGTCGGGTGTGACATACACACTCATATACACACACAAACGGCTCGACAAGAAACTAGCGCAGCGCAAGCACTTCCCCTCCATCAACTGGCTCATCTCATACAGGTCGGGTGTGACATACACACTCATATACACATATACACACACACACGGCTCGACAAGAAACTAGCGCAGCGCAAGCACTTCCCCTCCATCAACTGGCTCATCTCATACAGGTCGGGTGTGACATACACACTCATATACACACACAAACGGCTCGACAAGAAACTAGCGCAGCGCAAGCACTTCCCCTCCATCAACTGGCTCATCTCATACAGGTCGGGTGTGACATACACACTCATATACACACACACACACGGCTCGACAAGAAACTAGCGCAGCGCAAGCACTTCCCCTCCATCAACTGGCTCATCTCATACAGGTCGGGTGTGACATACACACTCATACACACACACACACACACAAACACACACCCACACACATACACACACACACTCACACACATGCACAGGCACTTAAAACATGCGCATTTGTATACTTAAATTATGTGTTTCTGTCAACAGCAAGTACATGCGAGCTCTTGATGACTTCTACGACAAGAACTACCCTGAATTCGTGCCGCTCAGAACTAAGGTATGGTATACATTTTTGAGAAGTTTTTTATTTTATTTTAACAAATGGGGAAACATACAGCATTTAATAGATTTTCTGGACATAGAATAGCTTAATTATCACAGAAGCCAACAAGTTTCTAATTTTTTTTCATCATCTTGTAATTTTGGTGTAAAGAAACACCAGTCAGATTTTTTTCTATTTTACTCAGTTTATTAGCTATACGTTGTCTTTTTTTAACGTCAACTAGTGGCTAGTTTCATCTCTTTCATATAACCTAAGGAAACCATCTGGCATGATATTATATCATGACTAGATGAGAAATGACTGTGGTAGTTTTAGATATTGTCTTTATTTCATACAGTGTGCCTGGAAAGAGCTGGCACGTCCTATTCCAGTCTCGCTACTAGTATATTTTGCGGGTGAGCCTCGAGCGAAAACCCTATAGGTTTTATTTTTTATTTAATTTATTTACTTTATTGTGATAGGCTAACGGATGACGTGAGAAGTAACAGAAGAGCTCTGGATACTCAAAAATATGTTAGCAACTCCTTTTTGTGAAATATTCAGTTTGGTTATTTTATTTTTGAAGTAGTTATAAAAAGCATAATCAATATTGAATCTGTAGTTTATTAGTAGTTTTGAAAAAAAAAAAGTAGTCTGTGTTAAATAGCTACCCAAATTATGATGGATGACTTATTTGTAAGGTAGTATTTTTTAAATATAGTTTATTTTAGTTTAAGACTGTAAATGTTTTGTGTTTGTAGATTTTATTATTTAAGAACAGACTAGGTTTTCAACGGTCAGATAATTCTTAACTACATATTTTAATTTCGTAAGATAATTAGTATTCAATTGAGATCAGTATAGAGTTATCTGTGTCAAGTCATATTTGGCCATTCGGAAAATGCTTAGTGAGATGTTTTCCATCTAGTCTTTATTAAAAAAAGCTTAAGACCTTAATACACTTGAAAAAAGTGTATTAGTCCATTTCAAACCAACTTTCCAATGAATACAAGGCCATTTTGCGGCACGAAACTAGTTTTGCATACATTTTTACATTGATTTGCATTGAACGGGCCACAAAAACAAGTTGGATTTACTTTATTATTGCAGTTAACGTTTAATATAAATGGTTTCTATAGAAAGAACATAGTAAGCAAGTTTTTTCAACATAATTGTGTTGTAATCGTAGAATTGGTTGATTGGGGTAGATGACTAATGTTTTATTGTTTAAATTGAAGTTTAAATAGCCTTATAAATAGCCTGGTGTAAATAGTTTTGTATGTAATATCTTAAAAAATAAATAAAGATATGAACATTAAAATTTGACTCGATTAGACTGAGAGGGAAATACTAAAACGATGACGTCACAGTTGAGTACCGCCATTGAAATTTAATACAACATTTCGTTTTGTAAGAAAGAGATAGACAACAATTTTTGATAACATTTTATTTTTCGACCATTTTCAAATAAGATTTGGAATTCTGTTATATTATGTATTAAGAATTATCAGCTCCATAGCTTGCTGAGCCTTTAATCCGTTTTAAGGTCACATGCAGTCCACTTGCGGCATAGTTCATTGTCTCAATATATCGTAATTTTTGTTTAGAATAAGCCATTGTAAACTGCATGTGACGGTGAATAAATAATTTGTCTGTCTGTATGTTGATATATTATCATAATAAATAATAAAATTTAAAAAATGATTTATTTGTTACAATGTGGTTACTTAAATTAACAACATTAAAAAAAAACAGTAAATCGGTCGGACTCAACGTGTTGCTGTGGCAGAATCATCAGCAGCTGGTATTTTATCCTGGCCTTATCCAGATAAAAAACTTAATAGGATACGTACTTAACCGACTCCGAAATATGATATTCAATGTCATCTACCCAACAAGACCCTTCAGTCTTCTGACCTTGACTGATTGCGTGCAGGTTAAGGAGATCCTTCAGGAAGAGGAGGATCTGTCCGAAATCGTACAGCTGGTGGGTAAGGCGTCGCTGGCCGAAACCGACAAGATCACGCTGGAGGTGGCCAAACTACTCAAAGACGACTTCCTGCAGCAAAACAGGTACTTACAACGGATTTCCACCGTGTGGTGATCGGTTGAGAATAACACCACCCCATCTCTTTCCGTGGGTGTCGTAAGAGGCGACTAAGGAAACACTAATGAGACTTGACTCCTAGTAATCCATCCCAGGCAACGACACTTGATATTTTTCTGAATCTGAGGTGTCGTCCTATGGTCTCATGCGGTATGGTAGGCTCTGTAAACGGCCGTCTGGTTTGCGACCACCCTCCTACCGAAGTCCGACGCCAAACAGCTTGCTGTGTTCCGTCGGTGCTTGGGAGTACCAGTGCCTTTATAGGCATTTTCTGGGTTAATTCGCTCCATCGTTGACCTCATCTTTGACCTTTATGAGTTAACCTTATGAGTTAACCATGAGTTAACTCTTGGTTAATTATGAGTTAACCAAGAGTTAACCCTTCTTATTATAAAAAAAAAACATTTTTTTTAAATTATTGACCACAATCTAGCACAAGGTCGAAGATGCGGTCGAGGATGAAGCGAGCTCACCATTTAAAAATCGGTTTTCGATGCGAATTTACTCGAACTTTAAAGAGATTCGGGTTATAAGAGCTCGGAAATAAAGACGCAGGCAGGGAGTTCCATTCTTTAGCAGTGCGCAATATAAAAGATGATTAAAAGCGCTCAGTGCGAATCCGCGGGATCTCGACAAGGTAAAGCTGATAATACTTAACGTGCTTAACGTGCCCTCCAAAGCACGGAAACGCTCGTGGTAAATTGCTACTTTAGTCATCCACCAGGTTCCCTGCCTCTGCATACGTTGTAGCAATCAACTCTTACTAGTATTAGGCCCGAATTACAGAAGGAGACTCAATTCTTTATCTATACTTAAGTATTGATTGTCTCTTTTTCTTACTACCAAAATGGCGAAAAGACGACTGCTACTTAAGTATAGATCAGAGTCTGAGTCAGAATAACACGAACCTTAGAAACGCTTAAACTTTTTCTAAGAATTTAAAATAGAAATAATAATCCATATTATAAATGCAAAAGTTTGTGAGGATGTATGGATATTTGTTACTCTTTCACGCAAAAAGTACTGGGCGGATTTTTATAAAACTTTTCAGTAATGTAGCTTAGACATTAGAATAACACATATACCGGTACAGAAGGAGACTCAAGTCTTATATATATATATATATATATATATATAGTATATAATATTGATTATCTCTTTCTCTCACTATCAAAATGACAAAGACGACTATTACTTAAGTATAGATCAGAGTCTAAGTCGTATTTTGTAATACGGACCTTAGGCTTCCCACGAGAATGAAGTCCCGAGCGGAAAGTTAGTATCGAAATAATGTAACATAACTTTAGTTTCGTAAATTGAAAATTTCTCAATGCACGTATTATCTTGGAAATATCCTCATTTCCCCTCTATCTCCTCAGCTACTCTGCATACGATCGCTTCTGCCCATTCTACAAGACGGTGGGCATGCTGAAGAACATCATTTCGTTCTACGACATGTCGCGACACGCCGTCGAGAGCACCGCGCAGTCTGACAACAAGGTCACATGGAACGTCATCCGTGAAGCCATGGGGCCGGTGCTGTACACACTGTCTTCTATGAAGTTCAAGGTAATTACAATAAGGTTATGGTAATTACAACAAGGTTACAGTAATTACAACAAGGTCTGCGACGCGGTCCCTGTACTGTACACCCTCTACCATGAAGGTAACGGTAATTATAAAAATATCTCATTGAACGCCATCCGCGACGCCATGGGGCCTGTGCTCTACTCTCTCTTATATGAAGTTCAAGGTAATAACAACAAGGTTATGGTAATTACAACAAGGTTACGGTAATTACAACAAAGTTACGATACTTAAGTAAACCATGGCCCTTTGGGACATAATCCGCGACGCCATGGGGCCTGTGCTCTACTCTCTCTTATATGAAGTTCAAGGTAATAACAACAAGGTTATGGTAATTACAACAAGGTTACGGTAATTACAACAAAGTTACGATACTTAAGTAAACCATGGCCCTTTGGGACATAATCCGCGACGCCATGGGGCCTGTGCTCTACTCTCTCTTATATGAAGTTCAAGGTAATAACAACAAGGTTATGGTAATTACAACAAGGTTACGGTAATTACAACAAAGTTACGATACTTAAGTAAACCATGGCCCTTTGGGACATAATCCGCGACGCCATGGGGCCGGTGCTTGACACATACTCTTCTTTTCAAGGTAATTACAATGTTTTTTTTTGGGTAGCTCTATACACGTAAAGAGGGGATGTTTTTTTTTTGCATCGTATGGGGTGTCATTGGATAGGTTTTTAGGGTTCCGTAGTAATCTACGAACCCTTATTTTAAATATAGTAAGGGTTTGTGAAGAACGTTTTCCAATTCAGGGAATCTGTTTGTAAAATGCTTCAAAGTATCTATTTTGTTAGACTCACGCTTAGACCATGTTTATGGTCTAAGGATTCAAGTGTCCCCCCCACTACCAGCTAAACTGTTACTTCTAAAAATCTGAGAAATTTCACAGTACTAGAAAATATAAATAAATTGAAAGGAAAACTATCACAGCTAAGTTAGCTTGTAAAGTTAACGAGCAATGGAGTTTTCAAAATTAATTTTTTTAAGGAGTATACAGCTGAGGTATACGACCCTACGAGTCTCAATTGAGACTCGTAGGGTCGGTATACATTTTATCAAAAACATACACTAAACATTATATTCAGTTGATGTTTTGGTTTGTCATCTATCTACTGATAGGCACTGTCGGGATTAAAGTCTGTTGACGCATACGTTTTTGACGTGGACATTTACATATTTTAAGAGGAGCGTCTCAGTTTGGACTAGCGTCTCAGTTGTTTTTCATGCTGTCTCGATGTCGACCGGGCGCCTCAGACTTGTACGAAAGGGACAATTGCAGCTTTCCGGCGAAATGCCGAGTTTTATTTCCAAAATTATGTGTTTAGGCGACAATGAATTCCTAACCCAAAAACTTAATGAAATCGTACGTTTTTGGTCTCTATCGATCTGTAAGCGTATAAACGAGGTTCGTACGTTTTGTTTTTTCCAAAATTGTTCTTAGTTTTTCAACAGTCACCTCTTAAATGTTGAGAATTTTTTTGGCGAAAAATGCTGACTTTTAGTCTCAAATATCTTTTTGTATACTAAAAATACCAAAAAAATCAAAACGTACGGACCTAGTTTTTTGTGTTCCTGACACTATACCAAAATTTCACAGGGATTCTTTGACGTTTAGGGGATGGAATCCATTGACGCCGTTTGTACGGGAAAAAAACACTGAGACGACTTAATGCGTATACCTATGACACAGGTATAATCTAGTTTAGGCTCCTGTCTCCCAATTAAATGTATAATTTAAAAAAAGGAATGTACACATAGCTTTACTTTGGGAGAAAATAAAAACAATTTTATTAATTCCTATTTATTTTTAATTGAATGCATTGTTTGCAGGACCCCGTAAAAGACGGCGAGGCTAAGATCAAGGCCGATTTCGACCAACTCCTAGAAGACATGTCCGCCGCCTTCCGCAACCTAGAGGACTAAGCCATATTCCCTACCACCCCCTCCCGTCACGCGGGCTGCCGACCACAGCCGCATTTAATGCAACGACACCTGAATAATTATAAGCACAACATGAGTGTTAAGAATTTAAGATACGGTCGGCATTGTTACAACTTTATAGATATAATTTTACGTGTTACTATGTAGTGAGCATAGGTTATTCGTATTACAGATATCGTGATTCCAGCTATTATTGATTGTTGAATTTCTGACGTAGGTTTGAATGTAACCGCCCCGAGCCGGCCGCCATCTTGTATATAACCTCCATGCTAGCCGGCGGGCGCGAGTTACATAATTAGTTGTTATTTATATTGATAATAATTATAAAATATATACTATTTATATACAACTAACGTTTGCCTAATTATATTTTCAGTGTGATTTTAATCATGATCAAATATTTTAGTTTCCTCTTTGCATTCCAATTTATTTTTAGAATTTAGCGTTCAATGAAATCAGTATCTAATTTTGTTTTTTTGATGAAATTATTATCGCTTTTTATGTATTTTGAGCCGTTTTATCATTTTCAGTATTAAGTTGCCGGTGAATGCACAGCGCTGACGTTGGTAGTTGCTTTGTAAGTAATTGTTTCCGTAATAAGTGTACAAATGTATCGGAATTAATAGTAAAAATTATAATTATTATATTCTGCAACTCCTTGACGTTACGTGTTCAGAGGACGAGAGTTACAATAAACAATAAATGATATAAATAACATAAGTCGTTTTAATTTTTAATGTTTTTAAGCCACTGCCTGGTAAAGTGATCTCTCGATGTATAGATTCAACATTTTATTTTTTCCTTTACGTATAACTTCCTTTACAACAAACACACATTCACATTCCCGGGACTTCGTTTCCGTGGGAATTTGGGAAAATTAAAAAAAAAACCGCCGTTTGAGCGTAAAACATACATACTTACATACGCTCACGCCCATAATCCTTAACGGGGTAGGCAGAGCATCAGTGGTTCTAGAACCACTAGATGCCACGTTTGACAGAAATTGTGAGGGTTACCAGATGGAACAAGTTGTATAATGGAGAGAGGTGGTCAGCCTTTCGCCCATTATACAGCAAAACCCTCGCACCCCACTAACAGATTTTTACTGTTTACCTGGGAAGAGTAGGTAGCTGGCACATTCTAAGTTTTTCTTTCCCTCCCAGTCCAGCATTAGAAGCAACTCTTGAGCGAGAAAGAGTAATCATAATGGTGAGGACTAGGTAAAGATATTCACACGTATGACTTTGTAGCCCAGTTAGCGCCGCGTTTACTTGTTGATCAGTGACCGATCATTGAGGTTAAATAACTTACAAAATGCAGGGAACCTGATGGGTGTCCAAAGCGGCTAAGTATTTACAATCGGTTGAGCAAAAAGTTGTACTACTGGGAACAGGTTTATCTTGAGCGTTTCCGTGCTTCGGAGAGCACGGCCGGCGGCTGTTGCTGTCGATTGACTACTATAATACAGTCGTGAAACCAAGTCAGAGGTCAAGTTGCCACATAATTATTGATTAAACGCTAAGAAAGGGCGAAACCATGCTTGACTGGGAGTGAAAGAAAAACTTAGAATATGCCAGCTACCTCCCAGGTATATACAGTAGAAGTATAAGTGGATGCGAGGGTTTTGCTGTATAATGGGCGAAAGGCTGACCACCTCTCATCATTTACAACTTATTCTAAGTATCTGATAACCCTCACTTGTGTCAAACGTGTCATCTAGTGGTTCTGGAACCGCTGATGCTCTGCCTACCCCGTTAGGGATTATGGGCGTGCGCGTATGTATGTTTGTATGAAAGGGCGATAACACATTGTGAGCTAGATTGTGGTCAAGAGCGAACCCATTCTTAGTAAAAATAAAAAATAGAACAATTTTAATGTGTAGGTAATATTATTTAAAATCAAGAAGTTTACTTACATACTATTCTAAATAGATTCTAAAAATGTTCTTGGTCGTACCCTCAGATTAATGAAATCCATTCATGGATTTCATTAATCTGAGGTCGTACCGTTTCTTGATCCTGGCCGTAAACAATTTTTCTTGATGACACTTGACGATTAAAAAAAAGATCAGAAATTGATGGTTTTTTCTAGCATTGTCACATTTTATAAATTCCTTCAATAATTCCTTTTTTACGATGGCTATACTTTTGGATTGTATCTAATTTTCTTATGTGATTCTTTGTTTAACTGAGATTTTTTTTATAAAAATCCCATTTCAAGAATCCTAATTCTGAGCCTGGTGTATTGCGGGCTTTGGTAGCAGAAGTCCAACTTCTAACTATCCAAGATGTCGCAGAAAAAGAAGTAAGTACTTACCTACTTAAGTATATGAATATCTAAAACTAAGTCTGTACAGTCAACGGCACATCAGGTTACAATTACAACAAACTGTCAAATTTCCCCAATGGATAGTAAACTCTTCTTAAAGCTTGGAGATAAAATTGAAAATGGATTGAAGAAATTTGACAGTTTTGGATGGCATGATGTGCTGTTGTCCCTGTACCTAGGTAGTTTTTAGGGTTCCAAAGGGAAAAAACGGGACCCTATTACTAAGGCTCCGCTGTCTGTCCGTCTGTCTGTCACCAGGCTGTATCTCATGAACCGTGATAGTTAGACAGTTGAAATTTTCGCAGATGATGTATTTCTATGTGCCCTATAACAACGAATACTAAAAACCAGAATAAAATAAATATTTAAGGGGCTCCCATACAAAAAAAGTGAGATTTGCTCGTTTTTATAGATAAGTCTGTCCGAGGCTGTATCTCATCAACCCTGATGGTTAAACAGTTTAAATTTTCACAAATATGATGTATTTTGGTTGCTACTACTACAACAAATACTAAAAAGTAGAGTAAATTAAATATATAGGGGAGCTCCCATACAACAAACGTGATTTTTTTTTCCGTTGTTATAGAGATAATGGTTTTTATAGAGTCCGACTCGCACTTGCCGGTTTTATAGGTCCCTTCGTGAGCGAGTCCGACTCGCACTTGCCCGTTTTCTAGTAGGTATACCAATACATAATCTGGTCAAAAATTACTTTTAACTACTCCATAAATTGTTTATATAATATACAGCATTGAATTATTCGGGCCATCAACGTGTCAATCAAGCTATAATCCTCACCTCTGGGAGTGATTTTTTTTTCTGCCTATAAACTACGCTTAATGTTGTTTGGCAGATAGATTTAGAATTACATTGTAAATGTGTTTATGTGAAATAAACGTTTTATATAATTTTATTAAAAAAATATTGTGTATTTAGAATATTTGTAAATTATAAAATTAATCAGAGGTCAGATTCTACCTAGTTACTAAGTTCGGAGTTTAATTAATGTCATTATTATGGACTCATTTATATTATACTAGCTTTCCGCCCGCGGCTCCGCCCGCGTGGACTACAGGTTATATCGTGCCCAACTGTGGGATAAAATGTAGCCTATGTCCTTTCCCAGGCTCTAATCTATCTCTGTACCAAAATTCATCAAAATCGGTTCAGCGGTTTAGGCGTGAAAAGGTAACAGACAGACAGACAGACAGACAGAGTTACTTTCGCATTTATAATATTAGTAGGGACTAGCTTTCCGCCCGCGGCTCCGCCCGCGTGGACTACAGGTTATATCGTGCCCAACTGTGGGATAAAATGTAGCCTATGTTCTTTCCCAGGCTCTAATCTATCTCTGTACCAAAATTCATCAAAATCGGTTCAGCGGTTTAGGCGTGAAAAGGTAACAGACAGACAGACAGACAGACAGAGTTACTTTCGCATTTATAATATTAGTAGGGAAGTAGGGATTTATAATATTAGTAGGGACTAGCTTTCCGCCCGCGGCTCCGCCCGCGTGGACTACAGGTTATATCGTGCCCAACTGTGGGATAAAATGTAGCCTATGTCCTTTCCCAGGCTCTAATCTATCTCTGTACCAAAATTCATCAAAATCGGTTCAGCGGTTTAGGCGTGAAAAGGTAACAGACAGACAGACAGACAGACAGAGTTACTTTCGCATTTATAATATTAGTAGGGATTATAGAGATATAATGGATACAGCTGGAAACATGTAGGTAGATAATTAAGATAAATTATTAATATAAAAAAGAAAATAAAAGAGAAAATATTTTTTTTCCTCAAAACTTTCGTTAAAATCACTAACAAAAA
The DNA here is from genome assembly GCA_949987775.1 of Aproaerema taeniolella. NCBI lineage: Eukaryota > Metazoa > Arthropoda > Insecta > Lepidoptera > Gelechiidae > Aproaerema > Aproaerema taeniolella. The sequence goes on along the minus strand of OX465259.1, from coordinate 714,927 downwards.
TGACTACCCTGCGATTGTAAAAAAATAATGTTCCTATATTTTTCTTTAATAAAAGAATGGCGGATTTTCGATAGTGAGGATATGTGTGACCTGCTGTCGCAATCACTTTTGAAATCCCTCAATAAGTAAGCTATACTTTAAGAACCAACTGTGATTATTGTAACTGGTAATAATTGTTGTGATTGAAACAGAAAAAGTACTATACATTATTAAACATTAATAAAAAAATTTTTTTTTTTCATTGTTTCGTCGTGTGGTTAAGTAGCGTGTGTCCCTTCCTCCTACTACTCTACAACATTTCGAATCCATCCGTTACGACGTAAAAGACAAATAACAAGGACACATTTTCGTCATAAAATTTAACCTGACTTTCTACAAAAATATCTTTATAGGTACATAAAGTTGCTTTTTATTTTTTCATAACAAGATAAGTGATACCTACTATTTCAGTAGGTACCTATTTTTAAAGTACTTTCCATCTTCATATACAAAGTTGCAGGATCCAACTCAGTCACTGATTCATCAATTCCTTAACGAAGGTAAGGAATAAGAAAGTATTATACAAAATGTTAATATACAGGTCAAATTTTGTGACGAAGAACACATTTTTATATTTATTATTTTCATTTATGGTACTACTACGTAAGCTTTAGTAGGTTAAAATACTTAAAAAAAACTTCAGAGGTATACTAGTATTAGTAATAATACAACACAAAAGACAGGTAATTACTTTTAATTGTTCACGACTGTACTTCTTGTTATGACCGGCAAAAGCGACGCAATTTAAAATGCTTCTAGGACTCAAATTCAATTTAATGTAGACTGGATTCACTATTTATACACTATTTTTTCATAATAATTTTGAACTGAAAATCCCAAGCGTTACAGAGAAATGAGGTGAGGATTACAGCTTGAAACCGTCAAGCTGTAATCCTCACCAACTTGCCTCTGTAACTCGGGAATCCTTGAAGCTCTGGACTTGAGATTCAACATATCGTGAGATTTATACACTATTTATTGGCATGAAAACCAAGTCGAATTTCCCTATCGTTTGCCCGCATGAGAGGTGAGGATTACAGCTTGAGCTCCAGCTGCAATCCTCACCGAACCATAGCTATATTTTCGAAACCTCAAGTTCACTATATATCTCACATTTGTCACTATTTCATGACTATTCATTGGCATTATCAAAATTGATTTTCATGAGGTTTTCAGAGGTGAGGATTATAGCTTGATTGACACCTATCAACTCTTGCACATTCAGTACAAGCGAGACATTATAAACAATGTTCTTCATATGTGTAGGCCTTCCCCAGACGTAGTTTTGACGGCCGGTTTGGTCAAGTGGTAGTAACGCTGCCTCTTTATCGGCGGGTCCTGGGTTCGATTCCCAGTCGGGGCAAATATTTGTGTAAAAAGCAGATGTTTGTTCTCGGGTCATGGGTGTTTGTGTTTGTCTTTGTATGTTCCAAGGGACCCACGACACAAGGGAAAACCTTAATGTGGGCCTTTGAGTGTGAAGCGTTTATTATTTATAAAAAAAAAGTTAGTTCATTGGGATTAGATACAACTCGCTGGCTAAGGAAAAGTTTGGCCAAGTTTTGCTGAATAAAAACAGCAATTTAATAGGTGGGTAATTTGACAAAGTGCCAATGTAAGATGTGTATTTCCATTATTTTGCAGACTGTACGACGAGCCAGTTCAAAGTGACGCCACTCTTATTATGAAAGTGGAAGATCTTATACACATGGCCATGGGCCCTCCTGATGTATGTCTTTCTTTAATATCCACTAACTAGCATAATACCTTTGCCACGTTCATGACTGGAGTTCAAAAAAATCATGTTCTCTATACTTAACTTCCTTCAAATTTCAGTTTGTCCATTCGAGTAATTTTCTGGATTTAGTGTTTAGTCAGTAAGTGACTTTTCGCTTTTGTGATTTATGCCGACTTCAAATTAGCCAACAAAGCCTGAGGGACTGATTCTACCGATTATCATGCGTCATGCCCCGCTTGGTTCATTAATCGCCTTTTTTTACATTTATTTTTCGTGTTACAGCTCAACATAGTAAATTTCAAACTAGTAGAGACAGTGCTGTATATCCTCGCTCGCCAGATGAGGATGTTAGAGCAGAAGGTCGAGATCAGAGTCGGACAAGAAATGGCCAAGCAGCAAGAAGTAAACATTATTTATTACACTTAAATATAATGTTGTATTAATATTTGTTTTATCGAATGCAGCTAATGTTATACATTACTTATACCTATATTACCTACCTACTAATTGATTGAGAATAAAATTGAAGTACTTGTGGCGGATGCCACCGCTTCGTAAAACGGAGCTACCTAATTCTGCGGCTTTTGGCCAGCCTGCGAGCGCCAAATACGCGCCAATGTTTAACCTTGGCAATGAACGACAAGTTTCTTGCTTGGCCGTTCTCTTAATAGTAGAGTCATTAAGCAGATTCACATTTTTCTACTGGATTAAAGCAAACCACTTGGTATGATTGTTCCTTAGGTCAAAATAAGCCGATAAAGATCGGTAGCCCTCGAAAATATCCCCTCTGAACCGGGAGGGGGAGGGTCAAAGAGGTGCTCCGCCCGGCGTTACTTCAAAAAATATTACCACTCATTTGTAGCTACCAGGTTGAGTTTGGTATGGTTTTCGTATAAATCAATAACGAGGAATTCATTTCTGGTATTTATTGTATACATATGTGCAATGGTTTTTTAAATAATCGCAAAAATATAAAATTGTAATCACAAAAAAAAAACCTTTCGCAGCCTATATTTTTTTATTTAAGAGACATATAAGTGTTTAAAAAATATCCAATTGTAGCCTGTTTAATGTCAATTTATAAAAACATAACTTAAGTAGGGGTTTTCATGTAGAATTATGACACGAAAAAATGTAGAACCCGACGCGGCGGACGGATTATTTGAAAGAAGGAAACTTTTTTTATTTGAATCATATAATAATTTTATGATCTGGTCCTTTTTATGATACCGAAGCGTTTATTTGCTTTTTAATATATTTTTTACTTTTGATATTTTGTGTTTTTTTATTTTTTTTCAGTAGGTAAAAAAATAGATTTTTAAAGATTTCCACGCAAAATCAAAACTATTGAAGCTGTAAGTTTAAAATTTTGCATAGATGATCTTCAGATATTTTGGATACTTACCTATATGAGGTGATACAGAGTTCCCATGGGAAAGAATTATAGGGCGTCCATTTAATTGATATGTACATTTGGTGTTTCAGTCGCAGCCCTCTATCTTTCAAACTATTATTGACAGCGCGTCCAAATTTTCAGGAAATACGTATTTTGATAGTAACTATCGTAAAATATAATAAATAAAATTAAAAACCTAAACTACAGTGGGGTTCCCATACAACAAACGTCCAAAATATCGTATTTTTCAAAAAAATAATTGTAAGTGATCTATTTCAAGAACCATACAATATATATCCTTCAAAATTAGTACACATTGAAAACATACCTTACATTATTTAAAAAATATATTTAAACTGGCCAGATATGAGCCAAACTCAAGCAATAAAATTTTAAAGTCAATGTAAATAAAAACAGTTTTTTTCACGGTTTATGGTTATTTACTATGGAATTGGCGTTTATAGTATGATGTGAGGCAAAAATATTTAATAAAACGAAAACACATACATCAAAGGCACGGATATTAAAGTTTCCGAGTCATAATATAAATAATAACAGTAATTCAATGAAAAATAACCAGGTAAATGTCACAAATACAGTTCGAGTGAGACTTTGTTTAAATATATTTAGCTTGAGTCCGATTCACTCTTGACTGTTATTCATATATTTTTTAACTAATGTAAAGTATGTTTTAAATGTGAACGAAGTTTAAGGTGTATGCATTACATCGTTTTTGAAATAGAGCAGTCACAAAAGTTGTAAAGGAAATGCGAAATTTTGTACGTTTATCGTATGGGAAATCCATTGTGATTTCGGTTTTTAATGTTATTTATTATATTTTACGGCAGTTACTATCAAAATACGTATTTTCTGAAAATTTGGACATGCTGTCTATAATAGTTTGAAAGATAGAGGGCTGCGACTGAAACACCAAACGTACATATCAACTAGCGGACGCCCTAAAATTCGTTCCCATGGGAACTCCGTGTAACCTCATTTAAGTAAATTTTCACAATATATGAATATCATTTATGCAAAATTTCGAATTTACAGCATCAATAGTTTTGATTTTGTATGGAAATCTTTGAAAATCGGATTTTTTTACCTACCGAAAAAATCTTCTTTTGTATGAGAATTCCTCAATACCAGATAAAAATCAGATCGGCAAAATTTGAGGGTTAAACTTTTTTATTTATACCTCCAACAATGTAATAAAAAATGTTTCACGAAAACCCTTTCCGTGGAACCGGGTTCCGAGGCTTTGACATTTTTTGGTCTTACGACACTCCAGTACTGGTCTTTGACATTGAAAAAACCCAAAAAAATAAAATTAATACATAGATTAAAAAGCAAGTAAACGCTTCGATATCATAAAAAGGACCAGAATATTAAATGATTATATGATTCAAATAAAAAAAGTTTCCTTCTTTCAAATAACCCGTCCGCCGCGTCGGGTTCTACATTTTTTCGTGTCATAATTATATATGAAAACCCCTACTTAAGTTATGTTTTTATAAATTGACATTAAACAGGCTACAATTGGATATTTTTTAAACACTTACATGTCTCTTAAATAAAAAATATAGGCTGCGAAAGGTTTTTTTTTGTGATTACAATTTTATATTTTTGCGATTATTTAAAAAGCCATTGCACATATGTGTAAAATAAATACCAGAAATGAATTCCTCGTTATTGATTTATACGAAAACCATACCAAACTCAACCTGTTAGCTACAAATGAGTGGTAATATTTTTTGAAGTAACGCCGGGCGGAGCACCTCTTTGACCCTCCCCCTCCCGGTTCAGAGGGGATATTTTCGAGGGCTACCGATGTTTATCGGCTTATTTTAACCTAAGGAACAATCATACCAAGTGGTTTGCTTTAATCCAATTTCCGAAACTCAACTCATTTTTTCCCGCTTACTGACTCTACTATAAACAGGATAGAACTATATGAAATAGGAGACAGTGTGACATTGTGAACAGGCAGCGCGTAGCGTATAGTCGTTAGTTAATATACACTTATGTACTCCTAAACCTCCCCAAATATTTTTGTGTGAGACTGGAATCTGTACTAGAAACATGAGTTACAGCACTCTAGGCCCCTAAACATGAAAAGGAAGTTTTTTTTTATATTATAAGATGGGTTAACTCTTGATCTCAATCTTGACCATAAAGGTCAAAGATGAGGTCGACGATGGAGCGAGTTAACCCAGAAAATGCCTATAAAGGCATTGGTACTCCCACGCACCGACGGAACACAGCAAGCTGTTTGGCGTCGGACTTCGGTAGGAGGGTGGTCGCGAACCAGACGGCCCTTTACAGAGCCTACCACACCGTATGAGACCATAGGACGACACCTCAGATTCAGAAAAAAATGAAGTGTCGTTGCCTGGGATGGATTACTAGGAGGCAGGTCTCATTTGTGTTTCCTTAATCGCCTCTTACGACACCCACGGAAAGACATGGGGTGGTGTTATTCTCAACCGATCACCACACGGGGAAAGTATTAGATAGATAGCTCAAATGTTTTCTAAAACAGGAGGCAGCATAATTAAAACCTCTTGAGTTGCGCTACTCAGATGCCGGCTAAACTGAGATTGGGCTGGTCATGTTTTTTTGCCACATGCCAACCAAGCAGTGTGCCAAAATAATTCCTACTAAACATTCCCCCCAAAAAAGCGGGAAGATACTTAGGCACTAGTCTTTACAGCTGATATAGCATCATCCACTTCTCGCTGGTTAATGTTATTGAGATTTATTAAGATAGTATCCTATTTACAGGAGGGTGAAGCTGAGGAGTCAAAACGTAGAAAAGCAGACACCGGACGCAGAGACAAGGATTCTGAAAAAGTTACTCGAGGTAGAGGAGATAGAGATAAGACGAAAACCTCTAAAGACAGGGGTGGTGAAAAAGATAGAGTTGGAGACAAAAAAGCAGAATTAGAGAGTGACAGTAAAGGTGGACGTGATGAAGAATATGAAAGAGTAGATGAAAGTGGTAAAAAAATTGATCGACGTGGTAGAGATATAAAGGAAGATGATCAAGAAAGATCAAAGAAGAAAGAAAGTAAGGAACGAAGCAAGGCAGATTCAGAAAGAACTGGAACTGATCGCGAGAGAATAAAAGGAGATGGAAGTATTGATAGCAAAGGGTATGACGTTAAAAAGACGACCAAGAAAGCAAAAGAAGGTGAAATGGATGAAGAAATTGAAATTTACAGAAAGGGTGGCAAGAAAATTAGCGAGAAAGCAAAAAAAGGTAAAAGTGATGATGCAGATAGTGACGAATACAATGAAGAAAGTAGAGGTTACAGTAAGGACGGCAAGAAAACCAGTGAGAAAGGAAGAAAAGATAGAAGTGATGCTGCAGAAAGTGACGAATACGATGATGAAGGTAAGACGATGAGCAGAAAAGTAAAAGAAGGTGGAAAAGCTGAAGAAAGCAGAGGTTACAGTGAGGACGGAAAAAAAACCAGCGAGAAAGGAAGAAAAGATAGAAGTGATGCTGCAGAAAGTGACGAATACGATGATGAAGGTAAGATGATGAGCAGAAAAGTAAAAGAAGGTGGAAAAGCTGAAGAAAGCAGAGGTTACAGTAAGGACGGCAAGAAAACCAGCGAGAAAGGAAGAAAAGCTAGAAGTGATGCTGCAGAAAGTGACGAATACGATGATGAAGGTAAGATAACGAGCAGAAAAGTAAAAGAAGGTGGAAAAGCTGAAGAAAGCAGAGGTTACAGTAAGGACGGCAAGAAAACCAGCGAGAAAGGAAGAAAAGATAGAAGTGATGCTGCAGAAAGTGACGAAGGATACGGTTATGAGGGTAAGAAATTGAGTGAGAGAAAATAAGATCTATATATCTATGGAGGGGAGGGGACGCCCGTCAGGCACAGGCGGGTGATCAGTCCACTTATTTGGGACCATTTTACCCAATTCCCCATAGCAGCGCATGAGTTTTACCTCTGCACTGACTGTTCCACCTCTTTAAACCGCCTAGAAGCTTTAGCGATCCCACTTATCTCCTTTAAGCTATCTCTTGTATTTGGTCTTCTTTTACCTCATCCATGCCTATTGTCTCCCCTCTTACCAGCGCGACACTCAGTCAAGATGTTTAGACTTGTTTCCTCTTTGTCGCATTCTGGGCAGTGGAAGATCTGGGATCACATTTTAAGCCCATTATTGTTAGGTGTCGGTTCAGAGGACAGTGTCCCGTGAGCAGACCCCCACTACAATCATCATGTCTTTTCTATTTAACTTTAGAAGATCTTTCGGCTTTCTTTTTTCGTATTTCTTTAGGAAGATTTTTGCCTTTCGGCACTGTTTGTTATGCTTCCATCTTGAGTTGGCCTGGGTTCAGGGCCTATGAATGTTTCATTGACCTCTTTTCTTGCTAGCTCGTCTACTATCTCATTGCCTATATGTCATTTGTGCCCCGGCACCCAGGCAATGGTAACTTTGGTCTTTTTGGCTAGGGCGTTAATCCTCTTTGCATTCTGTGACTAGGGCCGACTCTGTTTAGTGCCTTCAAAGCAGCCTGGCTGACACTATAGACTATGATATTCTCTTTGTTTCCAGTGATCATACTGTCTATGATTCTGACTCCCTCTGTAATAGCAAGCACTTCAGTTTGGAAGAGGCTAGCGCATCTTCCTACGTACATCGTCACTTGACCGTCTACCTGGTTCATGATGTGTATTCCCAGTCCTGATAGTTTTGTTGATTTTTAACACACTATCTTTGGTCTAGTATGTCCAAGCTCCAGCTTTCTCTATATCCTAATATGGATCCTGTATAATTGTCAATTTATCTCCATACTTTCCATCTAATGTGGTATGTCCTTTATCCATGAAGTTTTCTTTCCACTCAAGGCTTAACTTCATCCTGTACCATTGCTCCATAGCTCTCTTTTTAACTTCCAGATCTAGAGGATGCAATCCCAATAATACGTCTAAGGCAGCTGACGGAGTGGTTCTCGTCGTTCCTGTGATCATTAGGGTTGCCAGTCTTTGTACTTTTGCTAGTTTATTCCTGTTCGCTTGTATGGTAGTTTTATGCTACCAGACAATTGCTCCGTATGAAAAGAAGATAGAATGGCCGAAGAATGTAAAGGACGTAGTTATGAAGTCAAGAAGACAAAAGGTTAAAGTGGTGCTACAGAAAGCGATGAAAAATACGGTTATGGAGGTTAGAAGACAATGCGACGACACAGAACAGTATATATAAATGCCAGTTCACAAGGTTAAGAAATCTTATCATCTTATTAAAAAATAAATTGTAAAGTGAGTTGAATAATTAATTCTAATTAAATGACTGAATGACACCGCCCCTACCCCGTCATCTTTTACAATACGGATGTTAAATGGGAACTAAGATATTAATGGAACGAATAAGAAACAAATAGGTTGTTACGGATTTTATGTAGTAATAAATGATCATACTGCTTTAAAATTATGAAAAGAACTCATTGGGGCGGAATCTTCTTTTCTCAAAAATTTTGGTTTTTATCTCCACATGCAGATTTTGACTACCACTAGTATTATTCAGATCCTTACGTGACTATACCTGCAATAAGAACTCCAGACAACAATTGAACAAAACGCTGCTTCTTGAATAAGATTTGTAAACTGTATAACAAACTATTCTTTGTCACATGTGGTTTTAAGTTTTGTCGTTCACTTTTTCAAAGGCTTGCCAGTCTGTCTGTTTGTTTATCAGTGTGTTGTGTGATCGCTTTGCGTTTGTGTAAAGCTGTTGAGCTCATTGTAACAAGTTTCATATAATTAACGTGACATGCGTGACATATTTGGAATAGAGCTGCGTATTTATTTAAATTTGTATTAATGTTTGATTTTATTTTTATTGGGTATTTATAAAAACATGCTTTCGATAACGATTTTTGTTTTACGACAGAAATATTCAAAATTTTGATTAAAAACCAATGATCAACTTTTTGTCCAGAAATGGGTAACAATTTTTTTGTCTTACAGAAGGAAAACGCAAAAGGAAAACGGATACGGGTAGCCCAGAGTACAAAGAGCGCTCTGAAAAAGGAACTGGTGGTTCAAAGGCTCGCAGGCTTGCTGAAAAAGCAACACTAGTGGAGGACGAAGAAAGTGAAAGCCCTGACAGAGAAAGAACATCCAGTAGCCCAGATGTTGATGATAAAGGTCAAAGCACTGAAAAAAAATCTGGTAGTCCGGATAGAGGTCGCAAAGGACAAAAAGGTGGAAAAAAAATGTCAAAAGCGTCAAAATCAGATATGGGACGTGGAGGAAAGGTTTCAAAAAAGGGAAAAGATGAAGATTATGAAGAAGATGCACAAAGAGGTAAAAAACGAGGTAAGGACTTAGAAGATCGAAGTGTTGGAGATGACAGAGAGTTAGATGCAGATTCTCGTGGAAAAGGAAAAGCCGCCAGAGACAGAGCTGAAAAAGTAAGTTAATGTTCCAATTCACACATAAATACATAAAATAATATATATTTATTTTAATAATAATGATAAGAGAATCCGAAATTAAATATGAAACTGATTAAAAACTCAAAAAAATAATAATAGTTATTTGTTCAACAAGAGAGTAAAGTTGGTTTTTTGCTACCCGTGTGCAATCTTTAAATCACGAGCTAGCGAAGTAGTTTACAGTTGAATCACGACCGCAGCAAAAACTGAAAAATGGTCCTCTTTGTGATCAACGTTTTACTCACTTAAACTTAATGAAACTTTAGAGAGGGACTAGGTAAAGAGAATGAGAGGTTTCAAAAGTCTGTACGTAGTCTACAAACTTATTTAGGGCCATTTTACGAGAGGACCATTTTCCAGTTTTTGCTGCGGTTTACAAAAAGTTAAAATGCGATCGAGATAAAATTTAGTACAGATGTTAGAGGATGTAATATCTACTTTCAATCCAAATTTCAGCTCTTTATATAATATATAACGCCATTTTTTATAAATACAATTTTTTGCGGATTGCCAAAAACTACTAAACCGATCGGGACTCAACAAAACTCATTTTGTTTATCTTTTTATTGCGGTTTTTTGTTACATAACACTTTTTACCGCCAGACGCGTAGTTTACCGGTAAATCGCAAAAAACCTGTTTTGACAGTTTTGGATATATTTTTTTTATATTAATGCAAAGATCTAGATTTTTTTTTATTGCTGTTTACAATTTCCTTGACGCAAAACCTAACTCTGCACGACTACATGGGGTATTTTCGGATTCACCCAGGGGTGAACTAAAAAAAAAATTCTTGACGTCACCTTTTGGACTACCCTGTATATATCAATTTATCTTATGTTGCCTAAAGGAACACAGAACAAACCGATACAGTTTGATAAGCGTACATTGATTTTACCATTGTTGAGAGAACAAGAGCCTTTATTGAATTGTTTCCTCAGATTTCCTTTTTCTACGCACACCAACACAAATTGATAAAGATTCGCTTTGCTCGCTCGGCTCATGCGTTGAGGGTCACTGTTCTAACCTAAGGAACACAGGACAAACACAGGACTAACAAACCCATTCGTCGCAGTTTCGTTTATCATATAAACAGACAAAATAAAACGTTTTTATTATTCAATACTTTATGGACACCCTATTCGGTATTTGAGTGTTCGGTATTTTAGTCTCCGGTAGCTTTCGGGATATTTAGTCTTAGGTATTTCAGCCTTCGAGATTTTGAGTATTCTTACAATTGTACGTACGGGATTTCAAACTTTTTATAATTTTTGACCTTCCGTTCATAGTTTTTATGAAATTCGGTTTCCTCTACTTCGGTATTGTAATACGTACCCATTTATTACCACTAACTTCATTTCTCGCCAATAAATATTTCACAGCAAAAAAAATTTTTTCTCTTGACTCCTCGGACAGATTTTGGAGAGCTTCGGTTTACAGATTAGTATTGGCTTGAGGAACGAAATGCACTATATGTTTATTCTGGGTAGCACTTGTTCCAGACCCTGTCAATGTCCTTTAAGCTTTCTAGGTCTAAGGGTTTGGGCTGGGCGTTGATGAGTCAGTGAACCAGGACGTCTAATTTTATATATAAGATTTACACCCTTACATTAGATGAATATCTTTTCGTTGTACATCAACTTTGTGCAAAATGTTTACTTTTCTAATTCATTTTTTTATCTTTCAGGGAATTCCCGATGGTAAGTGTCTTGAAACCAAAGTAGTGTTTACAAAATACTTCTTCACTTAGCGGTTTGAAATTTACCCCGCGCTGAATAATTCTTGGTGCAGAGGCTGTGTCTATAGCCATACAGATACAGCACGGAAATGTAAAAGCAGTAATGGGCACCTTTGCACCGGGAACGATTAGGGGCGGGCTATTCAACTAATTGATTTTATCTAATTTTGTTAATTGTTATAAGTTACTGTTTTGCAAAATAAGACATGTGAAGAAAATATATTCGGTTCATCAAATTAATTGTGCTGTCTTACCTCCAACTATTAATATATTTTTTTATGAAATAGAAGATGAAGACTTGGAAGAAACTGAAAGCGTTAAAGTGGTTAAAAAAAAAGGAAAAGCTAAACGTGACGCCGCAGATAAAGATGAAGCTGCGACTGATAAAAAGAAAGGCAAAAAAGACCGAGGTAAAGCACAAAAAAGAGAAATTGATGAAGTCAGTTCTGAGGATGAAGAAGACATAGAAGAAAGAGAAGAAAGAGATGCTGCGGGAAAAGTAATAAAAGCAGGAAAAGGCAAAGCTGAGAAAGTAAGTATATTGTCTGCGTAACAAAAGTAGACACAACCGAGTTTGTAAGGTTTAACCCAAATTAAGTCATCTACGATGTAAAGAAAACTGATTAGTGAATACTACAGGTCAAGACGCCCACTGCTGTCCTTTTCTAAAGATGTCAACATTGATTGACCCTATACAATTTTTTTGATTTTTTTATTATGAGATGGGTTAACTCTTGACCCCAATCTTGATCAAGGTCATAGATGAGGTCGACGATGGAGCGAGTTAACCCAGAAAATGCCAATTAAGGCCCTGGTACTCCCACGCACCGACAAAATACAGCAAGCTGTTGGTCACGAACCAGACGGCCTTTTACAGAGCCTACCACAACGCATGAGACTAAGACGCCACCTCAGATTGAAAACAAACTAAAGTGTCGTTGCCTAAGATGGATTACTAGGAGGCAGGTCTCATTTTTGACTCCCTATCAGAAAGTCTAAGTAGCAAAACGTCTAACAGAGCGAAACGCCTAATGAGCAATCTGCCTAATTTGCAAATCGTCCATGTAACAAAACGGCCAACTATCAATAGGTCTATGTAGCAGAACGTCTATGTAGGAAATCGACAGTTTCTCAAAATTCCTGGACAATTAGACGTTTTGCTACTTAGACTTTCTGATAGGGAGCGTCATTTTTGTTTCCTTAGTCGCCTCTTACGACACCCACGGAAAGAGATGGGGTGGTGGTATTCTCAACCGATCACCACACGGCGGATTCGGTGATCTTCGCTCGACCTTTACCCGATCATCGATTTCTACGCTACGTCTTTAGGTACGCGTATCGAGGACTCTTCTGCCCTGTGACCTTTAGTCCTTTTAGCAATGTGCCCTGATCTCTGGAAAATTGACACTTTGGACAGCGAGATACCGAAACTCATTCGTTTTGATCCGTCCGTTTGTATTTTATTCAAAATCACGTGTATTGTACGTGAGCAACCAGTTTGGGTTGATGTTTTGAGTGGACAAAAGTCTTTTGATTCTTATCTTATCTTATCTTATTGATAGACAAGCACAATTGTTTTTTTGGCGAATAGACACGAGTCCGCCACAGTTCACAGAATATCTCTTGTACAGTCAAGAGCAGGTCACACTTTACACCACCAGTTTAAGCTGAGCTCTGATTTATACTGCGCGCCATACAATGCAAGGCCGGTGCCTGTGCGGTGACGTGCTCTTTAGTGTACGATATATTCGTTCATAGAAATCACTGTTCGCCCACCATCGGTAAGAAGAAAAAATCTTTCGCAAATACCTTGTTTTACCGATGACTCAGTTTGCCGAAATTCATTTGAAATAATAAATGCTTCGCCGATACCACGATTTGCAGATAAGGCGATTCGGCGAAAGCTCGACTGAGCAAATAATCCTTTTAGCCCATTTAACGAAGAAAAAATAGGGGAAATAATTCGTGTTAAGCGAATTTTGGCATAGTTGTAGGGAATGGCTAACTTGTAGGTGGCGGTTTGAAGGTACTTTTTTAAAGTTTTTTTAAGTTTTTCTTAATAGCAAAAAAAATCTTTTACTCAAGTAATCTACATAAAATTCAATACAAAAAGGTTCTGTACACTTTTTCGCTGGGATCAATATTTAAAGAGATATAAAGGAAAGAAGTTTATAAGGTAAAATTAGGTTTTGACCTAGACATTGACTTATTACTAAGCAGGACCTTTTGGAATGTGTTCGGACACCTTCCAGAATGACACTCGGGAAAGTCCCTACACCTCCCAGGTGGGGTTGCCGAGATATCTTGGAAAAACTGCAATTTTCAGGAGATTCTTCTTTCCTTCATATCTCATTAAACATTGATCCCAGCGGAAAAGTATGCAAACCTTTTGTAGAGAATTTTATGTAGATTACTATAGTAAAAGATTTTTTTTGCTATGAGCCACCGTTTACAAGTTGTTTAAGAAAAACTTTAAAAAGGGACCTTTAAACTGCCCCCTACACGTTAGCTCCACCCCTATTCATCAGTATGATGCTTCAGACACCATTCCCTACCACTATGCCAAAAATCGCTTAAGTATACACAAATTATTTTCCCTATTCGGCAGTTTTTGGTTTTCATTGATTGGATCATTTTGGCGATGGAAAGTATTACAGAAAGGACTAATATAAACAGCTAACAGGGGTGAATTAGTAAGTGGTAAATAGGAGGTTATGCACTTATGCAAGGACTTATGCCATCTGTTGGTGCATGAGCCTTAGATATTTTTTTAGGATAAAAAGAAGCATGTTTTAATCCAGGGTGTCAGCTACCTCCACACCAAATTTCATAAAAATTAGTCCAGTCGTTTTAGCGTGATAGAGTAACAAATGACACACACACAATCACAATATTTCACCTTTTTAATATGAGCGTGATGTGATAGAGTAGGTGGACGTATTTACTTAAAACTTACCAACATTTTGCTGTAGATAATTCATAAAATAAGTCTTAAAAATAAATAAAACGAATATAATTTGCAAAAAATTTGTACTTGTTTATTTTCAATACAAAAATATAAAAAAAGAAACTTCTTGATGATATAACAAAACTAAAATTATTCAAGAGAAATTCTGTGAACGACGGCGGACTCAAAAGACACAGAGAGAGGACAATTGATTACTTTAAGTGTATGTGATGTGTGTGTGTTAATTTTTCAGGGAAAAGCTGGAAAAGGTAAGTTTTGAATATCATAAGTAGTTGGCATTTGCCCTTAGTTACAAATAACAGAAATACTTGGAAACTAGTACCGATTTGGTTTTTGTAAATTTTCAATTGAAAGTAAAAAGCACGGCGCTGATATTGATTGCGATTTTATGTTTTTTTTTTAAAGCAAACGCTCTGAATATTTTATGTACTAAGGTGGCCAAGTGTGAATTAATATTTCTTATAAATTCAGTCATGCGTTAAATATTTTGTCTGAACACATTAACGAATAAATTTTTTATTATAAAAAAGCAGCCAGAAAGGGCGAGAAGAGCGAACGCGAGGAGGGGGACGACGAAGACCGCTACAGGGAGGAGGAGAGAGATGAGAGAGGTGAAAGAGGTGAGAGGGGTGTAAAAGGTCGCGACAAAGATGGTAAAAAAGTAGTAGATAAGGAAAAGAAGAAAGGGGGCAGAGGGAAAGAACAAAAAGACGAAGAGTCGGAAAGCAGCGACGAAGAAGAGGCAGGCGTGACAGAGAAAGGTGCTCCTGGCAAAAGAAAAGCTGTAAAAGAGAAAGCTGGAGCTGGAGTTGAACCTGGAGCTGAGAAAGTAAGTTTTTTTTAGATTTGCCAATTTTTAGATCGCTAATCGGTTAGCAAACATTCAATCTTCAAACGAATATCGTAGCAAGTCCACAATTAAGAGCAAATACAGCGTTCGATAATACATATAAAAAATCACCCGAATTTCCTTAATAAATTCGTCAGTTTCCCCAACTCGTCAGGTAAAGTCATTTACAATTATTATTATGCACCACATCAGCAATGCGTTGCAGGAGAGCAATAATAAAATGAGTAAAAAAGTGAAATAATATATTTAACATAAGGTCAGGCAAGACGATAAATTGTTTGTTCCAATTTGTATTGTGTAGTAAAAAATTATTTCGGCTCTTTTTTTAATTTCACCTACTCCGTGGACTCAGGAAAAATATCGCGATTCCAAGGGAATTTCAAAATTTCGATATGTGTTTTTTGGAAAACTGATGGGTGACTAAAATGACAATTTGTCTTCAGCTTTTTCATACATCAAAGAGCACATTAAACCAGCCGTCCCCGGTGTTGTTGATTGATAACGTCAGAGTCGTTAAATCAAGCCAGAGGTCTTAAACACTAGCATCGGGGTTAGTCAAGTTCACCTAACACTTTATCACCGATAAAGAAAAATTTTTTTTCTAATTAACTCAGCACAAGTCAAGCAAGCAAGTCAGATATGCTGTCGACCTTTTTTTTTTAAATAGCCCATATATGTTCCCACGAAACACGAAAAGGATTTAGGCCACAGTCCACCACGCTGGCCCAATGCTTGTTGGTGAACCGCGCGCCTTTCGAAAACGAATTTTCTCAGACGTGCGGGTTTCATCACGATGTTTTCCCACCGCATGAGCAAGTGATAATTAATGAAAAATCCGTACATAAATCCGAAAAGACGAATTTAGTGGTACAGGCCTGCACCAGGATTTGAACCCGCAACTTTCGGATTACAAGTCTGGCTCATTACCAACGGGGCTATTACCGCTGTTGCCTTAACGTCACCTTATATCTCGTTTGTTTGTGCCATTTTTTACTGCAAATATGCAAAACCTGGCGTGCTACTGTCACACCAGGTGCTTAGAGAAGTCTTCAGGTGGTCAGTGACTATTTCTTAATATGACTTCTTATATCTGTGCAAGATAAATATTTGTTTCTAATCAGTGTTGAATTTTCAGGGAAAACCTGGAAAAGGCAAGAAAGGTAAGGTTTTGCTGATTTAAATTTTTATTCTAAAATAGGTAGGAAGTATTGTGGGCATGTACAGGGTGTAAGGTTCTTTATTCTTTACTAGCTTTACGCCCGCGGCTCCGCCCGCGTGGACTACAGGTTATATCGTGCCCAGCCGTGGGATAAAATGTAGCCTATGTGCATATTGTGCATTCCCAGGCTTTAATCTATCTTTGTATCAAATTTCATCAAAATCGGTTCAGTAGTTTAGGCGTGAAAGACGGACAGACAGAGTTGCTTTCGCATTTATAATAAACATTATTTTATTTTTTTATTTAACTGTAGCGTTTTACAAGTGACTGTAGCATCTACTAACTGTTATGTTTATGTGCAAAGAGTATTTAATTCTCATAACTACGCCTGTAATGATCCTCCTAATACTGGAGTAGAACAACTTTAAAATCAAAAATGTTTTATCAATCTCGATATTCACAGATCATTACTTTTGAACGGCTGAACTAATTTTGATAAAATATAGCTAAGGAACATCTCGACTACGTCAGCTTTTAAACAAAAAAACCCATCGAAAACAGTCCATCCTCTTTGGAGCTCCAATGCCACAGAAAGACACACAGATACACACAGAAAAACCCATTTTTCAACGTTGGGGGTTAGTAAAATTTTTTTTTTAATTGTATTAACAATATTACTACTCAGTATATGACATGTTACAAGCTGGGGCAACCTTTGAAGCAAAAAGCCTGTGTTAAGAAGCCCCGCTCTTTATAATGATCACATTAATCCAACACTAATCACATTAATCCCTCTTTACTGTCGGGTATGAATAAGATGATATTTATAGATAATTTCATTATCTTTATAATTTTATTATACTTTGTTTGAAAATGTTCTTTTAGTTGACATACCTATTCAATAACAATACAGGGCTTTAGGTGAATCTTTTTCAACCTCTCGGGTGCTAAATTAGCCCATGAAACTGAACAACTTTCCCCAAGGAACTTAGGTCGAAATACGAAAAAAAGTTTTGATCTCCCATACAAAATGCACTATAATGGTGATGAAGTTTGTATGGGAACACAATTTTTTTTTCGTAAGTATTTTGACCTATTATTGGGGGAAAGTTATTCAGTTCCATGGACTGATTAACCACCCGAGAGGTTGAAAGATATTTACCTAAAGCCCTGTATATTCGTAATGGTTTAAAAATACGCGCGAATTAGACTGGTAATCGTTACATTTGATTACCCAGGAAACAGGCCTGGCCTACTGTGGGAATCAAGGCAAATCTTTTAAAATAATCGTGCAAAATGTTACATTAAAAATTGGTATTGTCTCTTCTTATTCTATGTATTTAAATTGTATCATTGCCTGAATAAACAATTTTGTATTTTTGTGATTTGAAGGTGCAGAAGACAGAAGAATTGATGATGAAAGAGGTGGTGAAAGAAAAGACACAAAAGGGAGAAAAAGAGTTGAAGGCAAAAGAAAAGCAGAGGAAGAAACAGAAAGCAGCTCAGAGGATGACGAAGAATATGAAGAATGGGAAGATGGAAAAGGTGCTCCAGGAACAGGCGTGGCTGGGAAAGGTGCCAAAGGGGGCAAAGGCAAAGGAAAGGTAATTTTAGTTATGAAATTATGCTCAAACGATTTGTTCTTCTTTATTAGATACGTTTACATACAAAATATCACAATATGTATGCTTATATATTTACGTTTATGTTATCTATGCTAGTAGAAATCGATTAGTGGTTGTACGTGTCGTGCTCGCTTCGCGCTTCATTTAATAAGGTGCTGACAGAAAATCAGCGCTGTCGACTCTCAACAACATATGCTGAGTCAGAACCCATTCACTGACACAAAACTGTTGATAATGCTATGCTTTACGCTATGCTATAACTAATTAACTTTGTGCATTATTGTGTTTCTTTTAATTGTTTAATTGTGTTTTGTGTACTGAATCAATCTTATCTATGTTTATGTCTATGTCTAGTTTCTCAGAATAATTTTCTTAGCAATATATCAATTCACCACAAGCGTTTCCTGGCTTCGGAAGGCACGTTAAAACGTAGTTGATTGACAATAGTTGTTAAACCAGTCAGAAGCCATTTGGCGGTTTGAAAGCCCCGGAAACCAGAATCGGTCAAGTTTACCAGGTACATACCTTCATACCTCGATCATACCTTCACGATAATAAGAAAGAATAGCATATGGACGTTTCTACAACTTAGCGATAGTTACTCGGTTTTCATGTACTCCTTATGAAATTGTTTCATTTATTTAATACTTTATTTAGAATTAATTAGTTATGTTTTTCAGGACAAGGATAAGGACAAATATGGAACTAGCGTAAAAGGTCAGATTCTTAACCTGATATTTATTCGCTAGTTTTTATTACTTTGTATTATGGGTTAGTCCTGACTCACTGATTCATCAACGCCCAGACCAAACTCTTGGATCTAGAAAGTTCAAATCTTGCGCATAGATTCCTTTGTGAAGCGCTCGTACCCCAGTGGCGCTCGTTGATCTCAATCGATCAGTGAGGCTAAGCAACGTACACAGAGGCAGGGAACCTGATAGGTGACCACAGTGGCAATTTATCACGAACGTTTACGTGCTTCGGTGGGCACGTTAAGCTGTCGGTCCCGGCTGTTGTCGATTGACTAAAGTCGCTAAAACCAAGTCAGAGGCTATTGTGATAACTCTGACACCAGGGTTAGCCAAGTTCGCCACACACTTGGCTATACCTACACGATAAGAGGAAATGTTAATACTATTCTTTTAGAGTATTCACTATATTAGATATTTTTTAAAGGCACAGGAGGCTCTGCAGATTTCTTGGGCTCCGTGGAGCACGCTTTAAGAATGGCTGCTCTAGTGATGCATACGAATAAATGTTTTTATTTGATTTGATTGGTTAACTAAAATCTTGAGATATCAAGAAATCTTTTTGAAAACACGGAAATGCGTAATTTTATTCACTCTACTTAATTGATATTTTTATTTTTCTAGATGTTTCTCGAGATGGAGAGAAGGTGTTAGCAGGTAAGAGAGTTGGTGATTGATAAAAACTAGAATCCAACACTATATTAAGTAACAATGTCTAACCCAATTATTCATTACTTTCAGTTGGGAAATCACGGAAAAAAGGAGATGGTGAGTAAAATGTCCAATGTGTGTGTAATTCTGGCAGCGCCACCGTCATCGATTTTACATACATACATACGCTCACACCTATAATCCCTAACAGGGTAGGCAAAGCATTGTGGTTTTAAAACTACTAATTGCCACGTTTGACACGCATTGCGAAGGTTATCAGATGGAACAAGTTGTACAAGTAGCGGCACGTAAGTTTAGCGCTGACCGTTATTGCGCAGAAGTCAAAAATTAGGTCTCTATGGGGGGCTAGAGGGACGAAGGGAGCGCGTGCGTAGCGTTGATTGGCTAGCCAGTCGTATTCCGTCCCCCGCCCTGACACGACGCTCCGTGGACTTCTGACTGTACAGTCGCGTTCTAAAATTTATTGTTATTCCCGTTCATTGTTAAGTTTGAGTTCGATTGTTATTGTTGGTTTTTTATTAAAGAAGACCGACGAAGTACTATGTATTTTCAGACTTTGATTTGGAGGTCCCGTGCGTGGGAGAAATTGAATGGTACTTGAAGAACTAAGCAAAACTAACAAAAATGTTAATCGTTGCTACTTTTAAAAAGTTAGGATTATAGAGATATGAATTACCAAAAAATGTTGAGGTTAGGAGTTAAATCGTTGATGTTGCTTACAAAAAACGTTACTTCCAATTAAAAATACTTATTAATACAAATGAATAGGAACCTACAACATTTTAATATTTCGAAGTAACCATATATTATACTTCCAGTATAAGCTGGCTAGGAAAATCACAAAAATCTAGGTACTGATTTCAGAAGGCTGCGCAACAGTCACGCCTTGTATTGCGTGTGCGACAGTACCTATGCGCAGCTATCCCCTCTACATTTCACTCAGCGCTAAACTTACGTGCCGCTACTAATACAGGTTGAAAAAGAACCTCCTAGCTTTATTTAAAATCCTGAACGAGTATCACTTACTGAACGATTTTTTTAATTTTTTTTTGGGGGGAGAGGTAAGTATTTATTTTTTCCTGAACGTAGACACCGCTGGGGTGCACCACCCGAGCGCTACCCGCACCCCTCGCGTGCCTGGTGTAGGAGTAATGTCTACGTTTAAGCAAAAAATGAACTATTCCCATTGAAAAAATATCTAAAAAAATTTTTTTTTTCATAAAAGTGTTCTTGGAGTGATATTGGTTCAAGATTTTGAATATAGCTAGGAGGTTCTTTTTCACCCAGTATAATGGTGAGAGATGGTCAACCTTTCGCCCATACAGCAAAACCATGAAATCCCACTTACAGACTTTTACTTTAAACCCGGGAAGAGTTGGTAGCTGGCACATTATAAGTTTTTCTTTCACTCCCAGTCCAGCATGGAATCATCGATTTTGATATGGATTATAGTATCTTTTATTCATACATATTAATTTCTTGAAAAATTGATGAGAATTTGCCAGGGTAAATAATTTCCGAAACATTACAAAGTTTGGGGCGCCGAAGAACTGCCTCGTTAGTCATTTATTATTCGTCACTTTTATTGTCAAGGAAAAAGTGTAAATAGATGGAAAATGTTTTAAAAAAGTTTGGGGCGCTGCAGGAATGACGTCAGGCCAGCCACACGTTTCTAAACTATAGCTTTTTAAAAGTTCGTTTTTTGACTCATAGTTCTATCTTGTTGTGTAAATATGGAATTTTCGATGTTTTGCAAGTATTTATCACTTAAGGGCACAAAAAATAAGAAGCGGGGCCTATCAAGATCTCAGTAACCATGAGGTATTAGAACGTTCAGTCAACTCCAATTGAAAGACCTAGTCCCATACTTTCATGAAAAAATCCCTTATGCTATTTGTCTGTACGTCAATTGTTTGCAAAAAAGGGAGATTGACAGTTAATCTTTAAAAATGTTTAAATAAGAAACTAAAAGCAGGCCTAGCAGTAAAAAGTAGAATCAGACCAGACAGTCAGTGACCATAATACAGGATTGTAAATATGGACACCAAACTCTCACAAAGGTATGATGTGCGTAACTTTACGAGTACAGAGGACCGCACGTCAGGTTACCCTATGCGTGCACTCTGTGCTGTTACGATAAGAACGTTTTTGCAATGAAAATGGGGTAGCCTGATGCGCTGGCCTCTGTAAAATAACATACTTACACTTGAGATACTTTTTGAAGAGCAGAATTAACAGCGTTGTGGTACTGTCACATCACAACATTAAGCTGAGCTAAAGCCCATCCACCAGCACAGTATATGTACAGACAGCTGCAGAGATACCTGACCACCCCTACCGGATAAAGATGAAGTTGTCTATGACAAAACATACAATTTTAAAATCGCGATTAAGCGTAATTGTTTAGTTCTCAAAACTATAATAATATAAGAAATATAATTGAAATACCTAAAACATTTCTTGAAATAACTTTATCCTTATTTCATAGGGGTGGTCAGGTATCTCTGCAGCTGTCTGTACATATTTACTTACTAGCTTTCCGCTCGCCCGCGTGGACTACAGGTTATATCGTGCCCAGCTATGGGATAAAATGTAGCTTATGTCCTTTCTCAAGGTCTTATCTATCTCTGTACAAAATTTCATCAAAAACGGTTCAGTAGTTTAGCCATGAAAGCGTGACAGACAGACAGAGTTACTTTCTCATTTATAATATTAAGTAGGGATTAAACCAAGTCAGAGGCCATTATGCGGTTTGAAAACTCTGACACCAGAGTTAGCCAAATTTGCCACATACGATGAGAAGAAGAAGTAGGGACTGAACTTCTTTCGTTTTTGCTAATTATTATTTTGTGTTGTGTTGTATGTTACATGTACCGTGTCATGAATAAATATATTTATCTCTCTATCTAAGAGTAGAATAAAAAAAATTATTATATTATTTTCCCTTTTTACTCTCGCTAGATGGTAAGATGAGGGTGGGAAGCGTAGAGGTGGTATCACAGAAGGAGTTCGACGCGTTGCAGGAGAAGGTGCGAGCGCTGCAGGGTCGCGCCTCGCTGCCGCCCACGCCTACCATGCCCGACAACGCACAGCTCCGCTCTGACATCGCTCGAGGCAGCGCTACTCTTACAGATACTATGCAGGCTATGCAGGTTTGTGCAGTTAATTTTTATTTTTATTTAGAAGAACAAACGGCAGAAACATTTTTTTATAACAAAACAAAATTAATTTTCTAGCGCATATAAGTAAAGCATTACATAAAAACTCCTAGAACATGACATAACTTATTTTAACATTTTTTATTTTGATTACTCAGTAAAGTTAGATACCCGATCTTTTTAAATGTTAATGGGGTATTTTGAAGCTTCTTTACATTATAAATAGCCTTGTGTAAACAGTTTTTTAATATCTTTAGAAATATGAAAGATATGAACGTTAACGAAATTAGACAGAGAGGGAAATAAAAAACGATGACGTCACAGTTGAGTACCGCTATACAGGGCTATAAGTAAATCTCTTTGAACCTCTCGGGTGGTTAATCAGTCCATGAAACTGAACAACTTTCCCCGAGGAATATATGTAGGTCCAAAATACGAAAAAAAAAAAATGTTGAGTCCCCAAACTTCACCAGCATATAGGTGGCGCATTTTGTATGGGAGGTCAGTTTTTTTCGTATTTTGACCTATGTTCCTTGGGGAAAGTTGTTCAGTTTCATGGACTGATTTAGCACCCGAGAGGTTGAAAGAGATTTACTTAAAGCCCTGTATAAATTCAATACAAAATTTCGTTTTTCAAATTGTTTATTTTTTTATCTTATTAATAATGGATTTGCACTTGACCACAATCTAGCACAAGGGCGAAGATGCCAGCGAGGATGAAGTAAGCTCACCCAGAAAATGCCTATTCACTCGAACTTTAAGGAGGCCGATTGCATAAACTCTTTTCTGTCTCTAGCTATGGGCCCGAGTGGAAGCAGCCGAAAAGGCAGTGGATGCAATGGCCGAACTGTTGGCGCAACTGATCGCATCGGGGGCCCTGCCGCCCGAGGTGGCGGGCATGGCGGACACGATCAAGGCGGAGGTTGACACCATCCGGCAGGACATGAGTGTGGCGAAGCATGGAGAAGGCGCTGTTAGTGTCTTCCCTTTAAAGTATCTAGGGCAGTGGTTCTTTACCGGTGGTCCGTGGACCACTGGTGGTGCCTGGAAGCTCCTGAAGTGGTCCGCGAAGCCATCCCAAAAATACTGTATGAAATGTGACGGTTCGACATAATCACTGGATGCCAGAGCCTTCAAGTGTTCGGCTTTGGCTAGCACTGAACCAAGAATTCTAAAACACTGTTAAATACGAACAACAGTACACGTAGGCATAACTGTCGAACAACCCTTTGATTTACCTCCAAAAAGTTGGTGGTCCGTAGCAAAACAGATATTTTGTAAAATGGTCCCCCATTACAAAAAGGTCTAGGGCTAGGGGCTGCCGGGATGTCGATTGATCGTACGGATGGCCGCAACTCAAGTTACCACATGCGTGCACTCTGTGCTGTTGTGATAAGAGCAGTTTTGCGATGAAAATGGAGTACCCTCAAGCGCTGGCCTCTGTACGTTAAATCTTCCGCTAAAATCACTTTGTCCTGCAATGTATGATCAAATTACGGTAAATCGGAACAATTTGTGTAGCCAATCCTCATGTGGTTGCACACATTAAATCCAGAATTATTATGTCTGAATTTATGGGAAGTGAAGGGGTCACAGTTTTAGAATTTTTTTGAAGGCGAATCTTCCTCGTATATGGCAGGGGCTATAAATCTGGGTGGAATAGTCATTTACTCACCACTATAAGGTAAATTTTTGACCGCAATCATTTATCATCTGCCTCCCAGTGGTAACTAGTCCGTAAACAATAAGAATTTAAATTAAAACTGATTTCAGGGGAAGAAAGAAGGTGCTGATGACATAAAGAGGAAATTATTTGGTACAGAAGGTGTCACAATGTATGACACAAAGCTGAAGCAATCAGGAACCACGATAATGGCGGACGGGGCGTCCTCAGGACTCAGCAGCACTTTGATGCCTCACTCGATGGTGTCAGGACTTACCACTCCTCCACTTTCGACTAAAGGGATCACGCCTTACGAAGGGAAACAATGTGTCACCCATTCGGAAATGGTGTAAGTACTTCCCTAAACGAAAGATTTTTTTTTCATTGTCATTTTCAAAAGAAGGTTAACATTTCTGTTTGATTCCACTATGAAAGTTTTCTCTTACGCCGATGACATTGCCATCGTTTTTACTTGTGAAACTTGCGACAATATTAAAACCAGTGCTGAAAAGGGTATTGAAAAAGTAGCAGAGTGGTTATGAGGTAATCTCCTCACATTAAATACCTCAAAGACTTATTTATACCTCAGACTCGTTTGTTTTGGCATAGACTCCCGTGCACTACCAGATGTAAATTATTGTATAAAAATACATTCCTGTTCTCATTTCTCTCCCGATTCAAGATGTACATGTCCAAAGATTGACAGAGTCAGTAATGTGAAATTTTTAGGTGTAATGTTGGATCAGGACTCTCTTGGCATTCTCAACTAGAATATGTTGGTAACAGTATTAGGAAACTGTCTTGGATATTTTTGTTTAGTGCTTAGTTACTAAAATCAAACCTAGCTTTTATGGAAGAGCAAAGATTCCTGGTACAGGCGAAAGCTTAATAGGAGTCTTCAATTACTTTTTATTGTTAAGTGTTTAACAATTTGGATTTGAATTTGAAAGAAATGCTAAGCTGTCCTTTGTTGTATAGACTGCCAAATATCATCCTTGGGTTACTACAATCACCCGACCTCTTCTATCATGGCTCCCCATTCCATCTTATGGTGCTTCAATACTACGAGTATTTCATATCTACCTATGCGAATTTTTTGTAACAATTTGGCTTTGAAAATTATCAATCACTGTAACTAACTTTTGTATCCAGGGCGGCCTTGCAACATCTTCGCGAAGAAATTATAAAGAAGATTGGCGATGAAACCGCATACGCCGCTGCTACAGCTGAGAATGCTTCCAGTAGCGTTAAGGGTATCAGTAAGTATCGAATCACTTATTCTTCTTCTTCTAATGTGTCGATTGCAAATCAAATTATTAATCAAGTCAAATCAAATAAAGCAAATCGAGTCACTCGCTTAGATGTTGTTTGCTGTATATTTTTAACTAGAATTTACTTCGCTGGTTCAACGATTGGACCTTTCTTCTTGTCTTGGGCTATATTTGACTTCTTCTTCTTCTTATCATGTAGGTATAGTCAAGTATGTGGCGAACTCGACTAACAGTATTGTCAGAGTTTTTAAACCGCCAAAAATGGCCTCTGACATGGTTTGACGGCTAGTCAATCGACAACAGCCTAAACGTTCCTTCCACCGCGCTGTAGTCCTGGGAATTAAAACATCTTTATTGATTGTCGAGAGTATATGTCACATACACATTGTCAAATATTGTAATTTGCCTTAGTAAGGTTAAAACTCTCGGTACTTTGTGAACTGCCCCATTTTTTTCACATTGACGGACTTTTTTATAATATTAATGCTACCTAACCTAACAGAACCTTAAAAAAATAACCTAACTTATCCTAATCACATGCAGGCAGCCCTTTAAGTTTCGTAAATTTAGAATTTTATTGGGCAAATTGAAATATTGCGGGAGATAATCTCATCAGTGAAATTGTAATATTACGGTTTTTAAAATTTTCTTGTCACATCTACGAGTATATCTATGTTAACGGAAATGTATGTAATCCGTCATTGTATACAATTCCTATAAAATGTATATAACTCCTAAAATCGCCCAGAAATGTGTGAAATTAATTACATTTGATACATTTCCTAGGAAATCTATACATTCCTAGATAACAATCGGAAATGTATAAAATATTTGATTTTGTCTGTTTATACTCCATTCGACATCTTTGTTCGATCGCGACAGACGGAACTGCGACAAGTAGGTTCCTTAGTAGGTTAGAACTGCGACCCCTAGCGCACGAGCCGAGCGAGCGAAGCGAGCGGTTGTCGCATTTCCGCTCAGCTGAGCTACTTCATGGTGTGGTAAATAGATAGTGAAACATTTCATAAAGTGAGCAAATCTACTATATGGCCAAGACAAATTCACGTCACTTATTCAGGTTAGGTTAGATTGTTTTATTCATTTTATTCACAGAAAGCATTAGTTTTATACATTTCCTAGAGCAATTTCGGAATTTTATACACATTCGTATTTGTATTAAAAATCTTTGAAAGAATATTTTATACATTTCCTAGAAAGACTCGGAATTGTATACAATTCCTAAATTTCATACATTTCCGGTAACATCTACACTAATAACAAAGAGGAAAGATTTGTATTTTTGTATGTAACGAATAAAATTAAAAACTACTGGACCGTTTTCAAAAATTCTTTCATGCTACATTATCCCTGAGTAAAATCCCGAGCGGAATGCTAGTTTACCTATAAAATGAATCTTTATTTCTCTTGGGCATCACATCACGAGTGAAAGGATGGAACATTTTCGCAAATTCTTTTTCGTTGTGTTTAGTATTGTCAGGAGAAGTTTTTATGAAAGAAAAAAATTAGGAAAGTTGAGCGGAACAGTGGAAAATTTAAGACAGGACAACGTCCTAGTATACAGTAATATTCACTTACATCGTAACCATTTTCTTTTTAACTTGTTTGCAACAGTCGAGAAGATGGACATAGCGTTAAAGTTGGACGAGCGGATGACGTTCCTGCAGTCCCTGGTGCACGACTACTCTGAGCAGCTGGCTGGATTTGACGCGGGACTCAACACGCAGGTCTGGCATTTTGAGTATTTTTAACTTTATAGCTGATTTCTGCGACTTTATTCCTGGAAGTCTTCGCTAGCGTACGTAGAACAGCCCACCTTAGATACTTACAACGTAATCAAGTGCAGCGGGAACAAATTGATATACCTAGGCTAGATTTAGACGATGCCCGTGGGTCTTCTGTGAAAATTTCGAAAACTCAGCTTTAGTTTTTGTTAAAATTAAAATTGTAGGTTCTAAGGTACGGAATATTTTCCAAAGGTTATTTTTTTCAAATAATTATTCAATACACAAGCAATTTTGGCTTTACGTTACTTCCGACGTTGGACGTAATTTAGCTATTCCAACCGGTAATTTTTTTTATTCGACCAATAATATTTCCTTACCTAAAGGTTGCCTGGAAGAGATAGCTACCGTAGCAATAAGGCCGCCTATTTGTACATTCTTCTTGCTTAATTACGTTTATGTACTTTTTGTTTGATTCTGGTGAGCAATAAAGTATAATTCATTCATTCATTATACCAATAACGGTAGTATTCATTATTTTTGTTCAAAATGACAATCTCTTTCACCAGATCGCAGGGTTCCAGGACCAAATGGCCCAGATAAGGGTTGACTTGACCGCGGGATTAGCGCAACTTGAAAATGTTAACAGCAATGCTGAAACTGCGGGTAAGACTTCAATTGTGATAATAAAAGGCCTAGGCAGGGAAGAGCTAGTATGGGCTAAAAGACGGCGAGGTAAAGATGGCGCAACACACTTGATCACTGCTAAGAACACCAACTTTTCTGGCATAATAATATTTTTCTCTTTTAGAGCAGCGCTCTTGCCGATGAAGTATATTTACTCCAAAATATGGAAAATAAATGAGTAGTAGTTTCCCCTTGCTTTCCGCATCGCAGTTGAACAGCTGATGATTGACCCATTGACCTCTGACCAGAACCCCACTACCTCGGCCTTCTGCCAGTACTAGAGTTGCTGCTGACCAACACTAGAGGAATGCTTATTGAATGGCGACATTAATCGCCATTTCAGTTTTTTTGTTAGACCTATTTGACATTTTTTAACGCCGAATAGGTCAAATGATAATAATAAATAAAAAAATTTCATACAACCAAGAATTTCACAGAAAAAATTAAGGTCTTCACATGCAAAAAAAAAAGTAAATTATATGTAAGATAAAAATTTAGAATTTAAATAAGTATACAAATTATTACAAATTTCAATAAAATACAATAACAATAATCTATTCCAGATTGCTCCTACTAACCGAAAAATTGCTTAAATAATTAAACCTACCTAACACAACAATAAAGAATAGAAACTACACAACGATTTTTGCAACACTGGGCTAGTTTACAGTTTTGGTGACTTGCATATTGCACACGAAACTGTCTTTCCACCATGTCTTCAAAACTATGTCGCTTCTTGGTTGGGCACTGCTTATTCGTCATATGACCCACTCAATAGCCTGAAGCTCCTCAAAATAAAAAGTATCTTCATCTTCTTCATCAGCCCATATACGTCCCCACTGCTGGGGCATGGGCCTCCTTCAATAAAGGGGAATTGCATACTCACCACGCCACCAATACCAATAAAAAGTATAAAAACCAAAAATAATTTTTGAACAGATAGCTATTTTTTCATGTTATATAATCGCTTTCGGCCGCCATCGCAACTGTGTTTCGCAACCAGTTGACTACAAAGATTTTTTAGTCCTTCATCGCAACCAGTTGTGATAGAATACTTTTTAATCCTTATACACAACCAGTTGCCAATAAAGACAAAAATCGCCGCCATCGCAACTGCGTTTCACAACCAGTTGTCTACGAGGATTTTTTAGTCTTTCATGGCAACCTGGCATCTCAATGGACATTTTAAAAATACTTATTGTTAATTTTGTTTAATTTATTATTTAATATAAAGGAATAAGGTCCTGTTCTTAAAAAAAATATTTAAAAAATCTATCTTTTGAAATAAAAATATAATAATTAAAAGATTCTCAGTAGGGTAAACTAATCCTAAGTACGGCATTATATGCAATCGTATTTCTTTGCCAAACTGTCATGTCAATTCAGAAAAAAAACATATCATGTTTCATTTTGTATTTGGTTGTTTATTTCCGAGTTTGGTTGGTTGTTACTTCAGGCAAGTTGGTAGAATCAGCTCTAACGAGCTGAGCGGTATCCATAGTGTCGGAATCCAGTGTATTGCGAAAGTTCGAAAGTCCAAGAAGCATAGCCAAGTCGTCAGTAAATAACAATCCAAATAATCAAAACGACGAAACAGAAGGTAATGGTAGAGTCCAAGTAGCAAAGCCAAGTCGTCAGTATATATCCAATAATCAGAACCACGAAACAGAAACAAACTCAACAACCAACAATTCAAAAACACAACGGCTATGTGTCAACCAACAGTCAAATGTCTTTTTTTTTACTTTGGCAAAGGAATTAAACCGTATAGAATGCCGTAGTAAGCAACAAATCGTAACCAAAATTTTAAAAAATCTTTTTATTTATTTGTGATCAAAATTATTTGATATCTTTTTTATTTGAATATGGGACCTTAAACCTGCTTAAAATAAAAAAAATCAAATTATTTTAAAAATATTGCACATCGCACAACGTTCATATTATTTTTTCTATTATAAGATAAAAACCTGAAACGCTAGTGTTTAAATTCTCTGTGTTAAAACTTTGGACGTCATTTAGATACCATGGAAATTTTTATATATTTGTCAATTTGCTATTTGAGACTTAGTGTACCGAAAGTTTAAGTATATGTCTACTTTCTCAAAATGACACTTCCCAAAATATCTACCAGAATGGCCAACAAAAAACTAAAACTAATTTATTTAAACTATGATATCGCTTCAGTGCACTCTATCCTTTCTGAATTTGGGTCGGAAGGATGATATTGAAATGTTCAAAGTGACATATTAACTGGAGGGCTGAGTACATCTTAAGTGGTCGATTGAGCCCGCGGGCTCAGTTGACCCCTATGTGAATTAGTAGGTTGAGTCATCCATAAATAAAAACTAAAGTGGATAACTGAGCTCGCGGGCTAAGTGCTCTGTGGGCTCAGTTGCCTGCTATGGTTGTGAACCAAGAAAATTAACTCTTCTATGGCAACCAATCTTTTTGAGATTTTCTTTATTGGCAACTGGTTGTGTATAAGGATTAAAAGGTATTCTATCACAACTGGTTGCGATGAAGGACTAAAAAATCTTTGTAGTCAACTGGTTGCGAAACACAGTTGCGATGGCGGCCGAAAGCATATAATCGCGATTTTTCATATTTCAGCAATCTTGGAGTTGACGGAGAGGTATGAGGAGTTAGTTGTGGAGTTAGACCAAACTCTGATGCAGCACCAGGAGATATCTGCCTTCCAGAAGGGTCTCACTGAAGAGCTACGGGTAAGGACTTCTTCCTCTACTGTTTTTGTGACAATATCTATTTTAAAAACTTATAGCTTCTTCAACTAACCTATTGTCCATCGGCCTTCGATTGTGGGAAAAAGGTAGCAACCCTCGCTCCGAGTCATTCCTGCTGCAAAAGTTGTCCATCGCTATCCAGCGCCGTAATGCTGCAAGTGTGATGGGTAGGTTTTTCACCGGGGATGACTCGGGATAATATAATCGTCAAATAATGCAACAAAGACGCAAATCGTTTGCGAAGAAATATGTCTAAAGCAGTAAGGCCCGTATTACAGAAGGAGACCCAAGTCTTGATCTATACTTAAGTATTTATTGTCTTTTTCTCTATCAAAATGACAAAGACGACTGCTACGCAAGTATAGATCAGAGTCTGAGTCGCGTTTTGTAATACGGATCTAAATATAGAATCGAAGGAACATCATCCCGAAAATAAGTCAATTTTCATTAGTCATTACCATAGATTTCAGAGGAAAATATAAACTAATATTTGTTACAGTCTCTAATAGAAGCTGTAGAGATGATGCGAGAAGAGAAAGCTGATCGCGATGAAGTTTTAGATGGACTGAGAGATAAAGTAAGGGAATCTATAACATAATATACACCAATGCTCCAATATTCCTGTAATACACAAGTTACTTCCACGCTGGACTAGAAGTAAAAGAAAAATTTAGAATGTACCAGCTGCCTACTCTTCCCAGGCATATTTTAAAGTCAGTAATTGGGACGCGAGGGTTTTGCTGTATTGTGGGCGAAAGGCTGACAACCGCTCACCACTATACATCATGTCCCAATAATAACCCTCAGAATTTATGTCAAACCTGACATCAAGTGATTTTGATCCACTGATCCTCTGCCTACCGTGAGCTTATGTAATTCCTGTAGGTATTACATACTTATAGCACGTTGGGTTGTCCTGCATGCTAACCGGTAGCCCATTTTGTATTATTTAATTGCTTTGACGACCCAAAGCAAATAATTTGAACTTATGGCATACTTATTTTCTTAATTTCCAATTTGTAATTTTGGATTTATATAGACAATGGTAGCAAAGTACGACGCTATCACGAGGGAGTTAAGGGGTAAATAATATTTTTTCAATTTCAATTTAAAAATCAGGCAGACAGCTCACGTCTGGAAGGTTTGCTGACTGAGGAGAAGTTCAACAAGGCTCGTGAGGAGCTGGAGAACAGAATGCAGCTGTGCTATGAGAAGTTCCACCGGCAGGACGCTGTTTGGATGGTTAGTCAGTCATAGGCGTATATAGGGGGGGGGGGGGGGGGGTGTGGGCCAAACTTCTAAGCCAACGTAATCAAAAGATACAGCCGTTTGTGCCGCAAATTTTCGACACTCGCAAGGGAATCAAAACCTATAGGGTACTTCCCGTGTACTCAGAATCTTGAAATTTGGTACGAAGAAACGTTTTATAGCTCAGATAAAGGAAAAATTGCGAAAACCGTAAACTTTTTGTTACGTCATACAATAATTTTTTTAAATAATTTTAAACCTACAAGTTTGTACGGAACCCTCGGTGCGCGAGTTCGACTCGCACTTGGCCAGTTTTTATTTTATCATCAACGTTGTGGCAGACGTCATGATTACAGAAGCATTATTGAATGAATACTATCCACTAGCAATGATACTAGAGGCCTGTATTACAGAAGGAGACTCGAGTCTTGATCTATGTTTAAGTATTGATTGGCTATTTCTCCTACTATCAATGTAACAAAACGACTGCTACTCAAGTAAAAATCAGAGTCTGAGTCTCGTTCTGTAATACTGATTTAAGACTTTCCGTATAAGGACTTAAGATTTATAGAAGCATACAACTTGGAGATAGTCGTTAAGCTCCAGAATTACTGTGATGAGCTATTTATTGTAAATCGCTCTTGACCACCCTGAAAGTTGTAAGTAGGTACTTTTTACTAAACAGAATTGAATAAGCCTGGTGGCGTCAGAGTTTTCTAACCGCCAAACAGCCTCTGCCTTGGCACGGCTACACAAATATTTATGTGTCTGCTTTTTACATTACACAAATATTTGTCCCGACTGAAATTTTAACTTAGGAGCCGTCGATCAAGACGCAGTGCCACTACTACTCGACCAAACCGGCCGTAAATAAATTTATAGAGTGTGCTGAATAAAATTTTGAATTTTCACTAACAAGTGTAAAATACTTACCGCTTCTTGAGGGGAGTGTTCCTTCCCACCGGAGCTAAACTCGATAGTCCAAAGTCCTCGTCAGTGGTCCCTGGCTTCACCAGGAAGGGGTCTGGTGCCTTGTACGTCGTTAACACCGTATCTTGTCTCTCAGAATGTGGTAGATGACTTCACTCGTCTGGTGGAGGGCAAAGCGGAGTTGGTACAGCTGCTGAGTCTGCACGACCACACGCAGGACGCGCTGCGGGACCTCAACGACAAGGTGCACCAGCTCGCCTGCCTGCTCGGGGAGCCCAAGGTCAGTATACACGCAGGGATTACAATCAACCTATTAATTTTAAAGAAATGATTCTTCTGTTCTATTTAAATTCTATATCTAGAATGAGTTTCGCAATATAACTTACGGGACTTGGTGGCCCACCTGATACGTAAATATTGTGTTGCTCGATTTTGTTATGCGATTTTGGAGTGTCCACAAATTGTCGTGATTTTGCCAACGTCTGAGTGTTTTAGACAAAACTAATATATATAAAGGGGGAGTCACCAACATCAAGTAAAGATATTGGCTTTTATATTTAATATCAACACCAGAGCCTCGTCCGTTGATCAGTACAGTGCATCACTAGCAAGGTGAAGATGATTAGAGCACTAATATTTTATGACCTCACACACCCCTACGGAGTGTCTTATAACTTAGTGGCTTAGTGATATAGGAAAATTCTAAATTGGTTTATTTCATTTTTTAGCTGTAAGTACTTTGCTGTAGTATGCTTTCGATTTTTGCAGCAACATGCAGGGGATTCTGCTCTTTTATCTTTTATTCAAGCGACACGGGTTTGTTTGTAGTCCTCTCACGGTCGCCAAAAAATGTGACGGAAACAAACGAACGATTTCTCTCAACTGACAGTTTTATTTACATTGTTGCCTACATACATTTCGTGACACGTGTTTGTAATAGTTTGCTTTTAACCCTTGTTACGTTATAGGCGGCGATCCTAACCCGCAAGCTGGCCAAAGACGGCACGTGCGGCGTGTGCCGCGTGCCGGCGCTGATGGAGCCGGTGATGCCGAAGCAGCCGACGCGGCTGCCGGCCGTGCGGTCGCAGCCCGACGGCGCGCCCGCCGACACCGAGTCAGAGACCTGCCTGCGAGGGTTCAAGCTGCCTGAGCGTCAACCGCCCGAGAAGTTAGTGCTTTAGAAACTAGTGGATATCAAGATAGATACATTTGTCCCCTTCGCGGTCGAGGTCGCGGGCCCTTGGTGAGCCGAAGCAATAGTACATCGTTACTTAAGGGGTGAAAATAAGTCTTTCACCCGAGGTAAACACTGTGCTTTTCATTACGAATACAAGGAAAATAACAACATCAATAAGCTGAACTCATTGCATTCATACAAATCTCTGCAATCCAGAAGTATGAACAAAATTTTACAACTCGAACAATGAAAACAAATGAAGATCGGAATGCCACTTTCCCGCCTAATATGTTTTTTTCTGTGGCTGGCCAGCTATTCAGCCATTGTTTTTCATTTTTATCATTGAAAAAAATGGTAAATATTTTGCCAAAATCTATGTTATTTTAAAGAAATAGCTAAAAGTAAATTATTATAAAGTCCTTTAAAAAAGGATTTTACAGCTGTCAGTTGAAAGCGATTCTCCCTAGGCTTGAAAAGTATTACTTTCAAGCCGCTTATTAAGTTGCCTAACTTCAGACCTACTTTCAGAGTATGAGTAATGAAAAAGCTTTTATTAAGGCATTAGGGCGACGCTTGAGAAATAACGGCATGGACCCCCGCTCCGAGTCGTACCTGGTGCAGCACATTTCGCTCGCGATCCAACGTGGAAACGCCGCCAGCGTCACGGGCACTTTCCCACCGGGTACGACTCGGGGTGGTTTGTTTGACTATTAGGGCGCAAGCCCTTATTAATTTTATTTATAGATTTAAGTTGGATTAAGAAATAATTGTATGACATGGAGATAGATAGATTGATAAAAGGTTGATTTGTACACACTTAGGGCGACTTGCACCAAAGCCTTAAATATATTTAACAGCCTAAACACTTTTAACTCGGTTGTCAAAGCAACAAAATCTGTCAAATTAATCAAAATTAGTCTCGCTAAATTAGTTTAGCGATTATGCTAGTTATCCCTCTATTATTTACAAAGTCAATACAATACATGCAAAAAAAATGTGAATACGTATGCCACAGTGTTACAGAAAGGTTGTAGCTCAGAAAATGTTTTGCCTTTCGACAAAACACTGATATTCTGCTACAGCAAATCATTCTCAACAGATCTTTTCGCCATGTGGTGATCGGTTGAGAATAACACCACCCCATCTCTTTCCGTGGGTATCGTAAGAGCGACTAACGAAACAAAAATGAGACCTGCCTCCTAGTAATCCATCTTAGGCAACGACACCTCAGTTTGTTTTCAATCTAAGGTGGCATCTTATGGTCTCATGCGGTGTGGTGTGCTCTGTAAAGGGCCGTCGACCACCCTCCTACCGAAGTCCGACGCCAAACAGCTTGCTGTGTTCCGTCGGTGCGTGGGATAGTTAGGGAGGCGAGGTAGCTAAATGGCGTAATTCAACGGCGCCGTCGAGACCTATCAAAATCGAAAGATAAAATAATTTCGAAAAGAAAAGCTCGTATGGCAAAAACCATTTTAGCGGTGGGTTTGGCGGTTACGGTTTTTCAAAAATGTTAAAAAAACAGTTACTTGGGCATTCTCGAGCGCGTCAGATATTCATACTACGTATGCCCCAAGTGCCTCTGATAACAACGGTATACTAATCTGCCGGTTTGCGTGGTGGGGGTAGGCATATAAAGAAGTAAAAAATGCAAAAAAAAAAAAAAATTTACTCGAGCGCGTCAGATTTTCGGAAGGGGTGTTAAGTAGGCCCCAAGGAAGCTCCCTTTAAAAAAACTGACGATTTCGGCGTGACGATAAGTTACGATGAATTTTTGAAAATGCAAAAAAAAAAGTTTTTTTGAAATACTCGAGCGCGTCAGATTTTCATAGGGGAGGTTTATCTCGGTATCCTGAAAGCATATTTTTTTAATCTGACAAAAATGTTGGTGGGTTCTCTTAATCTGACCGAAAAAGGTTTTTTGAAAAAATTGTGAAATGTGATTGGGAAATATATAAGGAGCATAAAAAATTGTGAATGTTAAATTTCGATAATCAGGTAAAAGTTATTATTTATTAAATAAAAAATAAATAAAAATGTTCCATATAATTGTCAATATTAGACGTAATAATTATTTTTGTCGAATCCTAACCTAAAATCAAGAAAATCGAGAAAAATTGCATCGCTTCGTGCCATTGTAGGTTCCCGCGAGCGAATCGCGTGACGGGTTAATAATACTTTGGTATACAGATACGCGTAACTTTTCCCGAGTCCACGAAAATTGTGGAGAAGTTTTAGAAAAAAAAAAAATTTGAGATATAATAAAAGTCACATAATTTAATGATCGTTATTTCATATCAATTTTTTTAACACCCTCAGTTTTCGAGATATACTCAAAAAACCGGGAGTTTGAGTTTTTATGATGCTTCAAGTCAAAAAGTTTTAACTTTGGACAAAAATGTAAAGAGACCTTTTTTGTGTAAAATAAAATTACCTTTTTTGTTTATTTAAACTTTTTTTTGTAAAATGTATCGTTCGCGACTTATATGCCGCAACGCGTTCTTAGGAAGACGAAATGGCTCCTCCACACTTCCGGTCATGCGGAAACCGGCAGATTTTGTATTTTTAGTAAGTTTTAGATTATATTCTTCAAAATAAAAAAAATAAAAATCGCGCTCGAGAATGCCGGATTAACGTTTTTTTTTACAAGTTCGCGACCCTATAACTCGGCGGCGTCAAGGACTTATCGTCAGATTAGTTAAATTTAGTCTTTAAACACTAAAATCAACCCCCAATATCTTAATCTGACGCGCTCGAGTATTTCAGACTATCCATTTTTTTTTACTAACCTCATCGTCTATTCTAGGCGCGCGTCACTACATATAGAGCTAAATACTTTACAAGGCTGTTCTATTAGGTCTAAGGTATTTCTCATATCTTAAACTGCCACGCTCGAGTATTGCCGAAAATTCCCCTATTCGCCTCCCTAACTAGGAGTACCAGTGCCTTAATTGTCATTTTATGGGTTAACTCGCTTCATCGTCGACCTCATCTATGACCTTGGTCAAGATTGGGGTCAAGAGTTAACCCATTTCATAATAATAAAAAATCTTTAAGATGGCTGAGATTTCGACCAAAGATTTCAAGGTCCGTATTACAGAACGCGACTCACACTCTGATCTATACTTGAGTGGTACTCGTCCTTGTCATTTTGATAGTGCGAGAAAGAGACAATCAATATAGATCAAAACTTATGAGTCTCCTTTTGTAATACGGGGCCAAATGTGGAAATAAGGGCCCCATCGACAATCGCCGATATTTTGAATACATTAGGATATTTGATTTAAAATAATAAATTATTTAAATTATTCAAAACAGGGTGCAAAAAATTAGGGGAGACCTTTACCCGACCTAAAACTACGCAGTTTAGTGTTTTTTGTTTTAACTCCCGGAATAAAGTTTGCTGAGAAACAAATAGACCGAGCTCCCGTTGCACGAAACCCTACCTCACGAGGTGGCAGCTCAGAAATGTAATATAGTGATAGATACTACTTAGGAGTACTGTATTTTAGTAGTTTGCTATCGCATTCCTGGAAGAAGTAATTTTTTTTTAACTTCTTGTATAGATCAGGTGGCAAGATGAAACTGATGCAGATCGATTGCCCTAGACGTGCCGTTCATGAATATATATGGTTGCCTGCATTCAGCCAGGCAGTTTTTCTGATCAGCCGCCTAGAACAATATATGTCGAAATCTTTCGTGCAACGGAAGCTCGGTCTAAAAAAGAAATAATTGTACACTGTCTGAGTATAGTCACCAAAAAATCAGCCAGGTATCAACTTATGAAAATATGGGTAACTTTTTATTTAATAAGCAAAAATTAGAGGTGTAGTTACATCTCACTATACAAACTATCCTACGAAATTAAGAGAAAGAAAATGTTCGGCGCGCATGGGCGTTTTTCCACTTTACGGCACGGCCACGGCACGGCACCGGCGCTGGTAGCGGCCCGGCTACCAGGGAAGAAAAAATGTTTTACTTCCCTGGTTCCCTGAAACGGCGATGATTCTCACCGGTGCCGGCGCCGGCGCCGTGACACCAATGTTTCCAGTCGCTGCTGGCCGGCCAACCGTCAAGTGGAAAAACGCCCAATGGGACATTACTATTGTTAGTATTATAATTAGTGAAACGATGGCTCAGTTAATTAGAGTATCAGGAGATCTAAGCCTGGTTGAAGGTGCAAGTCCCATTCGCGCCGAACATTTTTTTTTAATCGCACCTTCAGAACGATTTGCTAAAATAGAGAGATTAAAAAAAAACATGTTCTATTAGATGAATATTAAAACAAAGGCACTGAGGTTGCGAAATTGTCATATACGATTGCTTATCATTGTATGAGTTTAATTTTAAAACTCATACATACAATGATAAAGTTTAATTAAAAACTGGGTTTAATTTTAATAATCTTAAATTGTTTCCTCAGCCAACACCTATGCCAACGCTGGGTCGGCGGGTCCCACACGATGATAGGGTCGGCCGCGGGATTGGGCAATGTCAACCGCGAGAGAGCCAAAGCCATCATGGACGAGTTGCGCCCCACCAGGCGGTACTACGCCACTGGAAACGATGGCAAAGTAAGTCATAACCAACACAGCTTCACTTCTTCTTGGCCTCCTGACTTGATTTTAACGACTGTAGTTAATCGATAACAGCCAGGACCGACGACAGCTTAACGTGCCCTCCGAAGCACGGAAATGTTTGTGATAAATTGCCATATTGGTCACACGTCAGGTTCCCTGCCTCTGTGTACTTTGTTTAACCTCGCTGACCGGTTAAAATCAGCGAGTGCCACTGAGCTACGACCGCTTGTACAGCTTAACTAATTGCTACGCAATTCTCCTTTCTAATTTGCATGCTTTTTAAAACTTCATCCTTGCATTGTTCATTTGCATCTTTTTCTGTTTACCTATTGATCTTCAAATTGATAATTTGTACACTATTTCACAGCTATTCCACTCCTTCTTACAACGCCCATTTTGATACTCTATCACAGCTTCGCTATTCATGTTTACTTACTTCGCTGGCTCAACGACCCAAAGTGGATCTTGGCCCCGACATTAAAGTGCGCCATTCCATTCATTCATCTTGGCACCGCTAATTTTCATCTTGTTTTAGAACTTTGTTATTATAAATTCACAAAATAGTACCTACACTAGGATTCCCTGTGACGTGGGTAACCAAGCTCATTCCCTCAGCTCAACAAATTAAAAAAAAAGTTCCACCATCTGTATGTGTGTGTGTGTGCTTGTGTTTGTAAGTGTTTGTGTGCGTGAGTGTGAGATTCTTTTACACATTCTTACTATCTATCCTCGTATGACTCATCTGCATATCCTTTTAAAAGCTTCGCTATTTACCATTGCATCAATCATTTTCATATATATTGTTTCACAGCTTTGTAACTTATTCTCGCATCACTCATCCGCATTATCTTTCATATTTTTTTAGGAATCCAATCTCGCTCTTCAAAAAAATTGGGCCCGTCGTGTATCCGTTATTTTTTCAACCTGCTTAAGATTTCAGCTCCTTATTAGCGAATAGCCCTGGGCAG
Source organism: Aproaerema taeniolella (assembly GCA_949987775.1). NCBI lineage: Eukaryota > Metazoa > Arthropoda > Insecta > Lepidoptera > Gelechiidae > Aproaerema > Aproaerema taeniolella. The sequence goes on along the minus strand of OX465259.1, from coordinate 675,376 downwards.
AAAGGTCAAAGGCTACGATAACGGTTACGAAGTCAGGTAACTACTGTGGAAGCGTCGGGTCACCAATGTGGGAGCTGGTGCGGTGTATGGGCGCTGACTCCGTCGATGCACCAGTCCCAGCGTTGAACAGTCGTAGGATCGAGTAGGGGTGTAGAAGTTAAACTCGCAAGCGCAGTCGAATCAATGAATTTTTATTGTTAACTCCGGCCGTATTAATATACAGTGACCACTGACCACGGTTCGCACTACCCTCATACACAATTATCTGTGGCTACTCTACACTCCGTAGACTTGGTCACAGTCCATAATCAGTAGCTTGAGGAAAGACGACTGACTCTGTGCAGCCTTCTTAAATAACAAAATGACATAAGTCAGTTTAAGAAATTGTCAAAAAGGTGTTTTGATGTTTTGTGGTAAGGTAGCTCATACAAAATCTTCAAAACACTTTACACTTTCGCGATTTGAATACATAATTATTAAATACTAGCATCCCGCTCGGGACTTCGTTCCCATAGGAATCCGGGAAAATATTTAGCCTATGTTACTCAGGAATAATGTAGCATCCTAATGGTGAAAGAATTTTTGAAATCGGTTCAGAAGTTTCGGAGCCTATTCGTTACATACAAAATACAAAAATACAAATCTTTCCTTTTTATAATATTATTATAGATTATAGACTAAGATGGATCTAAATTCTCGTATATTCTCGTATATGGTCACGGAATAGACTGTTGTCGTTCCAGCAAGCTGTCATCGGAGTGGTGAATCTACCCTTAGCGTAAATCATGATATATAAGCGAATTTAGACTCGTTTTAGTATTTGATTATCTTCCGCACAGCTATACAAGTTCGAGGAAGAAGTGGAATGCGTGCCGTGCGCGGAGTGCAACGTGCCGGAGCCGGAGCAGGCCGGCGACACCTGCACCGAGCGCATCCCCGGCGCCGCCGACACGCAGCCGGGCCGCGGCGGCGGGGACGAGCGTATGCACCTAGCACTTTTATAAACCGCATTGGCTATATTATATACAGGGCTTTAGGTATCTCTCTTTCAACCTCTCGGGTGGTTAATCAGTCCATGAAACTGAACAATTTTCCCAAGGACCCATAAGTCAAAATACAAAAAAAAAATGTGAGTTCCCATACAAACTTCATCAGCATATAGCACATTTTGTATGGGAGATCAAAATTTTTTTTCGTACCTTGACCTATGTTCCTTGAGGAAGTTGTTCAGTTTTATGAACTGATTAACCACCCGAGAGGTTGAAAGAGAGATACCTAAAGCCCTGTATATATATATATATACATATTACCAGCCCATATACGTCCCCACCGAGGGGCACGGACCTCTCTTCGAAACACGAAGGGGATTTAGGCCATAGTCCACCACGCTGGCCCTAATGCGGGTTGGTGAACCACTCGTCTTTAGAAAATTTGGACGGACGGGTTTCATCACGATGTTTTCCTTCACCGTTGAGCAAGTGATAATTAGAAATCCGTACATAAACCCGAAAAGACGAATTTAGTGGTACGGGCCCGCACCAGGATACCAGGATTTGAACCCACAACCTTCGGATTACAAGTCTGGCTCATTAGCAACTGGGCTATCACCGTTATGCTGGACTGGAAGTACAAGAAAAACTTAGAAAGTGCCAGCTACCTACTCTTCCCAGGTATAAAGTAAAAGTCTGTAAGTGGGATGCGAGGGTATTGCTGTATAATGAGCGAAAGGCTGACCACCCCCTCACCATTACACAACTTGTTCCATCTGACAACCCTCACAATTTATGTCAAACGTAACATCAAGTAGTGTTTGCTAGAACCACTTATGCTCTGCCTATCTCGTTAGAGATTATAGTAGTGAATGTATGTATATGAAACCATCTCGTGTGAACTCCATGTCAGCGGAATCTATCGCATTGGAGTAGCCCCTATCTGGAAATAGGGGTTTCTCCAAGTGAGGGGACTTCTGTTCCCACCTAAAGTCTTCACCAGTGCTTCTTCAAATGTCGGAGGGGAATACGGTCAGGCGAACACAGGTGCCACTTCCTTACAATGGCATCATCAATTTCCCATCCGTCCGCTGACGTCATCTTGCCTGAAAACATTGAAATATGTTTTTAGGGAAAGAAAAATGTTCGGTGCTAATGGGACTTGAATCTACGACCCTGGGGTCGATAACTCAGTTATTTAAAGCACCAGGAGATCTAAATCTGGGTTTAGATTTCCTGGTCCTCTAAATAACTGAGCTATCGTACTTTCCAGTCAAGCGATGAAGTTTCTCATTTCCTTACTAAGCACATTCCGTTGTGCGTGTAGGTTAGGTTTCTTTCCCTAAAAATTATTTGTCTTCTTCTTTTTACTGTGTAGCTATAGTCAAGTATGTGGCGAACTTGGCTAACCTGGCTAACCAAAATTATATGTGTCGCTACAAAGTGAAGAAATCTAGCGTTTGTATTTGTTGATGTAATTCGGTAGAAGAGAACGGGACGACTTTAGCCCTTGGTCCACTCCAGGTAGAGATGAAAGAGACTTAGTCTTTTAAGGCTTATCAAAAAGACTCACCTCCATCTTACAGGACTCTACTCTAAAATTAATATTGAAGGTTCGAGTTTTTATAAATAAGACTTAGTCGTTTTATCAGAAGACTAAAAACTGAAACGACTCGAGTTGTTTTCAAAAAAATAGAAGACTTAAACGACTCCAGCTGATTTTAAAAGACTTAAACGACTCGAGTTCTTTTATGTAAAAGGGCTCGCACAATCAGTTTGTGAGTGGTATTCAATATATTTTTTGTAACCTATCAACCAAAAGGAATAATTCACGCCTAAACACTAAATACATTTTGATAAAATTTGTCAAGGGGATAAAATTAGATATTTACATTCTATCAACACATGCCTTACGATTGTCGACTTCCCAGACAATGAGTCGCCAGTCTTTTTAAGTCCTGTTGTTGGCTGTTTAGGTAACAGCTCAGTTTTTTTACGTTAAAAGACTTCGACTAAATAAGCTAGTCTTATGACTAAAGGTTGGGGACTAAAATACTGAGTCAGTCGTGAGGCGTCAAAAATAAGCCGAGTCTTTATTAAAAGCCTTACCCACTGGTCAGTCCGGCCTAACCAGAGTTACTTTTGGTTTAAAAGACTGAGTCTCTTTCATCACTAAGTCCAGGTCGCGCTATGATGTTTCCCCTCCTTTAAAATTCGCCTTTTTGATTTGTAGCTGTGGAGATTATGAACGTGGTATACGCTAGCCAAGCAGCGAGGGTGAAAGTGGTCGATGAAGAGAAGCTGGAGCAATTAGAAGACAAGCCTACCGATCAGAGGGACAGAGCAGGTTCCGAACAGAGGAGGAGTCTAGTGGACTCTAGTTAGTCTATTTAGACTGTCTAGTTAGTTCTTAGTCATCGATAACGGCCGGTTTGGCCGAGTGATAGTGACGCTGCCTCTTGATGGACAGGGTCCTGGGTTCGATTCCCAGTCGGGGCAAATATTTGTGTAAAAAGCAGATGTTTGTTTTCGGGTCATGGTCTTCTTCTCCTTATCTTGTAGTTATAGTCAAGTGTGTGGCGAACTTGGCTAAACCTAGTGTCAGAGTGTTCAAACCGCACAATAGCCTCTGACTTGGTTTTAACGACTGTAGTCAATCGATAGCAGCCGGGACCAACGGCTTAACGTGCCCTCCGAAGCACGGAAACGCTCGTCATAAATTTCCACTTTGGTCACCCATCAGGTTCCCTGCCTCTGTGTACGTTGCTTGAGATCAGCGAGCGCCACTGGGCAAAAGTGTTTGTGTCTGTCTTTGTTTATGTTGCGAGGGACCCACAACACAATGTACCTATAACTTCAGTGTGGGCCTTTAAGTGTGTAGCATTTTATTTCATTTTTAATTTTTCATCACATTAGGAGACGTTCATGGCTAGAAAGGCCTCCTTGTAGTAGACACCAAAAACCTGCATTCAAGAACTGTTTTGTGTTCTTTGCCAGATTGTCGGTCCACCACATAAGAGGACTTCTTGAACTTTACGGTAAATGGTCACTCTTCTGTGTCCTGCTAATTGCCGAGTTGTCAGTGACAAAATAAAGAATCTTAATACAGGATTAAATTATAGTCTCTACCAAGGTTTTCTTGGCGAAAATAACATTTAGTAATTCATTTAAATAACCTGTGTTATCTAGCGTGTAGATGTCGTTGAAAAATGACAAATGTTTTGGTCCAGTGATTAGTAGCTCTGCCTCTGAATCGACGATTCGGGGTTTGAATTCCGGTCATTGAAAGTATTGGTACATAATAAAATAGCAGGTGCTGTTTGTTCTCGGGTATGGGTGGTTGCGTCTCTCTTTGTTTGCGTCCCGACCTTTGATATACCTAAGTATCGCTAGGTCTTTGAGTTTTTGGCATTAAAAAAAATAGATGACCTTTAACGACCTCGTATGTTTTGTCAACCCCGATAAAAGTGTACTCATTTTTAAAAACATGACTCTCAAGTGTACTCATTTTCAAAAAAACATGACTTATAATGACCAATGCAAAACATGACCAAGATTAGTTCAAGAAACTCTAAAATGTTATATCTGGAATATAAATATAGTAATCTTATATTGTAGTCTCATTTAGAAAACCATAACAGTATATGTGCGATAAAAAAGAGCACCCTCGGAGTTTCTTGCCTATTCTTTCTTCTCTGGGGAAGACCTTCGAAAGGCGTAGAGTCAGTAGGGTCAAAAGAACGAATGTCTATGTATGTATTTAAATCCTTTAATGTATGTTTGTATGTATTTAATGTAATATTGACTTATTTTAAAAGGTATTCTGACGGCCGGTTTGGTCAAGTGGTAGTGACGCTGCCTCTTGATCGGCGGTCCTGGGTTCGATCCCCAGTCGGGGCAAACCTTTGTGTAAAAAGCAGATGTTTGTTCTCGGGTCATGGGTGTTTGTATTTGTCTTTGTGTGTTTTCCAGGGGACCCACGACACAAGAGAAAACCTTACTGTGGCCCTTTGAGTGTGTAGCGTTTTTTTTTTTTTTTTATTCTGAATATCCTACAGGGTAACTTTTTTATCACTAGCCAAATTTTTCTTACGGTGTCAGTAACGTTAATAGAACGTAAATAAGGAGGAAAAAAATTTTTTTTTCCAAAATTTTCAGATTTTGGTTCCCCTTTTTAACGTCTTAGAGGATGAATTTTGTAAAACGCAGAAACACGGGTGTCACAAATTGTGTTGAAGAGTACTATTACCAAGTTTTAAGTCAATTGGACAATGTTATTTTTTTTCCATACAAAAATTTTGATTTATTTTCATGCTTCAGACGATCTAGCTTGAAATTTTTAAATGAAACGAATAATAAAAAAATACAGATCTGTTAAATTTTCATAAAGTTTACGTAGAAAAAATTTAGATGGTGATAAAAAAATCTTCCTGTATAAAATAACGATTGTATATTCTATTCTATATTCTATATCCTATATATTCTATTCTATTGTAATTTCCGATATTCGTAGAAGTGTCAGAGCGCGCCGCGCAGCTGATCGGCGAGGAGACGCAGCTGCCGCCCGGCGCCACCGAGCTGTTCCCCAGCTCGCGCAAGCGCACCTCCGATATCTTGCACGTCGAATCTTTCGGCGTACGTAGCCTTTTGTCATCATAATTTTCTTCATCTTCATCATCATCTAATACATTTTTTATTTAAAGAAACTGTGTAAAAAAGTATCTAAACTAACAGGAAGATTAGGAATACCAAGAAAAGGCAATCTATCATGTATTATCTACAAATTAAGTAGCATAACAGAGGAGGGAGCTTAGACCATAGTCCACCGCGCGCCTTTCGAGAACTTGATTTTCTAGGATGTGAGAGTTTCATCACTATGTTTTCCTTCAGCAAGCATTAATTAATGAGAAACCCGTATTGGCACAGTTTTAACATGATCGTTCTTTGATAAAGCTAGTTAATAAGAACAAACAAAATCGACCTGATCTCGAATAAATCTCTGTCCTTTTACGAATTATGAATATAGATAAAGCAAAAGAGTTTTGTACAGATTTGAGGGACAAAGGGGTGAGCTTATGTGTTGTGCATTCGTTTTACAATCTGTACTTATCTACCGCCGTGATCGGAGTGTCTGTGAACAGACTTCTTCTAGTTCACCCTCTTACCTACTCCTCTGCCACATCTATGCTCCTGTGTGTTTATTATAAACAAGAGGGAACCGATCTTTATTTGGGTTCGCTCGATCGGCAGGCCCAATCGTGCTAAAAATATAGATTGAAAACGCGGCTGCATCACAAATTTTGACAATTTAATTTGTCACCATTTATTTTTATACTAACACGGGTCAAAATTTACCATGACCACGGCTCGGCAGGTGGGTAGACAGTCTACCCATGATCACAGCGCGCAAACCTCGGTATCAAAGGAAATAAAATAATATACTCGTATACTCGAATTTTAACCCGTGTTAGTATTAAATTGTGTTCAAATCAGTAAAGTTTTAAAGTGTTATAATATGCCATTTTTGTCAAAAACACATTTTTTGGCATGATTGGCCTGCACGTGACGTCTAATAATTATAAAGACGCTAACCCGTTTAGAAAAGTTTTCTAACATTTTCAAGGTTTTAAATATTAGTATTTGTGAACAGGCGGAAAATATAATTAATACACCGACGCAAATAGGCTCGAGTGTGAAAGGCCAACCTGTGATAAGTCAGGAGCAGCTTGAAAGACAGCAGATAATGAAACAGATTGAGGCTGACCAGGACACCATGCAGGAACAAGTCCAGGACACCACGCAGGAACAAGTCCAGGACACCATGCAGGAACAAGTCCAAGACACCATGCAGGAACAAGTCCAGGAGTAATGCCCTTTCAGTCTGATGACTAGGAATAGGCACTTTAGCGTCAACTTGCAGAAATGTTTATTACCGTTGCAGTGCGAATCGAATTTTGTTATCTGTGTTACTATATCGCTACATGAATCTACGGCCCGTATTACAGAAGGAGACTTAAGTGTAGATCAGAGTCTGAGTAGCGTTCTGGAATACAGACCTATGAATTGGGTTACAGAAAACCTGTCGGACTAACAGACAATTTTGTCTCGAATTTATTGTTGTACTACTTCACTCACTGACAAATTTAGCTAAAATGAAAAATCTTTTCGTTTCCTTTATTTGCTTAAGTAACAAAATTCAATTTTTAAAGAAATTTTAAAATGAATGCTTCTGCAAGAAGGTGACTATTAGAGTGCTAATTTTTTAACTTATACTATCGTTGTTATACGTAGTATTTAATTAATATTTAATTAAGTAGGTAGCTGTGGTTATCTTATAATTTATAGTAGATAATGTTGTTATGTTGATGAGTTTTGTCTGTACTCTATCTTTTGTCAATTTGTTTATTGTTTTGTCATAAGTTTGATTTTAATGTGCGTTTTTCTATGTTTCGTTTTGACGCTGTGCGTGCAGTGATTTTTTGTTTGAGTTTGTTAGCCGAATAACTACTCGAGCTAAATCGGTGTCTTAAACAATATTTTAAATAACTATAATTTCTTCGCATAAAAATAACTTTTAAAATATATTGATACTGGTCTCGAGTATAATAATTCCAAAAGCAACTTTTAAATCTACAAAAACGCACATTTAGACAGATTTCTTATAATTATCTTCTATTTCTCTATCTCGTACTAGCAGGGATATTTTAAGTTTATTTATTTTTAGTTGATTTTGATGTAGCTAGAAATTTTACTTTTTATAGTTTTAACACTAATTCATTTTTAATGGTTACTATTTGGTATTTAATAAATTTTTTTGTTAAGTATAAATTTTTATTTTTATTTTTTACTCTAAATCAATCCAGTAGAGTTTTAGAATGAGTTGACAAAAATATTTTATAGAAATTTTTATTAATGTTGTACATAAAATTAAATAAATAATTTAAGAATATTTTTTCGAAGCATATTTACAACTTAAAGAGCACTAGTATAAATTAAATAAATAGTTCATAATTAATATGTTGTACAAAAACTCTTAAAAACAATACAGCATATAAATTTACCTAATTAAAATAATTATAAGTAATTAATTAAAAAGATATCATAAAATAAACATTTGGTAACAATAAATAAATTAATTTTCTAAAATAAATACGTGTTTATGTAAAAGTTGATTTAGAAACTCATATTGATATTATAATCTTAGGAACCACATTGAATATGGCCAAAAAATAGGTTAATTATTACATTTGATTCGCATTAACTTGGTGAATAAAATTTTGTCATTTGCATGACAAACTTAATATTAATACACACGGCAACATATCAGACTTTACATGTTGAACTTGACGTCGTCCTTATCACGCTCTTAGTGCAAATGAGTAACCTGACGTGCTGCTGTCTGTACATTGAATTATACATATTGACGGTCATCTTTGAACCAATTGTTAATTAGCTAAAGTTAACACAATGCAACCCAAAGCAGAATAAAAGACTGTCAAACTTGTCGGTTGGTTTGGTCGAGTGGTAGTGGCGCTATCTCTAGATCGATGTACTCTGGGTTCAATTCCCAATCAGGACAATTTTTGTGTAAAAAGCAATTATACATATTGACGGTCATCTCTGAACCAATTGTTAATTAGCTAAAGTTAACACAATGCAACCTAAAGCAGAATAAAAGACTGTCAAACTTGTCAGTTGGTTTGGTCGAGTGGTAATGGCGCTATCTCTAGATCGATGTACTCTGGGTTCAATTCCCAATCAGTACAATTTTTTCCCTTTGTGTAAAAAGCAAGTATGACAGGTTCTTGTAGAAAACAATGTGAGAAATCTCATTTTTACTTGACATGCTATTACTTCAACGTCGAGTTGTTCTATACGTTTACTCCAATTAAGTTTTAATTAACATTTGGTGAAAGTCACCCATAGCTACTTAGTAACATGTATTAATGCAGTCTCATTTAAGTATGTGTGGCTGTTATGTGACGTAAGACGTTTCAAACGTGATCACCTTTTTTTTATGAAGTGGTTATTGAATAAGTATATGATCATCAAAGCTCGATTTTATGCGGGAATGTGGATGTTTAATTTACCTTACATAACAAATTAAGTTTGGTTTTATGTCAGTTTTACAAAATCAATTCATTTGTTATCTATTCGTCAACTGAATCTTAATAACGTATTTACAACTTAAAGCAACAAAGTGCATACAACACAACCTTACACATTTTAAAGATTGCTAAATTACTAATAAAACTCCTTAAAGTTACGAATAAATAATAATAAATATTTACGTAAATTCATAAATCAAATCACTTCTGACATTTCCTTGAGAAATGCGATATGATTTTGTTTATACCATGTATTTAAACGCCTTTTCAATTGACTATTTTGCTCTTATTAAACTAACACAACGCGTAAGTTTAAGTCCAAAAGAATTACAGCATACTCTATAACCAATTTATCCGGTTTACAATAAAATTGTATTGTATTGTCGTAGCTAAGTCTTGTATTGAACGGCGTTTAAATACACAGTACGCGTTTTGTACAAAAACTGTAAGCTTTACGCATGCTAAACGTTTCGTATATGACATGAAAATGTCATTCTGGATGACATTATTTATGTCACACGGTTAGAAGGTCATCTTGGATCTATGTCATTTTATTATTTATTAACCTTCACTTATAAAAAACAATAATTTTAACCGCAGATTGTCTTGATCAAAACAGTAATATTGTTAGGTTAGGTTAGGTTATGTTAGGTTAGGACCTTTTCTCACCTAATGTACTTCTCTAAATTCTAGTGTTTGGTTTTTGTTTCTTTATTGACAGTTTTCTATCAGATTGACGGATTGATTGTTATAATTTTTCATTACCGTTTGTGTCTATTATAATTTATCTTTAAATCTGTATTAACCGGGGTAATTCATTGTCGTTCGTTATTAAATATGTAAAGTTGCTGTTACTTGATCAACGAAAATCTTAGGTCAATAAAATAAAATAAAGTCCAAAGAAATGATCTCACTAGAAAGACAATGTATCACTTATTACGTAGTCAACAATTAAATATCCATAAGAATAGCGCAGTTTTGGATTGCGGACAGAATGGTTGTTGTAGATTCTCGATTAACTGTCGAATACTTTTTCAAGCTCACTCAAATGCCTCCAATGGTATGAAATATATTAAAAGCGTTGTTATACTTCATTTAGGCTTATCGTTAATCGTTTTTGTGGCTTTGTGTACTGTTTGCGCTACCAAGTTGTGCCTGTAACTTATTTATATATGTATTTATCCTTGTATTATGAATTGCTGCCATCATTATCATTTCTATTTTTATTTATTTGTTGGAAAAAAGAATGTTAGGCGGTTTCTTTCTCTATCGCAGAAGTAATGCTCTAGAATTACAAAACCTAAGGCTATAATTTCCTTTCTAGCGATTAGAATTGCAACTTTGCAGCTGAAATTATTTCCTTCCTTAGTACTTCCTGTATTATTGTAACTGACTTGTTTTGATAAGTACTTCGGAGTTAACATTCCACTTTTCTGTATATTTATTTCTTTTTGAGAAGTTTATAGATTTAAACCACTAATCCAATTGGAGGCCGAAGGGAGGCCGTGCCCTTCGGTGGGGACGTATATTACGGGCTAGTATAACAAAATCCAATCGGAAGGTTTTTTAGAGTCATTAAAATGAAAATTAGTTGAAAAAAGTGACAATCACAGTTTAGATCGTAGTTGACACCTTCAAATAGTGTTTTTGCATCACCATTAGGCTCAACTTAAAAGTTATCTAGACAAAATGTGAGTCAGGTAATCATGTTACCAATGCCCTTATTTATAGCCACAACACGCACGTTGAAAAAAATCGCATCGGTAACGCTAAATGTCGTAGCACAATATAAGTAGGTACAGACAGAAGTTACAAGTATGATATGAAAGTATTTATTGACGTATTCTCATCAGCTAGATTGCCTGTGATCTTTGCGCTTAAGAAAATTAGTATCAAGAGAGACTTTTAAAAGCGTATTTGAGCATTTCTTCTCGTTAATTTTCGCGGCAAAGAATGTCGATAATTGTCAACATTTCTGCAAGTACCTATTTTTTTATTGGAATCTTAGTTGCGCAACGTATCATCAAAACAATTGCACTGAAATATCGTCTAGTTAAGAAGCATTGTGGTGTTCAATGAAGGTCGCAGTGGAACCTCTGGCAGTCGTGGTCCCGACTGGCGGCCATGACGTCACCCAGCTGGTGCGCCACCGCGCCTGCGCTGATGCCGCCGCGGGATATCCTGGAATTGTAAAAGATCCTGTTTATTGCGAGAATTTTCATTCATTTTTCAGGGAGTTATTTATTCAGGGAAGACTCCTAAAGCGCATGTGGTTACCCCGATTACAGGGTTATTGTAAATACGTCATGATCCCTTTAAGGGGTGATAGCAGAGATCTTTAGCTATCAAATTACCCTTGGGTATATGGGCAAAACTGTACCAATTTAGAAAAAAAATCTCTTAATTAGAAAAGTGGGTTATAGTTTCTTCTTTAAATTGTAATTTTTTAAACTTGCGTATTTAAAAAAAATTTATTCCAGCCATTATAAATTTAGGGAGGTAAATATTCGTTGTTTTTAAACTAAACCAATGAAAAAACCATTATTCTTTAAAAACAGAGGATTATTTTTTTTCGAAATTGGCACATTATGCTTGCTCAGTCTACTCGAAGGTGGTTTGATAGCTAATGGTATCTACTATCACCCCTTAAAGGGATCGCCTAAAGTACATGCTACATGAACCTGCATTGATCGTGACCCATCGATGACGAAACACCGGCCACATGACGCGTCGGCTTATCGGCTTGAGAGTTTCCCCCTCAAGGAATGCGGGCTGGCCACTTTCACCGCACGCTTCCGAACGCACATTACATAACAACTGAATAACCAAGCCGCCATCTTGCCACCATGTTGTTTTTTTGGCGGCAAGCTGTCTGAGAGTCTGGTGGACAAAAAATGGCACAATTTTTTTTGATGGTGGCGAATTTGGCACGGTTATGTAAGTGTTATGTGATGTGCTGCATTCCGATGGACTTGTCGCGATTTGGGTTGTTTTCTCTTGATTGTAGGTTTTGCGATTACCTAAGTTCTTGTCGGTATGGATTATTGTTTTTTTTTGTCGGCAGACGATTATTAATTTTGAAGTTTTAAAAGCGGCTTTGTTTGGTTATGAAAGTAATTTTTCCATTTCTTAGAATGACACGAGAGAAAAGTGAAATCTTTATTGGTTCAATATCCGTATTTCTTCCAATTTAGTATTCCATGGTCGTTCCTTACTATAAACCTGCGCTTGGTATGCTACAAGGTTCCTCCGTTGCAATCATGTGCATGCATATAGTTTGCAAACTTCTTGAATTATTCTCTTGCTTAAGAAGTACTACGAGACATGCATTATATTATATATATGACGTATATGCAACCATTCAACTATAATTAATTGCAGTACTTAAGTAATTAATAGCTATGCTTCTAATGTTTGTGATACCAAACATAATTCAATTATAGATTGCTTAGATGAACATTATCTTAAACTTTATACGGGCCGTTGAATGTCTTTAAATAGAGTTTATATGCACCTACTATAGGTGTAACATTTTTTTATTTTTCTAACGATAGGTTTTAGTTATGGTTTTGATAAGCGGCAGTTATTCTTAATATAGAAGGAAATCCCAGGGCCGCCAGACCGTATTACCGTAAATAAGTAATTATTTTCTTATTATCCAAATGTGTGGAAAATAGTAGAGCATACTAATAACACTAATAACGTATACTAATAACGTATGAATACTAGCTAACCTGGGCCAAGGCCAATTTTCAGCTACCAAATTCTGAAGGTAGTTCCAAAAATTACTAAAAAATTTCGTCATCGTCTCGTGTTTGTTGCAGGTAGTAGTCAAACTTTCAGACAAATCAGGCCATTACAGGGGTCATTCCGACGGGAGTTATTTCTACGAGTGCTAATGTACTTATGGTCAAAATGTACGATGCCCCGTCGTGCCAACCCTTTCGCCTTTATTTCACCCCCTTCCGGTCGGATTCCATCTTTGATGTGCTACCTTACCGAATCGACGTTATTAGTCGTTACGCTTCGCATTCGTTGGTGACTGCGAAGGTTAATGTGCTCCGGTATTGTACAGAGAGCCGCGTGTGAAATTCACGAATTTCACAATTCTGAATTTCACGGTTACAACATGTGAAATTCAGTAAGATTATTTTTATCATAGCTCAATTTTGTAACTTTTTATTGTACCTATTTGATTGAACGAACGATTTATGACTAGCTTTTAAACTGCCCATATTTTTTTTAATAAAATTTCGAGTATTTCCGTCTGAAACAAAAGTATTGTATTCGCAAGTAACAATATAAGTGCAGATGTGCTTTTTCAATTTCTGTTGAAATAACGTTAAAAAAGATCCGTTGCTACAGGTATAAAAAAGCAAAGAGCAATTAATGATGCTGTTTATAAATGTGGTATTATCACTTACTGCGCTGGCCGCATGCGTCGTCGCTTCCGATAAAAAAGCTCTGCGGGTACTAAATGGCACTCAGGTAAAAGAAGGAGAATATCCGTTTGTGGTAGTATTAGCCGCCGATAATTATAGAGAGTGCACAGGCGCAGTAATCGCAGAGGCATGGGTACTCACTGCCGACCACTGTAACGTAAAAATGGGCCAGAAAATCATATATGGGGACTTTACTATAGCACCCAAAGAAAACAGTAAAGTGAAAAAAGTGCTTGATGTTAAAACTGTTCCAAAAGAAAATCCTATTATAGGAAAACATGACATCGCTTTATGCAAAATTGAGCCTCTGAAACTTAAGCAATATGGTAAGCTGGCGAGTGCTGACTTCTTATCGCTTATCGGGAAACCAGTAAGGTACATCGGGGGTGGAAAAATAACAGTGCCTAAGTCTCTACCAAAACAAAAATACAATAGACCCATCAACTTAAATCTCAACACATTACCACTTCATAAAGGAGACGCAGTGATAGTAAAGTGTCCAAAGCGGACAGGTTCTATTTTTACTGATACCGAAGGAGCTAGGCACGCATTCATTTGTATTCGACCAAAATGCAGCTCCAGGTACTCTAGTGCTTTCTTTGGTGACTCAGGTGGCCCTCTGATTCATAAAAGCAAGATCATTGGAGTGGCTCACGGGATTGACAAGGTGGATGAACCAAATAGATTGAATTGCTACACTCCAGTTAGTCCATATTTGGATTGGATAGTTCATACCGTATCAAATCACGATTAAGTAATCTTGGAACTTTAAATTAATCCGATCAAAATTTTAAGTCTGGCTGCTGACTCTTATAGAATATAATTCATTAAATATAAAAATTAATTATCAACACCGCCAGACGCTCTCCGTCAGTTGTAATTTCTGCCAGACGCTTTACAGTTTGCAAGTAAATTATGCGATTATACCTACAATCTGAGCCGTGATTTTTGTATATGATGTTCAGGAAACTATAACAATACTTTTTATAACAGACAAGTGAGCAGTTTTTGGAAGTACCTTCAGAATCAGAACCTGGTAGCTGAAAATTGGCCGTCGGTCTAGGCTAGCTGGTGTTCATATGTTAATAGTACATATTAGCACTACTCTTTCCCATACTTTTGGTTAATGAGAAAATGAGTAAGGTCTGGCGGCCCTGGGATCTTGGTCTAATAGGTTAAATGATACCTTCGTCTTAGCTGTCATCAGTTTTAATTTCTTTTTTGTTTTGATCAATACATGATGTCTGATAAAATGTACAGAATCATTTAATTTATTAGTCCGACACAAAAAACAATTATGTAAATACTTTTTTTAAATTAGATAGCACGCGTTGATGTCTTTTCTTTGAGGCCTCGAATAGCTACGGTTTTCAACTGCTAAAAATTGATATCGAAACGCAGATTATATTTATTTTATTTGGGGAGCTTATAGTAATAATGTTTACAACTCAAAAAAAAGTAACTATAGGCTAATAACAAGCTTTCATATATAAACTGTTTATTTAATTTAGAAGACTACATTTTCCTCATTATTTATTCGCTAAAAGCTTAACTACTAACCACCGCAGAAAATCTAAAACTGAATCCAGAAGCAAAATGTGAGAGAAAGTTAAATATGGTTCAAATCAGACATGCATTGTGATACTCGAAATAGTCTAATTTTTACGTAGATTACTGATTTTATGTTTAAGAAGATGTAATGAAATGAAAAAGAGACATATTATAAGTTTGACGTGTGTCTGTCTGTGTTATAGTAGTTGCTAAACTAACCGATTTCGATGCTATTTCTATTGTTTAAAAGCTGACGTGATCGAGATGGTATTTAGCTATACAAAATATTTCAAAATAACCAAAAAAAAAAAAAAAAATTTTAAAAGTGAAATAGTCGCAACTCTAGCAATCAGTTGCACGGTTTGACATCTTTCAAAATGAAAGATTTATATAATTAATATGACATACTTGTCATATTTGTAATAGAGCTGCGCAATAAGCTAAATTGTAATTAATTTTCAAATTATTATTTTTTTCTGGTTTTTTTGAAACACGTTGTATATACATAAATCTAATCAAAATTTGTTCAGCCGTTTGAAAATTATATAAAGGCGATGAATGGCGGGGGTGATACAACATTTCTATTTAATGGGCTGATTCACATTATTAATTTTTGATAACTCTTTAATTATTAACAAAATAATAAACCACACGCAAACGATATTAAGTGTGATTTCCTAGAATAACAATAAAAATCAATCATAAGTACCGGTAAATTAAAAAAACGGACTCACCTATCAGTAGCACGCTTTGTTACAGCTACGCCAGTTTTACTAGACAAGTAATGATTATGATTGATAGTGATCGCGGTCGTGCTGTTTCCCCAATGAAATCAGTAGTTTTGTGGTTCAATTATCCTTATTAAAATTATACTTCAAAAAAACTAACTCCGTCTATTACGTTTTCACGCGTAAGCTACGAAACTTTGATAGTAACATGTACGTTCATAATTTTATTGTTTTAAAGCTTATTCGGTTAGCTTAATTTATGTTTATGGTAGACTTGTAATCATAGATGTACCCGGGCCGATTTAAGAGACTACTAGAGGGTGAATATTTTTCGCTAAACTAAATTCTTCAGCAGAGGGACAAAGTAGGTTGAAAAAAAATTGATTTTTATCCGGAATAGATTCACGAGGAATTCGTCAAAAATTCGTCAGGGACAAAAACTAGAGCACGGAATAGGTAGTGTCATGTAAAAAGAATGCTAGTGGTTAAGCTGCGCACTAGGCGATTTAAATTATATCTAATGAATATATAATTCAATGCACCTATCAGTATACGAAGTCGTGAGCAACAGGCTAGTTCAAAATCAAACAATAGGCCTAGTACTTTCGTGCGCAAATATACTCATACGCAAATATACCCTTTCCACTTTCTTTCAGCGTTCTTTTTACATATTCCACCTTTGATATGGCTTAATCTACCGCATATATAACGAATGAGAAGTATTGTTTTATGGCAATTCTCTAAACCAAGTTCAACTCATAATAGACCAAGATCCCAGCAGGGCCGCCAGACCTTACTTATTTTCTCATAAACCAAATGTGTGGGAAACAGTAGTGCCAGTACGTACTAGTAATGTATGAATACCAGCTAACCTGGGCCGCCGGCCAATTTTAAGCTACCGGGTTCTGAAGGTACTTCCAAAAATTGCTCACTTGTCTTGAACTCTGGGTGCTATAAAAAGTATTGTTATAGTTCCCTGAACATCATATAGGTACAAAAATCACGGCTCAGATTGTAAGTATAATCGCATAATTTACCTACTTGCGAACTGTAAAGCGTCTGGCAGAAATTACATCCGACGGAGAGTGTCCGGCGTGTTGAACATTAATTTTTATATTTAATGAATTATATTCTATACGACATCAGCAGCCAGACTTCAAGACAAGTGAGTAATGTTTGGAAGTACATACCTTCAGAACCTAATAGCTTAAAATTGGCCGCCAGCCTAGGTTAGCTAGTATTCATACATTACTAGTACGTACTAGCACTACTATTTCCCGCACATTTGGTTTATGAGAAAATAAGTAAGGTCTGGCGGCCCTGGGATCTCCGTCTATAAAGGCTGCACTCTAATGTAGTCACTAACATATCATAGATTAGGTTAACTTGTATATCTAGTCATGCTTATGATTGTAAGAGTGTAAATCCCTTCCTGAAGCGAGTGCGCTGCGCGTGCGCATCACGCAGGCATCATGCCTCGCGCCTTGTGTGTTATGGATTGTAATATTCAATGAAGTAGCTAATTAGCGGGTGTATTACAGGTTATTAAGTGGTTGAAAAAGATATTTGAGTGGTAATTGTAGCGTAGATTTATTTTTTATATGGTTTAACTTTATAATAACTTTTGCTGTTAATAAAATGTGTGAAACTAGTGACACAAATGGTACTTAGTTAATGGCAATCAACGAAGCCAATGTTGATGGTTATTGACTTAGTTGATGGTTATTTTGTTCGTATAGAATCTTTATAGAATCAAAGCTTTAGTAAAATTCAAAATTACATGTGTTTTACTGTGACTGAATGCAGTTAAACTGATTTTTTTTCTTTAAAAAGAGAAAATCTTTAAACTTCAAATGTAAGTATGGCATAACTCTAAAATTAAATATTTTTTATCACTCCTGACATTCCATCGCTTATAACTTATAACTCTTAAACAGCTAAATCAACTGTAATCAAAAATACCTAAGAACTATCTCAATTACTTCAGCTTTCAAACAAAAATCCGTATCGAAATCGGTCTTTTATTTTGAGAGCTACGATGCTACAGATAAACACACAGATTTATGTCATACTTATAACACTCCTATTATTTATCTGGGGTTAAAAAATGTCAAGTGCGTATTATTGCATAGCAGGATTTGAGGCTGCCCCGTACGGGAGCGTTATCGTATGTATCGCTTGTTCGGTGTACGACCGATTCTGTTTAACAGATTCTGTATAAGACAAATTCTTGATATGACTGATTCATGTATGTAGGATCGGATTATTTAGTCACGAGTGACGGCGCTTTCATTAAACTACTGATTTAAGTGCATTATAGTTATTGAGTATTCCTGAACATAAACATAAATAATGAACGTGTAATTGATTAATTGCGATTAATGTAACAATCGAATTATACAAGACAGGCCGGTGCACTAAATCTACGCATTTGACTTGTTAATTTAACGACCAATGTGATTCATTCCGATACACTTACCTATAATAACGGACTGTAAAAGTAAATTTTAGTTTATTAAAAATGGGATAAATCCGCTTTAGTAGTGTTTTTCTTCCATTGTGTTTGGTGTAACTTATGCTCATGTATCATGTATAATTAATAAATACATACAGAAAAAGAATCTCCATATTAAACGCGGTTTCTCTAAGTTTAAATTAGTTAGTCTTCGCATACCTACATTAATTTATTTGCTCCATGTCTAATTACTATAGAAAACAGGAAAATGTATTCAAGTGCATTCATTACTTGAAGTTAAGTTTACTCCATTTTAATAACAGATAGTTATTTTAACTACTACAATCGAGTCGATAATCTACTTAAAGGTAATCAAATGGACCTCATAGCATACAATATTCGACCCCAAACTTAGGTGTAAAGTACACCAGTTCCGCCATCCACACCTTATTTGAAATTCGGATAAAAAACTGCAAGTACATACAAGTTAAGGTAGTAAGTAGGTAGGATATCCTAGTACCCGATACGTCCACGTCACGGCTCAGTGGTTGTTGTTATCGCGCTGATAAGTATTCTTGCATTGTTTCGTCTTCAATAATTCATGTTTGTTTTATTGAACGTTTACTGATACATAAACACGCGAGTTTATCATTAATTTTATTGTAAAATCGATAATTCGGAAATACAGTTTCTTTGCATGCTAAAATTCGAATTAGGATTAGTTGTAGGAATATTTTTTATATCTATTAGAGAGGTTGTGTGATCGGGGCTACACATATCTATCGTCATCTAAATTGTTACAAAATGAGTTGATTTCTAGACTGCTATCTCTTAGTCCTTTTAAAAGTAACTCTAGAAAGAACTCTGCTAAAAAAATGATATCTAAATATTCTATTGAATTGTATGTGGAAAATCTTATCTGCCTACTTTAATTATCCCAATTGCCCAGGGCCACAATATCAAACTTACTTAACTTACAGAGTATAGTTAAAGATATTATAAAGGTAGGAAACAAATGACGAAATACCTTGACGCGATAAGTATAGCTTTATTTTTGTCTACTCAGCATTAGTAAATTGGTAGAGGCATTTTAAACGATAACTTGATGGTTAAAGTAACCAGTAGTACTTTAGGTGTAGTACTTTAGGTGTTCTTGAGGCTAGCTTCAACTGACTACCGCCCACAATTAGTATTAATTACATGTTATGGCAATAGTAATACATGTTCGTAGTAGCGTGGATCACCATAATGACTTTCACCCAGTCATCGGCCGTTTCTAAGTACGTTCACTTTTACTTCACTATATTTTATGCAATATGTTCATGATGACAGAATCCGCTAGGTTTTATCGCATTGTTATATAATCTTATGTTAACTGTAAATATTTTGCAAACGTAGTATTTTATTTTTTCATTAATTTCTTTAATTAAGCTGACAGTAATTGTTTTACTTACAAAATTTGCCTTTTACGTGTAAAATCCATTACGTGTAACAAGCGTTAAAACAAAGGTAAAACTAAGTATGAACTGAGCTAGATTGTGGTTAAGGGCGAACCCATTATTAAACAAAATCTCTACATTTTTATTAGTAAGACTAGCTTTCCGCTCGGGACTTCGTTCCCGTGGGGATTTGGGAAAATCATGTACCCTATGTCCATCACGGATAATGTACAATTTTAATGGTGAAAGAATTTTTCAAATCGGTCCAGTAGTTTCGAAGCCTATTTAATGCAAACAAACAAACAAACAATCAAATCTTTCCTCTCTATAATAAGACTAGCTTCCCGCTCGGGACTTCGTTCCCGTAGGAATTCGGGAAAATCATTTACCCTATGCCCATCCCGGATAATGTAGGATTCTAATGGTGAAATAATTTTTCAAATCAGTCCAGTAGTTTCGGAGCCTATTCGATGCAAACAAACAAACAAGCAAACTTTCCTCTTTATAATAATATAAGATAAGATAAGATAAGAAAAAAAAAGACAGTTGGTAACTATGTCTGTCTGTAACGCTTTCACGCCTACACTACCCAATCGATTTTAATGAATTTGCATTAACTGCTATTCATCTCTTAGCTAGTTAAGATTTGAGCAGAAAGCTAGTTAAATATAAGGATGGGTTGAATTTACGATTAAGACTTCCTGGGAAAAGTGTTTTCTATAATTGATTTCGTTTGGTAAATAAATGTTTATACAGCAGCCTCTTATTTTATTACTGTGACGAATATAGCTATAAAGCTATTCCGTTTCACACGATGTTGTATAACTTGTGTATAAAAGTTTTATAAGTGTTCTAATGCTAAAACCGGTCCTAATGCTGCAGTAACTTGTGAAATTCAATCATTTTTTAATGTTCATGAGATCATTTGACCTTTTAAAATGTTTGTGTTTATTTCTTAAATAACAGTAATAGCTACAAAATATTCATGGGTATAAAAGCACTGATAATTACATCGCTTTGATTATTTAAAGTTATTTTGTGTTTATCATCTGATACATGATATATTACGTGAATAGTCCTTTTAAAAAAATTAGCCACCTATCATCTTGTTTAATAAATAAAGATGTATGATAATAAGTAAATAAATAAATGTCAATAAAATTGATAAGCTAATAACAACAATGGTAAACTACAGAAAATAATCTTTATCTATACTAATCTACACTTCAACACTAATATTATAAAGAGGAAAGATTTGTCCCTATTTTTGTATGTTTGTATGTTTGTAATGAATAGGCTCAAAAAGTACTGGGCCGATTTAAAAAAATCTTTCACTATTCGAATGCTACATCATCCCTGAGTAACATAGGCTACATAACATTCCCGAATTCCCACGGGAACGAAGTCCCGAGCGGGATGCTAGTATTATATATAAGAAAGATTTGTATTTTTGTATGTTTGTATGTAACGAATAGGCTCCGAAATTACTGAACCGATTTCAAAAAATATTTCACCATTAGGATGCTACATTATTCCTGAGTAACATAGGCTACATGATTTTCCCGAATTATCACGGGAACGAAGTCCCGCGCGGGAAACTAGTATGTATATAAATTTTTAAAATTACTTACATCTTAAGCAATGACTCCATTTTCTTCTCCATTGCAAACAAGGAGTCTGAAGACTGTGACGTCAGCACTTTGCAAAACGTAAACTTGGCGCACTGGGCGTCTCTCCAGTTGGTCTGCTTCACCAGGTCCATGGCAGCTGTCGTCAGACTAGACGTGCTAGGAGTACTATCCAAGCTCTGGAGATCTTCAGGTAAATCCTCATCTAAAGACCTTTTGATCCGTCTTCTCACTCTATGCACTGTATGATAGTGAGGCTCAAGGAACCCAAATACGTCACGCTTCGACCTACCCTCACTACCATCGGGCGACATTACTACATATACGTTTTCACTCGGCATTTTGTAGTTGTCATCATACACTTTCTGACTGCTGATAATCTTTCGGTCAATGTCATATGGTGCGTCAATGAATGCTCGCTTGTGCTCCTTTTCCAGTTCATCCTGAATTTCTTCCTCTGATAGTCCAGCACTACGCATCAGGTTGACATCCAGCAGTCTACCCATAGCCACGGCTCCAAGACCTAGCGCCGCACCTCCAGCCATCAGACCGATAGCTGGTAACATTGCTGGTGCTCCAGACGCAGCGGCGGCAACTCCAATCTTGTCCTGAGCATACCTTTGACTCTGCACTGAATTTGCTGGATAAAGTCCTAAATTGCTTGTTATTTTATGAGTAGCTTCGACAATTGGATCTACAACAGGTTGTGTGAACTTAGCAAAGGTTTGGCTAGCGCTGTTTATCGTGTCCTTCATGGAGGTCGTTAGCTTAGTCCATAAAGAGGGTTCTGGCACTCTCCTGACATAGCCGTAGTTATAAGGATACTTTGGGCGCTGGTCATAATACGAGAACTTGTGGTACTCATCTTCATAGTATCTGTTAGGTGAATTTATATTACTCTGAGAACGTTGTTGACCGTATCCGTTGATAGGTTCCATGGGGTAAGGGTGTGCACTTTTTGGGATGTTGGTAGTGTAGTATTTCACTTTACGGTCCTTGTTTTCGTTCTCTCGAATAGCTTTAGCTGGCTGAACTCCAAGCTCTGGATGAGCGTATTGAAGAACAGGATTGCGCACGCTTTCATCAAAACCCGGTTTGGCGTTCTTAGGGGTATACATCAGGGAATTTGGGAAATTTACTTCTCCAGGGTGTTGGAGCATTCTCCTTTGAATCTGACTTTCAGAGTATTCCATGTCACCATTATGAGCCCTAGAACTGCGGCCACTGAAGTAATCACGTTTCAATTCCTGTTCGTTGATTTGCTTGATATACTCAATGAGTTTTGAGTTAGCTACTTTAGAATTGTCGGCTTTGGTGAAAGGACCGTAGTTGGGTTTGATATAGTTCTCTTTTTTAGGCTTGAATACAAACGCATTATTGTCACTTATTTGATATGGATCAATGACGTCATCGGCCTCGAATTTTATGTTGTCATACTTAGTAAAAGGCCCGTCCGTATGTTCGAAGTTATCTTCTTTGGTGAATGGACCAAAGTTCTGAGTGGGCTCGGCAGCGGAGACATCAGGATACACGTCGGCTTCTGGAATAACTTTAGGTGGGACGTAGCCTTCAGGATATGGAAGCAATTCTCCGTTTACCACTCTAGCATTACGCCAAGTTTTTCTATCAGTTTCATCATCAGGAACTCGGACACCTTGAATCTCTGGGATTCCATCTTCTCCAAGAGTCAAAATTGATCTACCTCGTTTATTGTTAAACTTATCGATAGCTTTCTTAATGTACATTGGCTCGGAACTGATCATGACCGGATCAGGAACTCTAAAAGATTTTCCTTCACCTTCTGACACCTTAGTACTTACTACTTCAATGTAAACTGGGTTTCTGTCATTCTTTATCACTGGATTGTGGGGGTCAAATCTATAGTTCTTGATAGGGCTTCCGTAATCTTTTAAACTAGAAGAAGTAATGTAAACCTTTTTATTTTCTGTTCTTCTTTCATTGTCATAGGTAGGATAGTAACTGGAAGTTTCTGGGTCAGCTTCTTGTTTGCCACTATCCTCTTGAATATGTGATTCTGGGTACACGGATACCGGAGACCAGTTTCCGTATTCAGCTTTGATATCTGAGGGTTCGTCGATGTTTTTGTTTCGATTTAAATAGTAATCAAATCCAGCTAGGTCACTGTTGACAGTTCCAACGAAGTTGAGTTTTCTTTGGTCTCTAGTTTCGGTTTTGTTTTTGGCTGAGTCGTCAGTGGTATTTGTCACTGGTGTTTTGACTGCGGCTGTGGTGGAAGCGGGGGTGGTGCTTGATAGTGTTGTGGTTTTGTCTTTCTTTTTTACGATGAGTTGTGTGACGTGTCCAGACTTGGTCCTGACGTTGAGGGTCTGCGTGTCATGAGGGTTGAGACTCCGGGAGACTTTGAGCTCTGTACGAGTAGTCCGCGCGGGCAGGATGGTGGTACGGATGGTTTTAGTGGTGGTAGTGTTGTCGCTGTCGACGGCGGCGCAGGCGCACGCGCATGCCAACCACAATATGGCACATATCCGTGGACTTACGGGAGCCATCTGGAAAGAAAGAAAAATTACATAAGCAAAAATATTAGAAAAAATTTTCTTTTATAGGTTTTAGAAAAGTTAATTTAAAATAAATAAACAATTAAGATCACAACAAATCCTTCACTAATACTTCATTAGACCCAGGAAGTGAAACGAGTTATTTGAGAGTAATTTTAGTAACGTTATTAACATAAAACATGATACAGTGTCTATTAACAGGTTTTACTAAATCTCAGTAACACTTAAGCGTTTAAAATATATTTATTCCGTGATGGTTAGAGCTATTATCTATTTCTATCATCAATCTTGCCAATACATTTAAATCTAACGTGTTTCACATAATAAAGGTCACTTCTATATTGTTAAAACAATTAACTTTAAGTAAAATGAAAAAAAAGAGTGGTTTGAACGATGTTCATATTATTTTGGGATACGCGGCAGTTTCTATCATAACAGCCTATTGCAGTCCACTGCTGAACATAGGCCTCCCCCAAGGTGCGCCACTTTGCACTATCCTCCGCTGTTTTCATCCAGCCACTACCCGCTATCTTCTTTAGGTCATCTGACCATCTGGCTGGGGGGCGTCCTACACTACGTTTGCCAAGACGTGGTCTCCATTCGAGAATCTGTCTACTCCAATGCTCGTTGGTTCTGCGACAGACATGGTCAGGCCACTGCCACTTCAGCTTGCTACACTTTTGGATAATATCCATCACTCCGGTTTTCTGTCAGATAACCTCGTTTCGGATTATATCCCTTAACGAGATCCCGAGCATGGAGCGTTCCATTGCTCGCTGAGCGACGTGCAATCGGTGGGCCGTTTCTATAAGTATGTTTTTGAATATTCACTACTAGCATTCATCCCGGGACTTCGTTCCCAAGGGGATTCGGGAAAATCATGTACCCTATGTTAATCACGGAAAATGTCGGATTCTAATGGTGAAAGAATTTTTCAAATCGGTCCAGTAGTTTCAGAGCTTATTCAATGCAAACTAACAAACAATCAAATCTTTTATCTTTATAATATGAGTGTAGATTTGTTAAATAAACACTATGCACAGTTGTTACTATTAGTGTAACTGTATATTACCCCTTGAACACCAGCTTAATAGGACTAAGTACTAGATTTGATAATACCTACATGTATTACGTAAGCTTAGTAATTAACAATAGAAATATTGTATGTAGAAGTGGCCTTTCTTGTGTGAAACACGTAAATTATGTTTATTAGCAAGATAATCAAAAAGATATCACGCATTAAAAGATATCACGGAATGAATATCTTTTAAATGCTTAAGTGTCACGGAGATTTAATAAAACCTGATCATAGACACTGAATCATGTTTCATGTTAATACTATTACTAAAATTACTCTCAAATTACTTGTTTCACTTCCTGGGTCTAATGAAATATTAGTGAAGGATTTGTTGTAATTTTAACCCGTTACGTTATCTACACTAATACTATAAAGAGGATAGATTTGTATGTTTGTAACAAATAAACTCAAAAACCACTGGACCGATTTCAAATATTCTTTCACTAAAAGGTCTGTTAATAGCGGATGACATAGGGTATCATTTAACTAGTATTTTTTATCATTGTGTGCTGTTTACCAACCATTAAATACAAAAACTAATGTTATTATGACTCGACCATAAGTTCTTATGCCACATCGTGAAATAGCCGTGAAATACCAGCTCGCTCATGAAACAAACCCTCATGCAAAATAGCCTTTAAACCTTCGATCAACTATAGAAAACTAGATACACAGTCCCATACAAAATGAAATTTAAAAGTGTCCTAACTACAATACGTACTTAGATAGTTGTATACCACTTCATGTATTATGAAAAAGTTCTAAAGTGTCAAACATTTTAATCTAATTTAAACCTTAACGTAATATTATAAGGTCGAAAATAAAATCTGTTTAAATTTGATGACACTGGCTGTCACGTAGAACATGGGAGGAGTGGAGTTGCCTTTGTTAATTTTAAAAATATATTAGTTGGGTCGATTTCACATATAAAATCTTCGTACAAACTTTTTAACAAATTCAAAATGCTACGAAATGGTGTGGTTTTCTTTTTAACCCCTGATTGTGTTGTGTATGTATAGGAGCATCATAGCTCTTAAACTGATGATGTTAATGGTGCAGTTTATTTTATTCGAAAGCTTCTTCTTGCGCTGGATTTCAGATATGATTTATCAAAATTGGTTCAGCCGTTTACTTTTATGTTAGTTTTTATGGTCTTTTATTATTAAAAAAATCACATTCATTTCAAATTAACCGACGATTAATGATGTTAATGGTGCAGTTTATTTTATTCAAAAGCTTCTTCTTGCGCTGGATTTCAGATATGATTTATCAAAATTGGTTCAGCCGTTTACTTTTATGTTAGTTTTTATAGTCTTTTATTATTAAAAAAATCACATTCATTTCAAATTAACCGACGATTCATATACATTACAATTGATAATCACAGCCGCCGCCATTCTTCTTAATTATTGCTTATAAACCTAATATTCTATGCTTATTTTTTTATGAAATATGAAATAACTTATAAAAAAAGAAAAGAACTGTGTCTTTCCCGATTACACATATATTATGTTTTGCTTATTTAAAACTTAGTATAATTTTTTGAACAGAAATGACCTATTGAGATTTAAGAGAGGAAATTAGCTATGAAACTGAATAGATATTTAAGTACAAGTAATAATTTATTTTAAAAAAAGCAACTAACTCAAAAAAAAACATTTGTCTTCTTCGCTGTCATCATCTTTGTCCTGAAGATGAAATATATATTTTTTATTTTATTCAATACAAGAAACTCCAAATCAAAAGTGATAAAAAGGTACATACTATTTGAGGTGCAGCTGTTTTGTGTAACCTTTTGACTCCTTTTGTAATGACATACGAGTCACTTTCTAAAAAATGCTTGGAGAAAAAGACACTACTTTGCGACGGCTAGAAAAAATCTTCACATCTTTGACGTGCGACCACGTATGTCCACTGTCCACATCGCACAGGATCTCTAGGAAAACTAAAAATCCAATAAAACTTTGTTTGTAAACGTCACGCACGTTAAATTTTTTATTAATTCAATTTTATATGATTAATGGTTTTGCCATAATACCTTTAATGTAAGTATAGAAAACAGAATTTATTATACTCTTTACACTTAAATTTTGTAACACAGATGAAAATGAAAAAAAAAAACAATATTAAAAGAAAAGCGTCTCTATTTGTTTTAGAACAGAGTCACTGCATAACCCGAACAAATGATGTTGAAATACAACGGTATGGATTTGTAAGTTCCGCTAGTGTCTATTCAATTTAAAGGGTTATACTCTCGCCGAATGTTATTAAATTAAACTAAAAAAATGTTTTATAACCTTTTCTTGGCCAAATACCAAGATAATTTCAATTCACATATAATAATTACAAAACTACTTATTTAAAAAATGTCATTCCATATTCTTTTAATGTTCTCGAGGTGTGATTTTTACAATTTTTCACTGCGCACTGAGGCATGCTTACTTTCGGAACGAACGAATGCTACTAAACGAAAAGACAACCCAAAACGTCAAGTGGGTGATCATTTAGTGAGGGAACTTTTTTGTTGTGGATTGTGTATCTAGTTCTTTATAGTTGATCGAAGCTTTAAACCCATACGCGTATTACGACACTGATTGGCTAATCAGCAAGCGCATGCGCCGTCGAACTGTGTCAAACGCTTAAAGATGCCCACCATGCCTGTCGTGCGAGGCTAAAATGTAAATTGAGTTATAGGGGGCCTTTACACAAAACCGCGCAGATAACAGCTGATACCTACTTTAAGGTATTGCATCGAAACAGCGCTATTGTAAAACTCTGATAAGTACAAAGGGTTTTTTATTATCATTGCGTTTAGGATTCTATTCAATTCAGGCTCTTGTATACTTACGATACGAATACCAGGCTCTCATAATATTATATAGCATTTTTTAATACTGCTCTGTGTACATATAGATTTAAGTAAAATTTGTGAGCATCGTGAGAGCAAACAAAAACTACTATTAAAACCTAAGGGATAATATACCACGAAGCTAAATGATTAAAACTACTAACTTTTGCCCCTGACATGTTCGCGTAGAATAAGTAGTTCCTTTGGATAGGATTTTTATGTTTTTGCAATAACTTATTCATCTCCTATTTCATCTCCACACAGGCCTAAATTTCAAAAATGCCTAATACAAAGTTTAATGGTTTTATCTTCGACAGTAAACAACTTCCATCCCCTTCAAATTTTTCACGCCTTTTCACAATAAAGTGTACCTATAGCCTATGTCCTTTCCTAAGCTCTTGTGTATTTCTGTATCAGTAAGGATAATAGGGATTATTAGGTATTTCTGTCTGGGTAGACAGAGCACACTGCTTGATGCTTCAGTTTATAATTTTTGTTAAGGAAATCGGGATGACAATAAACCGAATGTGTTTGACGGGGTATTCACTTCGTCTTCATCAGCCCATATACGTCCCCACTGCTGGGGCACGGGCCTCCCTCAATAACATGAGGGATAAATGCCAGACTCACCACGCTTGGCAGACGGGTTGGCGAGGGTTTTGATATAATTGCAGAGTTTTCCTTCTCTGTGTGCAGATGAACTTGCTTGCATGTTTACCTTCGTCGCCTTGTACGACACCTCGGTAAGAAAGAGGGAGGTCCTATTCTACTCTGCCGGGGACTCACACGGCTAACGGGACGGGGACGGGGTATAAATATAAAAGTTGTTAATCTTTCGCCCACAGTAAATTTGATGCTTTTATGCTTGAAGGCTTGATCTAATGACCGGAAAAAAGGCATTACTGCTTCTTAAGATGTTTATGACCTAAGCAAGGTACTGGGTTTGATTCCCAGTGCTGCCGGCAACCAATCAAAGCGTTGTTCCGCGAGTCAGCAAATAGAGAACCGGTCATTAAATACACGAAAGGCAATTACAAGTGATTATTGGTAATGTGACTAACTTACCGACTCGTTAATTGGCTGCTAATAATACTAGGATGTGCGAAAGTTGGCAAATAGGTCTCAGTTATATGTAGATGTGTACCTACTTAATAGTTTTATTTTTTATTCTATAATCTATACATATAGACATAGACATATACATAAAATTTATTCACAAGCACAGGTACACACTACATTACAGACATAAATAATACGACAACAAAAATAAAACACAAGTACACACAGGACACAAACACAATGTAGGCGCAAGAGTCATAGCAGTGTGCACCGCACCTATGAATGGGCAATGGCTCAGCTACATGTTGCAGGAAAACTGCAACGCTGCTGGTTTTCGGCCAATTGCCCCAAGTACGAGCGAGCTTGAGACGCAATGATTTTGGCTCCAAGAGCTAACATAATTTTAAGTTAATAAAAATGCAACATATAAAAAATAAAAAGTCCTAATAAATACTAATAATAGAATATAATTACTTAAATATGTATAGACGAATGTATTTACAATAGAATTTAATGTTTAATGTGTATACATAAATATACCAAATATATATATATATACATATATCATATGTATATGATATATGTATATATATATATATATATATATATATCATACATAATCAAACATATAAAACGTAAAACTAGCTTTCCGCTCGCGGCTCCGCCCGCGGGGAGTACAGGTTATATCGTGCCCAATTGTGGGATAAAATGTAGCCTTTGTCCTTTCCCAGGCTCTAATCTATCTCTGTACCAAATTTCATCAAGATCAGTTCAGTAGTTAAGGCGTGAAAGACGGACAGACAGACAGAGAGACAGACTGAGTTACTTTCGCATTTATAATATTAAAATAAGGATGATAACCTCTTAATTGTCAGCCCGCGACTTCGTTTCCGGTGGATTTTCTTTTTTTTTTAATATGAAAAATAGATCGTAGCCGATTCTCAGACCTACTGAAATACATATAAAATTTTATAAAAATCGGTCAAGCCGTTTTGGAGGAGTATGGTAACTAACATTGTGACATGAGAATTTTATATATAAGAGAATAAGTTTCCACGTCAAAAACGTAAGAATCACTGACTTCAATCCCAAAAAAAGACAATTTTTTCGAGAGTCTCCATCAATTTCTTCAGGATTCCACCGTCAGATCCTGGTTTCCTTACCATGGGACTACCCTTGGGATACTCCCTTTCCAACAAAAAAAAATAATCAAAATCGGTTCATAAACGACGAAGTTATCCGCGGACATACATAAAAAAAAAATATATACGGTCGAATTGAGAAACCTCCTTTTTTGAAGTCGGTTAAAAAGAAGATAACGTAGGTAGAAAGCGCTATCTAAAACAAACCATATCTTTAAAATTCTACACAAGCTTCTTAAAAGTAAAATGTATTCACGTAGAATTAGATCTCTATTGAGACAAAGAACCAAAAACAACGTCTTCTAAATGTATTTATCGTTTCGCGATACGGATCTCACTTATACTGGAGAAATCACGTATCACATATTTACGTATCGTAGACTTTGCAGGGCTTAAAAACGACGTAGTAACCTTGTAGGGTTTAAACTAAAACTTAGTTCATTGTATTGTATAATTATAAGCAAGTATTTGCGGCTAGTGTTACTTTTTTCGGTTTACTGACAACTTAGAAAAATTTAGAAGATAAAATATGTAAAAAAATTCCAAATCCTATTGCTTAGGCCCGTATTACAGAAGGAGACTCAAGTCTTGATCTATACTTAAGTATTGATTTTTTCTTTCTCTCACTATAAAAATGATAAAGACGACTGCTATTCAAGTATAAATCAGAGTCTGAGTCGCGTTCTGTAATACGACCTTAGAATGGGAAAATGTGCAGTTACTGGTAGTTGTAAGGGAGCAATCAAATTCTTACCCTTATATATGTCGCAGGGAAACGAGGATATCAGGGATATCACGAAATCCCGGTAAATGTCGAATATTCTTGTTTATTACGTCTCCTTACTAAAAAAACCTAGTGATATGACAAAATAGGTACTAATATAGATATGTCAGAGATATGTCATTTCACTACACTAAAATCTAGTGAAATAAAGAATACTGTTAATGAATAAAGTAATAAAACAAAATTACAAATTAATAAAGTAAAGTTATAATGAATAAAGTAATGGTGCATTTTTATTAGAAAACTAGCTTTCCGCCCGGGACTTCGTTTCTGTGGCACTTTTTTAGTTTTTTCTTTCATAAGAACCTTCTCCTGACAATAAGGAACACAACAAAAAAAGAATCATCCAAATCGGTCCAGCCGTTCACGCGTGATGCCGTGACAACGAAAATCGGGTTCCTTTTTTTTATATAGATAAAGTTTTAATCACAACTTAACAACTAAAAATAAGGCGTGCCTTAATTATTTTTAAACATCTATTTTGTTGAAAAGAATTAAAAAAAATTTTCGTCACATATACCGAAGAGCACAGGCCTCTCGGTGGAGATTTATATGGGTCGATAAAAAAAAATTGGGCTCTTAGTCTATACTGTACTCATATTAATCTCATTTTAAAAATCTACAATTTTAGAGAAATAGTATTTACTCTAAAAGAAACCTACCGACTTATTTACCCAATTAAAAGTACACATTACTTGATTAAGAGCAATCAAGACTGAGGACCCGTCTTTGTCGGCGCGATCAAAGGCGGTTTCTTTTGAAATCATAATCACGGGATAGATGTCGAAAGTATACCCACATCTCATCGCCACTTAGGTACCTATATGGTTCTGACACGGGGTGAAACGCACAAGCATGGGAAAATTAGACGATTAACAAACTTTCAACCGATATCTCCACTTTATATTGGATTACGATGTAAGTATATAAGTATGTCTGTTGGTTTCCTATAGAGTGGAAACTCATGTATTGAATAATCTACACTTAAAATAAATCTGTAATACTGACTTCGTGTATAACAATATCTGAACTTTACCTTTACCTACTATAGTCATTCAAATGACGGGTATTGAGTACAAAAGTGTTGTAAGTCACATTATCTAACATTCGGTTTTGAAAAATACCAAAAGAACAAGTAAGTAATATTTACAGATAAAATACTTACTTAAATTCACATTATCTGATAGTTCAAAAACAAGATGCATTAAAATAACTTTTGTGAATTCCAAAAAAGTGCCTTACACCACTTCTGCCTAATATTTTTTTTACCAGCTCATATACGTCCCCACCGAGGGGCACGGGTCTCCCTTCGAAACACGAAGGGGATTTAGGCCATAGTCCACCACGCTGGCCAAATGCGGGTTGGTGGACCGCTCGTCTTACGATAATGAATTTTCTTGGACGGGTCGGTTTCATTCACCGTTGAGCAAATGATAATTAGAAATCCGTACATAAATCTGAAAAGACGAATTTAGTGGTACAGGCCCGCATCAGGATTTGAACCCGCGACCTTCGGATTACAAGTCTGGCTCATTACCAACTTCGGCTATAAAATAATAATAATAATAATAATAATAATAAAATGTATTTATTCAGAAAAAAAGAGACAGTAAATTAAACAGTGCTTCATGGTACCCACACTAGGATTCCCTGTGTCGTGGGTTACCAGGCTCATTCCCTCAGTTCAACATCATTAAAGAAAAATTTAGAACATGTATTAAAAAAAATAAAAAAATAAAAAATAGTTTCACCATCTGTATGCGTGTGTTTGTGTGTGTGTGTGTGTGTGTGTATGTGAGTATGTGTGTGTGAGTGAGTGTTTGTGTGCGTGTGTGTGAGATTCTTTCTTTAGGGTTCACTGAAGAATTTCAAGCTGCTTTTCAGTTCCAAGATAGTCCAAGGTAAGAAGCCACTCTTTAACTCGTTTTCTACAAACAAATTTAGTTACGTGCGAGATATTTAATAGCAGGTTAATTTTATTGTATAAGTAAGGACCTATAAAGTTAGATGATTTATTTGCAAAAGCGGTATTTGTGCGCTTAGACCTCCATTTCAGATTTCGTGTAGGTTTCTTAGTAATATATATACAGTTGAGAGCGGTTTTATGGTATCTAAGTATAGAAGCAAGTATAAATAGTTTTCTCACTGTAAGTATTTCACAGTCCTTATAGAGCCGATCAGTAGGGTATCTAAAAGGCTTCCTGTACGCAACCTTCAGCACCGCTCTCTGTGCACGCTCTGCTCTAATAAGGTAAGATTTTGCTGCTACGCCCCAGGTACTAATGCAGTAATTAATTATTGATTCACACAGAGAAGTGTATACAAGCCTGATGAGGTTAGGATCAGACACTCTTCTTAATTTAAAAATAATATGCAATAGTTTTCTGAGACGTTTTTTCACTGTATCTATTTGTTTTTCCCAATTTAGTTTCGCGTCTATCGTTACACCAAGATATTTAATAAAATCAACTTCATTTATTATGGAACACGAGCAATTTCTAAAAGTTGTACACTTATGAATTTTAATTTGCAACGGGTCATGTGGAGCTGAGTGATTAGAAATTTTAAAGGTTATATAATTAGTCTTAGATTCATTTAGAGTTAATAAGTTTCTTTGCAGCCAGTAGCCAACATTTCGGAGTCCTTTTTCAGTTATGGCTTTTGCTTCTGACCAGCTATCTGCGTCAAATATTATGGCTATCACCACTATCTAATATTATAAAACCAAACATTGTCTAATTTAGCGATTAGGTCCTTGAATACACAAGTATAACCTTGTTTACGTTTATGTGGCAACGTAGTGTGCTTATCATTGAATAGTTTGTACAGATGGACAGATACACAGGCTTACTAGAGCACGACTAATGACAGTATAGGTTCATTATTTAGTAAATGGAACATCAGATTTTAATGGTTCAGAGTAAGCTTTATTATATTGTAGCTTGGGAAATAGGTATAAATATAGTTGTTTTTATGGCTTAGTGGGAAAATATTTATGTTGACTCATTCTACTGAATATAATTAAGTGATCATTACAACAATTTTATCGAAATTCATTTAGAAAGACTACACTCAAGACGTCACTTTCAGACCGTGTTATGTTGTAAATTATTTAGAAAAGCTAAAAATATGCTAAAAGTACTACTTAAGTATTTACTAATTGTACAACAAATCTGACATTTTGATATAAAAATATATTCAAGATTGAAAATATATAATAATTTAGACATAAACATAAAGAACTGTGATAGTAATAATAGCTTTAAATATGTTAAAATCTTTTTATTGTTTAATGGGCATTTTATACTTTAACCTGATAATTTAATTATACACATTTTACCTTTTTAATATTGTTTTTAATTTTTTTAAATGTAATTGATGCTTATTGTTTTTATATTCACTACGAATTAATGTTTTTCTAACTTTATGAATTTTTTGTTCTGTGGTTAAATTTAATTTTGCATAGTTGTAATTATGTAACCATATTTGTAAAATAAAATAATTTGAATTTGAATTTGAGTGCTACTGAACATCAGGTTACACATTAGGTCTACGAAAGCCGGCGCTATTACTAACGACATAAATATGTACATGTGTCATTTAATGTGCTGTCGTGTGTATATAAATAGATGTCGTTGGCTTGCACGTCTTCCAATTCAAAGACAATCTTTGTGTGCTTTTTCAAAAATACTTTTTGTTACATTGTACCATCGTAATTCGAAATTAATGTTTCATTCGATCCAGCCCTTCAACTCTCCCAGTGCAATAATCACGTCAACCAGCCCATTTTAATGACACGAAGTGAATATAAACAAACATTTCATACAAAGTCACGTCTTCTTATATAAAGTTAGTATCGTGAGAGAATTTTCAGTAAACTAGAAAGGCATATAAATAACAGAAAGGCATATAAATAACTTATGAAATTGCCGATTTTTTCTCAAGTTTTATTTTATTCATAATTTATCTGATTGAACAGTTATTACTAATTGGCCATATAATAGAGATATTTAGTGAAATTAATGCATATTTACTTTAGATTTATTTGCTGAAAAAGAAGCTCAAATATAGCTCGTTTCATCCGTTGCCCGTTTCATTGCTTATTTTTGCTGTACCGTTGTTACAGTTACAACTTTCAATAAAGTAAGTATAATGAAAATTAACTAAATGTTATCCAAACCTTCCCACAAAATTTCGCTTAATTTGGATTTCGCATTCCCGAGAAAAATCCAAAAACGTTAGTATGGAAAATTCAGTTTTCCAAAAATATTGTATGAAAAACGGCAATTTCATAGGTAAACCCCTATTATATTTTAGTAAAAAGCTCATTAGTTGACTTGAAGGAATCTCTCTTGTTTGGATGACAAGCTTAGAAGAATCTCTAAAAAATGTCAAGCACGCCTGTCCCGAAATAATTGCTCAATAAAATCGGATTTCGACAAAAAAAAGAATCTTGTAAAAGTGCAATTACTTGGTTTACAACGCTTTCCACATTCAGTACATAAATAACAGGTAACAACGGAAAAACAAACAGTGAAATTGTTGCAGTTAATTTCCAAATTCGCGGCGGTCGACGCCGGCGGGCGCCGGTGCGCGGTCGTTACAATTTCTAATTCCCGCGCGTTGCGGGCGTCTCGCCAGGGTTGCCAGGCTTAAAACGGAAGTGGAGTCTATTATTGTCGGTTCGGCCTTTTTTTATTTTAATATGAGATTGTAGTTGAATAATTTATAATTAATGGTCATCTTTTCCAACTTTAATGTTTTTCGAGGCGATAAATTAGTTTTGTTTCAAAATGGTTTCAAAATAATGATCATTTTGGTTTGAAAAATCGTTTGTATTAATTTTTATTCTTGTTCATGTAGTAGACGAATGACAGGTATTCTCAATACTATGTAAAATTTTCAAAGACGACAGACAACATATTTAGGATTTAAGATATTAACATTTTTATCTGATTATAAAGAAATTGTATTAATATGCATTTAGCGATTAACCTCAGTTTTGTTAATAATAAAAAAAACTCAATGGAACATCAAAAAAAGTGGCATGGGACCCTACTTCCATTCTAGATCCACTACAATTGATCTCAAAACTTCTGCATACAATTATTTTCATTGAAGTTTATGGAGATTTAAGCCAAATGCAGCAATCTACAAAAATCATCATGGATCTTTAATCGTAATCTTTTATAGTTTCCTGGATCCGAAAAGTTCCGGCTAAAGACTGGCAGCCCTACATCTGCGCGCGCGCAACTGGAGCGTCCCGATGGAAAGCGAGCGCTGTCACAGCGTCCGCGTCGCGTCACTGCGATCGCTGTGTTCAGTACTTAGCATGTGTCATATGCTTAATAGCTTATCTGCTTAGGGGTGGTAGAAGTTTGAAAATTTCATAGAGTGGGTAACCTTTGACGGAAGAACATGTTGCGCCGAATGCAATGAAATCGGGAACAGGGTAGGTGAATGAAGACAAGTTGTATGGAAAGGTGAATTTTAGTTTCTATCCATTTGTAAGCGTATAAACTTGGTCAGTGAGTGATTGTTCGTGTACTGTGTTTGTGTAAATAAATGTTTTATCTACTTATCTATCTATCCGTTGAGATTAAGTGGAGCCGCTGATGCCGTTTGTATGAATAAAATCCAAGACTATATCCTTTTAATTAATCAGGCTACATGTTGATTTTCACCAGGTTCTCGTAAAGATGCCTCCACGGTACGATATGCATTTCTCCCTGGGCCTGATCAACGGACTGACTTTGTTTTAATTTTGGTTGTAGCTTCAACCTCCTTTAACCGATTGGAGATATCCGAACAAAATATGACAGGGAATAATCATATTTATTTCATAGATGGTTACTATTTCCTGTCTATCGAACTGATTTTTGAAAATCTTTATGTTTGAAAAGTCTTAGAAATTAGGAATGGAATGATGCACCCCTGACTTCTCCCATATTACCAGGGAAACAGGCAGAAAGTGTGAAAATAAACGATGTCACTGGCGGCGAGCCTACGGCTTGGAAAGCTCACGACACGACGTTAAATTACAGCTGAGTATGAAGTCATAGAGCTATTTTGTGTTGCCATTGTTTGCATGTGACGAAAGGGGAAAATTCAATTGATTTTCCAATACCAAGTTATTGATATTTCAACTTAAAAATATGCTTAATATGTTTCAGAATCTAAACTCAAGTTTTGTTTATCTAAAAATACTTAAAATCTTTTCATTTTTGTAATTTCTGTAAATCTTCTATATTGGGTGACTGTCTAAATTAGTTGTCTAAAATTAATCAGCTCACCAAACTGAACGACATTTTCCAAGGAACATAGGACAAAATATAAATAAAAATTTTCGTCTCGCTATACAACTTACGCGATCAGATAATATTCCTTTACATGAGAAGTCGAATTTTTTTTTAAGAATTTCATAAAGGTTCTTTAGAAAAAGTTATTCAGTTTCATAGGGAAAACCACCCTGTAAAGTTTCACAAATTTAGGGTCGCCCCTTGAAGGTTTAAGAGTTTTACGTTTGTAGAGCTACTCTTATTCTATAAATCTCTTATACGACTGTTTTTATCACAGTAGAAAATGGTATATTTAGAAAATTAAACTCTTCGTGTTCTACACTTTGTACGTTTACGTTGCAGAAATATTGTGTGTCATGCTATATGTTTTTTTTAATGCTGGTGTCTTTACAACTCCATAAATAAAAACGAGTTTCGCATGACCTCTTTACATCGCATAGTGACATATCTTTAGAAACTTGGCTTATATTATCTCTACGTCTTCCGTGTTGCAATTTCAACGGCAACGAACTTCACCACCACCGTCTTTCACTGCTGTTTCCATTTTTTCACCTCTGTGACCTCCATTGATATGGTTTTTCACCTCTATTGTGTAATCTGTGAATGAATGGGAGCAGTGGGTTATGGGAAGTTTGAAGAAATTCTACTGTTTACGCGTAATCACAATGTTATATCTGAATTGTTTTATTTTTCCGCTTTTTGATAAGGTCTGTGTTGGAAATTTTTTAGTGACGTTGAAAAGAGTTCAACGTGCTACGTTTTTTTTTCAAAATTATAAGAAAGTTATAATATTCAATTTTGGCCTTTAATTTTGTAAGTATTTGAAATTGAAAACATTTTGATGTGAAAGTGGTTTGTTTATTTTTTTTTCTGTT
This sequence comes from Aproaerema taeniolella, assembly GCA_949987775.1. Lineage (NCBI taxonomy): Eukaryota > Metazoa > Arthropoda > Insecta > Lepidoptera > Gelechiidae > Aproaerema > Aproaerema taeniolella. The sequence goes on along the minus strand of OX465259.1, from coordinate 637,414 downwards.
TTTGTTTTTTGTCTGTAAAGTGTCTTTTGTGTTTCTATATTGTGATGTCCGTGTTGCACCGAAATAAAGCATTTTCTATTTTATTCAATTTTTTTATTTCGCAATGCAAAACTTAACGACGACGACAAAACCATGTCTGAAAGCTAGAATATAGTTCTTTGCTATTTTTTTTTACCAGACCATATAAGTCCCCACCAAGGGGCACGGGCCTCCCTTCAAAACACGAAATTTTGCTATTATTATAACAAAATATTCATAGATAATTTTTAGGGAAAGAAAAATATTCAGCGCGAATGGGACTTGAACCCACGACCCCAGGATCAGATCTCCTGGTGCTCTAACCAACTGAGCCTTCAAGTCAAGCGGCGAAATTTCTCATTCCCTTACTAAGCACATACGTCGTACTTATAGGTTAGCGCCATCTGTGTCTCGTACGGAGAACTACAGACTCATATTACTTGTTGCAAAGTAGATTATGACAATAGATTATTCCCATTCGCGCCGAATATTTTTCTTTCCCTAAAAATTATTTGTGAATATCCCTCACGCGGGTAAACGTTTAAAAATGCAAAAATATTCATAGGACCTAACTTTTCGCCTCTGACGTAACTGCCAATTTATAGTCACCCCTTATATTAACTGCCAAAGCCATTTATGTGACGAAATCGATACCTATGGGAAAACCTTAAAAGTTGGAGGCTCGCCAAGTACAGTTGCGCGAGATTATCTCATCCGCATGAAAGTCATGTAACAGGTACAAGCCGAGCGGGTTCCACTCGAACACTACCACACTTGTTTTCACTTTCTATGGCCGTTAAACTCTGCACAACCCCAAATGAACTCTAAGACAGCGTCATAAGAGTGGTATTGCGAAACCCAGCGCGTTGATCACTGTACAGTCAAGTACATGGTTAAGCTAGATTAATTCTAGTACTTACGTCTAGATGGATAGAACTTAATTTGCGTAATGAATTCTGGAATAGACTAGACTATTCCAGCATTACTGGTTTGGCCTCTGTGTTTGTATGCTGTTGCGTGTTCTAGTGTGTGGAATGGAATATCTTTATTTAATGATTGTAATGCTAGTAATAGACATAACTTTATTCACTGATACAATACACCACACAAATATAAAGGTTGCCGATAAGATATTGCTTCTTAGCAATGAGGCCGCCTTTTGTACCCTGACATAACTTTTTTGTATAAAATGTGACTGTACCTTATCTGTGTTGGAGTGCAATAAAGTATATTGTATTGTATTGTATATAAAAACAAATAGAAAATGAAAGAAACACACTTAAAAGTAAAAATTATCATGAGATACGACAAGAGTGAACTTTGACTAACCAAACGCTGCTTACATATATGCACCTGAGCACTGATATTCTGCCAGTGTGACTAAAATTTGGTAAAATACATAAAATACATTTTTATGGACTTAATTTCAAGGTCTTGTTAAATGAATGAATGTAGAGGAAGCGAAAGAGGCGTGTCTGGATCGTACCTACCTAGTGCCAATCTTTGGTCTCTGCCTACTTCAATGGAACAAAGGTGTGAGTTTATGTATGTATGTGGGTATTATCATTATCAAGTAAACAAGTGCTTACTGTTGTTTTTGTTTTTAAAGTTTGAATTTTGCGCCTTTGAATTTAAATGGTGATAGCCCAGTTGGTAATGAGCCAGACTTGTAATCCGAAGGTCGCGGGTTAAAATCCTGGTGCGGGCCTGTACCACTAAATTCGTCTTTTCGGATTAATGTACGGATTTATAATTATCACTTGCTGAACGGTAAAAGAAAACATCGTGATGAAACCCGCCCGTACAAGAAAATTCATTTTCGAAAGACGAGCGGTCCATAAACCCGCATTGGGCCAGCGTGGTGGACTGTGACCTAAATCCCCTTCGTGTTTCGAAAGGAGGCCTATGCACCTCAGTGGGGAAGTATATGGGCTGATAAGAAAGAAGAAGAAGAATTTGAATGTATTCTGCTTAGTTACAGATACTTACGTTCAAATGAATGTAAGTATCTGCATTTATTGTCGTTCTTGTTTACATCAACAAGACGGAAAGTGACAGTATTACATTTAAAGTGGTATTAACTTTAATGGGCGTTTTTTCAACTCAGTATAAATTTGTTATTGTTTTAATGAATAGAATAGAATAGAATAGAAAAAATCTTTATTTTATAGGACATTCAGGATGCCACTTAAAACAAGTCAAGATTACATGAAATACATACAAACAAACATTAAAGGATTTAAATACATACATACGCATTCGTTCTATTGACCCTACTGACTCTACGCCTATTCGCAAAGGTGCAGTCTTCCCCAGAGAAGAACAGGCGAGAAACTCTGAGGGTGCTCTTTTTAATCGCATTACAAATTTTCTTATTTTCTAATTTTAACTAAGTCTGAAATAACTCTAGAGCTGAGCAGTTCATTCCCATGGCTGCTTGTCAGTTATGTAATCAGAAATTTTGTAATAGCCCTTTTTGCAAAGTTTTTGTTTAATTACTGTCTTAAATTAATCCAAAGGTAAATTTTGAATACACATGGGAATCTTATTGTAGAATCGTATACATTGACCCATAAAAGAGTTCGTGACCTTGTGGAGACGACTGTCTAGTACATCCAGTTTATGCTTGGTCCTAGTATTTACATTGTGCCTATCGCTATTTTCTTAAACAAATGTTCATTTTTCTTCACATATAAAAGATTGTAACATATATATTGGGATGCAAAAGTCAGAATATCTATTTCTTTGAATATTTCTCTAAGAGACATTCTAGGTCTCATTTGATAAATCACGCGAACAGCCCTTTGATCCTGATAATAAATCATACTGGGATATCATTTGTGTTGTATAATTATGCGTTTAGTTTTTCAGAAAGTCTTAACTTTCTTTCTGCAAAAATGAGGAACAAACTAACAGAGAAAATAGCTTTTAAATTAGTATAAAGTAAATGTTAGTTAAAATGATTCTGCTTGTAATTAGAGGTCTATCTAAATGCAGATTCCGTATGATATCCGCTCTACATTTAACGCTAGGTAGTTTGCTGAATACTGTATTAGGCAAGGCAGTCATTATAAGTTTTAGAGTGTTATGTACGAGTATGTAGGCTAATTATGAGTAATGTATTTAGTATGTATAGGCACAACGATTGGCTCCCATTATTGTGCGCTATCGTGGTACTCGTTAAAAAAGCGCGGAAAATTAGGGGCCAATTTAAAACCTTATAGCCTTAACCACTTCTGGCTTCCCCTCTCCGAAAACTTACTAAAAACAAAACAAACAATATTTAGTCTTGTCTTTATCTTTTAGATTTTAATTAGTGAGTGAAATTTAAGAATCTTAAGGAATATTTGCAGCTCATTGTACCTTGGATGACATTTTACACTATAGATGGTAGTAAACCGTCTTAGTTCCATGTCAACCTCATAGGAGACTTCAAAAACAAAAGAGTTTCTTAGAACTTTCATGGGAAAGAAAAACATGTTTCAAAAAACTTTAGTGCTAGACTAATTCAAAAAATTACCATATTTGTGAATCTTAAAAAGTAGTTTTGTTAAACCCGCTAACATAAAGACTCGAATTACGGCTGTCTCTATAATTAAACACACATAAATTATACACACAAGTATACACTTCTAAAGCCTCACTGAAGGAGTGGTGATGACATTTGCGATAACAATGAGAATTGAATACACACAATACGTCAATAAGAGGGCGAGTTGAGCACTCCTGCGCAAATGCCAACCGGTGCCAATTACTGGCAACACTGACGACCGGGTGGCACTGGCACGGACCATCCTTGGCACACTGATTTATTGTTTGTTGAGATTGACTGACTTAATTACCTACCTATTATTCGTTTAGATTTAGTTCAAGAGAAGCCAATAGAATAGAATAGAAATCTATTGTGTAGATATAGTCATGTGGATGGCGAACTTGACTAACCCTGGTGTCAGAGTTTTCAAATCGCACAATGGCCTGACTTGGTTTTATCGACTGTAGTCAATCAAAAACAATCAGGACCGCCGGCTGTGCCCTCTGAAGCACGGAAACGCTGGTAATAAATTGCCACTTCGGTCACTCATCAGCTTCCCTGCCCCTGTATAGTTGCTTAACCTCACTGATCGGTTCAGATCAGCGAGAGCAATTGGGCTACGAGTGCTTTAAATTATTATATTCAAATCAATATGTTTCCGATTGTCAACATAGATCTTCGTAAAACTGATGTTTAGAATTTTTGAAGCACTTTGACCTCAAAATTGAAATTTCTCACAGTAAAATTTTAAATTGAATGAATTTCTATAGCCTAATTCTCAGATTAGATTATAAATGCAAACAACCGTCACCTACCATTTTACATAAAATTAATGTGATATTAATGAAATTATTAAAATCAAATTCATATTACATCGAAAAGTGTGTTAACAATATTTGTAATGAGCTTAGCCAAAAAACGGAAGTGTATGTATAATGAATTGGTTGTTGAATGTTGCATAACCGTAAGGAAACCAAACCGAATCAAAATAAGAAAGCATCGCATACCAATATAATTACAAAATCGGAATCGATCGGCGCGTTTGGGTGAAAGCGTTGCGTCATATTACAGCGCGCGCGCAGCTTTACACAAGCACTCGAACTATGTCGAAGACACCCGAAATACATGGGGTGTAACGTGTAACCTTAATTTATCTAGCAAAACTTTTGAGTGTATAAAACTGAACAACTTTTCCTGAGGTGCCCATATCAAATCCTACAAAAAATGTGTAACTTGCCATACCAAGACAATCAGCTGACCACACAAGTTATATTTCTATAGATTTAGGGACGATTTTTATATATTTCGACTTATGTTACACCTGACAAAAGTTGACCGGTACAATATGGGCCGACTCGCGTTTGTTTTTTATCTAATAATAAGGTTATCTATTGTTATATTCCGGAATAAATACGTAGTGTAGTGAGTGTAGAGGCAACAAAAATGAGTAGAATACAAAAAGTGAAAATTGTAATCAAAATGTAGTTAACATACATTGAAGTAAACTAGTTCGTTTCACTGTATTGTTACGGTTTTTCTATCTTTTTTATTTTTATTTTTAATCCTTATCATTTTTAATCCTTATTAGAATAGGCAGAGCAACTTGCCAAACTTTTAAGAAACTTCAAATAAACTATTAAAAAATCTAGGTAAAAGGTTATAAACTGGTAACCCTGACAATGACAGGCAACAATCACGAGCCACACTCCATCAGTGCATTATTTCATTGAATTTCCCACGCGTTTCGTTACGTGCGGTGATGAGAGCCGATCGAGAATTAGAAGGGTGTTGACATAATAGGTCCCCGCTACAGGTGATGGCGATTGGTAATTATTCGAGTAATGAGTTGCAGAGGCAGAGAGGAATTAAGGCTAATTGAGGACCACTACTTGAATTTTGTTTCAGCTTAGAAGCTTCGGGTTCATTTGTATAATTTAAACGTAACGTAATGTTAACTGTTTACGCTTTTCATTTTATTCCATTTCATACACTCACACTTATAATCCCTTTCGAGACAGGCAATACGTAATGTGGTTCTAGAACCACGCAACGCCACTTAATTTTATAAAAGTGGAGTTTTATTTATCTACAACTAGGTTGTTTCTATAAGTTGAAAATTATCCTCTAAGTTGACTGTCGAAATAGCGGAAAAGTTTCGCGGAAATTAGTGCGAACCATGTGAAAATTACCCGTTACAACAGAAACTTCAGTAAATTGTTACATTTTTTTTTACATTAATGCCCCTGAGCTAGAATGTAGAACAGTGAACCCACTCTATGTTAAAAAATACCTTCTAATTTTAAAAAATTCTTCGAAAGTGCAAGGTCCACAGACAATGGCCTAAATTCACAATAACGTAATAGTTAGTACAAGTACATCTCTGAATCTGCCAATGATTATGTCTTATTCACAACGTGATAGACGTTGATCATGATTAGCTGCGACTCTTGAACTTTTAGTAGTTATTTTTATCGCTTTTATTGTGTTTATTATGTGATGAATGGGTTGTTAAGTTTGGTTTGTAACAAGATGGTATATTTATTTCAATATGTATTTTAAATTTCGGGGATGTTCAAGTTTTTTATAATTTAAAATAAACTTACGAGCTCTATTATGAAAACTTTAAAGGTCGCAATTTTTCTCCTTTCTGATATTTAATTTACAATATAACAAGGTTTTGCTGACGTTACTAAAACGGTATCAAGTTTAACACCAACACTGCATCGTTTAGTAGTAAAATGATTTTTGAATCCCCTATAGTCTTCTACATTATTAACTAGCTTTCCGCCCGAGGCTCCGCCCGCGTGGACTACAGGCTATATCGTACCCAACTGTGGGATAAAATGTAGCCTAATTCCTTTCCCAGGCTCTAATCTATATCTGTACCAAATTTCATCAAAATCGGTTCAGTAGTTTAGGCGTGGAAGACGGACAGACAGACAGACAGACAGAGTTACTTTCGCATTTATAATATTAAAGTGAGGAAAGGATTATACTACAACGTTTCTGGGTCCGATAGTCAGATAAAACACGTGATTGGCCTTTCAGTATTAATTTTATAAGATTACCAAAAACATTTTAATTTATTTCTTTTGATAACAATATATCAGCACAAAGCTCTCTTGATATGCTCTGCATAGCTGACATAGACGTTTGACATAATTTTTGATGTCGTTGTCGTTCTGCCTTGCGTGTCGATGCTATAACGAAATACATAATATGTACGAAAAAAACTAGACTTTGATCCAAAACAAGCCATTGGGGCTAAAAATATGGATTAAAATACAACTTAAACTCGGCTGCTTCACAAATTTTAAAAATAGTTATCGCGATGCCATTTTTGTCAAAAATGTTGATTGAAACACATCATGTTTTCGCGATCATGTTTTGTCTAAAAACTGTAAATAAAGCAGCCGCAGTTCGATCTGCAGAGCCCCAAAACTAATCTAACATACCTAGAAATAACGAACATAAGACATAAAAGAGTCTATTCACAATAATATCTCAATAACAAAGAGCTCCTCTCTTATTCATTGTAACCTGATACCCAATAGAGATAGTCATACCTACACATTGTAGGTACTTAGATGTGATTAACATGTCATTCTGAACACCTGCACAATGCACATTGTTCGAATCTGGCGCAAGGAGAAAGGGTGAAGAAATGTTCTCATTTATATAGTGTGTAAGTTGACTTTTAATCTGTATTGGCAGTCTCTACATATTTAAAAGTTGTTACGATAGAAAATTAAAACGATAGTAAATAAATAAACACTACGCACTCAAAGGCGCACAATAAGGTTTTTCTTGTGGCGTGGGTCCCTCGGAACATACATAAAGACAGACACAAACACCCATGACCCGAGAACAAACATTACATATAACCCGAGTTAAAACCGTTTTAACTTGTGATTTTTTTGTTTTATTCGAGTTTATTTGTTGTATCCCATAAAACGTGCATATGTAACCTTAGATGGGATTTTTTATTCTAAACTATCACTTAAAGCAAAGTGCATGTGTTATAGTCAAATGTCGATATGCAGTCTCTTCGCGGAATTACTGGTTTATACTAGGTTTTACCGAAGCCTTCAGGCAAACCCTGAAATAAACTCCAATTTCGGGCTTTGACTAAAGTATTTTTAGTCAAACCTAGAAGTTCCTAACTTTACAGTCAAACGTCGAAAGTAAAATAATCTGTTTCGGGATTTGCCTAGTCGATCCTAGAAGCGACTGGCAGACTCAATCAAACGTCGATCTGTACTGGCTATATAACATGCCACTGAGACAAAAAAAAATCTAACTATACGTTACTTTTACATTTACAAATATGTATACGTTCTTTTAACGATCTAACGTATAGTGCAATTCTAAACGCCACAATGGCTCACCATATGAGAATAAAGACTATTTATTTTATTTTAATTATGACAATATTAAAATATTAAACATTAAAATTAAAAAAGTCGATTTAATAAACTATTTTTTTATTTTAATTATGGCAATATTAAAACAATAAAATTTCGTTTTATTACACCTAAGTCATGATAAGCAAAGTAGGTAAATCACTTAAAAGTGTCAATCTCATCATCGTAAGTAAACGTTTCGCCTCGCTCTAAAAAGTCAGCTGTCAGGCATAATTTGACAGACGCTAACTGTTAATTAGCTATAGTAGTTTCACTCAGCCTACTTATATTTTTAATAAACATAAGACAAAAGTTAAATCATTGTTTATTTATCTAAATGCTATTGTGATCGAGATATTTTTTTAACAATGAGCAATTCATTTTTCTTGCATAATGTTATTCATCGTGAGTTGGTTAAACATCTGCCAATAAATGATGCATTTATAAATGTATCCCTACTAATATTATAAATGCGAAAGTAACTCTGTCTGTCTGTCTGTCTGTCTGTTACCTTTTCACGCCTAAACCGCTGAACCGATTTTGATGAATTTTGGTACAGAGATAGATTAGAGCCTGGGAAAGGACATAGGCTACATTTTATCCCACAGTTGGGCACGATATAACCTGTAGTCCACGCGGGCGGAGCCGCGGGCGGAAAGCTAGTATTATATAAATAATAAAGGAGCATCAGTGGTTTAACGGGTAGCGGGTCAGACTTGCAAGGGAGAGGTACCGAGTTTGATCCCTAGTGCCGCCTTGTACCAATGACTTGTTTTCTGAGTAATCTTACGGTAAGAGAAACATCGTTAGAAAATCTACACATTCAGGAGACTGAATTTGTAAACATGATAATGTAATTTAATATTGAAAACTAATTAAGATATTGTATGTCCAATAAATCTATCAAAAAAGTTTATTTAGTTTTCAATTTTTAGTGTAAATAATAGAAAGAACATAAGAAACATTGTAAGTGCCTATTCAATTCAAGGTTTGGCCTCGATTGCCATGGAATTCCATAATCAAATTCTGACTTGGTGACAACGAGATCACCTCTAAAGTATACTCGTTCGAACAAAAAAATAATTTTGAAAATCGATCCACAAATGGCGGAGAAATCGGTGAATATACATTTAAAAAAATATACATATTACATATAGTCGAACATAGAACCTCCTCCTTTTTGGAAGTCATTTAAAAATAAACTGTAACGAAAACCTTTGCACCTTAATTAGGGCTTCTACAGTACGCCTGGGAAGAATCGGCAGTTGGCTAGCCCAGTCGTGTCATATGCTAATAGAGAATTGAATGCGAGTTACCTTATCAGCGTAAGAAGTTAAGAACGCTTTCCACAATCAATTTCTATCAACGTAATTATCTATTCTAAAAAGCGCACTCGTTCCCACGGGAAATATTCCTCAACGTCTGTTGCACAATCGCAAGTATTAGTTGCATCAATGCACAATTCTATGGAGAGTTGGTGCAACAATATGCGTCTAGAGATTGCAGTTGGCGATTATTATGCATCTTGCAATCGAAGTGTAGATTGGCGGCATTTTCCATGGGGTTTAGTGCTACTTTTGTGGTATGATACCATCATCAAATTCACCATATACCACTTGAGTGCCTCCATCTTACATATTGGAGGTGGTATAGGGCTCAAATGGTGGCAACATAATTTATATCTATATATATAGAAATGAACCCCTATTTCTTTGGTCACCCTTTAACTAGAGAACGGCTTGACCGATTTGGATGATTCTTTTTTTGTTGTGTTACTTATTATCAGTAAAAGGTTTTTTGAAAGAAAAAAAAGAAAAAAATTAACCAGAACATAAGTTGAGACAGGACAACGTCTGTCGGGTCCACGAAACAGAAAAAGGGGTTATGTTTAGCGGGCTAACTCACATTCTTAATTTTCGCTTACTAATTTAAGGTCACCCAATTTACTACATAAATAATCGTATGTACACTTCGTGCACTATATACACAGCCTAGGTGTGACCTACCTACATATAAACCTATCGTACTGTGTCAACTAGGTCTTTACGCTACGATAATACATTGTTAACTTGTTAAGTATATTACCAGGCTAAAATATGTCACCTTGGTTTAATTTAATGGCGTTGTGTTAATAATATACTGTTTACTAATAGAATTACGAATAAAACCTTCTTCATCAGCCCATGTACGTTCCCACTGCTGGGGCACGGGCCTCCCACAATAACATGAGGGGTAAATACCATACTCACCACGCTTGGCGGACGGGTTGGCGAGGGTTTTGATATAATTGCAGAGTTTTCCTTCTCTGTGTGCAGATGGACTTGCTTGCATATTTACCTTAGTCGCCTTGTACGACACCTCGGTAAGAAAGAGGATGGTCCTATTCTACTCTGCCGGGGACTCACACGGTATGAATAAAACCTATATGGGTTTAATTAGTTAGCAAAACTGCCCATGAAACTGAACAACTTTCCACAAGGGAGCTATTTAAAATTCTCAAAAAATAATTTAAATCCATTTAGGATGTAGAAGCGAAATACTAATTTCTACATTTCGATCTACGTTCCTTAGGGACTGTTGTTGAGTGGGCTGCTTCATATCCTTAACTTCTGGCAACTAATTTAAGGTCCCGCAAAATAAACAACTAGGGGCAGCCTTTTTAGGGGAGGGGGAGACTTACCAATTCATAATTAAATTAATGCTTTGTTAATTCCTTAAAAGAGTTAGATAACCATCCAATTTGGAAATAGTTGCGTTAAAGATGGTACTTCGTGAAGCTTAACTATGAATAAATCACGACACGTAGTTATTACACAAGAGGTCGACCGCACTTACCGCGCTGTGTTCCCGTGTAGAAAGTGAAAATCAACTCAAGCGCATGCTCCGGCCACTTCACTAACACATACACTACGTCCTTCCTTTTTCAAATTAATGGTTTTCTAATCAAAATTGATAAATAAAAAAAAACACTGGCTCTAGTTTCCAATTTCAGATTTAAAATCGGAAAATTCGAACTCGTTTGAAATTTTCAAAAGTTTTTTCTTTGTTTTTTTTTAAAGCACTTTTCGTTTTGACAGCTCGCAATTTCAGTGTGAAATCGTGAGGTTGTCTTGTTGTCGTGTTGTGTGTCGTGCGATGTGTCTGACGCTCGCGGGGTGGACTACTCGCGCAGTGAGAGTTCGGTGCGCGCGCGCTTGTGCAACTCATTGATGGCGATGGTGGGACGACGGAAGGAAGGAGTCTGTTTGTTTTACTCTTTAATATTATTAACGTATTTTACGTATATTTCCATTGAGACAACTTTTCTTCAAGTGATTGGGTAAGTTTCATAACAGTTTTAAAAGTACTTTACCTTAAACTAAATCGTCAAACAAACACTTAGACGTAATGTTTGAATTGAAGCGACGACGACGTGCCATTTTTCGACTGTTGTATTTGTAAAAACAGATATATTTTAAATAAAACATTCTTTTTAACAAGTTATGATAAAATGATTTCGTTCTGTGGCTTGATATTTGGCCAGGGTCAGAACATCATGTAGAGCAGAGCATGCAAAGCATGTAACTTTTACTCTATATCATGTTCTATAAAGTTGGTGTGCATCTAAATATATAAAAGGAGAAACTGACTGACTGACTGACTGACTGACTGACTGACATATCAACGCACAGCCTAAACGGCTAAACGTAGGCACTTGAGATTTGGAAGGGACGTAGCTTAGGTACCGTAGAGATGCACTAAGAAAGGAATTCCCGAAATTCCCATGGGAACGGGAATCAGCGGGAAAATCCTTTTGTATGAAAAATCTAAACCGCTTGACGCTTGAAATTTGGCATGCAGGTACCTTAGTAAACTTAAAGCTTAGTTGCAACAGGATATTGCAAAATTCCCACGGGAACGGGAGTTAGCGGGAAAAAACTTTTGTATGTAAAAATCTAAATCACGTAAGATACATGTTTTCAATCTGTGTACACTGTACAAAAAAAAATTAACACGCAAACGAAGTTGCGGGCATCAGCTAGTAATGTATATTGTATTGTATTACGATGTGGCTTAGTTCTCGATTCAAGCCAAACATTCAATTAGGTGCCTACAATAATTTCATGTTTTTGCGAACTGAATACAGCGAATCTATCCATGTTTTAATACAGACAGAAAATCGCACAATTGATCAGGCTACCTTACTTACTTAAAAATTAGAGTCATGATTGAAAAAAACCACAAATATGAATGGTTCATTCAAGTATGTTTCAAATGAAAGAGTTTTATTAACCAACTTCAAAAAAAGAGGAGGTTATGTGTTCGATTGTGTGTACCTTTTTTATACTTTTAATATCTCCGCCTGGCACAGCTGACTAATGTGCCGGCGGCGCTACTCGTGACGCAATCTGCGCAGACGCGGCAATTACAGAGAAAACCCGCCGCTACGCACTCCACACACTCGCCGACACTCAATGACTCGGTGACACTTCCAGTCGACACTATGTGACATTAAGGTTCTATTACAGACCACGAATCAGGCTCTGATCTATACTTAATTAGCAGTCGTCTTTGTCATTTCGATAGTGAGAGAAAGATACAATCAATACTTAAGTATAGATCACGACTTGAGTCTCCTGTAGTACGGGCCTTACTCTCCTGATATTGGCTTATAGATTACCTTAGTCACTTGCCAACGTGACAATAAATGTGTCACAATCGCTATTGATGACAGTTAATAGTTTTATTGACAAACTGACATTAACGGAAACTGCTACATTAAACTTTTTATTCATTTCGTGTAAGTAAGTAAGTAAAACCTTTATGTGTCAGAGTTTTCAAACCGCCAAATGGTCTCTAATTTAATTTAACATCTACACAATCAACAACAGCAACCGAGAAGGGATCGACGTCGCAACGGGATGGATTAACGTGACCTCCGAAAATTGTTACAATAATAAAATCAAAAAGTTTTTATTGAGCCAAAAATAGTGGGTACAATAGGGAACTGTGTATGACCAAACTAGGTAGAAAACTGTATCTTGGCAGACAGTGTCCGACCGTGAGTTTAGTGTCTATGTTATACAGAGAAAGGAAAAATTTAAATGGTCACCCATCAAATTAACGTCAGTTATCGATTGTCAGTGTTTTAGTCTATGTGATGATGGCATCATGAAGTAAAACCTCGCTTGTTTGGTTTATTGAGTGAAACTTAAAATTACAAAAAAATTTAGAGTTTCAAATAGATTCAAAGGTTCACCAAAATGGACCCCATTCAGCTCAAATTCCTTGACTAGTAATCATGTCCAGAGCGCTAATTTCAGGGCGCTATTTAATTATTCTGGTAAATCAATCATAAAATCAATCTGGTAAAGATTGTCGCTGGATGCGGGTGACGCAGAACCGATCGAGATGAAGATCCCTAGGGGAGGCCTAGTGGGAGGCTAGGTCTTGCGGTTGACATGATGATTTAATCATTATTGGTTAAATATAGGCATCTAGTCTGTGGGTCTGCGAACGATACTTCGGAACAGCTTTTTTTATAATTATAAGATGGGTTAACTCTTGACCTCAATCTTGACCATAAGGGATGAGGTCGACGATGGAGCGATTTAACCCAGAAAATGCCTATAAAGGCACTGGTACTCCCACGCACCGATGGAACACAGCAAGCTGTTTGGCGTTGGACTTCGGTAGGAGGGTGGTCGCGAACCAGACAGCCCTTTACAGAGCCACCGCATGAGACCATAGGATGACACCTCAGATTCAGAAAAAAATGAAGTGTCGTTGCCTGGGATGGATTACTAGGAGGCAGGTCTCATTTGTGTTTTCTTAGTCGCCTCTTACGACACCCACGGAAAGAGATAGGGTGGTGTTATTCTCAACCGATCACCACACGGTTAAAAACAGCGAATGTCAAGACGTCATCGAATCTCACGAAAGCTCTCAGTCGCACTTTACAGATGACAGTTACAGGCAATGACAATAATCGGTCATATGTGGTTCGAAGACTTACAGAATATACAAATACATATATACATTCATGCCTGTTATCCCTAACGGGGTAGGCAGAGCATCAATGGTTGTAGCAAACCGTTTGATGCCACGTTTGACACAAATTGCGAGGGCTTTCAGATGAAACAGAATATATACCGAGGCGATATTTTTACTTTCTTCTTACCAGCCCATATATCCTCACCGAGGGGCACGGGCCTCCCTTCGAAACACGAAGGCCATAGTCCACCACACGGCCCAATGCGGATTGGTGGACCGCTCGTCTTTCGAAAATGAATTTTTTTGGACAGGCGGGTTTCATCATGTTTCCTCACCGTTGAGCAAGTGATGATTAGAAATCCGTACATAAATCCGAAAAGACGAATTTAGTGGTACAGGCCCGCACCAGGATTTGAACCCGCGACCTTCGGATTACAAGTCTGGCTCATTACCAACTGGGCTATCACCGCTTTTTACTTTATTAACTTATAACTTTCACCCGCACCTTCGTGTAGGATTCGGTTATATTGGGCTTCCAAAGGAACTCTGAAACGTTCGGGATAAAATGTAGCGTAATGTCCATCTTCAAACAAAATTTAATCAAAAGCGTAACAGACAGACAAACAGTGTTACTTTCGCATTTATAATATTATAGTATGTATAGCATAGACCTTGACTCTATTTTTCAACATTTTCCCACCATTTGTCCCACCATCCAAGCTGTATCAAATACAGGTGGAGCATTGGCAGTTTGGCACCGCGACAAATACTAACTGTGCCACTCCTTATAAGGGCTAAATTTTTAGATAAAGTGTTGTGGAATTTCGTATCTATCCCTAATTGGCAGTTACATAAAGGATAAACTAATGTTAGACATTTATGATAAAGCTACGTTTTTCTTAAAATGATAAATGTTTACAAAACTGGTGAACAGGTTTTAAGAAAACTAGGTCAGTTTAAACAATTGATTAGTTTTGAAACATAAAATTAAAGGTCGTTAGCGTATACGAAAAATTTCCTATAGGAAGCTACTTCTATCTAATTTTGTTTACAAACTACCAAAGTAAGATATGCAGGAACAGGTTTATGGCGAATATTCACGACTTGTCAAAACATAATCAAATCATTATATCACTAATATCCTGCATTATACCGATTTGGAAAGCGGTGAGACTAGCAACATAAGCTGGCCACTCGGAAAGTGTGACACGCATTTTACTGACCATTGCTTCCTTATAAGCCAATCTGTGAAATACTCTGTGAATAAAAATGTCGATGTATATCATAAGTTGGTTATGTAACGGTTGCGTATGTGATAGATAGTTTCACATGCCTTCTGTCGATTGTAATTTGTCACCGGTAATGGTAGTGGTTAACTAATCAATCTTGAACTTTAAATCAAATGCAATAAGGGCGTCAGTGGCGTAATGGTTAATGAGTCGGTATTATAAAAGAGAGGTTTTGTGTTTGATACTTAGTACCGCCATGTAATTATCTATACTAATATTATAAAGAAAGATTTGATTGTTTGTTTGTTTGTTTGCATGGAATAGGCTCCGAAACTACTGGACCGATTTATAAATACTTTATCCATTAGAATCCTACATTATCGGTGATGAACATAGGGTACATAATTATGTATAGTCTGATGTGCTGCTGTGTGTACTAATGAGTTTTTCTAAATTACGGTTAGCCGGGAAGTCAGATGGAAGTCCGCCTTAAATATGAATGAATGAATTATTTATTTGCATTCACCAGGGATGAGGTCTTATTCTTACATTATGTTTCTGCCATTCAGCCAATAAAATTAGCATGCAAATATATTTACCTATTACAAGTTACATTACAATACAATAACTACAATAAATAAATTATCTATTACAATAACCTTCCGTAGGTATGCCGGATATGTTCAAGATGAGTGGTATCCCAAAAGCGAATAAGAAATAAACGAAAAGCAGTTTTTAAGTAAAGAAAAGGTCTTTGACTGTTTTATTACCATATTATTACTTCACACAAAATGTTCTATGAATATGGAGCGGATTTCATACATTTCTACAAAGCAGCGTTTATTTGTCAATTTTCACTTTTTCATTGTTTTAAATAAATAAAACAAACGACAGTCATTGAGAGTCAAGTGTCGTTATTTGGGCTCAAGCAGGCGACACAAAGAAACAACAGAAAGTGCAAACATGTCAGTCAGTAAGTTAAGTACCTACGTGTGCATTGAGGCGGAAAGTTGAAAGGTTTCACCGTTGATTTGCTTGCATATACTTGTCTATATAGCTTTAGTTTCATAACAACTATACTGTTAAGAAATGGAATATGTAAATCTGTCCCTGAAATCAAGAAAAACGGTTTTTACAATGCAACACAATATACGAGACTTTATTTCCACACAAAGATACACAATACAATATCTGTAACATAGAACATAGTATACAAGATGGCGGCCTTATTACCTGAAAACAATTTCTTCCGGGTAACTTTAGGGACAGATTAATGAACAGGTGGTGCTTTAACAAGATATACTATTTAAATATGTAGAAATATAATATAAATATAAACCATAAACATATATTAAAATATACATTGACAGATTTTATAAACAGGAAATATAATAATGTTAATCAAGATAGAAAATCCATTAAAATCATTAGAAATATTTAAGAGAAGGATCTATATTGTACTTTAGGGTTTATAGAACCCTTTAATCAATAGGTACCATATATGTACTAATAAGCTTTATATGAGAACATACCTCTACCTCACGTCTACGTGAAACGGAACAAAATGGTCTAGCAGGATGTTTTTATCAAACCAAACAGTTTACATTAAATCATATACATACAATGTGTTGTGACAGCTTTACTTAAGTTATGTAAAAGTGTAGGTATGTAAATAAGGAGGTAAGGAAAAGGTACGAAGATGTTTTGTTTATTTTACCTATACCATTATATGACAAATGTTAAACACAATGTTTACAGCCATTTTGTATCGGTTGTAGTATTAACACCTAACGATTTAAAAGTAAAAGATGTGCAAAATATGTATTCACATTTATTTACGCATAGTATGAGTACATTGCGCAGTAATTTTTTTTCTCTACGCTTATGTAAGGAGTAGTTTACATATTTGACACTATTCACAAATCATTTCCACACACACATAACACATATGTGTTTTGACATAACACGACATATGTGTTTTTGAGATATTTTGACTTTTGCATCCCAATATATGTGACAATCTTTTATATGTGAAGAAAAATGAACATTTGTTTAAGAAAAATAGCGATAGGCGCAATGTAAATACTAGGACCAAGCATAAACTGGATGTACTAGACAGTCATCTCCACAAGGTCACGAACTCTTTTATGGGTCAATGTATACGGTTCTATAATAAGATTCCCATGTGTATTCAAAATTTGCCTTTGAAAAAATTTAAGACAGTAATTAAACAAAAACTTTGCAAAAAGGGCTATTACAAAATTTCTGATTATCTATCAGACAGGCAGCCATGGGAATGAACTGCTCAGCTCTTGAGTTATTTCAGATTTAGTTAAAATTTGTAAATAAGAAAATTTTTAATGCGATTTAAAAGAGCAACCTCAGAGTTTCTTGCCTGTTCTTCTCTTAGGAAGACTGCACCTTTGCGAATAGGCGTAGAGTCAGTAGGGTCAAAAGAACGAAAGCGTATGTATGTATGTATTTAAATCGTTTAATGTATTTTTGAATGTATTTCATTGTAATCTTGACTTTTTTTAAGTGACATCCTGAATGTCCTATAAAATAAAGATTTTTCTATTCTATTATATTCTATTCATACACTTTAACAGCCATATCATTTTCACACCCCACTGGCTCGTGGCTCATAGACGAGGAATTTTTTGCTAGCTAAGGGTTGCGTTATTTATAATCAACGTTATATTATGATTATTTAGATTATTTTATCTAAATTCCTTGGAATCACGGGCAGTTATGTCCAATTGTTAATGTTATTATTTGGAATGCTGGAAATAAGTCTTTATTTTATCAATAAAGGGTGTGTTCTTGATCACAATCTAGCATAAGGGCGAAGATGCAATCGAGGATGCAGCAAGCTTACCCGAAGAAGCCTGTTCACTCGAAAAAAAAGATATTTTTTTAAAAGCTTCACCGCCATCTACTTGGCGTGACTCGTGTGCTGATACATAAATATTCAAAGGAGGCAAAAGTCAAGTCAAAAGTCAAAAGTGTTTATTTAATTGAACATATAAAATGATACTTGAACACGTCAATATTATGAATTACATTAGCACTTTTGACTTTGCGCCTATTCGCAAAGGTCTCCTTCACATTTACATCCTGTAAGCGATTACTAAGATTGATAGTTCTGAAATATATAGGATTGATATGGACTGACCACGTGACATTTCTATTGTGTCTTAGTATTTTTAAAACGCTTACCCGCGTGAGGAATATTCACAAATAATTTTAGGGAAAGAAAAATATTCGGCGCGAATGGGACTTGAACCCACGACCCCAGGATCAGATCTCCTGGTGCTCTAACCAACTGAGCTATCGTGCCTTCAAGTCAAGCGGCGAAATTTCTCATTCCCTTACTAAGCACTTACGTCGTATATAGTTTAGCGCCATCTATTGTGTCTGTCGATCTTATACATTTTATAACTTTCGATTTATTTTATCGCTAAAGGAATGTGACACAGTCAAGAACTATATAACAAAATCAACTTAGGAGTACTTGATACCAAGTCACACGCGCAATGAGTGGAATAATCTCGAGTTGTCTTGAAGTAAGTTACCTAATTATGTGAATGATGAGAGATTCGGAACGGAAATACCGCGAGAGCCTGCCACATCCGATGTTCACGTCGTCATTATCACATCTTGTCTCTGGATAGTCCACAGCAGGTAAAACTGGTAACTTAGATACTTATAAAGTATACCAATAACACTTTTGTTTGAAAATAAAGAAGTTTAAGTTTTTTGAGTTTCACCCTACCTGAATTTGCATATTTACCGTTCTTTTGAAAAGTATAAAAAACAATTGTTTTACAGTAGGGTGTTAAAAGCAGAATCTTATATAGATGTCGTAACTTTCGTAAAATTATAATTATAGCCTTTGATCAACTATAAAGAACTAGATACACAATCCACAACAAAAAAGTTCCCTCACTAAATGATCACCCACTTGACGTTTTGGGTTGTCTTTTCGTTTAGTAGCATTCGTTCGTTCCGAAAGTAACCATGCCTCAGTGCGCAGTGAAAAATTGTAAAAATCACACCTCCAGAACATTAAAGGAATATGGAATGACATTTTTTAAATAAGTAGTTTTGTAATTATTATATGTGAATTGAAATTATCTTGGTATTTGGTCAAGAAAAGGTTATAAAACATTTTTTTAGTTTAATTTAATAACATTCGGCGAGAGTATAACCCTTTAAATTGAATAGACACTAGCGGAACTTACAAATCCATACCGTTGTATTTCAACATCATTTGTTCGGGTTATGCAGTGACTCTGTTCTAAAACAAATAGAGACGCTTTTTTTTTCTATTGTTTTTTTTTCATTTTCATCTGTGTTATAAAATTTAAGTGTAAAGAGTGTATATATTAATTCTGTTTTCTATACTTACATTAAAGGTATTATGGCAAAACCATTAATCATATAAAATTGAATTAATAAAAAATTTAACGTGCGTGACGTTTACAAACCATAAAGTTTTATTGAATTTTTAGTTTTCCTAGAGATCCTGTGCGATGTGGACAGTGGACATACGTGGTCGCACGTCAAAGATGTGAAGATTTTTTCTAGCCGTCGCAAAGTAGTGTCTTTTGCTCCAAGCATTTTTTAGAAAGTGACTCGTATGTCATTACAAAAGGAGTCAAAAGGTTACACAAAACAGCTGCACCTCAAATAGTATGTACCTTTTTATCACTTTTGATTTGGAGTTTCTTGTATTGAATAAAATAAAAAAAATATGTTTCATCTTCAGGAAAAAGATGATGACAGCGAAGAAGACAAATTTTTTTTTTTGAGTTAGTTGCTTTTTTTTAAAATAAATTATTACTTGTACTTAAATATCTATTTAGTTTCATAGCTAATTTCCTCTCTTAAATCTCAATAGGTCATTTCTGTTCAAAAAGATATACTAAGTTTTAAATAAGCAAAACATAATATATGTGTAATCGGGAAAGAGACAGTTCTTTTCTTTTTTTATAAGTTATTTCATATTTCATAAAACAATAAGCATAGAATATTAGGTTTATTAGCAATAATTAAGAAGAATGGCTGTGATTATCAATTGTAATGTATATTAATCGTCTGTTAATTTGAAATGAATGTGATTTTTTTAATAATAAAAAAACATAAAAACTAACATAAAAGTAAGCGGCTGAACCAATTTTGATAAATCATATCTGAAATCCAGCGCAAGAAGAAGCTTTCGAATAAAATAAACTGCACCATTAACATCATCCGTTTAAGAGCTATGATGCTCCTATACATACACAACACAATCAGGGGTTAAAAAGAAAACCACACCATTTCGTAGCATTTTGAATTTGTTAAAAAGTTTGTACGAAGATTTTTTTATGTGAAATCGACCCAACTAATATATTTTTAAAATTAACAAAGGCAACTCCACTCCTCCCATGTTCTACGTGACAGCCAGTGTCATCAAATTGTCTTACGTTATCCTTTGTTCAAAATCAAAAGTGGTATTTTACAAATTAAACAGATTTTATTTTCGACCTTATTATATTACGTTAAGGTTTAAATTAGATTAAAATGTTTGACACTTTAGAACTCTTTCATAATAAATGAAGTGGTATACAACTATCTAAGTACGTATTGTAGTTAGGACACTTTTAAATTTCATTTTGTATGGGACTGTGTATCTAGTTTTATATAGTTGATCGAAGATTATAGCACTGACTGTACTGCACAAATTATTCTGATTCCGACCAATTAACTGGGTAATTAATATGACCAGTTAGCCCGGAGACAGAAGTGCATGGTATCCTATTTAAGCCTTAAGATAAAAGTGTTAATTTTTCATAAAAATACTGCCATTATGAATATCAGGTAATTAAGTCAACTACAGGGATTAAAAAACGGAAACGCCATTTTTTCCATACAAAAGACTTCAACGCATCCACTTTCAAGAAGTAGAAAATTTTTGTCCTTTTCTGACAGTTTGTATTTTATAAGCATTTAATAAACAAAGTAAAACAAACATTTAAAATTTATTCTAAAAACTTACAAACTATTCAATTATAAACATGCTTTGAAAGCTCGCTTTTGTATCTTCAACTGAATCATTGTGTAAAGAATGAGGGATACAACCTTCTATCAAATCAATGTATTAGTTACAACTAGTGAAGCATTTCCAGTTGTTTTAAATAAAACCTTAAGTATGCAGGCGGAAGAACATGCGCTGGATCCTATTGTGGATAATTTTAAAAATGTGAATGTTTATGAGGATGTCACTATGGATGTTTATTACTCTTTCACGCTCAAACGGCTGGACCAATTTTGATAAAATTTGGTATGGATATAGCTGTCATCCTGGATTAACATATAGGCTACATAATTTTCCCAAATTGGGAATAAATGCGCCTTGATTTGTGGAGAAGCGTCACAATCGTAGATGTACTTATTCAAGTGGCTATTTTTTAAACAGTGGTCATGTTAAATCAGAAAAACCTGTTTTTATTCTATGTAATAGTAAACTGATCTCCACGCGTGTTGTCACTAGGCTTGTTATGAGACAGCAGCCATTGCAGCGTCTGCGCGAGCGCATCGGGGTCCTCACACTCCAGGCGGTGGCACTTCTTCCCACGACGGTGGCTTCTGGCAATGGAAGAAGAATATTTACTATCAGGTTTTTGCACGCAACTTTGTTTACGCGCAAAGGAGCCTTACAACTATCTATGAAGAAAAAATCATGACGATGTGTTGCTTCGTTAAGGCGTGAAGGACGGATAAACAAACTAAAATTTTCATATTCCTAATAATAATAAGGATATAATTTAATATTATTTAGAGATCTCAGAAGAAACAGGCTAGAAAGAGTGTAAATTAAAATTGAATTTTAGAGATCATTCGTGATATTGGTGCTTGCTACAGTGCTTTATTTATAGTGCGAGCTATGCTTGGAATTTCACTCCGAGACCGTATCAGGAATACGGAAATTCGTAGAAGAACCAAATTTCCCGACATAGCGGTAGTGGTAGCTCAAAGAAAATGGAAGTAGGCAGGTCACATATGCCAGAGATATGACCAGAGATAGGGTAAAAAAGTGCCAGAGTGGAGACCTCAAACTGGGCGTAGAAGCGTGGGCAGACAACCAATGAGATGGGCTGACGATCTTGCCAGGATTGCTGGAAAGAACTGGATGCGAAAAACTCAAGATCGAAGAGAGTGGAGTACAATGGAAGAGACCTACACTCAGCATTGGGTGGCCATAGGTTGATTAAGAAGAGATAGGGAGAAGAGAAGACAGTGCTTTATTTATGAAATTGCTGGATCATGACTCACTTAATGGTTCATGAACACACGGCCCATGCTATTGGACCTAGAAAGCCGAAATTTTACCCAAGGATTTTCCAAGGATAGGCAAGAATCAATGATCATGTTAGGTAAGAATTTAATACGGTCTACTATATTACAAGAAACACACAGTCAATCAGAAAGATTCAAAGCATTAGGTATATTACGAACACATAAAAATTTACAAATTTTGAAAAAATGCAACTTTTACAAGATGACGGCCGGTTCGATCGAGTGGTAGTGTCAGCAGATGTTTGCTCTCGAGTCCCGGGTGTTTGTGTCTGCCTTTATGTATGTTCCGAGGGACCCACGACATAAGGGAAAACCTTAGTGTGGACTTTTAAGTTTGTAGTGTTAAAAAAATATATATCAATTTGACAAGAGCGAAATTGTTAAAATTTGATAAGCATTGACTGTAAACCGCATTAAGTTAAATTAAAAATTTATAAACCTGCTGGGGTAGTTGGTCTCGGACTGTAGCTCGCATAGCAGCCGCCGCCGACATCGCTCGCTGATCGGCGGCACTGGCGCGAAGCTACCGTCCGCGCGACGGAATATGTGACTGCCTACTCTGCAACAGATGTTAAAACTAAGGTCCATTTTACAGAACGCGACTCAGACTCAGATCGATACTCGAGTCTCAGTCGTCTTTGGCAGATAGTGAGAGAAGGAGACACTCAATAATTAAGTATATCTCTTATCAGCTCATATACCTTCTCACCGAGGGGCACGGGCCACCCTTCGAAACACGAAGGGGATTTAGGGCATAGTCCACCACGCTGGCCCAATGCAGGCTTATGGACCGCTCATCTTTCGAAAATGAATTTTCTTGGACGGGCCGGTTTCATCACGATGTTTTCCTTCACCGTTGAGAAAGTAATAATGAGAAATCCATCCATAAATCCGAAAAGACGAATTTCGTGGTACAGGCCCACACCAGGATTTGAACCCGCGACCTTTGGATTACAAGTCTGGCTCATTACCAACTGGGCTATCACCGGATAATTGAAGTAGTAGGAAATAAATCAGGAGACCTTCTTCCGACCATTCTCACGTCCTCAAACTATCTCCTACTATACGAGCATACATCCGTAAGTATTGCGTAACAGGCGACGCTCGCGTGACCAACTGCACGAACTGTAAGAGAACCTGCTCTGTTCTAGTTCGTTTGTGTTCCGTGTTACGTCATGGATTAGGAGCTATTGGACTTCAGTAAAAAACACCATATACTCAAATACTCACACCGTGGATCCAGCAACCCGTATTGGGCCAGCTTGGTGGATTAATGGCTTAGATCCCTTTCAATGTTTCTAAGGTAGGCTCATGTCCAGCAGGAGGACCTTATGTGGACTTAATTATGATGATTGTGGGTCTCTTGGAAAACAAACTAAGATAGAACAGAACAAACATCCTTTTTTGAATACGAGCACTCAACCCTATATAGAGACGTAATACATGCGAATGTGAAAGAAAACGATTTTGTCAACTTTTTGTCAACTAGGTGCGAAGTAATCCGAAGAGATTCCGAATACGATCGCTAGGGCGTGCGTTATATATCAGTGACTAGCCACTGACGAGTTGACAGGTTCGGGTCGCCTTGTATTACGTCTCTATATAGGGTTGAGTGCTCGTAGTTTTTTGACTAATGTTTGCGTTAGCAGGTTACTAGCATGTACAGAATCAAACCTTGTGCTTTGTGCTATTTAAAGTATTTGTGATCCAAGAATTTGCAGATCAAGTGATTAATTACAGTGAAGTATTAGCATCTGATATCTTTGACCCTGCTAATAAATACACTGAGAGCAGAGACTTTTTCACAATTTGTTCAATCCGAACTTATTAGGTTAGGTTACTTCGGTTTTGGACTAATTTGTTAGAAAATATGGTTTTATTTTATAAATTTTCCGAATTAAGTACACAGCGGAAAAATGTCTTCTAGTCGCAATACACAAATTGCACTAACTGGTACCCCGTAGCGATGTGATAACCGATCGGTGATCAGGGCCCCGATTCTGTAACTAAAGTTATGTGTCGATGGAATGGAGGCCATTTATCTGTTCTGGAGGTTTACCATGATCGCTTAGCGCGATCCAATTTAGGACCAAAACAAATCTGCAACGCTTATTCGTACCATGATGGCTTATAGCGATTCAATTTTGGCGCTGTTGCGATTCAAAGGCAGACCAGTGACAATTTATGTAGACATTTAAAATGGACCATAGACAACCGAGCAGTTCAAAAGCAGCGCCATCATGGTACCATTTTAAAAAACATTCCAATTGCGAAGCAGTTCAATTTTGGATCGTAAACAGAAATGCTTTTAAACGATCGTGGTAGGTACCCAGGTGGCGCAATCGAGTAGATAAAATATTAACGATAAAATAGCCTCCATTCCATCAACACACAACTTGAGTTACAGAATCAGGGCCCCGTTACAAACAGAAGTGGCCGCTTGCTATTAGTGGTTTCTTTACTGACTTACGGTGCATCAGGTTCTATAGTGATGACGCTGGGAGACAACGCCGAGAAGATGATGCCCACTGGGATCAGGGCAGTCAACAGATGCAGGAGATTCGTCCATGGGTTCACGCTGAAACATTAGTTATTACGGGTGTAGTAAAAAGTTGTAGTAAAATTTAAGGAGATTGGTAGCTAGCCATCAGCATTAACAACTTATCTGAGACCAAATCTAAAACAGAAAAGGTGGCACCGACTTCAAACAGCTCAGTAGGTAGGTACTACATAGCACATCAATATTGTATTTATTTTCCACTTTTTTGAAGTTGGTTCTATTTTTTTAAAGTTTTTATTTTTTTCAATTTTAGTGCAAATTATAACCTCTTCATTTTTTGAATTTGGTTAATAAAATGTGTGAGCTTTGAAAAGTTTAAGCGAATTTTTTATTTTTATTTTACATACATACAGTTTAAACTGAGAACCCCCCTTTTTTGAAGTCGGTTAAAATACTAAAACCTTTTCCTAAATGTAATAAATACTTTTCTGAAAACCGCATCAAAATCGGTTCAGCCAAACGCGAGATAATCGCGGACAAACTCCTTTTTTTGAAGTCGGTTAAAAATAACAACAGCTGTTTTGATTGCGCTCTACGAGCGAGCAAACAAAACAAAGCATTGAAGCGCTCGAAGCCCAGTGGCACACGCTGATCTCAACCGATCAGTGACGTTAAGCAACGTACACAGAGGCAGGGAACCTGATGGGTCACCAAAGTGGCAATTTATCACGGGCGTTTCCGTTCTTCGGATGGCATGTTAAGCTGTCGTTGCCGGCAGTTGTCGATTGTCTACAGTCGTTAAAACCAAGTCAGAGGCCATTTGGCGGTTTAAATACTCTGATACCAGGTTTAGCCAAGTTTGCCACATACTTGGCTATATACGATAAGAAGAAGAAGCTGTTTTGTAAACAAAATTTCAATAGCTTCAAATCTATTTGACAAAATTGTATGATTTTTTTTCGTTTATCTCAGCATTCAATCTTACTACCTACTTACCTTCGGATACTTCTTATTTTACTACCTTTTTAACCGACTTCAAAAAAAGGAGGATGTTCTCAATTAGGGTTTTTTTTTATCATAACTCAAAAAATTACCAACATAAATAATTACTTAAAAGTAAGAGAAAGGCTTCAATAACGATTAAGTAATATGTAATCACACAGTAAGATAATATTGATTTTGTGACTTTGCACAGCAATAAATTGATTTCTCGTTTAATTTATAAAATCAATACCCAATCACTTTATAAGTAATCATGTATCAAATGTAGAGCAATGAGAAACTCTTACTTTCCAATTTTCTATATTAATGCCTTCATATAAACTTATATTAATTGGATGCTATCATAAATCCGTAGATCCGTTACGCTAATACCAATTCAATTTAATATTTAATTAACATTTTAATTTGGAAGATTTTTCGAGCAAGTTTTTTTGCATTATAATCAACTAGCTTTCCGACCGCGGCTCCACTTATAATATAATATTAGTAGGAATTTCATCCAAAGGTACTGGAAACAGGGCCCCGATTCTGTAATTTCAGTTGTGTTGTGTGTCGATGGAATGGACGCCATTTTATCTGTTCTAGTGGCGAAATTGAGAACTATTTAATTTTCATATTCTGGCTGACAACCACCCCGACCAGCAGCGCCACCGCCAACTGAACGTAAAGTTGCAAACTACCTAGCAACTGAAAATTCATTTGGCGGTGGCACCCCCAATCAAAGCAGCCGTCATTAGATGTATGAAATTTGGATAGTTCTCAATTTCGCCACCTGAACGGATAAAATTGTGACCATTCCATCGACATACAACTGAAGTTATAGAATTGGGGCCCAGATCGGTCTGAGGTTACAGTTCAATAAATTGCTTTCAGGGCAACCTAGCGAAACTTCACCTTCCTATAAAACTGAACCAATGTTCCCATAAAACTAAACCTTTTTAAAAAAAAATACAAATCTTTCCTCTTTATAATATTAGTACAGATTAGTATAGATAATATTAGTATAGATTAGACAGATAAATAAATTAATAGAGTGTGCTAAATTCCCTTTTGAATATTTAAAGTACTTACCGCTTCTTGAGCGAGTGTTCCTTCCCTCCAGAGCTGAACTCGAGTCCAAAGTCCTCGTCAGTGGTCCCTGGCTTTACCTGAAAGGGGTCTGGTGACTTGTACAGCCCTCCGGCTGGGATACGAACCGGTGCCTCCACTGTGGGCTTGGTTTCCAGACCACCAGCGCTGGAGTTTTCTATAAAAAAAAGATTTATCGTACTCTACAAAAAGTCGTAAAATAAAGTTAGAATAAATATGTCTAGATTGCGTCTAGAGACAATAAAACAATCACTACATTTAGAGGTTGTAAAACAGAAACTTTGAGTTTCATAACCGCTCATAATTTACTTTTGGGATTTCAATGAAAGAATGGTATCATCATCAGTGAAATGCTTGCGATCAGTGGCGGGTCGATAAAACCGGGGCAGGAAACCAGGACCCCGATTCTGTAACTTAAGTTGTGTGTCGATGGAATGGTCGCCATTTTAAAAATTTAGAACTATTCAAATTTCATACTTATGACGGCTGTGGCGCCATCGCCAACTAAATTGTCAGTTGCTAGGTAGTTTGCAACTTTACGTTCGGTTGGCGGTGGCGCTGCTGGTCGGGTGGTTGTCAGCATGTATATTAAAAAATAGTTCTCAATTCCGCCACCTGAACAGATAAAATGGCCTCCATTCCATCGACACACAACTTT
This sequence comes from Aproaerema taeniolella, assembly GCA_949987775.1. Lineage (NCBI taxonomy): Eukaryota > Metazoa > Arthropoda > Insecta > Lepidoptera > Gelechiidae > Aproaerema > Aproaerema taeniolella. The sequence goes on along the minus strand of OX465259.1, from coordinate 609,669 downwards.
AGACAAAATTGGGGCCCTGATGGGTGAACATATCTGCAACTTATCACGGACACACTCGTGCTTCGGAGGGCACGTTAAGCCATTTGTCCCCACGCGCGACGTTAAATCAAGTTAGAAGCTATTTGATGGGTTGAAAACTCTGACAGTCAAGGATAGTCGAAGTTTTCTACGTACTTGATCCTTACTAATATTATAAACGCGAAAGTTTGTGAGGATATGTGAATGTTTGTTACTCTTTCACGCTCAAACAGCTGGACAAATTTTGATAAAATTTAGCTGACACCCTAGATTGATACATAGGCTTCATAATTTTTCCGAATTCCCAGGGGAACGAAAACCCGAACGGAAAGCTAGTGTACGATAAAAAAGAATCATCAGTGGGCTTACCGCTGCTGCCCACACTACTCCCAGCAGTGGGCCGCCAGTCATCCTTGGCTCGCGTCAGAATGGGCTGCTCCAGCTTGTATGGGAACTCCTGGAACTTCTTGAATACCTCCTTTGGGATCTTGTTGAATGATCTGTAGTCTTCTTTGAAAGAGCTAAAAGAAAGAATATTTATTTCCAAAATAATCACAATTTCTTGCAAAGGAAAAAAACTTGAAAAGGAGAAGTTGCGTGCATCAACTCAACTCTATTAATCGTTCATAAGAAAATAACTCAACCAATTTATTCTGTTTCTTTGCTACATAAGCGCAGGACAGACTGAAAGGGGCTAAGGAAAAATTTGTTTAAATGAATCTTCTAATGAGGCCGACATGACACCTAGGGTGATCTTATTCTAATACTAAATTATTCTAATACCAAATTTTAAAAAACAACAAAGCAGATATCAAGCAAGTTGTGATATAGGTAGATATCACAACTTGTAACTACGCTTTCCAACAGCGTACGTAATTTTAGTTAATGCACGTGAACTATTTTTATTGATAGAAATCTAAAAATATAAAATTGGAGGTCCTGATTCACTTACTCATCAACGCCCAGTCCAAACCCTTGGACTTACAAAGCTGAAATTTGGCTTCCTTTTATAACGTAGAATTTTATGAAATTACCACGGGAACAAAGTCCCAGTCATCCTTTAATAAATGTACATTTGTTTTAAAGCGTTGACAGAAAAAAAAGTGAATATCTAACAACAACAAAAATAGCAATCTTTGTGGTGAAATTAATCTTTAGGTACATGCTGTTAAGTACCCATGAAAACCAACAGGCGGTTTTTTAATAACAGGCGAGAAGGCATCGGTTGTCCTGGTGGGGACGATCCCGAAGCTATCCTCATCGATGAAGCTCCCGAGATGCGGGCTGGGCTTGAACTCCTGACTGCTGCTGTTGAACTCTTGACTGCTGCTGTTGTCTGGTCGGTCTACCGCTGCTGCCTCCTTGGAGTCTATGATGCTGCTGCTGTTGCTGTCTTGCTTTGGCTGGCCGAACGTTGTTTCTATTTTCCAGCTGTAGAGTTTGAAAAAACCTTTCTGAATTTATTTTCGTCTTGTTGTTGTTTATCTTCAAGTGGGAATTATATTAATGGCTCCAATAGAGTTAAAAGTTCTATCTCCCATAAAAAACGTGAGATGTTACTTAATTAATTTGTAAGGGAGGTCCCATTTTTTTCATACGTATTTTAACTCATATTCTTGAGTTTGTCGTTCAAGATCACGTTAAGGTTAATGTGATAATTAAAAATACACACACACATACATAACGCTTTTGTTTTATTAGAGTAGGCAAAGACCACAGCAGCTCTAGCACGATAACGACAAACTCGCGCTCGGCTCACGCTGAAACTTCACTTTGATTGCGTGAGGGTCCCGAGCAAAGGCTTGCTCGCCCTATGGCGTTGTCAATGTTAACATTTTAACATAGGACCGCGGTGTTGTCGCGGCGCCGTCACTATCGTACTTGGCCTGCTGATCGCTACCAAACGCACCTCTTTAGCTATCGGGTACCCTTCACGGCCTTTTCTCAGTACCTACGTCACCAATTTGGTCTTAGTATATTCGCCTAGAGCGCCTATTCAACCCTTCCAACTACATCAAAAAGTCATAATAATAATGTTATGAAAAAATAACCCGTATGCTTTAAAAAAAAGAAGAGGCTAAAATACATTCTTTTTTTTTTATTATAAGATGGGTTAACTCTTGACCTCAATCTTGACCTAAGGTCAAAGATGAGATCGACGATGGAGCGAGTTAACCCAGAAAATGCCTATAAAGGCACTGGTACTCCCACGCACCGACGGAACTCAGCAAGCTGTTTGGCGTCGGACTTCGGTAGGAGGATGGTCGCGAACCAGACGGCCCTTTACAGAGCCTACCACACCGCATGAGACCATAGGACGACACCACAGATTCATAAAAAAATGAAGTATCGTTGCCTGGGATGGATTACTAGGAGGCAGGTCTCATTTGTGTTTCCTTAGTCGCTTCTTACGAAACCCACGGAAAGAGATGGGGTGGTGTTATTCTTAACCGATCACCATACGGCCATTCACTCACTACCAGTGGTCAAACTTGTGTTCTTCTTACCTAGTAGCCGATTTAAGCTTGGTCCCACCGCTGGTGTTATTGTTTTTGTTGGTGGAGGGGACAGGATACAAGGTGGTGGTGTTAGAACCAGGCTCCAGCTCTTCGACGCTCTCCACCACTCTATGGGCCGCTGTGATCGACATCAGGACACATGGCCATAGGAACAGCTGGGTATTATAAAGAAACATTTATTTTAAATATTATATTAGGTGATTTCAAATTAGATACCAAAAATAAGAAAAAGTGAATCAGCCCACTAAACTGAACATTTATATTTTTATTTTTTTTATTTATTTCAACAAATACATTAAATATCAATAGCTTCAAGAAGACACTATTAAACCACTTATGGTTTTTCTTAGTGTCTTATTCATTAGTCTACACAATATAAAAAAGTTGCTTAAGTAATTCTAATATAATAACAATAAACAAATGTAGGTATTGGTGCACTTAACACTATTTAACACATAAATTACAATTTTGGCGGCCGTGAGAATGTCGCTAGATGCAGTAATTTACGACAAAAATATATCTACATCCTGCATCTATCTATACCTTCCCCCTCTCCCCACTCTCCCCAAGTAAAATTTGAAAAAAGTTTTCATCTCTACATTTTTGCGATCAACTACCTTATTATGAAGTATCAACAAGTTTTCTTGAGGATTTTATATCGTTTCTTTGGAGATAGACGTTAAGTTTCATGAGGAGCCCTCAAAGTTTCAGTAAAAAAACATATTATGACCACACTTTTATTATTATGAGATTTGGCGGTTTGAACTTAAATTACAATTTATTGTACCTACACAACACATAACATACAAAGACAAATAAATGTATATGTCGCCGGAAATTAATAAGAATCGTAAGTTGATCAATTTTCGAGGTAATAAATTTTAGCTAATTGATCAACTTACGCTGCCTGGCTGTAAGTTTATCAACTAACGATTTTGTCAATCGACCAATCGCTGCTCAGTGTACATTTTTACGTTAGACTGACAACCGTAATATAATACACTGTTCTCTGATTGGTTGCTGCGACCACCTCTTAAGACAACCACAGTCGAGTCGTTTCTGGCACTTCGACGCTGCCGCGGCACGCTCGTTACGCTCGCTCGGCTCGTGCGTTGAGGGTCGCAGTTCTAACCTAACCTAACTCAACCAACCCTAAACGGGTTGGTTGGGTTCGGCTACTAACAAACCTATTTGTCGCAGTTCTAAGTGAGACATTCAAGCAATCGGCGAACACCTCGAGTTTTCAACCAATCAGCGTACACATCGCGTTCGTCGGATCATTCTACCGCGAGACGCCGTAAATTGATCAATTACCGGAAATATATACGTTAAATAATACATTTCAACTGCCGTGTATGATTTTCCGATAGTTGATAAACTACATCGAAAGTTGATCAACTTACGATTCTTATTATTTTCCCGTGACATTTATAGCAGAGATGACACAATAGGCATTGCTCAAGCAATCGGCGAACACCTCGAGTTTTCAACCAATCAGCGTACACATCGCGTTCGTCGGATAATTTTACCGCGAGATGCCGTAAATTGATCAATTACCGGAAATGTATACGTTAAATAATACATTTCAACTGCCGTGTATGATTTTCCGATAGTTGATAAACTACATCGAAAGTTGATCAACTTTCGATTCTTATTATTTTCCCGTGACATATATAGCAGAGATGACATACAGGCATTGCTCATTTCTAATTAGAAATTTCCTACAGCAAACCTATCAAACAGAGCGATATTGGAAAAGTAGAAGCGACCAAGACGTGCACAGCAATAATATTATAAATAAATTTAAGTACCTAGTAAATAAGAGTATTACTCTTTGGACTCAGTCTTATTCGCCATAAATATGATTATACCTACGGGGTAGAGCTGTCATCAACATTTTGTATTAACGAGTTTTTTTCAAGCTGCAAAATTATGCCAGCGAAAAAGTTAATTATAAGTTTTTATAATTATATGTTTTAATAGAGCATCATCCGTTTTTCAAATTTATAGAACTTCAGATTTCTGTGAAACCCTATAAAGAAATTGCCAAAACCAATGGTATACTAATGAGAACAATCATCAACTAATACAATTGATATAAAAGTTTGTAAAACGCAAATCACAACGCCATGGCTTAACTTGTCTTACAATTACTTGAGCAAAAATGATTATCAGCTTTATTACAAAAAAGTCGCGTCCAGCAGCTTTCATTCAAGTGGACTTACGCCATTAACTCGCCTGTTACGTGTGTGGTATAACTACCCTACAAGTTTATTCTAATGTGGCCATTCCTTTTTGACCTAATTTGGGACACTTGGTAATTCTTATTAATATTATAAATATATAAAAGTCGGTTTGTCCTTCTGTCACCTTGTAATAGAGCAACAAACGAACGTACGTGTCGACGTAATTTTAAATGGAGAAGAGAGGCATGGATCAATTTTCAATGTCAATATCACGTTTTCGGCCCCACACTAAGTACATGTTTTTAATCATTTTTTAAAGTTTTTTGTCACGCCTGATCGCATTTTGACGCCTTTTTGTAAATTTTTTTTTGCCTGAACAATAACTACAAACAATAAAATAATTCTAACTGGTGTTTAATGAGCCTCAAATCTTAAATTATTGCAATAAAAAGATATCAAAAAACAATGTCACCTTCCTCATTGCGGAATTGACAAAAATTTTAGTTATTAGATGAGACATAGGTACATATCTAATCCTAGTTCAAGTTAAACACAGAATTTAGGACAGTCCCACAAAACTCTGCCGATATGGTCACCTTAACTATTCTACATAATAATATGTAGCCAGCAATAATGTCATTGTAGCTTTGCGAATCGGCGAAACGTGTACTTTGTTTACTGCACAGGTTGATAAGAAATTATAAATTATAAGAAAGAAGATTGTTTTCCTAATTTATTATATTTTGTTTGTTAATAAAAGTGTTGTTTAAAGTTTCATCTCATTTGACTACTGTCAATGAAATGTTTCTACTTTGCTTATAAATGAATATGACTGTGAAAAAAAATTAAAAGTTTAATAATGTAATTTTCTTCTCAAGAATTTTCTTGAGATTTGCTTTCTCAAGAATTTCATTTTTTTGGCCATGATTGTATGTAAAGAGTAAATAGGTGCACTTTATTTATGCTGTAAGTCTACCGTCACATCTTTTCTTTTACTTTTGGTTCCGATCACCCTGTAGATACATATGCGAGTAAATCTGAACGCCTGGTTCTCGCGAAAGCGGAGAGTTACCCTGAGGTCAGAGGTCAAAGGTCAGAGGTTTGATCTCTGCCGAACGAGTAATGTGTCTTTCAACCTTATGGAGTAAGAATTATCATTAATAGTCGCATAATGTTTACTAATTTTAATCTAAACTATAAATAACGAAGTCCTGTCTTACTCACTGACTTATTAAACCCCAATTTCACCTAAAACTGTATGATGAGAAACATTGTTCATTGGAATAAAGTCCTCTATCAAACAATAAGTGCAACTACAGTATTCGCAAAAAAAGTAAGGGCTACCTATTTATACCAAAATCCAAAAAGTATGACATATGAAAATGACGTAATGTCAAATCTCGGGTTAGTTTCTTACTTTAGTCTTATAGGGGAAAATCTCGTTTAATCATATTTTCTACTTTTTACAGGGTGATACTGATAAAGTAATTACTTTTGTAATAATTTAAATTTAGTAAAAACCATTGATTTGACTAATAATAGTAAAAATAAATATATGAATATTATAAATGCGAAACTAACTCTGTCTATCTATCTATCTATTACGCTTTCACGCCTAAACTACTGAACCAATTTTGATGAAATTTGGTTCAGAGAGATAGATTAGACCTTGTGAAAGGATATAGGCTACATTTCATCCCACAGCTGGACACGGTACAACCTGTAGTCCACGCGAGCGGAGCTGAGGGTGGAAAGCATTTTTATAAAATACAAAGTACTTAACGCTTTTAACCTAGACTTTCTGAACAGACCACAGTGCTAGAAACCCAGCGTGTAATTTAAAAACTGATGTTATGTCAACTGCGCAGCGGCGCACTTGGCATTGCGCAACGGAGAGCGGCGCGGCGGCGCGCGCGCACTTTCTCCCAAAACGGTAAGTCACTGACCGCCATCGACGTCAGCCCCCTCTGCCACCCTCATAAGGGCTGGCTTCATTCATGAAAAAGCTTGTTTACAAGTAGTTTAAAGTCGTTAAATCCTAATAAGGATTGTCAGTAATTATAGTTATTTTATCGAAAGAAAATGGTCTCATTCATAAATCAAAATTTATTGTGATGTTTTGTAGTCCAGTGGAATATATCTAGGCCCTGATTCTGTAACTTCGGTTGTGTGTCGATGGCATGGTTGCCATTTTATCCGTTCAGGTGGCGAAATCGAGAACTATCCAAATTTCAAACATCTAATAACTGCTGCTTTGACTGGTGGCGCCACCGCCAACCGAATTTTCAGTTGCAAGGTAGTTTGCAAATTTTACGTTCGGTTGGCGGTGGCGCTGCTGGTCGGGGTGGTTGTCACAAGTAAGTACATGAAAATTAAGTCGTTCTCAATTTTGCCACCTGAACAGATAAAATGGCCTCCATTCCATCGACACACAACTGAAATTAAAAAATCAAGTCCCTGTTCTGTTAGACTACGACCTTTCACGTTGCACTGGGGATAAAAGAAAGCTTAGAATGGGCAAGATGTCAACTTCTCCCAGACATACCGAAAGAGTCAGTAATTGATATGTGGCGATAGGCAACCTTATTGATCGACAGTACACAACCGACACCTATTTGTTACTATCGTCATAGTATCGGTCGTAGATATACAGAGTGTAAAGGACAGCTTAGCAAATACTTAAATGGTGGAATCTACACACTATCATCATTCCCGGAAACGTCGCTACGCAACGTATCATGAAACCGCGCCGCGCTGCTATCGGAGTGCGATGTACATTGCTGGTTCTCGTGTTTTACGTTGTTATGGTTGTTTTTTATTGCAAAATGGATTTTATTCGATTAAATAATTAAAAATGTAAGCAGAAAATATATAAAAACATTTAAAAATTTCCGGAGAAAAATTCCACTAAAAATCATTCAGAATGATTGTCTGAGTCCAGGTTTTCAGTTTTTGCTAAGCTGTCTTTTACACCCTGTATACATACACTCATGCCTTATATTCCTTTTGAGGTAGGCAGAGAATTGTGCAGTTTTTAAGCTACTTGCCATCACGTTTGATATACAATTATTTTGAGGGTCATTAGATGGAACATTAAGTGTAGTGATGATAGGTTGTCAGTCTATCACCACATATCAAACTGAAAAAAGCCCAGTCTTTATCTGAAAAGGAACGAGGTAAATCAAAGTTGGTAGAAACCCATTTCCTCAGTGAAAGTATAGTCATCTAATCCGGGAAAACTAACGCTTTTAAAAGTGATAAACAGCGATGAGTCACCGATTACTGGAAAGGCGGAAAAACACTTCGGAAAGGTCAAAGTTTCCAGATACCATTTTTCAAAACGCCAGAAATATATAGAGATTGATAATTTTATAGAGAATGGGTTTGTTCTTGACCACAATCTAGGTCTAGGATATGATCGAGGATGTACCGGGCTTACTCACTCTGAAGAGATTTAAACTATATGAGCTAGGAAATACAGAGATATTCCATTCCTAGCCGGTGCGCAATACAAAAAAGATGAAGAGAAACACTGGTACCCAGCAGTACTTCTTGACGTCCGATAGAAAGTCAAAGTCAGAAAATAACTTTGTTTTATAGAACATTCAGGTTGTTCCTCAAAGGTCAAAGTAGTGAATTAGATTAGAAAGGGGAAGGCAACTGAACTTGTGCTAGTAAAAAACAGATATTCAATCTACTCTGCTTCTAAGAGTTAGGCTTTAATGTGTTTTTCCTAGTTTTATCATTAATGAGTCTCCTGGCTTAGCGATCCACCGATTCCAGAACGGCTAGAGCAACATAGATCCAATCACAATTGTCTCAGAATGTTTACTTGATAACCGCCAGATCCTTAAGTCATTGATAAGCACAGATACCCCGAAAATAGACATGGACTATTTCATAACTGTTATAGAAACTTTATAAAACAGAGATATGGACTGTTTCATAACTGTTATAGAAACTTTATAATAATGAATTCTATTTTTAGATTCAATTTTTCTTCCTATTAGTCATAGATATAACGTAATCAAACATCAATTCACAAAACACAGCAGGCTATTAACTCGATGACACTTCACTCTGAATTGGGTACATCCTGGTAAAGGCTTCGTCTGATTCACGGAGGAATGTTGCTAATTAAATATCTCGTGACATTATCAAGTATCAAACAATGATTCGGGGCCGGAGCTAGACATTCGCTCGAAAATAAATCATAAAAAGTGCGCACATAAATAATTTTCAAACTAAATAATGTAATAAAATAAGACTTCACTGTAATTGATTACAAATAGGTCAGACTAGAATAGAATAGTTCATAATTTTGATGATTTTGGGGGTCATCTATAAAAATTATAATTTATGTCAAATACGTCGTTTCCAAGTGGTTATATATGATGCGTACCGCGATAGGAATTACAAAGAGAGTATGGACGGATCTATGTATTAAAATATTTCAGTTACACATACATATTATGATGATTTAAATTATTTTTTGGAGAATTGCAAATAGGGTAAGTTGTTGAGTTTCTTGAGGAGAATCACTTTCTTAAAGTTTCGTTGACTAATTTTAAGTCCTCCAATATTCGTTTCAACCGAAAGCTTCTCTTCGAAAATCAAATGGGATTTAGGCCACGCCGGACCAATGCGGGTTGGTGGACTATACTAGTATAATGGCTATAGTCAAGTTCAAAAAATATCAATGTAATTCACTAGTTTGACTTATTAGCAACATACTGAATGTTCTATGAAATAAAGCTTTTTTTATAACTTAAGGGTTCGCTTTTGACCATAATCTAATTTAGGGGCGAAGATGTAGTCGAGGATGACACAAGCTCATCTAGCTATTTTTGATTTTGAGTTTGAGTCAAAGTACCTTAAGGCGACTACAGCACCTAAACTACGATTTTATGATGCGTAGATAAGCATGACGCACTGCATTAAATCGAAGAAAAAAAAATACTACGGTAATATTCAGGACATAAACTAGATAAGTAGTTTGCTGAAAACATGATTCAGCACTTTTGGTTCGATAGAAAAAGCTCACAAAGTCACCTCTAAATACCAATATTGTGTATCTTTTAAGCTGTAAAAACGATAGTAAAATGCACACCGGAACTTGAATTTGCTATCAAAATGTTCGAAATTGAACACTCACGATAAGTAGTTAACGCATTTTTCGATTTAAGCTGTTACCTTTCCATAAATCTCATTTTTCTAACTTCCGAACATGTTTTTACGCACGCACGCTTTCATGGTCCGTAAACTTCGTGTATCGACACTGTTCGCACTGCCGGCCCAGGCCTGTTGAGAGACGGAGATGGCACTATTCCTATGTGTGCTGCCTTTATCGGGTGCTGTAGTCACCTTAAGAGGCGGCTGTGCCGAGGCCTGCCCTGTGCGCGCACCGGCAACGCGCACAGGTGCGGCGCGGGCGGTGAAAGCGGGCACGGGCTGCGCGCGCGCCTCTACTGTGGGAACCAGCGGACAACCTCAACGTACACACTTTGCACAAGCAGTAACTTCCTTCTTGTCTCTTGTTTTATTTCACATTCAAGGTACGGTTGAACCTTGTCCAGGATTTGGTTACACACACCATCGTATCGGGGCGACTGAATGCTATTGTAATACAATTCTGGCAACGTTCTTCTGTAAATCAAATTAATTGTTTAATAGTTTATTCAAGAAACTAACAGCTCATTACAATTAAAGACTTATCTAAACAGTCGTTAATTTAACATACGTCCAATCACAGGTTAAAATAAAATATAATTTCTTTATTTGCAAACGAGGGTGTTGAAGATTTTACAATCTTAATAATTGGTGCCGTACGTGTAACACTTGGTAATAAGGCCCAGCAATATGGAATGATGCGATGCTTTGTGTCACCAAACTTAAACTAAATATTATTTTTATTTTTAAACACAGAAACTTCATAATGTTTTTTTTTTCACTGACGTGTACGTTCATCTCTGTAGTCTTTCGGTAGTGCGTAACACATTACTTGAGTCTGAATCTTGGATTTATCAAACTTAAATTCAGAATATTCGCTAACGCATTACATCTAAATCTGTGGCATTAGCAAACAAACTGTAGCCGTGGCTTGCAATAAATTTGGACTTGGACATCAAGTCTGTGGATGCAAAATTATTTTTAGAGGTTTAATTATTAATATAAAATAGATTGTTTCTTACTGCTTGTTCAATATTATATTCTCGTTATACGCGTACACCTGACCACTCGTTACGTAACGACCGCTCGTCATCATATCGATCGCTTTATGATTTTCCATACCGTGTGAATTCGAACGGTCGCGTGATTGGGACCGCCATTATATTTTGGAGTATTTTGATTAAATACTGTGATGCGAGCAGATTTTGATGATCTTCATGACATAAAAGGAACTGCGTTATGTAACATACGGAAACTTTGTAAGCTGTTATGTTGTAAGAGTTATGTACGACCTACTTCAGACATGCAAATTGTCATTTTAATTTTCTAAAATTCAGGCGATTTTGATGATTTCTATGCGCTAGCTATGTGTGAGTTTAAAATATTAGTTACGAAAAATATGGATTAATGACCAACTGATCTTAAAGTTGCGGGTTCGAACAAATATTTGGAAATCGTATTTGTATTTAAATATATGTATTTACTTGCATATTTAATTTACCTCCTTGTACGACACCTCGGTAAGAAAGAGGGTGGTCCTATTCTACTCTGCCGGGGACTTACACGGTAAATATGCAAGCAATTTCATCTGCACACAGAGAAGGAAAACTCTAAAATTATATCAAAACCCTCGCCAACCCGCCTGCCAAGCGTGGTGAGTATGGCATTATGTTGTTGAGGGAGGCCCGTGCCCTAGCAGTGGGGACGTATATGGTCTGATGAAGATATGTATTTACAAAGAAAAATTATAAAAGTAGTATATCAGTTATCTAGCAAGCCTTGCTTAGTTAAGGGATAAAAGTTGTCCAAGAATATTATAAGTATTAAATTAGTATCGAGTTGCTCTTTCAAGATTTAACCATCAATGGTCAATTTAATTAAATTACACATATCAAAACAGCAGTTTTTCTTCTGCTTTTAGTATAAAAATGGTGGAATGAAATTTTCATTTTCGTCTCTTTTTCACTTTCGAGCTAGATCAAGTTCAATGTAAGAATTGAAAATTCAGTTATGGAACTTGCTCACACTAAAGATTTTATACAAATACGTGTCTTAAATACTTTTCATAGCTTCTCAAAAAGGCCTCTGTTGTATGAAAAATCGTATTTTCTAGACTTTTTTGATAAGTGTAGTTATTTATCGATACAACTTCGCTCTGAAGCGCCATCTTGTATCACTTTACATTAAGTAGTTATTGATTCTTTTTTGTGTAAATTGCATGAAGAAATAAAAGTATTAAATAAAATGTGATTAAATAAACAGTTAAATAAATGGTTCATTTGATTACAAAAGATGTAGATATAAGTATTTTTCACATTAGTAAGTAATCTGATGACGCAATACTCACCATTGCCACAGCCAGCCTCCTGTGTGTCTGCTCATGTGTCTGTATGTATGACTAGGGTCGGCGACAGCTGCTCTCTATATTTATAATATTCCTTGTCGGTTTGTCCATCGGCACGAGCGACAACTCCATTGTACTTTTTAGGGCTGTCTCTGGTTTTATAACAAGTGATCATAAGTGATCTTAAATGTAAATTGAGTAAGTTCACTAGCCTTCGTCCTGAGAATTTGTTCGCGTGGAAAAGTTAGCTTAAATCACTATTAGCCTCTCCAACTTTACCTTTGGAAAGATCAGTATCCGTATTCTATACCAATAGATTCGACACGGATGCTCGGAAAGTCTCAGTGCATCCCTGTCTTGTGCTATTTAGATGACAGTGACGGGTATAGTCTTGTCGAATATCGGATTCGAGTCGAATGGTGTAGTTGTAGAATACGAGTGCTGTGCGGCTATTCCATTAACCAATGGCATCATAATATCAATGGAACGATAATGGTGAGCACTTCATCCGTTATTATAACACCCATATTCTAAGAAGTTAACTCGAAATTTCTTCCACTCAACTTCAGCTAAGGAAATCCTCGAAACGACCTCGAAATAAGTATTCTTACACCCATATTCTTAGAAGTTAACTCGAGATTTCCTCGACTCCACTCAACCTCTGACAACGATTTTGACGTTTTTATTTGACACTTCCGTCCTCGACTTTCAAATTTTCCTCAGTGGAGTCGAGGATGATTTGAGTAATCAATTGTCAAAGTTAAGGTACCTCGCGACCTACCTTAAGATTTTCTTAACGCTTTATTCGATGCTTGAGCTTGTTGTATGCTACTTTTTCATATGAAAAATGAATTATTTTGAAGATTTCGTGGAGTATCTTTATAATAATAAATCGTTAAAGATTAATATCGAATAAAGATATACGCTAGCTAGTGCCATCTATCGTCGAGTAGCTGTATGCCACATTCAAGGAATCTTGAGGTGACAACTAAGAATACCAAATTCGAGGTCGTTTCGAGGATTTCCTTAACTGAAGTTGAGTGGAGGAAGTTTCGAGTTAACTTCTTAGAATACGAGTGTTACACCCATATTCTTAGAAGTTAACTCGAGATTTCCTCGACTCCACTCAACCTCTATTTTGACGTTTTTATTTGACACTTCCGTCCTCGACTTTACAATTTTCCTCAGTGGAGTCGAGGATGATATGAGTAATCAACTGTCAAAAAGTAGCATCACAACAAGCTCAAGCATTGAATAAAGCGTTAAAGAAATCTTGAGGTAGGTCGCGAGGTACCTTAACTTTGACAATTGATTACTCAATTCATCCTCGACTCCAGTGAGGTAGGTAAATTGTGAAGTCGAGGACGGAAGTGTCAAATATAAACGCCAAAATCCTTAACTGAAGTTGAAAGGAGTGGAGGAAATCTCGAGTAAACTTCTTTGAATTTTGGTGTTAACCTCATACATTAGATGACAGCTACCTTGACTGGCAGCGCCACTGCCAAATGAATAATTTGTTGCTTTGGTAGTTTGCAACTCGACGTTCGGTCGCCGATGGCGCTGTCAGTCAAGGCAGCTATAGCTGTCATCAAATGTGTGAGGTTTAGCTTGTTCTAAAGGCTACCAGAATGAATGAAGTGGTCACCATTGTCATTCAACCGCCATTGGGATGCCATTATATGTATACAAAACTCACTTGGCGTAAAAATAGACCCAACTGTCGTGTAAGACTTTGCTCCATCCCACTAATTGTACCTCAGCACAGAACTGCAGCATTTCGCGGAAATTTCTGTTATAGAGCTACAAAATGCTGGAATGATTTCCCTCCCCCTTTACGTATCATAAAGTCTATAAACGTTCAAAAATAAACTTAAAGTTAGTTTGTTGAACGAATAAATTTTAATGTCCGGACCGACGTGAAGCTCAATTTTGTGCGTTATTTACTCATTCAGTTTGGTCATGTTTTATTATAATTATTTTTAATTTACTTACTTTCATTCGTAGACTTTTACATTAATATTTTATTCATCATTTTTTTTACAGTATTATTATTTATACATTAATATGGGACGCGTTCCGAAGAACTTTGGGTGTTGGCAGAATTACCAGCGTTGTGGCACTGTCACAACATCAAGCTGAGCCAAAGCCCATTCACCGGCGCGGTACTGTACCTACATATTTACTTATTGTACTTTTTTCGTTAATTGTTTTCTTGTATTGTGTTGTATGTTACATGTACCGTGTCATGAATAAATGTATTTCTCTCTCTCTCTCTCTCATTGAACATGCCGTGCCGCACCCTCAGAACGATAAGGGCTCATCTAAAAAAATCTACTTTTAGGGAGATTCGAAATATTAACTTTGAAAGTAATTATTCCACCAGTTTTGTTGAAAAATATTGGTGTATAAGGACCGACTTACTTTGTTAACACTTTTCCCCTTGTCAAGTCGTTGACCATTTAAAAAACTGACGGTTTGCAAGTCTGAACAAATGAAAGTCAGACATTATGAAAATCTGACCAACTGAAAACAAAAGGTAAAAAAGTGTCCCCAGCCCTGTTACAATAAAAGCACAATTTTCCGTCTGCGCGCTGCCAGTATTGTTGCGCACCCGCACCAGTAATTATTTCCACGTCTTACGCGCATCTAACGACGCGACACGCGCGCACGCGCCATAGTCGACGCTGCAAGGGTTAAAATTATGTGATGTTTGACTTGAAGTATTTACACAATTATCTATCTACTAACATTCCACACGGTTCTTTGTCCCCGTGAGAATTTGGGAAAATTATGTAGCCTATGTTACTCAGGGATAATGTAGCATCCTAACTGTGAAAGAACTTTTGAAATCGGTTCGGTAGTTCCGGAGCCTATTCGTTACATATAAACATACAAATCTTTCCTCTTTATTAATATTATTGTAGACTAGCATCCCGCTCGGGACTTCGTTCCCGTGGGAATTCGGGAAAATTATGTAGCCCATGTTACTTAGGGATCAGGGATGAAGTCGGTCTAATAGTTTCGGAGCCTATTCGTTTCAAACAAAAATACAAATCTTTCCTCTTTATAATATTAGTATAGAGTATAGATATATGGGGACTTTGAATTACTTAGCGAAATTTTAGGGTGTGACTTTCATGGAATTTTCCCTGAGGAACTCATCCGAAATTAAATTATACCAGGGAATCTGTTGATAAACAAAATAAAATTAAAAAAAATTCTTAATAAGTATGTAAAAAAGCCTCAATGGTAAAACCTTTTGGACCCAGAAGGCTGAAATTGAACACAAGGGGAAAGGATTTATTTCACAAAATTCCCATAGGAATTAAGTCCCGGGAATCCTCTAATCTAGTTATTGAATAAAAGGCAGAGTATAAAATCCAAAAATATTTTAATATTTAACATCAAAATGTATTTTCATAACATTCGAGAGTGTTTACAAACAAAATGAAACAAACTTAAAAGAATGACTTACTGCACTCAAACAATTAGGTACATTTTAAATTCTGTACGAGTATCTATTTATGAGATATCACATTTACCCATACTTACCTTCATGTTTTTATGCAATTACAACTAAAATGGGATTAACAGAACTCTCGGCAGCTTCCTGACTCTACAAATAATAAAATAGAAAAATAGATAACAAATCTATCTTATCTATCTTTGAAATATAAAATAACAGTTTGCTAGAGTGTAGCCTAGATAGACCATAGTATCTATAATACTGCTTTACTAACATATTTTTGACATGTTGAGTCCCTACTGAGGCCATCAAAATGTTTAAGTGTTGCTAGATGCTCGTAAAGCCGATTTACACTTAGCAATATTTTGAGAACAAAAACTTAAAATACTCAACACTTACATACGAATCTAAACCTAATTAAAACTTAGGTTTTAAACTAATTAACCATATTAAAACTTAGTAGTAGTACTATGGTTAAACCTAATTAAAATTACATATCTTAAATACTAATACTTATTTTTTTTTTAATGAAAACCGTTATTTGCCGAACCATAATAAAAATATATAAGCACTACAACTTTAAAAAAATAAAAGAAATATAAAATACAAGCAACCGTTCATACTAAAAAGCACTGTGATATAATAAAGTAAATAAATGTAAAAACAACTTTAAATAAATTAGAAAAACTTTAGGGGCTGATTCACCTCATAAAACTTAACACATTTCCCCAAGAAACCTAATGGATTTTCATACTTCGAACCACATACTGCACTGCCTACCCCTACAGGTATTGCAGGTGGGCTATTATAGAATTCTGATTATCTGTTAGACAATCAACCATGGGAAAAAATTGCTCAGCTCCAGAGTTATTCAGATATTAAGTCAATTAAAATTAGAAATAAGAAAATTTATATGATTAACGAGCGACCCTCGGAGTTTCTTGCCTATTCTTCTCCTGAGGATGACTACACCTTTGCAAATAGGCGCAATGTCAAAAGTGCTAATGTAATTCACTGTTTTGCTCAATGTTTTATATTGATTTTGCTAATGTAATTTTATGACGTTTTCAAGAAGCACTTTGTATGTTCTATGAAAATAAAGTGTTTTAGATTTGATTTGGTGTAAGTGTATGTCGACCTATGTTCCTTGGGGAAAGTTATTTAGTTTCTGGGGCTTATTCACATCCTTAATTTTCGCTTACTAATTTAAAGTCACCCAAATTACATACTTTCTCAATGAAAAATGAAAACACATTAACGGATTCTTTTCACTGTCTTCAGTCCTTACTCCTCGAACAGCTCACTAACCGTGCCAGGTGCTAGTTAATATTACACGTACTTCCAGGCGTTAGGATGCCTCAAGAAGGTCTTGACCACCAGCTCCTCTCCCACTAAGTACTTCAGCTCCTTCTCCAGCTCTATTCTTCTGCCGTTTACCACTCCAGCACAGTATAGCAGGAACACTGTAAGATTTAAAAAAAGTTATGTACATTAGTTGCACACTAACCGATGTTATAACGGTGAGGGAAAACATCGTGAGGAAACCTGCACATTCAGGGAAAACATCGTGAGGAAACCTGCACATTCAGGCAACTGAATGTGTAACCATGATCCAATCCGGTCAGGTTCCCCTGTTAACAGGGTCACGGAGGTCAGACGGCAGTCACTCCACTGTAATGACTTGATCTGCTAAACCCTGGATCATGGTAAAGCGTACCCCGAATGAAAAACGAGACTAAGCGCTAGGAAGAAGAAGAAGACTTAATCTTCTTCTTCTTATCGTGTAGGTATAGTCAAGTGTGTGGCGAACTTGGCTAACCCTGGTGTCAGAGTTTTTAAACCGCACAATGGCCTCTTACTTGGTTTTAACGACTGTAGTCAATCGACAACAGCCGGGTCCGACAGCTTAACGTGCCCTCTGAAGCACAGAAACGCTTGTGATAAATTGCCACTTTGGTCACCAATCAGGTTCCCTGCTTAACCTCACTGATCGGTTGAGATCAGCGAGAGCCACGACTTAATGTTCCTTAATCAGGTAATGCCACAACTTCTGTCAGAGTTTACAAAATGCCAAATCTCCTTCTCTGGATTCAAGTTTATATTTACCTTCATTATATTCATGTTTTCATATAATTGGAATGTTAATAATATGTATACATAAACATTTTTTATATATAAACATATTTAAGAATAAATCAACAAAAATAAGAAATTCTAAAATAGCCGAGTTTATTTTTATTTTTGAGTTGAGTAACTTATACGTCTAAAATACCTTCTTCTGTTTTAAATGATTTTTTAAATAACGACTAATGAATTATTTTAATCTCTAGCATCTTATTTATCAGATAAGGTTATAATTGATCGTATATTTTGTTGAGTTTGTAATTTTCTGTTTGCTTATAAAACAGTTGACTCAATAGTTCTGACTGCAAACAAAACATTGTAGAAGAGAAATACATACTATACATGTTTTATCATATTCAGATTTTTTTGTGTATTTCATATAGTTTCCTTGAAAAACTGTTCAGTTTATCGAGGAGAATCAACCCCTATAGCTTCGGTAGCTAATTTAAAGTCACTCTTATATATTTATTTATTTTTTATTAATGAAGGGTTCGCTCTTGACCACAATCTAGCCCAAGGGCAAAGATGCGGTCGAGGATGTAGCAAGCTCACCCAGAAGAAGCCTATTCACTCGAACTTTAAAGAGATTCGGGTTATATGAACTCGGAAATACAGACGCAAGCAGGGAATACCATTCCCTAGCAGTGCGCAATACGAAAGATGATGTAAAGCGCTCAGTGCGAATCCGTGGGATATCAACAAGATAGGGATGGTACCCCGATATCAACAAGATAGGGACGGTCACTCTTATATCAGTATAAAAGACTGTTAGTAAGTAACAATATTTGTAATGTTGGTGATTGTTCATAAATAAACCAGCTTTTCTACCGGGACTTCGTTCCTTTAGGAATTTGGGAAAATTATGTAGCCTGTGTTAATCCAAGGTGTCAGCTACCTCCATACCTTTTATCAAAATTGGTCCAGCCGTTCTCGAGTTATAATTATAAGTGTCCGAACGAACTCGACTTTGTTTTATAAATCAAGATGATAGTAATAATAAAACCTGCCAAATGCGAGTTAGATTCGCGCACGAAGAGTTCCGTAGCATTAAACGAGTAAAAAAATCACGTTTGTTGTATGGGAGCCCCCTTAAAAATATTTTTTTGTTCTGTTTTTTCTTGTTTTTTTGTAATTGTTGTTATAGCGGAAACAAAAATACATCATCTGTGAAAATTTCAACTATCTAACTATCACGATTCGTGAGATACAGATAGACAGACAGACGGACAGACGTACAACGGAGTCTTAGTAATAGGGTCCCGTTTTACTCTTTGGGTAAGGAAATTTCTTAAACTTACATGAGTACAAGATGTACACAACTATGACGACGTTGATGTCCGTGGTGAGCTGCCCCCACAGCACGAGCACGGCGGTGCCAGCCACCGCCACCACCAGCAGCAGGTAGCCCGTGCACCAGACGATGATCAGCCACGGCCACATGAAGTTCGGTCGCCTCTGGTCAAACAAACAATAAATTAGATTAGATAATTTGAAACAATTAGGTACTTAGATAACAAAATAACTATCACAATTCTTGTCAAACGTGGCATCAAGTGATTCATATAGGCATAGCGCCGCTATCAGAATGCGATATACTAGATACTTTGCTTGTTTTATAGTTTTACACTGTTTTTTGTGTAAAATGGAGATGGAATTAGAAAATGGAGTATATTCATATTAATAATTTAATTTTTTAGAGAAAAAAGATGAAAGTATGTATGTCTTTTTAATTTTCTGAGGAAAGTTCCATTGTAGTTTATACTTTGTGTCGTTGCTTCTTGATAGAACTCCTTATTTAGGCAGATGTAATCGAAACCGGTCGCAAAACTGTGGCATTTGAGGGGAGTTTCCGCTTTATGGCAACGAAGTGCTGGAATGATATCCCCCCTCCACTTAGGACGATAAACACAAAATCCACTTTCCAAAAACACCTTAAACTACACTTACTTAAAAAGCAAGAAGTAGGGGTTACTAAGCGCTTCGTTGTCTAGATGACGGAAATGTATGGCAGAAATTTGATATTCCTATTTTGTTTGCTGTGGTTTCATTTATTTATTCAGTTTATATATTTTTATGATAATTATTATATTTTACACTCTCACACCTACAAACAATCATACATCACTCTCATACACATTCGAACTTCTGGTTTGCAATCGTATTGCTGCACTCGCGCCCGGTACTACCTCGAGGCGGCAGCTGAAAATCAGTGTTTTGCTACCTACGGTAAAACTTTATACTGAGCTGCAACCTAGTTTCCTGCAGCAGACACTTACTTTGCTTTGTTTTTGTTTTTTTTGCTTTGTTTGTTTTAATTATTATTATTATTATTATTATTATGTGTGTTCTATTTCTTTATGTTATTACGCTCTATGTCTCTATATGCTTATCTTATCTACTTTCTTTGCTATTTATTGTTTATTTGTTCCTTATTTCCTTGTTTGTTGTATTGTAAAACTCTATCGTTGCTTTTGTGTTTGTCTCTTTCTGTACTGACTCTTTGTAAGTGTGTTCTGTGATGGAAATAAATTTCTTATCTATCTATCAAAAAAAACATAATCCATAATTCTATAATACCATATTCCATAATTTCCATAATCCATAATCCATGATCCATAATCCATAATTCCATTCCATAATTCCATAATCCATAATATCCATAATAATATGATAAATGCGAAAGTAACTGTCCGTCTGTATGTCCATCTTTCACGCCTAAACTACTGAACCGATTTTGATGAAATTTGGTACAGAAGTAGATTAGAGCCTGGGAAAGGACATAGGCTACATTTTAGCCCACAGTTGGGCACGATATAACCTGTAGTCCACACGGTCGGAGCCGCGGGCGGAAAGATAGTATTAAATAAATTAGCTTTTTCCCGCAGCTTCGTTCGCGCAAAGAACTCTTTTAGTCACCCATTTCATTCTTGACCTCTTAGGGGATGATTTTCGAAAAATCGCGAAACACGTGTCCGTTTGTTTGCTTCAAGGTATATCTGGACGAAGTTTCAAGTCAAAATGTTCAAAAAAATTGTTTTCTCTATACAAACTTTGAACCTCCCTAGGGGTTGAATTTCGAAAAATCCTTTCTTAGTGCTTGCTTACGTCATAAAAGACACCTTTTTACCAAATTTCAGCTTTCTAGGTCTAAGGGTTTGGGCTGGGCGTTGATAAGTCAGTGAATCGGGACCTCCAATTTTATATACAGGGCTTTAGGTATCTCTCTTTCAACCTCTCGGGTGGTTAATCAGTCCATGAAACTGAACAACTTCCCCAAGGAACATAGGTCAAAATACGAAAAAAAATTTTGATCTCCCGTACAAAATGCACTTTAAGCTGATGAAGTGTGGTGAAGTTTTTTTTCGTTTTTTGACCTATGTTCCTTGCGAAAGTTGTTCAGTTTCATGGACTGATTAACCATCCGAGAGGTTGAAAGAGAGATACCTAAAGCTCTGTGTAAGATAAGAAAAACTAGTGTAAAAAATCATGTCGTTGATCTGTCATTGGTAATAATGAAATTTCCTTTGGAAAATCATTCAGAATTATAATCTGAATTCAGGATTTCAGTTTTAGCCTTAAACTCTATATATCTTTATCTTTTTCTTTACAGTGGCCATGGTCGCTATTATAATATGACTACTGAGTGCCTGGAAAGGGGGTTTTGCTGTATTGTGATCAAAAGGCTGACAACCTCCCACCACAATACATCATGTCTAATCTAACACTCCTCAGAATTTATGTCAAACGTGGCATCAAGTGTTTCTTATCCCCTGATGCTCTGCCTACCTCGTATGGGATTACTGGCGTGAGATGTAAGATATACGGCCTGCCGCACATTAGGTTACCACCAGCGTGCACACTGTCCTGCTGTTATAAGAGCGGATTAGCTATGAAAATGGAGTAACTTTATGCGCTGGCTCTGTACCTGAAAAGCAGCATACAAGAGGAAGCACGCGCATAGGAACTGTGCCGCCGCCGAGCCACCCATGCAGCTGTAAAACAGCAGCCGAGGAGCACTCAGCCGCAGCACCAACACTGCCGAGCTGTACAGTGCTGCCACCACAGCAGACATTAGCTGAAAACAACATTAAATTCACTGAATCTAGCGTTACGTGGCGGAAAAGAAATGGCCATACTGTCATGGTTTTTTTTTAACGTGTGCTATGTTTTTTGAGTGTTATGTGTATGTCGAGTTAGACCACTACTCAACAGTTTCCATTATTTGTTAATTTCATCAACTGGTCACTTTTGAATCTCGTCAATTTCCTTAAAATCGCTAATTCGTCACCTTTTTGGAGTATGTAGACAGTCTACGCATCGCGTCAATTTTTCGCCACACACTTGAAGATTATGGAAATTGTCGAGTAGTGATCTAACTCTATGTCATAGAAAAGTAATTTTCAGTAAATTTTATTATCTTTGATGATGTGCTCCTGGCCGATTTTGGCCATGGCGACCGCTTCAACTACGTACCAATCTTTTTTGAAAAGGTTCTCGCAAAGTTTTCCCTGAGCATATATTGCTGTCAGGACTAAACTGATTATTAATAAAATAAAAATATATTTCTGTTAGCTCTCCGCCCGCGACTTCGTTCGCGTTGCACTCGTGTGTACCCTATATCACTCTCCATTACTACGTTGAAGACGGACAAACAAATAAACAGACACAGTTTCACATAAAGGAATACTATTAAGTAAGGGAGAGTCGTAGACCCGTTTTTATTTTGATCAAGATGAATAATAACTCCTACAAAAAACGCTTTAGACGCTTTTTTAACACAAGTGACTAAACAAGGCAAAGAGGAGATCAAAACAACGTAAAATTAATCTTAGTACCTACGGAGCAATGGTTTTTTCTTGAAAAAGAATCGCTACGAGACATGCGTCGCTTGGAGATGGAGCGACAGACGAAAACCTCTGTTCTGTAGCCATTAAGATTAATTTTACGTTGCTTTGATTGCCGCGTCCCGTCCCTTGTTTATAAACAGCGCCTAAGAGATCATGTACCTCTTCCAAAAAAGACACAAATAACACTAAAAGTAAAAATATTGAATCACCCCTGACATTCAATGGCTTACAACTTTTAAACGGCTGAACAGATTTTCATGAAACATGGCTAAGAATACTAGGGATAAAATTATCTATGACACAAAAATAACTTAACGAAAATCGGTTCATCCGTTTGGGAGCTACGATACCACAGACAGATACACAGACAGACACGTAAAACTTATAACACCCCTCTCTTTTTACGTCGGGGGTTAAAAAGACTCCCGACTTTCTTCAAAAACTTCGAACTTCGAAGCACAGAAAGTGGAACCATAATCAATAAAAATGTAGTAAAACTTACACAAATAACGAATAAAGAAATATTATCACATAGTATTCAATATAATCACTGCATTACAAAGGTTAAGTCTTGTGAGTCATGATTCTTTTGTAGTTTTGCATAGTGAAGTAGGAAATAATGATAATATTTTGCATAGCTTTAGAGATATCTCCCCCCACGCAAATGTAGTTGGAAAAATTGTATCAGTATGAAAAAAAAAATTTCAACACTTAAAACATTTCTTGACATAATTTTTTGAGTTAACTTCAAAGTTGACTGCACTAAGAAATAGATAACAATAGATAAAATAAAATAAAGTACTCACCAAACTAACAATACCAATAATTTGCGCCCCCACCTCCAAACTCAGTTTAAAACAAAACGCGTTCACACTCAGACACATTTTCAACCATTCACAACCACTTTTCACTAACAGTAGAACTCACTTTTACCAGAAATGATAAACTTTCTTCGACATTTGCTGATTAATGAATGAGGAATGGTCTAGTTACTACCGACCGTTTGTTATCTAAATATGCGTCCGATTATTTTTAGTCGAGTAATAAACAGATAACAGAAATCAATGGAGTAGTCGCTCGGAATCGACTATTGTGATTGTAAAATGAACGAGACAAATACACACAACACAATATCTAAAACTATCAACATTACTCGGATTTCAGAGAAACCTCTTATCTTAAATAGATAGAGATTTTACAGCATAATGATGTCATTTTTTAACAAGTTGAAAATAAGTAGGTCAAATAATATACGTAATATGTATTTCATCACATAGACAATTTGTTCTTTTTTCACATTTTAAAAGGCTGTGTAGACTTGGTAGACGTGGAATAACTTTATTGATTTCAAAAGTAAGATCCGCCTTTAATGTTCGTTCCCATGGGAATTTGGAAAACTTATTTACCCAATCCGTTAATCTGATATGCAAGATATTATCTGTGATGTATCACACCTTCGGTCCTCTTTATATCAAAGAGTAACAAACATCCCCAAAAACATTCGCCTTTATAATATGCATTAAATAACGTCGGATTCGTTATAGCACAAATAGTAAATTAAAACTGCACTTCTACCTGTCAATACAATGATATGAATATCAATCTATCTAATCCGATAATGTCAAAAACCGCTTTAAGATTTTCAACGAAAAAATATATTTTTGAAGACAGTAATCGTTGCAGTTATCAAAATTTATATAAAATTGTGAATAAAAACAAATATTTTTCAAGTATTATTCAAAAATTAAAACCTAGAGTCAGATTAAAATCTAGGACACTTACTGCCGTACTCAGAGACGTCAATTAAAGTTCATCTTCATCAGCCCATATACGTCCCCACTGCTGGGAATTAAAGTTAAGAAGTAATTAAATGTCATGTTATCCTTGTTTATATCAACAAGAGTGAAAGAGACAACATCAGAGTCTAACAGTACTTAACTTTAATTGACGTCTCTGAGTACGGCAGTTAGGCTTTTATTACAGAATGAGACTCAAGTCTTAATTGTTCTATGTTTAAAACAATTAACACTTGAGTCTCTTACCATGACAAAAAGACAGCTACTTAGAGTCTGATTCGCGTTCTGTAATACGGACGTAAGTATTCATAAACTTCTAGCAGACATAATTTTTAACAAATTTATTTATTAAAAAAAAACATGTCAAAATAACAAACAAAAATTTAAAGTCCACGTAAGTTTCGTCAATTAAATATGTAGGTCAGGACAGCTGAGACATGTCGCCCGGAGAGATCTCGCATATTCAGGTCGATAGCAAATCGTTTGTGACGACAAACAAGCAAACTTTCATCGTTTGTGACGGTATACTTTCGCCAAAAAATCAAAAAAACATGGTTCAGCCAGCCGGATTTTGCACTTTTTGGAGCACATCAGATCTCAGCTCCTGAAGGGTTTTCGGGATTCGTTCCTGATCAAAAGTAATGTGACGCGTATGTGACAGAAATCCAAACTGATTTCATCTATCGTGATGCAATACTTTTGGAGAAATCTTGAAAAACAAGTGTCCAGCCAGCCTGATATCCGGCTGGCTGAACCACTTGTTTTTCGTCGATTTCTCGCTAACTAACGCGTTTCACTCTGAACTTTTTTGATCAAAGGTTTGTGATGGCAATGTGACAGGGTACCATGCAGGTTTGAACGCCCGTAACGCATGCATTTTTGAGATATTCCAGAAAACTAAATGGTTCAGCTGGAAAAAGTCAGGCCAGCTGAACCACCTGTTTCTACCACTTCCAGGTGCGCTACACTCAAGGAATCTAAACCAAAGGTTTGTGACAGAGATGATAAATAGGATGGTTCGTTTGTGACGGCTCAAAATGCAGCCCAAAAAAAGTTATAAGCGATTCTTTTTTTTCCATACATTGATTAAACTAGGTGACCATGCTTTCAGTATTGCAAGGACAGTCCCTAATTGAATTAAATATTAAAGCATTAATAGAATGAGCAAGGCGCCGTGTAGATGATTAAAATTATATTAACAACTAAATTAAACAATACTATATAAGTCATCTTTCAATATCACCTAATAAGGTACACTTAGACGATAAATTATATTGCGCAATGAGAACAAATTATGCAAACGAGGGCTTTTTTGGCACTAACTTTTTATTTTAAATACAATCAATCTCAAAATAATTTAGTCAATCACGCTTATGGACAATATTTATAGAGTACTTTATGTAATACCGTCCTAACCTAGTGTATATAAAGCAAATTGTTCAAACCTATTGTTAGTTAAAGAAACTATTTTCTCAGTCTGTGATTATGAGATTTAAAAAGACTTTATTTTTTATATATAAATATTAGTAAATATTAAGTCATATTTCGTAAAGCCAAAGAAATAATAGTACACGCATGTACGCATGTTTGGTGCATATTATTATTATATAATAATTGTAAGAAGTAAAGCACAGTTATAATGGAAATAGTACATAAGTATAATGGATATTATAGATTAGTTTAACAAAGCAGCTTTACCTACCTACTATAATAAGGCCCACCACATCAGAAATTCCGAATTGGAATCCTCAAACATGTAAATCCACTTA
Source organism: Aproaerema taeniolella (assembly GCA_949987775.1). Taxonomy (NCBI): domain Eukaryota; kingdom Metazoa; phylum Arthropoda; class Insecta; order Lepidoptera; family Gelechiidae; genus Aproaerema; species Aproaerema taeniolella. The sequence goes on along the minus strand of OX465259.1, from coordinate 583,431 downwards.
ATTCGGCAGCTTTATTTCCACACACGACTTACATGTGTGCTCGTTACTCGTTTCAGAATGTATATGTAGCCGCCCTTAGTAAGTAATAGTTAATATTTTCTCAATCTGTGATTACAAGGTAATTAAGACTTAAATTGTTATGCATAATTAGTGAATATTGAGTAATATTTTATACACTGTTAATTAAAATGTGATTTTTAAAAAATTATGTTATTTTATTTTATATGTATT